>CM035167.1:66073990-67273990 GCA_020205615.1 Panax quinquefolius | reverse complement strand
ATGTTCATGTTTTAGACAATTTAGCGAAATCATTCACTACGAATTCGATTCTAAACCAAATTAGTTTGTTTAACTTCCGTTGATTTCGTATTCAACCATATTAACGATGTCTAGCATCAATTCATGGATTATAACAACCCTTAGCCATCAATTTTGTGACTCAAAAGCTACTTTTTATGACATTTCTAGTGATTAAAAACTTAGGAAATCAAAAGCATTTGAGATAGTGCTATTACCTCTTAATTGCTTGAAGTTGTTAATTCTAGCTCTTTAATCCTCCCATTGCTCTCAATACTACTGAACTTCCAAGTTCTTAGAACACTTGTATACTCTCAATCTCACACTTAGCAATTCTCAGCAATGGAAAATAGAAGGAGATGGGTTGCATTTATAGAGAAACAAAAGCACAGATATTGTCATCTCCCACTAAATTAAACACATGGATTGAAGGATTGTATGAAGGTTAACAAGGAGTTGTTGGAGGTTAGTTGGATTGCATCATTATGCCCACTCCTCCCATGATCATGATCTAGCAAGCTTGGAAGAAAATGAAGAACATAGGCCTTAGCCTTTTGTCTAAACACGTGACTGAGATGTGAAGGAGCAAATGGGACTCTCAATTTGGGACAATACAATATCTCAGCATTCTTGTATACTCCTACACCGTCTCACTCTTATGTCACATTTTATGATGAATTCATATCATATAGTTTCAATATACATTAGTCCACATATTTTAATATTTAACATTATTCGTACATTAGACTTTCTCACATATTACCATTCTGAGTAACATATATAAAGTATCACCTATTTCACACACATTAATTCATTCCTTTACTTAAGTAAATTAAACCTTGTACTATATTACCATAGTTATTTAAGGTTTAAAATACACATTATATTATTCCATAACATAACTCTCAACTATCAATTAACCAATATTTATTCTTATTAGTTAATTCTCTCAACTAACTCATGTTTCACTATCCAAACCCATTCGCGGATAACTTACGTACTATCAATAACCTATATTATAATCATACCAGTTATTAGTACACATACACAAGAAAATGACAATTATACATTAATGTCATCCACTTACTATGATAAAATAATCCTATAAACTATTTAATATTGATAGAAAATTTTATCCACTTTTGTATCTCAACTGAATTATCTCTGCGATCAATAACAATATATAATAATAATATATTTATTAATCACAAAATCACATATTACATAGTTCATATTACCCTATGTAAAACATTCCTACATACCTCGTATCACATAAATGTTTTTGTTCGAACCCATTTCACACTTAAGAATTTTATTTACTAAATTCTTATTTTAATATTTTCTGAAAATTTGGGTTCTTACAATATCAAATGGTATGCTTGGGTGTAATGAGTTATATATGGAGATAATGAATGATCAATAAAAAATCTATCGCTTCTAGTAAAAGAAGAGATATGTCCTATGCGATTCGATAAATGAAAATCCAGGAATCCTTGGCCAAGATGGAATGAAATTAGAAAGGAGTTTCTAATTTGCATTTATTCAGAGCTGTGCATTTGGGAATCAAAATACATATGATTAAATAAATAAGACTTGACAATAATTTCATGTCTTATATGTAATTGGGACATTGTATGGTAGAAGATTGAATTGTACGGAAACTATTTACTCAAAGGTTCTTTTATGATTAATGTTGAAATCTATATTATCTGGAAAGTCGTTGATCGCTAAGTAGACTTATCTTTATTGTAGAATAAATGTTATTTATTTAAATGAATTAATAGTTTAATTTATTTATTTAAATAAGATTAGAATTGTTCTAATTGATTTATTCACAACTGATTTAATATGGAGAATCTAAAGAGTCACAATCGTAAAAAAAGGAAGAATATTTATTTAAGAAGTAAATGGCATAATCGTAATAATAAGATAAGTGTATTTGAAATATTAAATATAAATTAATAAGAGGAATCTTATTATTATTATTACAATTATTATTATTTTAATTTCTAAAGGAGTTTGGGAGTTAATTTAATATAAGTACTCTCATTTATTCCTAATTAGATTAGGAGGCAAATTAATTAAAAGAGTTTAATTAATTATCCCTAATAAGATTAGGGAGATTAATTAATTAAAAGATTTTAATTAATTAAATATAACCCTATTTTTAATTAGATTAGAAGGGTTGACTAATATCTTTATAAGAGGGGTCTTATGCCAGATATCAGGAGACATAATTCCAATTATTGGATAGTACTCATTTTTCTACAGAGATAGGAAAAACTAGGGTTTAGCCAAAACACCCCTCTTCTTGAGTTTTTGTTCTTCCTTGGTGGATCACCTCTAGAGGCCAAACGCTTAGGTGGCTAACGTTGATCAAAGGAATGAATCAATCCCGCATATTCAAAGAGAGCACGAAGGACTAGGAATTGATTTTGTACATAAGGAAGCTCGAATCTTCATGGGTACGATTCTGATTCTCCTACTCTTTTATAGATTGATAATCAAGCACAAGAATTATAAGACCCCAACTTTTATGAATAAAGATGAATTTTTTTCTGTAAATATCAATTTTGAATATTAAGGTGTGAATTTGATATAATGTTATTGTTGTGGGTAATATTTATAAATTTTGCAAAGTAAGCAAGTTATTATAAAATATTCAATTGGTGAGAATATTCGTTTTAACGAGAAATATTAAATGCAACGGCACAATCATTAAGTGGACCCCACAACATAATTATTATTTTGAGTTAGAAAATGACATAAATATCTTTTTATAAAAATAACGACGAATGTTTTACCATTAACTGTTGAAATACCCAGTGATAAAAGTACAGTAATACGCGTGGTTGCATAGTAGCACACTGTATTGATTATTGATGCTTACGTGAGAAGTCACTTAGTTATACTCAATTATTGCTATAGTAATTGCTGCATAGTATCTCACATTATTTGATTCAATTATTGTTAATATTTGATATTATTAAATCAATAATTGAGATGACAAGTTATAAATATTATTATTTACATTATTGACAATGTCTAAAAAGTTCTATCGAGAAAATGGGTTTGGTCACCTAATTGCGCGCCAATAGGGAGAAATCCTTATCGGAAAGTCCCCTCTTTCCTGGGAATGATCTGTTTATTAATATTGCAAGTTATATTATTGATGAATAAATATTGTTAAAAATATTGAAGGGATTTTTTAGGAAGTATTTGTTGTAAATTTTGCTTATTATTTGGACCCCCACTTACCCATTTTTCAAAACTGTCGGTAGAAGTTGTCTGAGTTTTGTTTATATATATATATATATATATATATATATATATATATATATATATATATATATATATAATTGTGGTCAAGGAAGTAAAATGTGGGGGAGGAAAAGGCATCACATGGGTGATGTCGTGTGATGTAGATATATATATATATATATATATATATATATATATATATATAATAAGTTTTGTTATTTATGAAAATAGAATATATTATATTTTATTATGCATAGTATTTGCATAGTGTTTGCTTAGTGTTTGCATAGTGACTGCATAGTGAATTTAAAAAAATTAGACGAAACTCGTGAATGAATCCATGTACAGTCCGTGATTTTCAAATTCAAATAGTATCATTCCATTCTCCTATAAATTGGATGCTTAATTTAGAATTGAAAATCACACCAGAATCAGAGAATTCTTCTTCTATAATATTGAGCGTATTTCTTTCGAGTTTTAGGAAGCTTAGAGTGTAGAAAATAGTACAAGTTTTCTTCAAGAATATCTGCGCCCTACCAGTCAGAAGTACTCTCTTTTAAGGTAAGGGATATTATTTTTGTTCAATATTCGTAAGAAATAATATTTTCTTCCATACTCTGTAGTATACAAGTAATATTATTTCGTTTCAGATTCCGAATTCTACACTCATTTTGTTAAAGTATTGCTTCTATACTCCATGAAATTAGTAGAATATCCTTAAATTTTGCGCTTCATCCAATATCTTTTCATGGAAATATTATTCTCAGCATTCTTGATAATTTTTATCTTTTCATGTCGGGGTACTATTCCCGAAGTACTATTCACGGGGTACTATTCACCCGAAGTACTATTCATGACAAAAATTGATTTCTTTTCGGTCCAAATTATTTTTGATACAATATTATTCTTGAATTTTTCTCCACAAAGCAGTATCATGTTGACAATTTGGACATTATTGAATTCTGGATAAATTAAATTATAAAATCTTTAAAATTTATCCTTGCTCTCATTTAATTAAATTCTTATATCATTGTCATCATCCACATGCTTATATTATGATGAAAGTCATCTTTGGCCCGTAGTGCATAGATGGATTGTTGATTGGTATGATTATGACCAGGGATTATTCGGTATAATCATGACATGTAATGTTACAAATGATGTGGTAAATGTCTCCATTGGCCCGTAGTGTATTGATGGACAGTTGTTGTCATGATCATGACCATTGGTGATAACACGAATATCCTTGGCCCGTAGTGCATGGATAATTCGTGGACGTGATACTAATGAATATCCTTGACCCATAGTGCATGGATAATTCAGTGATGTGGATTATTTATTAAGATGAGTCTCAGTGATAAAAATTAATGATAAACTCTTAAATCATAGAAGATAGTAGATGTCATGCTCTACTTGACTCTTCTAATGGATTGCTTGTTTCGTTGCAGTTAAACTTGATGTTTATTGTATTTTATCGGTTTAACACTGTTGAAGGCTAACTGTAACGCCCCGAAATCCGGTCTATCTTCACACCCGGATTTCATACGTCACAAGTACATCATTCATCCAACATACATCATTATATACTGAAATATAACAATATACATTCTCAAATCCCAGGTTCTAAAAACCTAATAACCTCTTTCATTACAAATAATGCTAAATACATTATTAATTTCATCTTACAAGAGTGACTTTTATCCGCCACCAAGGATATATAACAGTTCATTAAACTAGTCTATAGTTCAATTTCATCTTTCTACATTACAAGTTTTCACTTGATCTTCTTGCTCATTCACATTCTGAATGACACTTTATCTAGATACTGGCAGCTTGATCTTTACGGGATCCTTAAGTTCTTCTAACATCGTTCGCTGAAAATGTTTTTCATTTAAAGCAAGTGTGAGCATTCAATTTCCCATCAAGTTATAACAGTTGAACAAACAACTTCAAGAATTCAAACATTCCTTTAGAACTTCGATAACCGAACAAAGGTTATGAAGCAGCTTGAATAATAGGAATAATTCTGATTCCTATCATTTTAAAACATTAATCACATTCACTTTGAAATACTTTCCTTCTTCTACCTTTTTCATACTCATTATGTCTGACTAGAATCATTAGCACAGACTTAACAATAACGGTTCATGTATAAACAGAACATTCTCATATTGAACAATTCAATCACAGAACAGTTCATCTCATAGAAACACTGAAGTGTTCAAATTGTGGCACAAGGCCTCATACGTTCTACCACCTTGTACAAGTATCGCACATTCGCACTTAAACAGAACTTCTCAAGTTCAACATTTGAGAAGTTTTAGAAACTAGCATTCATTTAGAATATGAATGAAGTTAGGAAACTTGCAATATTTGGCATTGAACGATCTGGTTGTTAAATATTGTGAGTTATAATATTAATAATGAATAAGTTTGTATTGATTAAAGATGAAATTGATATTTGCATTGTGTTGGGATTAATAGTGTTAGTGGATAAATTACTATTGAGCATTGTGTTGTATTAATTACTATTGAGCATCAAGGTTGAAAAAACCTCTTTTATAAAATATCACTGCCATATCTTTCTTAAAATTGAATTTTTACATAAATTCAAACCTTATGTATATAGGTGCGAACGAGGCCTCGCACTACTTCCAAATAACAGCACATTGATCCACACACACACACACATTCAGATAATAGTTTCTTGAAAAGAGGCGGTCACCGTGGTAACACGGATGTTGGGGGGTGCCTAACACCTTCCCTCCGCATAACCAAGTCCCCAGACACTAATGAATCTTGGTTTCACCGACCCGTTTAGCAGTGTCACATCACTGGATCAATGTTCAAACTTTTTCTCGGTTGTGTTGGTACAACCATTTAAAAAAACAACTGGCGACTCTTAACAGTCCATCGTCGACATTCTACATATCGGACCTTTTTCACTTGTTTTTTCGAACAAATTTCACCTAAAATGAGAACACCAAAGAACAAATGCGGAAAGGACATTTAAAAATCCGGCGTCGACGGTGGCGACTCTGCTGGGGACACCAGTAAGAGGACTTAAGCCGCTATTACAATCTTTTCAAAACTGTTATCTGCTTGTGTGTGGAGGTTGCATTTACATTTTATGATGAATGTGTACGAATGCATTTCCTTATTACACTTAGTGCTTCGCACCATAACTGCTTGTGATATTAGTGCTTCACACCATATCTGCTTGTGATATTAGTGCTTCGCACATGTCATCATTTTCATACGGTGAGACGCAATGTATGTGAATGTATGTTGTGTGGTCCCTCCACCAGGAGGCTATCCCGTCCGTGTTTGATTACTGGACTCGTGAGAAGACTAATTCTCCGAGGCTCAGGAATGGCACCACCCAAATTCGCTCCAGTTGAAAGACCGGATTAACTTCCCATCAAGTAGATTGCGATGATTTGGGAACCTTCATGCCAAAAAGCCGCGAGAGTAGCCTAAGATAGGTCAGCCTCTGATATCCCCAAAACAGAGGAAAGTCTCTTCATGCTCTCTCATTTCAAATTACTTGTAAACACGATTACTTATAATTACATTCCATATATATCTCCATGTAATGAGAAATATGAAGAAATGTGTACACATACATATTTTAAACATGCTACAAACAGCTGACATCCATTTTGCAGGATAAAATTCCTAAAATGGACACATCACATAGCATGTTATTATACACATTCCCTAAAGACTAAACTATGTAAGTCTTTCGTAGGGAACCAATCGGACCTCTTGCCCGGTTAAAAGTCCAAAAAAGGCAACGAGCCTACGATCGATCATGTCATCATCAGGCCAGTTGAACTTAATCCGATTTCTCTCAAAGAATTAGACGGATTAAGCAAACAAATTCTGATTTGGTTGTTACTACTCAAAGAATTACACCCGATCTACGGGGTCAAAAAATACCCGTACATGCTTTGAATCATCCACATAAGGAGGAACCCGGTCATTACAATACACAACTGCGATTGGATCGACCAACAAAAACTCGTGATCTTGCCCATCCCAATGGAGATCCAGACCTTTGGTGACATCAAAAGAAAAGTCCTCGAATGGAAGAGACCCTTCGTCTTTATTAAAGGAATTGGAACACAGAGAGTGTTTCATATCTTTGATCTGTGTATTTTCCACAGTGTTAATTATCCGAGAAAAGTTTAAAACTCGACTTTGAAAAATATGACGGGTTAGGAGATCCATACACACATTTAAAGGTGTTTATTGGAGAACTTGGATCTTATCTGAGAGGACGAAAAGCTTAGAATGCAATTGCTCCAAAAAATCTAACTGGAGAAGCCGTTAAGTGGTACCAAGATTAGACAATTCAAAGATCCATTCATTTGGGAAGAGCTAACACATGCTTTCCTCACTCAATCTGACTTTTAAACTCGGATGGCTCTGATCGGTATCAAATTACCAAGATCGAAAATAGTCTAATGAGTCTTTTCGGAGAGTATGCTCAAAGGTGGAGACACTGGTACCCAAGTTAGTCCTTCCATGATGAGAATCGAGAGATGGTTATGACTTTCATGAGACATCTGAAAGCTCCGTTCTATGAGAGAGTTTTAGCCAAGCATTGGCAAACCATTTTACGAAATGGTCAAACATGGGAGAGATGGTGAGATGGGATTGAAGTCAGAAAAGATTCAAGACCTAGCTGCACTCAAAGCTGTTGCTGATCACATCCAATCGGAAATTATGGAAACAACCCCCGGAGGGTCCATAACAAAAAGAGGAAGATGTTTCCCTGATACTACAGGGTCAAAAAGGCAATCAAAACATGTATATTCAAAGGAGAAACTACACTCCCTTTCAAGCACGATCTGCGAACCCTCCAATACCAAAAGGTGGAGAAGTCAAGCGCCCTCGGTGTTTACACCCTTAGGGGATACCCTCGAGAACATTCTAACTCTTACGACAACCACGAGAAGAAAATTACATCTTCTTCCACGGCCGACCCTAATGGGCGGGGTTTCAATCTTTGCTTTCGAAATGTGCTTATCATGTAGGGGCACTGGACATGATACTCGAGATTGTTGGGCCTTGAAACACAAGATCCGAGGACACGATAGACAATGGGGAAATCGTGGTCACCAAACCGGATCGACCTCACGTTCAAGACAACCCTCTTCCTCGACCTGAAAAGAAGAAGAGGTTAACATGATAAATTGGAGTAATGGACAGAATTCCAATTTTAGCTGTGAATCCTCCCAGACCCTCAAAGACGGTTATGACAAATGGGATTATGCCAAGTTCCAGTTCACGATGGAATGAAAGATAAAAGCTTTAGGCAAGCAAATTGAGCAATTGGCAGAACTGGTGACTTATCAGCATCAAGTGACACGTCAATTAATTAGCCAAGAGCATGCCAGTCTCCTACCTCTTGTCATGAATATTCCATCGTCACTTTCAGAAAATGAAATGATGGAAGACAATGTGACAAAGAGAGCAAATGCCAAGACCCGTCGGAATTTTGCCAACAAAAGGGAATTCACTATTTGGGCCAACCTATGGAGAAATCCTTCGTATGTTAATCAATGAAGGAAGGATCGGTTCCTTCTACCTCCAATCAACCCCGTTCGAGGAGGTACAACTCACGATGGAGTATGTCGATATCACTCCCGATCTACGGTCATCGTACGACGAGAAGAATCTTGGGGCACTCATACCTTATTCAAAATCTAATCGGCGGTGGTGTCCTGCGCTGGCGGACGACGATCTTGTGTTACGTGCAAGTGAGAATTCGAGTCCTACTAAGTGGAAGAGTGTGGTAGCGATCATATCCACTTTGGCCGATGGGATTAATCAATCGCTCACAATGCCAACAATTGACTCGAGGAAACAACAATCCTTTGAAAGTGGCGGCTCTCAGAGCAATCAACTTGCCATGCGAGCCTGATATCCTATTGTTAGCTTGCATGAGTTCCATGGAATTATGGAGAAGGTGAAGGATCCACCTCACATACAAGCTTCTTTCGATGTCGAAGGAAAATCCACTTGTATCTTCCCCACGGGTGATGAAGTCCACCACCAAATCAAAGGAAAATACCCATGGAAAAATTGAAAATTTCCTCCGCACTATGGGTCATCCGCGAAGCTAAAGTGGTTTTAAGCTTGAAAGAAGCTCCACATCAAATATCAATTTTGGACTTGGTCTAACTTCCGAAAATCACCGGAGGTCTTGTTGAAGGTTTTAGAAGAAGCTATCTCTGACATCGGTTGATCTGAGAAAAATTTCAACATCTGGTTGATCACATTTTCAACAACAATGTGATATCCTTCATTGATGATGACATCTGCTTGAAGGGCCGGGTCATTACAAAACCGTTGCACATTGCGGTCTTGTCCTCCGGATACATGCGTTAGTTTGAGTCTTAATAGATGGAGGTTCCTCTCTAAATATCATCCATACACTACCTTGGTGAAGATGAATATCAATCTCAACGAAATTGGAGTAGCCATACTATCATCAAAGCTTTTGATGGAGCCGTGAAAATTGGTTGAAGATAATTGAGCTACCAATCGAAATTGGTCCTCATACATTCTGCGTATCTTTCCATGTGCTCAAGATAGATTCAGGATACAACCTGCTCTTGGGGAGACCATAGATTCATATGGTTGGGGCAGCCCCCTCCACTCTTCACCAACAATTTGAAATACATTATCAACAATAGCTTTAGTCACGATCGGCGGCGAACGGAGATTCCTCAACACGAAGACATGCCATTCATCAATGCCAATCACGAGATGTTGAACGGTCGATTTTCATGCTTTGAAAATAAGCAATACCCGATACCATGCTATTGGAATGCCATTGCCGAACCCAAGATTTCTGGAGAGGTAATGTCGGCTATTCGAAAATGATGTCGTTGGGTCATAAGCGGGGGACAAGGGTTGGGTAAAAGATTGCGAGTATCAAGTACCCAATTCGATTAACCAAGCAAAGCAAGCTGGAGCAATTTGGGCTAAGGCTATTACTGCCGATTCTAGTCACGAGGAATCCTCATAAGCATCGGCCAGATTCCTTTAGCTCAACCGTGTGGCGTTTAATCTTATCTTGGCCTTCAAACTCGAGTCGCACAACCTCCTGTAAAGGTGCCGACCCGATGTAATGGCTATGTTATTTCCCAAGCCGTGCAGGTAAAGGAGAAAAGAAGTCTTTGTTCCAAATCCATTGATGGAAGAAGAGGAACGAAGAATCAAGCAAGACGTCATCCGAATGATGTCAGGCATACGCATCATCGTTCATGATGAACATACCAACAGATATACCCCAGACGATGATTGCCCAGACGTAATGGCCATCATTCGGGATAGGGAGGATGATGACAATCCCTCCATCATTTGCGGTCCACCGGACTTTACCCTTGCCAATTGGAACAGCATTCCTTGCATTGGTCGACAAGGGTAAAATGGTAGAAACTCTTTACGCCTGTAGATATAATAACGCTTACTTTTTTTACATACGGTATTAGCGGTTTATTTTGCCGATATATCTTAACAACATGTATGATCAACACATTTCATATATACTAAGTGAAAGCATATTTTGTTTCGAGACTACGAATTTAGATGTGCATGTACTTAGCGTCTGGTGCCTCTTCTCCACAAGGATTGTACCTTTGATGTAGAGATGAATTCGACCTTGATGGATATACGAGGATGACATTGAGGTGCCTCGAGAAATTCAAGAATGGGTCGAAGACAAACCTAAACCCAACCTTGATCAAACCACTTCTTTCAATCTTGGAACCTTAGAAAGCCCTAAGTTAATCCAGTTGGTTGAGACCTTACCCCGAACCCAATGGAATGACATGGTTACACTATTAACCCGATTCGAGGATGTGTTTGCATGGTCTCATGAAGACATGGTGGGTTTGTCCTTGACATTGTCCTTCATCGCCTTCCCATTAAAGAAGGATTTAAGCCCGGTCGAGCAAAAGCTCGGCGATTGAAACACGAGTGGAGTTTAAAGGTGAAAGAAGAAATTGTGAAACAATTTCAAGTGGCATCATCATGGTGTCTACATATCACGAGTGGATATCCAACATTGTGCCGTACCTAAACACGGAGGAAGGTGCGAGTTTAATGTGGATTATCGGAACTTGAACAAAGCTTGCTTAAAAGATAGCTTTCCGTGCCATTTATCCACATTCTCATTGACAATCTTGCTGCGATCGACGTGTACTCCTTTCTTTGATTGCTTTGCGGGGTATCATCGGATCATGGTTCTTTGAGGAAGATCATGAGAAAATTGCTTTCATCATACCTTGGGAACCTTTTGCTATAGGCGGTTGTCATTCGGCCTCATCGATCTTGGAGCCACCTATCAACGAGCTATGATGGCTCTTTTCCATGACTTAATGCACAAAGAGATCGAGATCTACGTGGATGACATCATTGTCAAATCCGGAAGGAGGATGACCATATAGACCATCTCGGAAAGTTGTTCAACGGGGTTGCGTAAAATCTGACTTGAAGTTGAATCCATTAAATGCGCCTTTGGTGTTAAATCGAAGCAAGTTGCTAGGATTTCTAGTCGACCACAAAGGGATTGAGTGGATCTGCCAAAATCCAAGCCATCACGGAAATGCCCATTCCTCGAGACGAGAGAAGAAATACGGGGATTTTTGGAAAGAATCAACTTCATTAGCGGGTTTATCTCCCAACTCACGTGACTTTGTGAGCGATCTTCAAGCTATTAAGGAAGAACTCCTCCGTGAAATGGAATGATGAGTGTCAAAAGGCCTTCCTCACAATCAATCAAAAAATGACTAGTCAAAGCTCCCATGTTGGTACCACCGGGGATGATGTTCCCCTGTTCATGTACTTGTCCATAAGTGACAATGCCATGGGCTTTGCATCTTTGGGACGAAAAGGCGATAGAGGCGAAACGAGCTATCTATTACCTCGGCAAAAGGTTCAATGACGGTGAACACAAGTACACTCTGATCGAAAAAAGGCGTGTTGTGCTTTAGCATGGGCTTCCATGAGGTTACAACATTACCTCCATGGTCACACAACCCATCTCATATCCGCGTGGATCCTCTCAAATCGTGTTCAATAAACCCGTATTAAATTACCAATTGTCCGGATGGCGATTGATCCTACATCAATTTGACATCGTATATGTGACTCAAAAAGTCCATCAAAGGTCGAGGAATTGCGGATCAATGGCCCGCACCTTTGAGGATTTCAAACCCTTGAAACATATTTCCCGATGAAGGAGTAATGACGGTTCAACAAAACCATCGATGCGACTGTACATGATCATGGAAGATGTATTTTGATGGGTATTAATATGGAAGGTTACGGAGTGGGCGAGGTTCTAGTATCACGATGCAGGGGATCGATATCCGTCGTTGTCAAATTACGGTTTATCGGCACCAACAATAATACGGTGAGTATGAAGGCTATCTCATGGGGCTAAAACTTGCCCGTTCAATGGGCATCAGGCGGTTAACTGTCTTTGGAGATTCAGAGTTGGTAATCAGACAATCCACCAGAATCTATCAAACCAAGGAACTACATTTGTTTGCCTACCATCGGCAGGTTTTGAAGATGGCTTTGGAGTTGAAGAAATCTCCTTTACTACGTTCCTCGTAATAGGAATGACTTTGCGGATGCATTAGCAACTTTGGCCTCCTTGATTCGCATATCGAGATAAGGAACACTTGCCAAGCGTCACAATTTCCTGCACACAAGCCCCAACTATAGGGAATTACGTTGGAGAAGTATCGGATGAGCTACCTCCCATCCAACATCCTTGGTATCGACATATCGAGGAATATCTACGAGATGGATCTACACCTGGCGAGCGAGCGGCCGAGAAAAAGCGGATCCATCGACTTCTTATGAAATTCTACACGAGTGGAGATGCGCTCTATAAAGAGATGCGAGACTAGGTCTCCTCGGATGTTTAGACAAAGATCAAGCCCAAAGACTTATGGATGAAATCCATGGTGGAGTCTATGGCCCCCATGAGTGGCCCCCTTCCTTGTCGAAAGTCCTCGGGCCACGGACATTATTGGCTATCTCTCAAGATGATTGCAATGACCACGTCGTCAAGAGATGTTATCGCCCGATTCATGGAATGCTATACACGCCCTCCACGGGAACTCCACATATGAGTTCACCTTGGCCCTCTCTCGATGTGGGGAAATGGGCGTTATCGGGCCCATTGAGCCTAAAGCCGATAATGTCACATGGTTTATCTTCACCGTGATCGACTACTTCACCAAGTGGTAGAAAGCGACCTCCTTCCCGGGGTTACTAAAATCATCATTGCTTTCATCGCCGAAACAATGTTGTTTTGTCGATGGACCTAACCGGACAACCGGAGGTGATTGTGTAGACAATGCCAAGAACCTCAACAACAAAATGATGGAGGAATTATGCGATAAATTCCATCAAACATCTTAACTCTGTCATCTATCGTCCAAAGATGAATGGTGTTTGAAAGCGGCTAACAAAAACATCAAGAAGATTATGAAAAGATGTCCTGACCACAAAGATTGGCACGACCTGTTGCCTCTTACTCTGTTAGCCTCTGAGAACCTCAATGCGCACTTCCACTTTGGGCAACCCCTACGCATTTAACCTATGGGATGGAAGCGGTACTCCCCATAGAAGTTGAAATGGAATCCCTCGGTGTTGATAGATGCTCGGTGGATGAAGACCAATGGGTACAAGGCAGGTATCACCAATTGTCTCTACATAGGCGAAAAGCGAACCATGGCTATCTTCCATGGTCGATTTATATCAACAAAGGATCGCGGATCCTACACAAAAAATCCGACTCTGGCGGTTTAAACAACATGACTTGGTTTTGAAGAAGATCCTTGACAACGAAGATCAATCTAAGGAAAATTTGCTCCTAGCGGGAAGGCCCGTTTGTTGTCAAAAAGTATTGACGGGAGGCGCTCTCGGTTTAAAAAATGGGCGAGATGAATTTCCACAACTCATCAACTTCGGACCAGTGTGAAAGCGGTACTATATACGAAGTAATTATAAAACACCACAGTGTTGGAACCATCGATCACCGGTCATTACGGTTCTTTAACCCTTTACCACCTCTGACTTTTTACACTTTGCCCCTCAGGGAAACATACTTTTTCAAGCCAGCAGCCGGGCTCTCCTTTGCGTTCCTACAACTTAGGTCATCCCACTACAAATTGAACCTCTCGCGTTTGCAGTTTGGCTACCCATACATGGGATCAAACTTCTCACACCTACAGTTTATCCACAACCTAGGATTAAACTTTCTCCTCCCTTTCTCGACTTGCACATGGGATTACGCTTTTCATCTGCATACGAGGGCTAACTTCGTCGACTGATCTCCTCTTGATAGGAGTATGTAGGCAACCATTTCATATGGCCCGGTCATGCGATAAAAAAAAAAACAACAAAAACATTTCTACCCTCTTCTCCTCAAAAAACAACAAAAACATTCCTACACCATTTCTTCCATATCTGACGTTGAACCTCTTACACAGGTTTGAACTACATGAGACTGATCTCCTCTTCATAGGAGTACGTGGCGACCATTCATGGTTCGGTCTCACCCCTACCAAAACACAAACCCTTGTCGGTTAGATGCTGGGATCATCCTTGATCCACTACATTTCATTGGCTTCGGACGAAGGGATGGAATTACTGAACTCCTCCCGAATAGGAGATTGGCGACCATCTAACTTTCTGGTCATATACCTTGAAGAGCAACACCAATCCATAAGAGGTGGAATTAACTAAACTTCTCTAAAATAGAAATCTTGGCGACCATCGTGGTGCGGTCGATCTCGAGAGAGAAAGCCACACTCCTCTCCATATTTCCATCCGAAACCGGTCCCAAGACACCAAAGATGGTAGGGATACATAAAGATCGATGATCCATTACGAACTATCGAGAGACAACTCGATGTCCATCCACCCGGGAGGAATTGAGAATACATCAAGATCCCTGAAGCCACAAGAAGCGGCGAGCAAAATATCAAGCAAGTAGCAAAGCATATCTAAAAGGGAAGTGATCCAAAAATATATTTTCCTGTCATATATATAATGTTGTTTGATGTATACAATGTAAATTGTACATGATAAAATGGCTAAGCTAGTTTATGCAGGAAAATACAAGCTCATCTACAAGTCGGGGTATATGCGAGCTAACAAGCCCAACATGGCGTCCCTCTCAGAAGATAGAGGTGAAGCTGTGGTCTCCTGTACGAGAATATCCACACGACCCAATAGATCTGCGACCATCTGCGCATGGTGACCATATGATCATCAATATATGTGCTCATCTCTGCGATCATACCGGTGGTAAGGGACCTCACAGCGATCTTATATGTGATGGCTACATCCGGCGGATATATAGCACTATCCCGCTCAACTATCAACTTTGCGTCTCTGGTGATCTAGCCTCATCCCGCTCAACAACGGCGATATCTCTGCGAGCTAATGCCTCGTCTCTCTCTAATAGAATTGCGTCTCTCCCCCATCGAGGGCGATCGACATCATAGATCGAGCACGATCTCTCTCAAAGGTCATCGGATGAAGACTACGCTCTAAATCTTGTCTTAGAATGATGAATCACCACGATCTTTGGTACTAGGAGAATCCGGAAGAAATCTTTGGCAACCCGGTGACGGGCTCCTCCTCGATGTATGAATCGATGTCCTCCATGGGCTCTACATCATCGACTCACTATCCGATCTTTGTGGACACTCTACTGCGTGTAGATAAAATCTTTATCTCCATCCATGCGGAATACTCTGCGAAACAACTGGATGGTAGACGAAAAAAAGCTATCTCTCGCAGTCCATCCCAACAAGCGTACACACGGGATCGGTCCTCTGTTTGAGAGATATCGAAAGGCTGAGCGACTATCGCCCCCTCGAAAGGATGAAAATCTTGGGCCCGGTCAAAGCTGTGACATCACGGCCGTTGGGTGATAAGTAGTCACGCCCCTCAAACCAACCGGAGGAGGAAGTCCATGCGCGGAGCGTGAGTAATGAAGCTGTATGGTGAGCTAAGCCCCGAACACGACAATATGCTGAATGGATCTCTGATATCTGCCAAAAATGTGGACTAGGACAGAGCATCTATACACTCCGATGGCTGAAAGGAGTATGACATAGCTATATCATGGGTGAAGCAATATCCATGCCGTCTAAAAATTACCAATCGGTCTCAAGTGTGACATAAACCACACATCTGACATGGCCAGAACTCCCGGTGAACACTCTATCGGATAAGTGCAACAACGATGGGATCTTGGCCGCGAGGTCTCTGTGATCATAGGTATAATGGTGCGACCCTCTCTAAGAGCTCTCACGGCCATGATGACACCAATGTCTATCTCGTCCATGTATCGTGGCATATAGACACATCGACGATCACATACCATGCGATACATCACAACCACGGCCAAATGCCGATGATCCTCCGATGCGGTGAAATCCCCGAAATATCGTGAATAGCTATCCTCAAGAGCCAAATCGGTCATACAAAAATGCTTTGGGATATCAATGTGGCTAGATGTCGACTCATCTCATCTTACTACTGCTGCACCGCAATCCGGTGAGAGTCATGAATCGATCTACTCATGTCTCCCAAAGCCGGTGCTCGCATGAGTCTGCATCTAAAAGCGGCATCGTCGATCGTCATACTCCTCCGGGGTAGGAGTCGACTCATGGGTCCCGAATCGAAAAACACCGCCTGTCCGGTATCCATGCTCTAGCATCCCGTCCTGAAACCTGCGGGAACTGAAACATCAATAAAGTCATGGTATCTTTGCGACAAATGATCTCTGATCACCACATGCGGTGGTGACATGCTATATCATACCACGATCGCATACCCAATACCACCAATGATGGTGGGGTATGATCTATCTGACTAAGCTATCGAAGAAGACATATATGCGGGCCGTGTCGTAAGACCATCCGAGAATTCGATCTTTGAATATCTCTGGACATACATACATATGCATAACATGATACATGCATAGCGGATAATAGATGGCAATATGATATAGGGAATGGAAAAAGCGTATGCATACATTCCTAAGTATATCATCATCTAATACATCATCTCTGTCTGACTACAAATACAGGGAAATGGGGCACGGATGCCCTACTACTAACGAGAGGCCTATCAAAAGATATAGCGAGAATGGGGAATGACCACCCGATATCTAACGAGGCTATCGAAAGATATAACGAGAATACACATCGAGAGAAGAAGACCAAGGTGTCGATGTCCACATCATCAATCCTGTCCACGATGTAACTCCTCTGAGTCATTTGGATCTCTGTCAGCGGGGATGTCGAGGGCTATATGAGAGGAGGATCTGCGGCCAAAAAAATAGAATGGGTCATCGAGGGGCGGCGCTTTGAGTTGGAAGGAACAAATGAATCCGCCTCTGCTGGATCTACTGCCCAAATCTTGGGATAAATATGTGTGCTGGTCCAATTGGTCAAACTATCAATCTGGGTCATATGAGTGGGATCTCGGACCTGAAGCTATCAATCCGTCATCATCAAGGATCTGGAACCATATCCCCCATAAAGCGTGTGTGGCGCGGAATTTGGGCTCCAATGGTGCGAGGGACCACCACCATTGGAACGTCTCACGGGTATATGGACCCTCGATAATGCAAAAGCCATCGACCCCCAACAATGGGATATCGGTGATGGGTGGCTGCGATCTGAGCCCGATGGCGCTGGCGGGAGGCAAGATCGGCATCTGGATCTCCCCATGGTGCTCCCTAATACGCTCTCTCTAAATAGAGCTCCCGGCCTCCATCACATGAAGAGAGGAACTCTCTGGTGGAAATCACGTACTCGACTCGATTGGGTATCCATCCTCAAAACCGATGGTCAAGTGTTCCCACGAATAGGGAATCCATTTGATGGTATCGGTTGTCGACAACTCCATTTACATCTGACGGTGAGTGAAACCCTCGATTATGAGGACCTCCGGAAAATGGAATGATGCCATCGTCGTCCTCGTGGATAGGTATCTAAACCAAACACACTCACCGGGGCCTTGACATGGGAGCCTCTCATGGGCCCAAAATCGCCTTGACCTGATGGCAAAATATCTGCTATCGATAAACACTCTTAACCTATAAATGGGAAAAGATAAGAAAATACTCACCGGCGAAATGGGTAAAATCTAGCCAGCCTCGGTCGAACCCAGCGAGCGCATCGCATGCCCAGGAGGAAATAGGCAAAGGTATAAGAGCCCCAATCATACTCTCAATACGGTCCACATCACGTGTGTGGCTTTGATCAATCAAAAGAAACCGTAGTAAGAGTTATACGCTATAGAAGCGACCTCTAATGATCATCGGGAACAATCGCCACGAGCGCGATCCACGATTACGACATCATCGGGCATGGGCTCACTCAAAAGCCGCTTTCATAGCATCTACGCTCAAAGGACTGAGCGGACGATCCGCCTTTGGCGCCTCGCCGGAACTCTAACAAGGATCGGCGGCGGTGGGGTAATATTCACCATATAAAGCCTGCGCTCCCTCCAAACTCCATACCTATGATAAATCGCCAATCCATAGGCGTCATCATCATCACCTCACAATCCGGCAAATGGGTGGTAGAGTCGATGAAACCATCGCTCGAACAATGCCACGAGAGTAACCCGGGGACAACGACGAGGAAGGATGGAGAAGAATGCCCCGAATCCCCACTCATGCACTACCGCTCTATAGTCAGGATGAAGCACCTGGTACATGGAGTGAATGTTGAACCGGTTCCCTCGAGGCTGTATAAAACCCGGGACCTACATGAAATGCAGATCAACATCAGAACCCTTTAATCCTCATCAATAGGAAAGAAGGAAAATCAAAGTCTAACGCCATACCTCGTTAGCATGCAAGTACATCGATGGATGTCCGCCCAAATCACCCAAAGCTGACTCTGGGTTTGCCACACGAAATACTGGGGAGCTCCTACTAGGAGGGGCATGTATGGCGGGGGCGGGATCCTCAATCGAATATCCGCCTCCTCGTCCTCAACGTCTGCACATCTACCCGGACAGATTGAATCACGGCCTCCACCAATCGGCGAGGTTGTCGACGAAGCGAGGGGCGAGGCACTTGAAAGCCCTCCACCGTATGCCAGAAGTGGTCCTATGGGAACTGCTCGGCTGATCCGGATCCATAAAAATCTGGACAACAAGTCTCCAAATCACCTCAGAAAGGATGTGGTATTTCCTTACCTGGAGCTTTCTAAAAAGCATTTATGACTATATGCATGCATGCATTTACTTTAACATACAATAGAGTTAAAATGCATGACTACCCAATGCCTACATTTGAAAAAAATTTGCCATAGTCCCCTTTGAAAATAGGACTATCCACATGCACATGGGTATGTCTAGGTGGCCATTCAGTAGCACACCTGCCCCAAAGTCATATACATAATATATGCATTAAAAATCAAAATCATACATGCATTAGGTTAACCTCAATATCAGGAGTACTTTACCTTTCTACCTTTGCTCATTGGACCTCAAATAGGACAAAAAAATAATAGAAAAAGGTGTCAATTTAACTGTCTCAAAAGTTAAATTTTTTCACATCATTATGTTCAGCATGGTTTAATACTAACATTTACTATGTTGAATATTTTTTTATCAAGTCATTTGTGCATACATAATCACTACTGTGTGTTTAGATGCATTTCATGCTATAACTCGAAATCCAACGGATAAAAAACTGGGAAAAATACATGCATACGTTACCAGGATAGTGTAGAATAATTGTACGGTGACAAAATTTACAGAAAATAGCCCGAGCTTAGCAAATCTGAAGGAGAGGCTCACGGATTTCTCTTCGCGCGACAAGCTGAAATTGACTTGTGTTGCCAACTTGCTGGAATTTATCATCCGCGATTGGTCACAGGCTCACCTGCGACTGCAGCAGGTGCACCTGCGGCACCCCTATGTGGTTCCCACCCCTCTGGCTCGGTCCAGTTCGAGTTACAAAGGAGTTCTTGCGGACTAAAAAGGTCAAATCGAGAATAAAAAAATGCCCACGATTGAAGCAAAATAACATCTGATCTGGCCTTCTCGGATGAAACTTTGAGTCATACATCACTCATTGGTAGTCACCCAGAACACGAGGTATACTCACGCCATGATCTCATTTGTTACAAAATCACATCCGTGATACCTTATGCAGGTCCGATGCCACCAATTCCGGGTTGTTACCTAAGTATATCCCCGACGGGTTCTGACGTAGATCCCAGACGCGGGTTTTGACGTACAACGTAACGTAGATCCCGACGGGGATTCTGGCGTAGATCCCGACGATGAAGTTAAAATTGAATCTCCAACGGGGACTTTGACGTATGATGTTTCATTGATATACGTCGGCGAAAGTCAAGCGACCTTGGCGTTATCTTGGGCGATAGCGATTAAACTATCTATCGATTCGAGCTCTAGAGCTATTCGAGGAGGATTTCATGCTCGATTACTCATATTCCCAACGGATCCCCAAGCCGAAGTCGATGTACGCAACGTTCCATTGATTGATACACATCGGTGAAGGTCAAGCGACCTTGACGGTATATCCCACAGGATTTTTTTGTAGTTGATTCACATATCGGTGAAGTACCGTCAACGAAGGTCGAGCATCCACGACGGCATTTGTTGTTGGCGATAAATCAATGAAATCTTGACATGTCCTGGCGATACCAACGAGGAAAGGTCAATGTTATCAAAGAGGATAGATGATGGAATATGTTATACACATCCTCAAACAGATCAAGCTTTCTCCCCACAGATCTCTTACACATAAGAGGCACATTTTCAGGATCAAGTCATTATCAAAGACACAGTAATTTGGTGATAACTCCAACATCAACATCCTAATAGATTTGGATTACACACCAAATCTGGTCAGCATTGCCAATCTCCAGTTAAAGCAACAGGGAGCCAGCAATCATCCCCAGCATGATGGGCTACAACCTCGTACATATGCATCATACATTTGCATCATGTTGCTACACATAGTACCATGTTTGTTATGTTGCATTTCAAGTGTCTAGGATTCTTTATCCTACCCATGCATCGCCATGCATGGGTATGATAAAGAGTGGCATCTGTAGACACTCAAAATTTTCATACTACTCACATAACATTGCGGGAGGAGACGATTTCATCTTTTAAGAGGGAACCTTGAAAAGACAATCCATATCCATACCGGATACTACTAGGAAGTTCGACATCGACCCCAGAACACACACTGCAGGAGTAAACAATTCCAACCTCGGATATAACCAGGGGCGTGCGAGATCAATCTGGAACACACACGGAGAAGGCCGATTAATCTCGGAGATAACCCCGATCGGTCCGGTCTCGGTCCCAACCATGGGAATAGCCACTGAGCCTTGGTGATAACCCCGAGGAATGCGATTTGGCGATAACCCGGAAATGCTTATTTCAAATCGACCGACTTCAATCTCGGCGCTCCGACGAGATACTGTTTGTACCAACCCGTGATAACATCGGGAAGACAGGCACACCTCAAAGATGACAATGAAGACCTTCAACAAATTGCGGCGATCCAATCTCGGTGAAGCTGACGCAACGTCGCTTTATCGGCCCAATCCGTGATAACACCGTGAGGGCAACATCGTCATCTACGCCAACGCGATGCCACCCACGTCGTCTCTCAACATCTCTGCATAGCGATGTCCCACAAGACTAACCAATCCCGAGTGACTATTATGCGGGAGTAGCGGATGAAAGTTGAAGCTTGAAGGCCAGGAGGGCATCGTCCCATCTTCAATGACTTCGTCTGAAAACTCTAATCCCATGCCATCGTCTGACTCTCGACAACGGCGGTCCAAAATAGGTCTGTATACCTCAAATGGATGCGGTTGCACTTCTTAAAGTTTGAGTGGACATTCTGATTGCACGAGTGCACGTCTTGAGACGACCCGACCCAAAAAACACGGGCCCACGGGTTGCCTCTGGTACACTGCGGCTCGGCAGCTAAATCACCTGTGATAAATCATAAATAGAGGGCTTGGGCTGCCCATTTTGTAAGAGAAAAGCGGCGAGAGAAGCCACCTTGATTTGCTCTGCACTCACCCCATGCAGTGTATTTTCTCATTTTAAACACCTGTGAGCTCATATATAGCCTCTTTTGTACCTACAAAAGCCAGTGTTTATCCACTCTAAAGATATAGAAGTCTTCTTTGGCAGTCAACTGTAAGCCTTCTCACACACTTTAGAGTCTTTCTCTTCATCTCTGCACACACCCTTCTTCACGTTGAGAGTCATGTTACGCGCATTTGCCCGGACTTTGGTCCGTGGTTTTGTTTAAGTTTATATATATATATATATATATATATATATATATATATATATATATATATTGACTAACATTATCGAGTTATGCCTAGATTGAGCCTAGACTTGATGCAGGAGCGTTTATATATATATTTAATATATATATATATATATATATATATATATATATATATATATATAATATATATCGAACTTTGTTCGATGAGCCTGAACTTTTATGCAGCGTTTACTCACTTTTGTATATATATATATATATATATATATATATATATATATATATATATATATATATATATATATATAGCTATGGTGGGACTACATTCGATGAGCTTTGATTTTACATATCAGTGCATTTACTACTTTTATATATATATATATATATATATATAACTATTATCGAACTACATTACGATGAGCACAGATTTTACATCCGGTGCGTTTATTATTATATATATATATATATATATATATATATATTCCACACACAGAGAGTTTACTTACGTGGTGGTTAATCGCTTTTACAACTTTATCTACGTTTACGTCTGCTTTGAGTTTACTTTATGGCGTCATTTGATTCGCTTTATTGACTGACTTTATTTATATTTTTGTCACTTTGGAGTTTCCTCCATGGCGGTTGATAGCTTTTACAGCTTTATTTATATTTTCTGATCCCCCATGGAGGTGCTTCATGGTTGGTGATCATGTCTGTATATATATATTTACAGCTTTTATATATATATATATATATATCTGCTTACTGATTTCATACAAATTGTGATATCTTATGCGCCTAGGAATCATGTGATCACAGATTCAGCCCATTGGATCTAGATTCGGTTCCTGTGATGGACATTTTCAGCTATAAGCAGCTTGTAAATTATCCTGCGATGTCTGAATTTCCTCAGATAGTTTCCATACCCACGAGGAAGTCGGCATTATTTTGTACATTATTTTTGTACGGATGCTTCGCATCTATTAAATAAAATCAATCAAGCCGAACACTTAATAAAATGGGAGTGTAAAAGGTCTCAATTACTATTGAGCATCAGGGTTGAAAAAACCTCTTTTATAAAACATCACTGCCATATCTTGCTTAAAATTGAATTTGTACATAAATTCAAACCCTGTGTATATAGGTGCGAACGAGGCCTCGCACTACTTCCAAATAACAGCACATAGATCCCCACACACACACATTTAGATAATAGTTTCTTGAAAAGAGGCGGTCACCGTGGTAACACGGATGTCGGGGGGTGCCTAACACCTTCCCTCTGCATAACCAAGTCCCTGGACCCTAATGAATCTCAGTTTCACCGACCCGTTTAGCAGTGTCACATCACTGGGTCAATGTGCAAACCTTTTCTCGGTTGTGTTGATACAATCATTTAAAAAACCAACTGACGACTCTTAACAGTCCATCGTCGATATTATACATGTCGGACCTTTTTCACTTGTTTTTTCAAATAAATCTCACCTAAAATGAGAGTACCAAAGAACAAGTAACGGAAAGTGTGAGACCCCAGATTTTTTGAATAAAGATTAAATTTTCTCGAAATAATTTTTTAAATATTATGGTGTGGATTTGATATAATGTTATAGTTGTGGGTAATATTTATAAATTTTACAAAGTACGCAAGTTGTTATATAATATTTGATTGGTCGGGGAATATTCTTTTTATCGGAGAATATACATGCGACGAGTACAATCATTAGTGGACCCCATTAACGAAATTATTTTGGGATTGAAAAAACGACAAAAATACTTTATGAAAATAACGGCGGAAGTTTCACAGTTAAGCTGTTGAACTACCCTAAGTAAAAGAACAAGATGTCTGGCGTGGTTGCATAGTAGCACACGGTATTAATTATTGATACTTACGTGAGAAGTCACTCAGTTATACTCAATTATTGCTACAGTAATTGTTGCATCATATCTATCATATTATTTATTCAATTATTATCACAGTATCATCTGCATAAAATATTTTTTTATTAAATCAATACTTGAGACTACAAAGTTATTCATATTATAAATTGCAATATTTACAATGTCTAGAAGTTCTGTCAAGGAAAGGTTTGGTCACCTAATTGCGCGCCAATAGGGAGAAATCCTTATTGGAAAGCCCCCTCTTTTCTGGGAAGGACCTAGTTGATAAATATTGTGAGTTATAATATTAATAATGAATGTTGTTCGGAGTTGAATTTGGAGACGTGACGTGATATTTGAGTCCGGAACGACGAAATTAGTAAAAATAGTCTATAAACACAAAATTTTCCAGGATTCACTATTTGGTCAAAAAGTCAACAGTTGACTTTTTCGGGAAAAGTCAAACTTTAAAATTTTAAAATTTATATTTTTGATAAAAATAGTTTCATTATGTAGGAATTGTTTGTGCTAGTGAAAATCGACATTTATTCTGATGATAATTGATGTCTAGGGGTTATATTGATAAATCGGGTAATTTATCGGATAAATGAGCAATTAATTGCTACTAATTCACATGCTTATATAACTATTTGTTCACATATTTGTACTATTGAATCACATTATTTACTATTAGGGGAGTTGGTGCAAGATTGATAATACTTGCATGACTAAATTAAAAATGGAGGTATAGATGGAGGTGCAATCTTGAAATTATTATTTTCACATGATTATACTATTGATTCACATGATTGAACTATTGATTCACATTATTTACTATTAGGGGAGTTGGTGCAAGATTGATAATACTTGCAGGACTAAATTATAAATGAAAGAAAAATTGGAGGTATTGTACTGTAATTTTCGAGCCCCAAAACGTGCAATTATCGAAACTATATTTTTCTATAAATAGAAGCTCATTCTTCCTTCATTTCTCACCAATTCACAAAAGCTTTAGAGCGATTATTATAGAGAGAAATTATAGAGAGAAAGAAGAAGAGAAATCTGCTACCTCACTATTCCAGTATCCAGTTTTTTTCAAGGTAGGGAATTTTATTTGTTGTACTCGTAGGGAGTATTATTTCTTTCTTTCGTCTTCATGAAAAGAACTTCTGTTATTCCATTCTTATTATTACATTGGAATAACTTTTGTATCTGTGAGCTACCTATACTTGGTGAAATTCTTACATTGTTCCATTCTTTATCATTACATTGGAACATCACATGCATGCGTTCTACGGGGACTGGTTCCGTCTCTTTATTATTCTATTGGAATATCACATGCATGCGTTTTCTGTTAGGACTGATTCCGTTATTTATTATTACATTGGAATAACTTTTGCTGTCGCTTGATCTATCGCGTACTGGTGATTTCTTTTGTTATTCTATTCCTTATTATACTCGGTTGGTTAAAGTTTTGACTTCATACTCCATGAAATTAGTGGAATATCCTTGATATTTGCGCTTCATCCAATATCTTTTTCGTGGAAATATTCTTACGAGCATTCTTGAATTTTACTCTACAAAAGCGATGTATCATGTTGACAATTTGGACGTTATTAGTTCCTGGATAAAATAATTCTTAAACTTGTTTTATTGAATTCTTATATCATTGTCATCGTCCTCATGTTTATATTTTGTTGAAAGTCATCTGTGGCCTATAGTGCATAGATGGACTTGGTATGATTATGACCAAGGATTATTCGGTGTAATCATGACCGTAATGTTACAAATGATATGGTAAAAGTCCTTATTAGCCCGTAGTGCATTGATGGACAGTTGTTGGCATGATCATGACCATTAATGAATACACAAATATTCTTGGCCCGTAGTGCGTGGATAATTGTGGTCATGATACTAAAGAATATCCTTGGCAGTAGTGTGTAGGGGTGATTCGATGATGTGGATTATTTATTAAAATCGAGTCCCAATGATAAAAGTGATGAAAACCTTCTAAATCATAAAAGATAGTAGATTTTATTCTCTACTTGACTCTTTTAATGGATTGCTTGTTCATTGCAGCTAAACTTGATGGTTGTTATATTGTATCGGTTTAACATTTGTTGAAGGCTAACGATAATATATTCTACATTATCTTAGTCATAATATTTCCCTCTTGGGCTAGTTGAGCTCACCCTTTTACTTTTATTGTTCTCTTGAGAAATGAGAACGTAGCGAGGGACTAGTCGGGGAACGGAGTGACGGACCAGATGATAGCATTAGTAGTCCTCACTATTCTGTGAAATACTGTAATAATAATTGTAATAAAGACTCCTTTTGAGTTTATATAATCTCTAGTAGACAATATTTGTATTCAAACTCATAGTTTATGTTTTGTCGTATTGTACACGACAGTTGTATTATTAAGTTGTATTTGAATTTATATACTATGTAAGTGGCGACCCAAGATGGGTGACGTATACCTAATTTTGGGGGCGTCACAGTTGGTATCAAAGCTTAGGAATATGATCCCTGGCTAAGATGTGAGATTAGAACTAGGAGGGGAGAGACGGGGAATTACTTCGCTAGTATGACCTACCTAAGTTTATTTTTTATTTGATTGGTCGGTCAGAGTATAGTGATAATATGTTGCATGTCAATTAACCCTTGTTTTGTGGCAGTGTTTGAAAATGGCATCCGAGAATGTTGAGAATAGCAATAGAGCACAGGAGACCGTTGAGTCTCCACGGATCAATAATCGGAACAATGTGCAACGGGATGGCGATAATCCTCCACGTAAACAACAACACCGATCAATTGATGAACGAGCAATGTGCGTTTAAGAGCTTTTTAGAATTCATGCAACATCAGGCGAAGACGGCTCCTTTTCATAATGCAGGAGGAAACAATGGCAACCCACGGTTGGTCACCGCTAAACAATTCAAGGAGCTGGGACCACCGGAGTTTTTGGGAAAACGAGAACCACTTAAAAGGCGAGAGACGTGATTAAAGCGAGATCACCAAGATATTTGATGTCTTGGGATGCTCAGAGAAGCAAAAGGTTCCCTTTGCCACCTTTATGTTGCGTGAAGAAGCGATTCTTGGTGGGAATCAGTAAAATGTACCCACTGGCCTTTTCAAGATGTCTTGGAAGAATTTCAAGAGCATTCAATAACAAGTACTTTCCGAAAGTATTCGTCACATGAAGGAGGTGGAGTTTATCAATTTGGAACAAATCAATATGGCCAGGTATGTCGCAATACAAGGCTAAATTTGCGGAGTTATCCTGGTTTGCATCCCATTTGGTCGATAATGAGGAAGCGAATGGCGCGAATGTTTTAGGAGGTTTGAAGCGGGAGATACGCCATATCTTATTTCTCATAAAGCGTGTTTGTATTCGATGTTGTAAATAGGGCTCGATTAGTGGAGCGCGATAACGAGTCAACGCAACCAAAAGAGAGCGGTAATGCAAAATGATAATCTGGGGTGATAACGATCATCAAAGCGGTGACAATAAGCATAGAGGAATCAACATGCGAAAATGGTAACCACTTGATGGTAATCATGGTCAAAACAAGAAGAATGGACATTTCAAGAAGAGGAGATTCAACAATGATGGAAAGACGTCGACACAAAGACTTTTGTTGTTAAGGAATGAGAACGACCACCTATCATATGCTTCAAATGCGGAGGGAGGGACACATCAGTCAAAGCTAGCGCGATCTTAGAAAAGCGTGTTATAATTGTGGAAGAGAAGGTCACTTAGCTCAATTTTGTCATTCACCAAAGACAAGTTCAAATAGGATGGAGGTACCAAAGGTCATCCCGAGAAAAGTTAAAGCCAGGTGGTTTAAGAGAGAACGTTTTTTTTAAGTGACAAGGAACGAATAAAATTATCACGGGTATGTTAGTCATAAACTCTTGTGAAGTCTATACCGTATTAGATACCAGTTTTACTCACTCTTTAATTTCACCTAGTTGTGTTCAATGTTTGAATTTAACTTTGGAGAAGTTAGATTTTGATTTATCTGTTGAAACTCAGTTGGGAGAAACCTTCATTACCTCCACTATTTATAAATCTTGTTCAAATCAACACTTTCACGTTACATTCGATCGTATCTCTTTGAAAATACTTGCCTTTGATGTGATTTTAGGAATCGATTGGTTAACTACTCATCATGCTTTTAAATCGGGTTGTTAGCTTTCATATTCTAACCAACTTTGTTATGCGAATTCAAGCACCAAATCACTAAAATCGATCATGGTCATATCAAGCCATAAGTAAAGAGCCTCGGTCCTTTCGTTGTTGACTTCCTTGTGTGGAATGCACCAAGCCGGACTTTACATAGGCGACAATTGTGAATGACGATGGCAAGTTGATAGGTATCGATGTGACGTGTTACCCAAGTCTTGGATGAGAGTCACGATTTTGAATGATATTTCTATTTGTTAATAAATTTCCTTACGTATTCTTGAAGACTTCTTAGCCTACCCTAGGCGTGAAATCAAATTTTGTATTGACCCCAATACAAAAACCCATTTCTAAAACCCTCAAATATTTCTTCAACTAAAATGAACGTAACATGCGCCAAAGACGTTGGCTCGGTATTGAAGATTACGATCGTACCATTCAATACCATCGTGGGAAAGCGAGCGTGGTAGGCGATGCGTTGAGTAGAAGATCGTATGCATTCTGAGTGCGATGTTGTTAACACAAAAGACCCATTTACGTACTACTTACAAATGATGAAGATAGAGTTAAAGACTCTAGGAACCCACATGAAGATAACGAATATCTGAGTAGAATTAATCGACTTTAATTGATAAAGTTAAAGCCGCTCAAGCTACACACGGAAGTGATGAATGTGAAGAATTAAGAAGGTTCGAGAGAGGCGTTATTCTAGAAGCAAGAATCGACGAAGAAAGAAATCTCAACCCTCGATTTAATTGGCCCATTTGAAATCCTCGATAAAGTAGGAGCGTGGCTTATAGACTCGTTTTACTGCCAAGTATGTCGGCGTGTTCATAACGTTTTTAACGTATCGACGTTACGTAAATATGGGGATGACCCGAACCACATTATTAATTTAGAACCCGGACAAGATAGCGGATGATTTAGCGTTATGAGGAGATACGTGTTAAAATCTTGGATAAAAAGGATTATATTCGACACTCGGGTTATACCTCGAGGGTTAGAATTTGAAGTGAGGTCAAGGTATCCTCACCGTTTGGCATACCAGTATCGTCACGTAAATTTCGAGGCGAGAAATTTCATAAGGAGGAGATTGTGAGACCCCAGATTTTGAATAAAGATTAAATTTTCTCAAAATAATTTTTAAATATTATGGTGTGGATTTGATATAATGTTATAGTTGTGGGTAATATTTATAAATTTTGCAAAATCACGTGAGTTGTTATATAATATTCGATTGGTGGGGAATATTCTTTTTATCGGGAATATCCGTGCTGAAGGTACAATCATTGGTGGACCCCCATTAACGGAATTATTATCGGATTGAGAAAAACGACAAAAATACTTTATGAAAATAACGGCGGAAGTTTTTTACAGTTAAGCTGTTGAACTACCCGGTAGTAAAAGTAATGCGATGTCTGCGTGGTTGTATAGTAGCACGGTATTGATTATTGATACTTACGTGAGAAGTCACTCGGTTATACTCAATTATTTCTATAGTAATTCTTTGCATCATATCTATCATATTATTGATTCAATTATTGTCACATTATCATCTCGTATAAAATGTTTTTTTATTAAATCAATACTTGAGACGACAAAGTTATTCATATTATAAATTGCAATATTTACAATGTCTAGAAGTTCTGTCAAGGAGAGGTTTGGTCACTTAATTGCGCGCCAATAGGGAGAAATCCTTATTGGAAAGCCCCCTCTTTCCTCGGAACGACCTAGTTGATAAATATTGTGAGTTATAATATTAATAATGAATGTTGTTCGGAGTTGAATTTGGAGACGTGGACGTGATATTTGAGTCCGGAACGACAAAATTAGTAAAAATAGTCTATAAACACAAAATTTTCCAGGATTCACTATTTGGTCAAAAAGTCAGCAGTTGACTTTTTCAGGAAAAGTCAAACTTCAAAATTTTAAAATTTATATTTTTGATAAAAATAGTTTCATTATGTAGGAATTGTTTGTGTTAGTGAAAATCGACATTTATTCCGATGATAATTGATGTCTAGGGGTTATATTGATAAATCGGGTAATTTATCGGATAAATGAGTAATTAATTGCTACTAATTCACATGCTTATATAACTATTTGTTCACATATGTATACTATTGAATCACATTATTTACTATTAGGGGAGTTAGTGCAAGATTGATAATACTTGCATGACTAAATTAAAAATGGAGGTATAGATGGAGGTTGTAAGACCCCGAAATTTTTAAATAAAAAGGAATTTTCTTTATTTATTATTTTGAAATAGTAAGGGTTGATTTGATTAATGTGGAAAGTTAAGGGTTAAATATGCAAATATTTCAAATTAAGCAAGTGGTTATAAAATATTCATTATCGTCGTGGAATATTAAATGCTTGTCGGGGAATATTAAATGCGGCGGCCATGACCCATATGTGGGCCCCATAACGGAAAGTGATTGGATGAAGAAAAGCGACAAATATAAGTTGTTTTTAAATAACGGCGTAGTTGTTACCGTTAATACTGTTGGAATACCCGGTGGTTAAAACACACTAATACGCGTTGTTGAACAAAAGCACTTGGTATTGCACCAATTATTGATTCTTACGTAAGAAGGCACTACTCAATAATGGTTACGATAATTACTATTCGATATTTTATTGAGTTAATAATTCTTTGCGTTGATATTTTATATTCTTGTTGTTTCAATAATTGTCATTACACGGTATCTTTCATTATCGAAGCAATAATTCATATTATCTGAATAATATTATTAGATAACATTATTGGCAATGTCTAGAAAGTTACATCTAAGGAGAGGTTTGGTCACCTAATTGCGCGCCATGAAGAAGAAATTCTTATTGAAAGCCCTCTTTCTGAGGAAGCTGCTGGTTGTCGATATTGTGATTACGTAATATTATTTGTGAATAATTAATTATTAATTTATATAATGAGGAAAATATTGATTTTATGTGGATATAGATGGAGAAAATTTTTAAAATGACAATTGTTGAAAATTAATATTTTATCTTTTTACGATAAAATAATTAGATTTAAATATATTATTTTAATAATATATTAACGGTGATATTTTTACAACGAATGTGGGATATATGAGTATACGAGGAGGAAGAGTATTTTTGTTGCAATAAATGTTTAAAACATGTTAAACATGTCGGTGGACCCCATTTATTGACTGAAATTTGATTATAGCTTGTAAAATTTCCCGTTTGTGGATTTCGGTCAATTTCTGATTGGAATTTGGAAAAACTTTCTTCTGCAAAGTTGTAGAGAATTGAATTTCCTATAAAAACTCGCGAGATTCGAATTTTCTGATGAAAGGGCTATTTATTATGAATTATTGAAGTTACGAAGCTCCGAAATAATTGATTTTTGGAAGTTTAAAATATTTAAAATTAGAAAAACGTTTTTCTTATTTTTTTCTAGAAGGTGGCATGTGTTTGATGGCTGAAATCAGATTCTAGACATGTGTAGAAAATAATATAATTATATTATTAATTTATTAAATTTTACTAACTTTGGTGTTCTAAGCAATTTCCTATAAATAGGGTGCTTAGGTTAGAATTGAAAATCACACGAAAGCTGAAGTTTTCTCTCTCTATATTATTGAGCGTATTCTTGTGAGTATTTTGAGTATACTTTGAGTATTGCTATACTGTGCAAGTCCAAGTCATAGCTTATATCCTGGTGTTTAATTTAAAATCTTGATCTTTCGAGGTAAGGGATATTATTTTTTTGTAATGATATTATTTCTTCAATATCATTATCTTTGAAATGTTGATCTGAAGTTTTATCAAATTTGGAACTTTTTCATGTCGGGGTTACTATTCATGGGTTACTTATTCATGAGTTCTTATTCACGAGTTACTTATTCATGAGTTCTTATTCACGATTCTTATTCACGAGTACTATTCACGAAGCGTGAAGATGTTTTTTGTGGAATTTCTATCTTTTGGTGTCGGAGTTACTATTCACGTATACTGCACTTATTCACGATACTCAAGACTATTCACGTATCTGGCACTATTCAATAGAAAAATAAAATTTCTTCTTTTTGTCCAAAATATCTATTACGGATACTAACTCGATTGTATCCATGTTTTGATCATTCTTGAATTTTACACCACTATGATTATTTTTTGAGGTATTTTTGGGCGTGGATAAAACCAAGTACGAATCCTTAATCCTTAATCCTTGTCATTTTGTTTCCTTTGGATTCGTTTCTTTAAAATATTTTTCATCATCCTCGGTCTTAAATGATGATATTATTGAATATCTTTGGCACATAGTCAAAAGATGAATGATTTCTGAAGAATATCTTTGGCTTTTGTAGTGCAAAGATGAGCAGTGTTGAGATGAACATACGCCAGATTGATTAATATCTTTGGCTTTGTAGTGCAAAGATGAGCAGTGTTTAAATGAACATGACCAATGATGAATATCTTTGGCACCTTGTAGTGCAAAAGATGAATATTTGATTCGGATGTATATTGATTGATGTTACGAGGATAAAATATTGATGATGGATTTGTTAAATTCATAGATTATAGTAGATTTCATTCTCTACGTAACTCTTCTATGAATTATTATTTCACATGCGAATATTGATCTGAAACTTGTTGTACATTGTATTCTATCGATTTTTTCTGTTGAAGACTAACGATAATTTGTTGTATATTATCTTAGTCATAATATTCTTTATTGGGCTAGTTGAGCTCACCCTTTTCCTTGTTGTTCCATTTTTCTTCTCGGGGAGGCGAGAATGTAGCGAGTACTAGTGGGGTATGGAATGAAGGTTACAGAGAGAGTTGTTTAGTAGTCCTCACCATTTTGTAAAATAATGAATCAATAATTATGATGGGGATTTATTTGCATGTGGATATTGTCTAGAAGACAATATTATATTTAAACTCACATTATATATATTGTCGTATTTCACACGACATTTGTATTATTGAAGTTGTAGTTTGCTTTTTGTACCATGTATTTGGCGACTTCGAGAATGGGTGTTGTGTATACCTATTTTGGGGCGTCCACGGTTATTATCAAAGCTTAGGGATATGATCTCTGGCGGAGATCGGGGAATTGAACTAGGAGGAGAGCGAGTAAATCCTTCGCTAGTGTGTCCTACCTAAGCTTATTTGTTAGTTGGTTAGTATATAGGGATATTATGTGATATATTGATTTCCTTAATTAACCCTTATTTTATGACGATGATTTGAGAATGTCGTTGAGAATATTAACGATGGAGTAAATGAGGCCGTGGAGATGCTGTGCTTTACCAGCGAGGAGAACGTGCAACAGTGGTAATGTTCCTCCCGTGAACAACACCCACCGAGCGAGATGATGAGCGAGGGATGTTTAGAAGCTTTTTGCGATTCATGCAAAATCGAATTTGAGGAGACTCGTGTTCAAAATACGAGGAGGAAATGATAGCAATTCACGGGTGGTCACAACCAAGCGATTCAAAGAGTTGGGACCACTAGAATTACGGGAAGCGGATCCGATTAAAGGCGAGACGTGGGTCAAACAAATTACCAAGATATTCGATGTCTTGGGATGCACGGAGAACGAGAAAGTTCCATTCGCCACCTTTATGTTCCGTGGCGGCGGATTCTTCGGTGGGAATCGTGAAGCGTACCCATCCATTTGCACTCGGCGTGTCGTGGGAGACGTTTGAAAGCAGTTCAATGACAAGTACTTCCACGAAAGTATTCGTCGTATGAAGGAAGTGTGGTTTATTAGACTAGAGCAGAATAACATGAGACGGTGTCCCAGTCGAGGCGAAGTTCGCGGAGTTATCCAGTTTGCACCTCATTTGGTGGAGAATGAGGAACGTATGGCGCGGATGTTTCTGAGAGGTTTGAAACCCGACATACGTCGATATCTCATTTCTCATAAATTTTCTCTCTATTCGGATGTTGTCAGCAGGGCTCGATTGTTAGAAGCGAGATAACGAAATACGTTCAACCGAGGACCATAACCGAGGATCATCTGAAGATAGCGATCATCGAAATAACGATAACCAAATGGAGAAAGAAGAATACGAATAAAGGCGGTAACCACTACTGGTGTGTAATCGTGGCCGTGAAAATAGAAGAAGCGAGTCGGGAGGAGATTTTAAAAAGAGGAGATTCAACAACGACCATGTGAAGGCGTCGGCCGCCAGATAGCAACTAGTTTTAAGGGAGGAGAACGACCACCGGGTCATATGCTACAAATCACGGAAAAGGGACATATCGGTCCAAACCGCCCCTGAACAGTTCAAGGTATGCTATAATTGTGGAAAGGAAGGACATATCGCTCGAGATTATACGATGGCGAAACCTAGTTCGGTGGGACGGTGACTCAAAATCGTCCCAAAAAAGTCAAAGTCAACGATTCCGGAAGAAGCGTTTGTTGTGATCGGTCAAAATGCGAGAACGAACGAAGTTAGCACGGGTTAGTTAATTATAAATTCTTGCGAAGTATATACCTTACTAGATATTGGTTCTACCCATTCTTTTATCTCTCTTACTTGCGCTCAACGTTTGAACTTGACTACGGAGAAATTAAACTTTGACCTATCTGGAGACTCCATTAGGAGAAACTTTCATTACATCCGTTGTTTAAAAATCTTGCTCGATTCGGGTTGGCACTATCACATTACACGTTAACCTTATTTCTATAGAGATATTTGCTTTTGATGTGATTTTAAGGTTAACTACTCATTATCTTAGAAATTGATTGCTTTTATAAGGTTGTTAGTTTTCATATTCCTAAGCAACTTTGTTATTCAATTCAAGCAATCAAACCATTGTAGTCAAACATTTTCATATCAAGCCATGAAGTCATTCGTTTATTACGGATGTTAAGTTTTCTTAGTCCATGTTATGGATTTGAATAAAGACACGCCGATTTGAATAATATTCACCGTTGTTATTGATTTTTCTGGACGTATTTCTGAAGAATTTCTTGGCTTACTCCCAAAGCTCGATATTAAATTTTGTATCGACTTTGAACCCGGTACAAAACTCATTTCTAAAATCTCATGTCGAATGGCTCTATTGAACTTCGAGGAGTTAAAAATTCAACTATAAATTTGGTACTGAGCCTTTATTTTGTGACTTCCTTTGTGGAATTCACCTAAGCGAACTCTCTGTGGGGGCGTCATATTAGATGCGATAGTAAAGCGATAGGTGTCATTGTGACGTCTTATCCAAGATTGGGATATGAGTCGCGATTGAGAGCAACCTAAATCGATTATCGAAAGACGTAGCTTTCTAGGCTTAGTTGGTTATTATCGGAGATTCGTTGAAGGATATTCTCGAATCGCTATTCCATTAACGCAATGACTCGTAGAGATACAAAATTCGAATGGAGCAAGGAATGTGGGAAGAGCTTGAAGAACTCAAGAGGAGACTCATTTCAAAGACATGTTACGATCATGCCATCCTGGAAAAGCGAGCGTGGTAGGCGGCGCGGTGAGTAGAGAAGATTATATGTGGGAGCGAGTGCGATGATGTCAAGTATCGCATAGAGCCAACTTTAATAGAAAAAGTTAAGGTTGCTCAAGCCACCCAATCCGGAGTTGATCGTATGAAGAAGAAAGTACAAGAAGGAGCTATTAGGGCGAGAATTGATACTTGAGTCCACTCTAGACTTTGTGTTCCTAACGACTCGATTTGAAGTACAAGATTATGATGGAGGCACACAATCGCCATTTACAATCCATCCTCGAAGTACTAAAATGTATCGTGATCTTCGACATACATTTTGGTGGAACAATATGAAGAGAGAGATTGCAAAGTTTATCTCGATGTGTTTAACTTGCCAACGTGTAAAGGCGGAGCATCTTGTACCTAAGGGTCCGTTGCAACCACTTGAGATTCCTGGAATGGAAGTGGGAACACATTACTATGGATTTAGTTACGGGTCTTCCTGCGGTTTCTCAAGGCATCAATGCTATTTGGGTTATTGTTGATAGATTAACCAAGTCTGCTCATTTTTCTGCGTCGAGAGACTTATTCCTTGAACGTCTTTCTCGTATGTATGCGTAAATGAGATTGTGAGATTGCATGGCATGCCGGTATCCATAGTTTTAGATCGTGACCCAAGATTCACTTCATGATTTTGGGTTAGTTTGTAGAAAAGCTATGGGCGCGAATTTACGATTCGGTTGGCATACCATCCTCGAAGCGGATGGGCAATCAAAAGGACTACTCAAACTCTTGAAGATATATTAAAACTACATGTCCTAGATTTCAAAGGAAGTTGGGATAAGTACTTGCCATTGGTGGAATCCTCATACAATGATAGTTATTAAACAAATATAGGCATGGTTCCATTCGAATCATTATATGGACGAAAATGTCGTTCTCCAATATGTTGGGATGAGGTGGGTGAAGCAACATTGTTGGGACCCGAGTTAAATACGCATTATGACTAATGATTCGACAACGTATACAAAGCGGCACAAGATCGACAAAAAGAGTTATCGCGGATCTTCATTGAAAGGGCGTGGAATTTAATGTGGGGATCGTGTATTGTTGCGAGTTGCCCCATGGAAGGGTGTTACAAGATTTGGGAAGAGAGGAAAGCTCAATCCATGATTTATTGGTCCATTTCAAATTCTTGACCGAGTAGGAAATGTAGCCTATAGACTTGCGTTACCTCAGTATGTCTCGTGTTCATAATGTGTTTCACATATCTGTACTTAAGTAAATATGTGAAAGACCCGAACCACGTTATAGAGTTAGAACCCAGGACGAGATAGCCAAAGACTTAACGTATGAGGAGGTACACATCAAGATTTTGGATAGGAAGGAGCATGTCCTACAAAGTGAAAGGTTATACCACAAGTTAAAGTTTTGTGGAGGAATCATGCTATAGAGGAAATGACACAGGAGTTGGAAAGCGAAATGAAAGCGAGGTATCCTCACCTTTTCAAAACACCAGTATGCGTCGTCAATTTCGAGGACGAAATTTCATAAGGAGGGAGGTTGTAAGACCTCAAAATTTTTAAATAAAAGGAATTTCCTTTATTTATTATTTTGAAATAGTAAGGGTTGATTTGATTAATGTGGATAGTTAAGGGTTAAATATGCAAATATTTCAAATTAAGCAAGTGGTTATAAAATATTCATTATCGTCGTGGAATATTAAATGTCTTTATCGGGGAATATTAATGCACGGCCACGACAATAATGTGGGGCCCATAACGGAAAGTGATTGGATGAAGAAAACGACAAATATAAGTTGTTTTTAAATAATCTTGGCGTAGTTATTACTGAATTATCTTGTTGGAATACCCGTGGTTAAAACACACTAATCTGGCGTTGTTGAGCAGTAGCACTTGGTATTGCACCAATTATTGATTCTTACGTAAGAAGGCACTACTCAATAATGGTTACGATAATTCTTTGCTTCGATATTTTATTGAGTTAATAATTCTTTGCGTTGATATTTTATATTCTTTGTTGTTTCATAATTGTCATTACACAATATCTTTCATTATCGAAGCAATAATTCATATTATCTGAATAATATTATTAGATAACATTATTGGCAATGTCTAGAAAGTTACATCTAAGGAGAGGTTTGGTCACCTAATTGCGCGCTTGAAGAAGAAATTCTTATTGGAAAGCCCCTCTTTCCAGGAACTGCACGGTTGTCAATATTGTGATTACATAATATTATTTGTGAATAATTAATTATTGATTTATATGATGAGGAAAATATTGATTTTATGTGGATATAGATGGAGAAAATTTTTAAAATGACAATTGTTGAAAATTAATATTTTATCTTTTTCTGATAAAATAATTCATTTAAATATATTATTTTAATAATATATTAACGGTGATATTTTTACAACGAATGTGGGATATATGAGTATACGAGGAGGAAGAGTATTTTTGTTGCAATAAATGTTTAAAACATGTTAAACATGTCGGTGGACCCCATTTATTGACTGAAATTTGATTATAGCTTGTAAAATTGCCCGTTTATGGATTTCGGTCAATTTCTGATTGGAATTTGGAAAAACTTTCTTCTGCAAAGTTGTAGAGAATTGAATTTCCTATAAAAACTCGTGAGATTCGAATTTTCTGATGAAAGGGCTATTTATTATGAATTATTGAAGTTCAAGCTCAAAATAATTGATTTTGAAGTTTAAAATATTTAAAATTAGAAAAACGTTTTTCTTATTTTTTTCTAGAAGGTGGCATGTGTTTGATGGCTGAAATCAGATTCTAGACATGTGTAGAAAATAATATAATTATATTATTAATTTATTAAATTTTACGCTTTGGTGTTCTAGCAATTTCCTATAAATAGGGTGCTTGGGTTAGAATTGAAAATCACACCGAAAGCTGAAGTTTTCTCTCTATATTATCGGCGTATTCTTGTGAGTATTTTGAGTATACTTTGAGTATTGCTATACTGGTTGAAGTCCAAGTCATAGCTTATATCCTGGTGTTTAAATTTAGAAATCTTGATCTTTCGAGGTAAGGGATATTTTTTTGTAATGATATTATTTCTTCAATATCATTATGTTGAAATGTTGATCTGAAGTTTTATCAAATTTGGAACTTTTTCATGTCGGAGTTAGTATTCATGGGTTCTTATTCATGAGTTACTATTCACGAGTTACTATTCATGAGTTCTTATTCACGAGTTCTTATTCACGAGTACTATTCATGTGAAGCGTGAAGATGTTTTTGTGGAATTTCTATCTTTTGGTGTCGGAGTTACTATTCACGTATACTGCCTTATTCACGATATCTGACACTATTCATTAGAAAAATAAAATTTCTTCTTTTGTCAAAATATCTATTCGGATACTAACTCGATTGTATCCATTTTTGATCATTCTTGAATTTTACACCACTATGATTATTTTTGAGGTATTTTTGGGTGTGGATAAAACCAAGTACGAATCCTTAATCCTTAATCCTTGTCATTTTGTTTCACTAGATTCGTTTCTTTAAAAATATTTTTCATCATCCTCGATCTTAAATGATGATATTATTGAATATCTTTGGCTTTGTAGTGCAGATGAATGATTTCTGAAGAATATCTTTGGCTTTGTGGTGCAAAGATGAGCAGTGTTGAGATGAACATGACCGATTGATTAATATCTTTGGCACAGTAGTGCAAAGATGAGCAGTGTTTAAATGAACATGACCAATGATGAATATCTTTGGCATGTAGTGCAAAGATGAATATTTGATTCCGAGATGTATATTGATTGATGTTACTGAGGATAAAATATTGATGATGGATTTATTAAATTCATAGATTATAGTAGATTTCATTCTCTACGTAAACTCTTCATGAATTATTATTTCAATGCGAATATTGATCCGAAACTTGTTGTCTCATTGTATTCTATCGATTTTTCCTGTTGAAGACTAACGATAATTTGTTGTATATTATCTTAGTCATAATATTCTTTCTTGGGCTAGTTGAGCTCACCCTTTTCCTTGTTGTTCCATTTTTTCTTCTCGGGAGGCGAGAATGTAGCGAGTCTTAGTCGGGTATGGAATGAAGGTTCTAGAGAGTTGTTTAGTAGTCCTCACCATTTTGTAAAATAATGAATCAATAATTATGATGGGGATTTATTTGCGTATGGATATTGTCTGAAGACAATATTATATTTAAACTCACAATTATATATTGTCGTATTTCACACGACATTTGTATTATTGAAGTTGTAGTTTGCTTTTTTGTACCATGTATTTGGCGACTCGAATGGTTGTTGTGTATACCTATTTTGGGGCGTCACGGAGGTACTTATCTTGAAATTAAGTATTTTTCACATGATTATATTATTGATTCACATGATTGAACTATTGATTCACATTATCTACTATTAGGGAGTTGGTGCAAGATTGATAATACTTGCGGGACTAAATTATAAATGAAAGAAAAATTGGAGGTATTGTCTTTGTAATTTTGAGCCCCAAACGTGCAATTATCGAAACTATATTTTTCTATAAATAAGCTCATTCTTCCTTCATTTCTCACCAATTCACAAAAGCTTTAGAGCGATTATTATAGAGAGAAATTATAGAGAGAAAGAAGAAGAGAAATCTGCTACCTCACTATTCCAGTATCCAATTTTTTCCAAGGTATGGAATATTATTTGTTGTACTCATAGGGAGTATTATTTCTTTCTTTCGTCTTCATGAAGAGAACTTCAGTTATTCTATTCTTATTATTACATTGGAATAACTTTGTATACTGGGCTACCCTATACTTGGTGAAATTCTTCATTGTTCCATTCTTTATCATTCTGTTGGAACATCACATGCATGCGTTCTTCTACGGGACACGGTTCCGCCTTTTATTATTACATTGGAATATTACATCGGTCGGCGTTTCGCTGGACACGATTCCGCTTTATTATTACATTGGAATATTTCTGCATACGTGCGTTTTACACCGGACTGATTAGTTATTTATTATTACATTGGAATAACTTTTCATTAGGTCTATCGCATGCCCGGTAATTTCTTTTGTTATTCTATTCCTTATTATACTTAGTTGGTTAAAGTTTTGACTTCTATACTCCATGAAATTAGTGGAATATCCTTGATATTTGCGCTTCATCCAAAGATATCTTTTTAAATGGAAATATTCTTTTGAGCATTCTTGAATTTTACTCTACAAAACAAATATCATGTTGACAATTTGGGCGTTATTAGTTCTGGATAAAATAATTCTTGAACTTGTTTTATTGAATTCTTATATCATTGTCATCATCCTCATGTTTATATTTTGTTGAAAGTCATCTCATGGCCTATAGTGCATAGATGGACTTGGTATGATTATGACCGAGGATTATTGATTGTAATCATGGTAGTAATGTTAGAAATGATGTGGTAAAAGTCCTCATTGGCCCGTAGTGCATTGATGGACAGTTGTTGGCATGATCATGACCATTAATGAATACACAAATATTCTTGGCCCGTAGTGCATGGATAATTGTGGTCGTGATACTTAAGAATATCCTTGGCCGTAGTGCAGGGGTGATTCGATGATGTGGATTATTTATTAAGCTGATTTCCAGCGATAAAAGTGATGAAAAACCTTCTAAATCATAAAAGATAGTAGATTTTATTCTTTATTTGACTCTTTTAATGGATTGCTTGTTCCGCTGCAGTTAAACTTGATGGTTGTTATATTGTATCAGTTTAACACTGTTGAAGGCTAACGATAATATATTCTACATTATCTTAGTCATAATATTTCCTACTGAGCTAGTTGAGCTCACACTTTTACTTTTATTGTTCTTTTCAAGAAATGAGAACGTAGCAGGGACTAGTCGGGGAACGGAGTGACGGACCAGATGATAGCATTAGTAGTCCTCACTATTCTGTGAAATACTGTAATAATAATTGTAATAAGGACTCCTTTTGAGTTTGTATAATCTCTAGTAGACAATATTTGTATTCAAACTCATAGTTTATGTTTTGTCGTATTGTACACGACAGTTGTATTATTAAGTTGTATTTGAATTTATGTACCATGTAAGTGGCGACCCAAGATGGGTGACGTATACCTAATTTTGGGGGCGTCAGAAAGGGACATTTAAAAATCCCGACGTCGACATTCATGTTTCTTGCAAACCTAACATTCAGATCTAGGAATTTTCATAGATTTGAAAGAAATAAAATACGCAGATCTATTTGATTTGGAATAATGGAGAGAAGAGAGAGATGAAAGGAAGGAAGAGAGAATAAATCAAATTTGTTTATTTTATTTTTCACGTATACGTGATAAAAACTGAAACAATTTAGCACTCGTGAGGTCTGTAACAGAATGACCCAATTTCAAAATATTACTTAGTTTAATGGGGTAATTTGAAAAATTAAAAGTTCAATGATGTAATCAGTAAAATATGCCAACTATAGTGGGTAATTCATTAGTTTTGTCAAAAAATATTAACGTCTGTTTATTTTTTTTTAACGGAATGACCCAATTTTAAAATAATAATTAGTTTAAAGAAGTACTTTGAAAAATTAAAAGTTCAATGGTGTAATCAGTAAAACATATCAACTACAGTAGATATTTCATTAGTTTTGCCATAAAAAAACAAAAGTACTCTTTACATAATCTTATGAGATTACTAAGAATACATTTTTTTTAATTTTTTTTTAATATATGTGTAAATTATACTCCCTCCGTCCCAAGATAAAAGTCCTGGTAGACTTTTTACGCATATTAAGAAGATGAATGAAATGACAAAATTGCCCATAATAATATGTCATTAATTATTTTCAATGTAGGTGAGGGAGTGACTTTCTAGCTTTTCAATTCAAAATATTATATCTTCATACTTATTAAATATGGAGAGAGAATTAGAATAAAAAAAATATGAGATATTTAATGTTACAAATATAATAGAAAAAAATGTGTAAAAATTTGGTTATTAAAGAAAATAAATATTTAATATGAAACTATTTAAAATAATAATAATGATTTTTATTATGGGACGGAGGAGTCCTCCCTTTTGGGACGAGTGAATATTATTTTGGACATTTGAGAGCGGTACATATTTGTAGATACACTCCTCACCCATACGTACACGAGCACGCACGGTATTTGTTTTCCAACTACAGTACCCGTCTGTCAACTCTAAGCTCATCATCACTTGCAAAACAGTCAACCCTAGTCTCATTTCCTTCCCTCCAACGTCTCGCTTCCGTTATTCCAATTATAGTATTCCTATATTTACTGAACCCTCAAGAACTCTCCGCCGACAACCACCACTTTATGACATCATCTACCACTACTACTATACGCCCTCCACACAAAAGATCCTCATCCTTTCGTTATACTCCTAGCCCTTTTTGAGTACTCATAGAGCCTTCACTTGTGTGCTATTTTGATCTACCTATCTCATATAGATAAATAAGCTTGTTGAGATTTGGGTATGGTAATGGCTGAAAATGAGGTTAATAATCCGAAGGAATTGAGTGGGTTCCCCAAGTCGCCGTGGAACGCGGCAGCTGCCGCTGATGTATCTCCGTTAATGGGTTCGGATTCGGATTCTTGGCCTGCTCTTTCTGCCACAGCTGCCGTGAAGCCTCCTCCTCCTCCGGGTACTGATACAGCCGCCCCTCTGCCGCCTATTTCGGTCAGTAGATTAATACAGTCATTTCTCTCTTTTTCATTTTTCTTGTGGTGTATTATGAATGATGGGTGTATTGACTAGGGTTAAATACAAATATCTCTCCCTTCCCCATTTCTCTCCTTTTATTTCTGCCCATTCCCTCTTCCTTTTTTAATTGTTTAAGACCTTAGGATCCTGGCAAAATGGTACAAAAGCTTCCAATCACCGGGAAAACTCTTCTTCCTCACTATTTCGTCACTGTTCAGCACCAGAAGTTTACATCATCATAAAATACTAAATTCAGCCACAAAACCCATTAAAACATCTCAGAAACCATCACCTAAACACAACCCAAACTAGTGTTTTAAAAGTCCGAGGGGGAGCCTAACGCGTACGAGTTTTATTAGGCGGTTAGTTGGTATTCTATACAAAACATATAGAGTAGATGTAATTTTTTTTTTAATTTTACATAACAAAGTACCCAAAAAGCAATCTTTTTAATGCTTACAAAATTTATTTTAAGTATTGTAGAGCTTCAAGTAGAGGTCAGATTTTTCCTAGGCGGGGCTTAAGCATCCAGTCAAATTGAGGCTGTAGCCTAGCACATAGGTGGGGATTAATCGGACCTAGGCGGAGATTTTTAGAATAATGACCCAAACTAGCCCAGAAAGCATCCAAGCAAGGATCTGAGCCCAGTAGCAACAGAAGTCCAGAAACGATGCTCTGTTGTCGCTGGGACCTACAATTGAGCATATTGGTAATTCTCCATGGTTAGTTTAGGTAAATTCTCTTCTCAATCCGCTTATTTCAGTTAATAGCTTTTCCCCAGTCATCCATTTAAGTTTCTATAACATATATATCATAGATTAATTCTTTAGAGTCATTACAGTTCATACCTACCCAGAAAAATTCCAAAAAAGATTTCAATTCAGCTCTTAGATCTGGATACCTGTGATTGATTGGTGTTAGGCTAATTCTATAGCATCATTTTGCACCACAAATTAGCGTCAACTCCTTAGTTACTTCACATATCTTACATATTATTCTTCAATTCCATTAGAAAAACACATTCTGCTATATATACAATTAGATACATGTGTTAGTTCATTAAAAACTTCATGTACACACTTTTTTTTTTCATCATTTGAAGTCTTAAGTGTTTGTTGTGTGCTCAATTACTCACAAATGTCTCTAAGCTATAAGCTAGGCAGATTTAAGCCTTGATTGGACTTGGTTCCTTAACTTGTTCATAAGAGATCCATTTCTAAGTATTACCCAAACTCAATTACTCTCATTTAGATTGACTTGTGTTGGTCTAATTATTGTTCTTCTTATGGGCTTAGTTGTTTAAGACAACTTTCATTCTCTTAATACCATTTGCATTTGTGAGACTCCTAATGGCTGGTGCTTCAAGCCTTATCTCTCAACCATTGCTATAACATAATTTCATCACATTTAGAGAGCTTACAAATAAAAAAGTTTCATATCCTTGATGAGAAAACTGATAAATACATGAGTAGTATCACTAGCATGTTAAGAGAGGAATCTTTTGGCAATGACTGTAATTTTACATATCCTTTTGGCCAAGGAGATGATGAAAAAAAGAAGAAAACAAGAAGAAGAGGGCATGGTTTTGATTATGAAGAGAAGGGAAGAAATGAGAAACATGGTGCTGAACTTAAGTATGTTAAGTTAGCATTTGCAACCTTTTTGAAGAGGATGGTAACAAGCCTTTGAAATTTGAGTTATTCACTTGCACTGAAAATTCAGTTTATGAGGCACCGTTGTATGAGGAACCGCTATCAATTATGAAGAACCTGAGTATCAAGAAGGTTTCCCCGCATATGATGGAGAGCCACAAACAGCCTACAAGACAAGAAGAGTCGATGGAGAATGGAGCCCGTGTTTGATAAAAGTCCTGAAGTGAAGCAAGGATTCATAAAGAAGATAGGAGTATTGGCACTTCCTGATCATAAACAGAGAATGTCCTTTGTAAAGGAACTGTCAAAGCAGCCTCACATGCTACAATTCAGGTCAGAAAATGATGACAGTCACAAAAGTTTCAGCTCCACAAGGTCCCAAGCTATATGCAGAACAATTTGAGAAAATGAGAGGCATTGAGAGTGTTGTTTACCATCCAGTGCAGTCCAAAAAGGAATGGTTTACGACACCAAACTCTTGGAGAGTCAAAACTATTCAAGTATGCGAGATCTTACCGCTTGAAGGTTATGTTAAAGCATACTTCAATTCCACTCTGTACTCTAAAATAGATACTTTTAAGAGGCATTTTTCCTTCTATGGACAAGAGGGACTACAAGAGCCTTAGAAAATTGTTGTGAGAATTGAAGAAAAGGATGCAGTCTATACTTCATCAGAGTTTGTTCCATTCTTGTAATGAGAATTGAAGGATGGCATGGCAAGCTTTCGGGATAATGGAATTGTGAAAAAAAACCCAAAGTCTCTTGCATAAGGTTTTTGTAAAAGATTTGGTATCCAGGATTGTTATGTCACAGTTTAGGGAACCTATCATTTCCATATCAATCTTATGTTTTGACCCTGGTGGACTTCTTTTGGTTGCTGTCTATATTCATGGAGACAATATAAATATTTTTTGAAGTATGCTCTTCTGCTTGCAAAATGGATCAAGAACTCATAACAATGATTGTGATTTTTGTTATGTGCACCTTTACAAGCTTCACCATGGCATTACTTCAGTTGTGATTCAAGACAATTGTTTAAGTCCTTATAGCCAGGGGATAGCTATGATTTCCTCTAGAGGAACTGATCATGTTCTTGCTCTTTTCCCTTTTGGCAGTAAGACTGGATTTGAAATGCAAAATTCTCATCTCAGTGAGCGCACACTCTTTCTTGTTCTTTCTTTAACAAGGTGGTTTACTTCATCTTCCATGATAAGGAATTTTGAATGAAATAATACAACAAGAAATGTTGCATACTTGGCACAAATAATGGTGTCAGTCCCAACTGATCTAGCTGCTGCTGTTCTTATCATTTCTTCTGTACACCACAATTTACAATATACTCTCCTTAATGTAAATACCTTGGATCACCTAATGAGGCATACACCTTATGGGAATGTCGTAATGACCTTCAATGCGTATTGTTGCCCTCAGTAAGTGGAGAAAGGGGTGAATCTTTCTTAAGAAATGAGACAAGTTCATTGGTTCAAGGACAAGAGGAGGAGTTTGGGATGAATGGGGACTTTGCTCGATGGAGGGACATCTTCCAAGGAGCATATTGGCCTGGAAAAGAGAATTTCATATGTGAGATTACTCTTATCTGACATGGTGATGCAGAAACTTGTGAATTCATGCTTCTTCTATTTGAATAAGATATTAAAATGATTAGAGGGGAGCAATATGCAAATAATGTTCTAGAAGAAAATGTGATATCCAAAGTACATTGTGGACCAACCAGGTTCTTAACGAGATGGATTAGTAAGCCTCTGAATAATGATGTAAAGTTGTTGGAAGCTCAAAAGAAATCTGGGCTAAGAATGGTGCATTTGAGAGCAAACAACCAAATGTTCGACTTAATTTTGAGAAAAACATCACTTAAAAGGGGATCAAGCTCAGTTTGGGAAGACTTTGGACTGAAGGAATACTAGAATTTATCGCATAACCAAGCTACCATCAAAGAGGGTCTTCACCAGATTTCTTCAATTCTTCTCAAGGAGGTAGATGACCATGAAAAAGGTACTGGAAAATAGAGCTTTGTACATTTTCGGTCATGATTTTTGACCCTGGAGGATTGGCCCAAGAGAAGACAAACTCAACATGCACAAATATACCAGGATTGGAGTAAGACAAGTCGACAAATTGCAAATCCATGAGGACATGGATGTTCTAAAGAGGGAGGGAATTGTCAAGACTCGGTAGTTTTATTAGTTAACCAAGGCTATTTTAGGAGGGGTAGTTTTTAGTAGTATCTAGAAGAAGTGTACCCTGGCCATGTGAAGTCTGTTAGGGAGTAGGATAACCATGTGATGTAGGTTAGCAAGAGAGCAGAAAATATCTCTATTTATTGTAACTGAGATCACCTTTATTATTATACTGATGAATATATGAAATTGAGAGAGCTATGAGCTTATCTCCATTCCCCATTTCTCTCCTTTTTCTGCCCATTCTCTCTTCCTCCAATTCTATTTCATTCTGGCTTAGGCACAATTTGTCCTTTTTAGTTGTTCAAGACCTTGGGGTCTTGACATACACTACCTAAAAAGTATTAGTTATTGTAAGATTTATTGTTTCATAATTTTTAATGAGTCGATCAATTTTTGAGTTTGAAAATGTCTCAAATTGACTTTCAAAAGTCAATGATACAAAATTTGGAACGGAGGGAGTACTTTTTTTACTCTTCCTTAAAAGAATATACTACCTTGACATTCTAAAATAACATCTTATCTCAAGTATTGGACAAGTTTACGAGTGTCAAACATGTTTTGGATATATAGTGGCCATAATAAATTCCTTATATGTTTTATATTTGAATATAAAACATAAATGAAAGTTTCATACACGTGCCCAAGAGTGTTTGTGAAGTGTCATGGGTTGACATGGGCATGTTGACCTTATAAAAGGTGTTTGTGCTTGATAATATGCATCCAATGAGAACTTATATGATTTCATTTTTCATGATAAGTATAGATATGTAGCAAGTATATGTACTTTTACACATTTGTTTTACGTATGACATGTAGACTCAATTTAACAACATATATAGTGGATGGTTCCTGTTGATATACAAGCTGCTGCATGCTTGATGCACAACACTTTAATTATGAAGTTTCTTAGTTTTTTGTTGCTTTAATGATAAAATTTTAGTTATGCCTTTATGGTTTTCAGGTGTCGGTTGAGCAGCAAAAACTGCACAGGCGTGGCAGCACTAATAGCTTGCATAAGCATTCACCAATGCGCCACCAAAAAGCAAGCATCAAGCGCAATCCAAATAGCGTGCGCCCTTTTCATGTACCATTAACCTATCATCAACAAGGGATTCCACCATTTTTCCATACTGTGTTGCCTCCACCACACATACCCATGGCTGGATATGCTTACCAGCCTTCACCAGGATCCTTTCCAAGTGTAGAGACGCATTTAATAAAGTCTGGTAATGAGGTCCCTATACAAGCTTTTGTTCCTCCTGTATATGGTAGCATGCCTCCAGCACTAGGCGAAACCAATACATATGTTACCAATTTTTCTACTAGAAGACCTAATGTGCAAAGACCTTGTGGCCATTTCAATCCTGCATGGCATAATCAGCAAGCATTCGGTTCTAATGAGAATATCAATGTGCAACAAAGTGTTGGACCCAAGGCCTTTGTAAGGCCCCAATTCTTCAGTCCAGCTCTCGGTTTAGTCACTAGACCTACCTTCCCTGGTATGTTTGATATCAAGGTGCCTTTAGTGAAAACATGTTACATTAATTTCATAGTATTTTTATCTATCATGATTTTGTATCAGTTGCTTCAATTTTTTGTTTATACATTATTTTCTTTGTCTTAGCATTAGACATGCAATTCTGATAACACCTTTGGTGTTTTATTTTTGGAATTGTATTCCAATGCTTTTTTTTTTTTGCAATTCTGATAACCCCGACTGCTGGTATTTTTCTTATTTTTTTTTATTCCAATGCATTTTTTTACATCAAAATAGTCTGAAGTGGTCTTCTATGATCAGGTCCACCTGGATCCATGTACTATCTTCCTGCTCCATCACCAGTTTCTGTTAGAGTGCCTCATCCACCATTCTTTGTTCCTCATCCTGCGTCTGGGGCTTCTACAATTTCTTCAGAGACATCAGCCTTGCGAGCTAACATTGCGAGGCAAATTGAATATTATTTTAGGTGAGTTATCATAGGAAGATCTGATTTCTTGCTAGTTTGGTTTGGTCCTTTCAGGTAAGGGACTCCCCCTAACCCCCCTCCGCGTGCGCGCGGGGTTTGGTTAGGATTATGCGTTCAAGGTTTTTCATCAGTTTTCTGCATTATCATTGATATTCATGCAGAAATGAAGTGGCCAGGTGGGTTTATTTATTTGGACTTTGGTATCTTTCCATTAACCTTATCCAAAATTATTTCTCCATTAGAACGTCAATCCTATTGATTGCTTAATTCTATATAACAATTTCACGAAAGTATACGCGATCGATTATGAAATATAGGGCAAGATAGTTCCCACCGTATAACTTCTAATTACTAATTACTAACTATGCACCAGTTTAATTCTATTTAGACAAATGAATTCAATAGCTACTGAATAACCACTAAAATAATAAATATAAATTCTATAAATAAAAACATTAAGGAATTCAATTTCCCCTGATGAATCAAGAAAATAGCCTTATTACTATTGCATTGACTAACTGGAATTGCCAACGGAAAATCACTAATAATTAATATAACCATTTTCCAAACAATTATATCGCATACCTATTATTATTAATTTCACTATATTCCCATGAGAAATAATAATAATAAATTCATTAAGATTCATTTTCCAATAGTTGCTTGCGGTATTCAAGTATATGTCTATCTCGTTCACAAATTAGCATTCACTTAGGAAGAATTACTAATCACAAGTTACTACATCCTGATCTTAATTTAAATTTTATTGTCAAATTTCATCTAAATCCATCAAATAATTGTTGATCAGACAATTATAACAAACATAACAAGATATAATAAACAATCCTATTATATAACTAATTCAATGAATAATAGAAATAAATATTAAATTAAATAACAAGTATCCAATCTCATGCAAAATAGCGTAAACCAATCAGGTGTCAGCCTTTTGGGAGTTTGAAACCTCCCGACTTCAAATACCATGTATCACTTGTAAATAGGACTCACATCATTTAATTAAACTCCAATTTAGCCGAGCAAGTGGGCTCCATGTGCGCGCCAAAAAGGGGCAGGAGCTGCAGGCCGCGACTTCCAACATTCTGTCCATTTCCTGCGTTTTCCTTGACTAATTTTTGCTTGTTTGTTCCTTCTGAAGTCAGCTACTCTAATTTCTTCTCGCCAAACTATCCTTTATCACTTGTAGCTATATTAAGGCTAAACTAACAACATTTTGCATAATTTACACTAACATTAGCTGAAATCCATTATCAGTACAAAACTACTAAAAAGGCAATAAAATACTAATAAAATACTTGAGATTAGACAAAGTAATTAAGTAAAGAATACCAAATTCATAGATATAAAATCTACTCATCAAATAACCCCAAATTTAAATCTTTGCTTGCCCTCAAGCAAAATTACGAAACATAAAACTAAAAATCTACTAATGCAATCATACTATGAAAAGATCATCAGTCTTCTTTATAGCCTCCAAGATCATACAAAAACAATATCTAGTAAACAACAAATCATATACAAGCTTAACAACTCAGTTAGTTCTCTACTCACAATAATTATGATCCCATCGTATGTGTATTACCTCCACTTTAAGTAATTATACCTTAAACAAGATTATAAAATGAACACCTAGGAATTCAAAATTATCAATCACCAAGAAAATATTACAGTAATAATCTCAGACAGGGTAATATCATTCAGTTTACAAGGGAACGCAATTTATCTTTTGCCCAATTATTCTTCCTAGCTGTATTTATTCTTGAGTGTGCAATGTTAGTCTTTATTAAGCTTTTCAACATGTAACGAACTTTCGACCAACAACTTCCAAACCAGTTGGCTTTAGGGCGCTGAGTGTAAAGACAACTCCTAAGGGCTTATTTATTCAAATAATAAAGACCACAAAGATAACTAGTCAAGTGAATTGTCCATGATGATAGCTATACACCTCCCCTTTTATTATATATATATATATATTTTCCAATTATTAATTAAGGGGAGTATTCTTTTAAGCTCATTACTTAACATGCAATATACTACTAGGAAGATACCATTTTATTATTTCAGCCTTTCAAGACCATAGTTTCCCCCCAAACTTGGACAATTGACTACCCTTGCTTCAATCAAAACTGATATGCAGTTCTAATGTTTGACCCATCTGACACTACTAAGATTTCAACCAATAATCTCCCTAAGGTACACTATTCGCAGTCGGGTTTAAGTGCCCAAAATATAGGAATCATAACTACACAAGATCGATTTCTAACCCAATATCAAAGCTACACATGATTCAACCGTTCCAACCGTTCACTAATTTTCTAACCACATAATCATTTCTTATCATTGGCTGTTCAACAATTCACTATTTTCTTTCATTTATTCTCTCTTTTTTTAGGCATGCAAAATTACTAAACTACCTAGTTAAACATGCAAATACTACTGACTCTTAAAATATGCAAAGACTACTTATCATGCAATACAATGCAATAGAACAAATTTTACTAAACATACAATTAAAACCTAATTACCATGCAATTAAGCAACCTAATTAAATAACTAAAATCATCCAAATAAGAATAAGTATCAAACAATCACAACTTAAACAAAATTAATCCAAACCAACAAAGCAAATTAAACAAAAGTATTTCCCCCCTAACTTAAATATTACATTGCCTTCAATGTAATACTTATACTTTCCTGGGTCATTTTTCAATCGTCTTCCTCGGCCGCGAGGTCATCACTGTAAGTCTCCTCCTCCGTCTCAAAGGCTGTATCTGGGAAATCAGGTGGTGGCGGGAAATGGATGGGATCTATGCCAGCCACGTTGAAGCGTGTAGCAAAACTGATGATGATTGCATTAGTGTAGTCCACATACGCGTCCACTCGACCCGCAATATTCTCCACTCGTCGCGTCTGCTGTCGAGTCAACCACAACAATTGATCCTTGCCTCGTCCCATGTTGTAGGTCACACCACGCAGCGCTCTGACCTCCGTAATAATTAAATCCAATGAAGCACCTGCAAGAGAAGCTGATCATGATCCTCGACCTGCTCGCCTTCCTGCACGAGGTTCTGCACCTCCTGTCTGACTAGCAATCCTCGTAATCTCCTCTTAAGCAGCAGCAGCGACATCTATTCAGTATATATCCGGTGCCCCTCAGGTGTGCAGCAACGCCATCCCATTCTTTGAAGTGATCAATTGTGGTGCTGTCCACCATTGACTGTTCAAAAATTTCATTCGGGCTTCATATCACCCCAGCGTTTCTACATAACCCATAAATGAGTGAGGGATGTGGAAGTCCACTGGTGTCACCGCCTCTCAATTCTCAATGCTGCAAAGGATGGAGCGGTAGATTGTACTGCCCACGTCTATGGTTTTCCCTTTGACAAATAGCATATAGTAGCACCGCCCTAGCTTTGTTGACCTCTGAAACATGTGAAGAAGGCATTAACTTGGCACATAAGAAATAAAACCATGCCTTGCCAAATCTGCTCAGGTCGCCTCTTGGAAAAGAGACTGCTTCATCGGTCCTTATCGTCCATTTAGCCCTTGGTTTGCATAATGTTCCAAGGACGTCATCCCAGTTCAGTTGTTCTTCGTTGTACTGTGTGAACTCATCATTCTCCATGGGAGCAAGGTTGTAGTAGGCGTTGATGGCGACACTATCAAATGATACTGACTTTCCTCGAACAATTGTCACCTTATCTCTAGCCTCCACATTAGCGTAGAATTCCTTTACTACAACAACTACAACAGCTTCAGGTTGTGCAGTTAATGTCTCCCATCCATGCTCTGCAATCATATTCTTTATACCTCGACCATTGTATTTAAATAGCACCAATCCACGTTCCGGAATCAAATTCTTGTTTATAAGATAGGCATGAAACTGTTCGAATGCGGCTTCACTAACAAACTTTGTGTGATCGTAGGTCCTTGCGGCCCTTGAGATTGATCCTTCACCTCTTTGTTTTTTGGGAACCATTGGACTGTCAACTTAGGCTTGAAAACAAGGGTTTTGGTGGGAATTTTGGTTGAGACAATTTATCGAGCACCTTGAGTGCGCCTTAATTTGACCCCAAAATCAAAGCCTTTCAATGGATGAATTCCTCCCAATTGAAGCAATAATCACCAACAATGTATCCAATGTTGTATACACAATCCCAAAGATGAAGAAAGTTTGGATATGTTGATTACCTCTTGAATTTGAAGTTGGATTTTGTGACTTTTGAACTTTGAATTCCTTCTCCAATTGTAGGTTGAAGTGGTTTGGAATTTTATAATGTGGTGTTTGGGAGTGATTAGGAGTAATTGGGAGTAATGGTTTGTAATGGTTAGGAGTTGTGGGTGTTTGGGGGAGTATTTGGGAGAGTTTTGGGGTTAATGGGAGTGTATGGCCAAAGTTGTGTGTTGTGGTCGAGTTTTGGGGCATTTGCTGCACTTTACTAGCTTGGACGCGCTTGAGTGCTGCCGCCAACCCTTGAGCGCCGCGGCTCGGGTTTAGCGCGGTCTGAAACATTCTTTTCCGAGGCGCGCGTTTCCTTCGTAGCTGATCCGTTTTTTTTCCTTCTCATTTTGCCCTTCACTTGCATTATTAATTATTCTCTTCCCCAAGATTCCTTCTTCTGTCCTACAATTTCACTTTCTTACCCATATTGTTCCTAGAATTCCTGCAATTGTTCTTCCTTGCTAACATATTTTTATCACCTAAAAATTAAGAAATTCAATTAAATTGCTTTCATGAAATAATTTAATTCCTGAAAATAAATGATTTAATAAAATTATTTACTAAAAACAATTAAAATGAAATAAAATTCTAATTGAAACCATGGGTTGCCTCCCAGTAGCATTTGTTTTTAAGTCATTAGCCTGACTTTCTTGTTTCCTTTCAAGTTTGGCTAAGTAGCATTCCTCCACCTCATTTGGAATCCTGATAGTGTCGAAGACATTGGACTTGATCTCATGATCATCGACTCTCATGGTGAGTTTTCCGTTTCAAACATCTATTAGAGTTCTTCCGGTTGCTAAAAATGATCGTCCCAAAATGAGTGGGACCTGATCCTCTTCACAATCAAGAATAACGAAATCCACTAGGAATACAAACTTATCCACTTTAACTAGAACGTCTTCTATAACTCCTCTTGGATGAGTGACTGATTTATTCGCTAATTGCAGAGTAATTGCTGTTGGCTTGATTCCTTGTAATCCGAGCTTTTCATAGATTGATAATGGCATGCGATTGATGCTTGCACCAAGGTCACATAGGGCTTTCCCAAAGTACTGTTGCCCTATAGTACATGGTATTGTGAAACTACCCGGATCTTGCTCTTTCGTTGGTAGCTTCCTTTGAATTATTGCACTACATTCCTCAGTCAACGCCACCATCTCATTCTCGTCTATCTTTCTTTTCTTTGACAATTTCCTTCATAAACTTTACGTAGCTCGACATCTGTTCCAGTGATTCTGCAAAAGGTATATTGATTTGCAATTTCTTGAAAACTTCAAAAAATTTAGAAAATTGATGATTCAGCTTGTGATTCTTCAACTGTTGGGAGTATGGTACGGGCACTTTAACTGTATCCTTCTTTTCTTCTTTCTTGTTCTCTATTATCACCTCGTGCTCTTTTTCAACATTCGTGTTCAGTTCTACTTTGACTTCTTCCTTATCACCGTTTGCCTTCTCTGCAGGTATGTTATCCTTGCTTTCGAAACTCTTACCACTCCTTAATGAAATTGCCTTGCATTGCTCATGAGTCTCTTTCCATGGATTCACCTCGGTATCACTTGAAAGTGTTCCTTGTGGACGATTGTTCACCGCATTTGCTAATTGGCCCATCTGGTTTTCCAAGTTCCGAATTGATCCTTCCAAACTGTTGATTTTTGTATCAGTGTTAAAAATATACTTTGTCAAAATCTCTTCCTGGCTTGGTTTTCTTTCTTGTTTCCTTGTGGTTATTGAGCTTGATTTTGAAAACCCGGTGGTGGGAATTGCCTTGGAGCTGCGTTTTGATTCGTGAAAAATTGGGATGGTTTCTCCAACTTGGATTCCGGATTGTATATATTGGAGTACATCCCTTGCTTTTTTCAATGAAGTTCACCGATTCTCTATTGATTGCGCATTGATTGGTCTGATGATTTCCTGCACATAGCTCACATACTGCAGCTAACTGTTGTGTTAGCGTAGTACCCCATGAGTCAAATTTCTTAGTTAATGACGCCACTTGAGCAGCTAATGCAGTTAATGCTTCTACCTCCAGTTTTCGTCTCTAGTTTTTGGCTGGTTCAGTCTAGCTGTAGGCCACTGATAGTTGTTTGTAGCCATAGTTTCTAGCAAATCATAAACTTCATCCACATTTTTACTCATCAAGGCCCCTCCTGCTGCAACATCAATACTTGTACGTGTCACATTGAATAACTCATTATAGAAAGTTTGCACTTGCAGCCATTTTGGAAGCCCGTGATGTGGACATCTCCTAATCATATCTTTGAACCGGTCCCATGCCTCATACAACGACTTTGAATCTTGCTGACTAAACGATGAAATGTCATTTCATTTTGCCGTTTTTGCATGCGGAAAGAACTTAGCCAAAAACTACTTATGTGCTAGATCATCCCATGTTGTGATTGAACCTGTTGGTAACGAATGCAACCAACTCTTCGCCTTATCACGAAGTGTGAAAGGGAAGAGTCTCAATCTCACCGCATCATCTGAAACTCCATTGTATTTGAAAGTATAACAAATCTTCAGAAAACGGACAAGATGGTCATTCGAGTCATCATTTGGTAGGTGTCCGAATTACACTGAATTTTGGATCATTTGTATAGTCTCCGGCTTGATCTTAAAATTATTTGCATTTATTGCTGGCCTTCGAATACTTGAATGAATTTCCATCACTTGTGGCATCGCATAATCCTTAAGAGATTTCTGCGGTTTCTCTTCGGCTATTTTGTCTTCCTTTTCAAGTTCCTCTTTTGTTTCCTTAATCCATTTACACAAACGACAAAATCGTTTGTCAATATCGTCCTCATACGGTAGCAAATCATTTTGTTGAGACTGTGTTTGCATACACAAAACAAGAGTACCTGAAACAAGAAACAAAATTCGTAAAACTGAAATAAAAATCTAAATTAGGACTAACTGATCGAAATTAATATTAAAAATTAAAGCTATAAATTGCTCTCCGACAATGGCGCTAAAAACTTGATTGCCTAATTCTAAATAATAATTTCACGCAAGTATACACGATCAATTATGAAATATAGAGCAAGAAGAGTATCGTTTCCACGAAGAGTGAATATAACTTCCAATTACTAATTACTAACTATGCAACAGTTTAATTCTTTTTAGACAAATGAATTCAATAGCTACTGAATAACCACTAAAATAATAAATATAAATTCTATGAATAAAAACATTAAGGAGTTTAATTTTCCCCAATGAATCAAGAAAATAGCCTTGTTACTATTGCATTGAATTGACTAACTGGTATTGCCAACGGAAAATCACTAATAATTAATACTCCCTCCTATTCAGATTAAGTGTCGTTTTAGAGTTAAACACACTTATTAAGAAATAACACAAAATATCTTTTCTATCCCTAATTAATTATTTCTCTCTCCACAATTGTCTCTTCTCATTCTGTGCATAGTTATTTCCTTTTAATTAGCTCCATTATTCTCCCCATTATTACATTCCCTTCAACATTCCTTCCTCATCTCCCAATGTAAATCAATTTTTTGATCTTTTACCTTCAGCAAAAATAAGTGCTGCAATTGGAGCCAACCTGAAGAGCCAAAACTAAAAATTTTAATTTTGCAATGGAGCCAAAACATGAAATCAAATCAAGAGGTTGCACCAAATCATGTTTTTTCGGTGCCGTTATCGCAAACATATGAGTACTTTTGATGTGTTTCTTGGATTCTCTTTCAATAAAAAAAATCAATGATAAGCTTCATCTTCAGTTTAATCTAGTGACAAAAGTGGCGACGACCAACTTCTTTAACAAAACACAATTTTCACATCAATGGAACCAACAACAAAAGTGAAAAAAAAAATCATCTTTTAAATGGAACATATCCCATAGTAATTCCCTAACAACCAAGATGACAAACTAATTCTTCTAGAGTTTCTTCTCTCCACCTGCAAATCTAAAAATGCTTGTGAAGAATGATTTTCAGCATTTCCAGTATTCCTTGCTGAACCTCCTTGTTGGCATGAAGTTCTCCCTCACCATAATAAAACTTGTTCAAATCAAAGTCACGTTCGGAACTTGCTGCAGAATTTGGTGGAGCATTTTCTTGTTTCCCAACTTGGTGGAGTGTAGAGTTAGAAGTGGGATGAAGAGGTTTTTGGTTGTCCATTTTTTTGTGTGTGTTTATGTTCAGTTCTACATGCAGCAACGTATTTAAATGAATAAAAAAGGTAATGGTCAAATATGAAGGCAATTAATGGTTTTATTGGAACTTTGGTTGTATTTGTGGTAAAATGGTCCATGGAACTTGCATTTACTAAGCATATTAATTAGAAGGGTAAATTAGGAAAAATAGTGCAATATTGCATAGGGATTCCAAAACGACACTTATATAGAATAAAATGAAACTCTCCAAAACGACACTTAATTTGAATAGGAGGGAGTATAACCATTTTCCAAACAATTATATCTAGGGGTGTGCAACCGATTTTTTTTCTACTCGAATCAACCTAATCAAAATTAACCAAATTTGATGATCAAATCTTGGTTGAGGCCGGTATACCGAACCGGTTTATCGATTAGGTACCGGTTTTATTGAAAATTAATATAATTATTATTTTTATTTTTATTATTTTTATTAATATTATTATTATTTTTATTATTATAATCATTATTATGATTATTAATTATTTATTAATAATAATAAAATTAGAAAACCGGTATATATATTTGGTCCCTAGTTTCTAAAAACCGAACCATAAATAAACATACTAAAAAACCCAGATATACTGTTTTTTTTGTCTTTAAACCGACCGATTTTTTTTATACCGAATCTACCGTTTGGTCCAAATCAAAAATCGAAAAACCGAAAAAATCGGACTGTCTACACACCCCTAATTATATCGCATACCTATTATTATTAATTTCATTATATTCTTATGAGAAATAATAATAATAAATTCATTAAGATTCATTTTCCAATAGTTGCTTGCGGTATTCAAGTATATGTCTATCTCGTTCACAAATTAGCATTCACTCCTAGGAAGAATTACTAATCACAAGTTACTACATGCAGATCTTAATTTAGACTTCATTGTCAAATTTCATCTAAATCCATCCAATAATTGTTGATCAGGCAATTATAACAAACATAACAAGATATAATAAACAATCCCATTATATAACCAATTCAATGAACAATTATAACAAATATTAAATTAAATCATCATTGGGTTTTATTGATTCCCTAATAAATAAATTAGTTCAATAACTAAAGCTAAAAACAATAACAAATTATTCAAAACCATTCCAAAATACAAAATATAAGAGTTGAAGAAGAAAAAATGAAACTCTGTTGAAGCCTCTGTCTTCTTTCCCAACTCTTTCTCCTGTCTGCCTCTGGAAAAATACTCTGAACCCTTAAAACTACTACTACTATGAAAATAATATGAATACTGATAATCTCCTCTTCTATTAATGAAAGAGCATAAATATATATCTTAACCCTTATTTTAATTATTAGTCTTTTATTAACTACTGATAACAAGTCTCCAATCCCATGCAAAATAGCGTAAACCAATCAGGTGTCGGTCTTTTGGGAGTTTGAAACCTCCTGACTTCAAATACCATGTATCAGCTTGTAAATAGGACTCAAAGCATTTAATTAAACTCCAATTCAGCCGAGCAAGTGGGCTTCACGCGTGCGCCTAAAAAGGGATAGGAGCCGCAGCTTCTAGCGTTGCAGGTCGCGACCTCCAGCTTGGTTCTTTCAGGAGCCGCGGCTTCCAGCCTTGCAGGCCACGTCTTCCAACATTCTGTCCATTTCCTGCGTTTTCCTTAGCCAATTTCTTGCCTGTTCCTCCTAAAGTCGGCTACTCTAATTTCTTCTCGCCAAACGATCCTTTATTACCTGTAGCTATATTAAGGCTAAACTAACAACATTTTGCATAATTTACACTAACATAAGCTGAAATCCATTATCAGTACAAAAATACTAAAAATGCAATAAAATACATGAGATTAGACAAAGTAATTAAGTAAAGAATACCAAATTCATAGATATAAAATCTACTCATCACCAATCCCCAAGTCATTTTGTGTAGACTAATTGTTATGTTGTTTCAAGTAAGTTCAACATATTCTATCATATATAAGCTATAATATAATTAACTGTTGCATTGTCTTTTGGCAGTGACGAGAATCTTCGGACTGATAAGTACTTGCTTTCCTTGATGGATGTCCAGGGTTGGGTTCTAATATCTATAATTGCCGACTTCAAAAGGGTATGTTTTGATAGAATATCATTCTATTGACTATTTAGCTAGTGATACAAGTTATTCATGACCTTAATCAAATCATATGCAAGTGCCTAAAATTTTCTGCTTACATTCATGATGTAGACTCGTAATAAAAAATACCATAATTAAGCATTGTTATTAAAAATGTACTTCATTTTTCAGGTTAAAAGAATGAGTACAGATATACCATTTATTCTTGATACATTGCAGAGTTCAAGTGCTGTAGAAGTGCAGGTTAATTACTCTCTTTCAAAACTCCCATCCCCCAATCCCATTGGCTTGTTTTTAAATAAGAGGTAGAAAGTTTTTTTAAATTATATTTTTTTATTCTCTTCAGTTGCTTATATAATGCTCCTCCTCTTTGATGTAGAAGTGAGTGGGTGTTATCATAGCATCATTTCAAGATACATTTGGCAAATTGATTTCCCACTTTTCTTGAATTACTTGAAATTTTGATGAGTAATAAGAAATTTACAGGAAATTATAACTCTCTGATGAATAAAAAATATATGATCACGTGCACATCCATTTTAATGATCCGACTGGGGGGTGGATAGGATCTTAACAGAGATGGATTTGGTAATTTGTTAGAAGAGAGCGTTTGAGGCAAAGAGTAGTTGGTGTAGATGAGGAAATTGAGGATTCTAGTGAATTCTCTCATTTGAGTCATGGCCTTTTATCCACTCCAAAGACAATTATGTATATTTAAGCCTCTGGGTTTGGGAAATGATGACCATGATCCTCAATGATTTATTAGCTAAGATGGGCTTGAAGTCCGTGAGTCCTTGACTCCTTGTGGAGAGGAAGTAACGTTTAAGATCCACCATATGGTTCAGCCGTGTAAGCTAGGAAAAAGAGAGCTCCAGATACTAGTTTAGTCTTTAGTTATGATCGACATTATGAAGTGGGGGTCGGAGGGAGCATTGAATAAACATAGAGGAAGTTTTTTTTTTTTTTTTTTTGTGTGTGTGTTTTTTTTTTGCTTTATTCTCTTTCCCAGATGATTTCTCCTCTTGTTGTTTTATTCTATTTATTTTTCAATTTTTTTCTTAAAGAAATGACACGATAAAGTAAAAACAGGTGTACTAATGTGATCATTCTATGTAATGGGCAAGAATTATATTTTGAGCAACTTCTTTTTTCTTCATCATTTTTATTTACCGTCTTTTTCCCGTTCTCATTGTAACACCCCCTTTCTCAAAGGGAAAGGGATGTCACGCATGAACATAACAAATACAATCCTGTATTAAATCTCAAAATAATTCTAAATAGATTGAATACTAACTGTCATAAACGCCAATCTAAATAGAAAGAACTCAATATTAACATAGTCTCTACTTCTAAGAATGAATGTCAAAATAGGGCCAAAGCATCCATTTACAAAATATTAGAAAATTCATGTCTAATAGTAGTTTCAAAACTAATCTACTTATTTGGATCAAAGGTAGCTCTCTTCCCACAAATCCTGATCACCACTGATTTTTTGCCGGAAAAAGAACACAGCATGAGCCAATTGTCCAATACGGATATAAAGATGTACAAAAGAAGCACAACTGAAATACAGAATCAGCTAAACAAAGTACTAAGTAAGGTCTCAAGCGTAAATACCGACGAAAATATAATCTCCAAAGTCTGAATAGAATATAACTGAATCAACAAAATTAGTGAAACAAACAGAAGGCTTAATCAAAGTGGTTAAGTGATTATTTCATATCGAGCTCAGAACAAAACACAAATATACCTTGCTACACAGGCACGTCAAAATAATGCCACAGACAAATCACACATTGGACCACGAATCCAAATCCATGGAAATCGGAAGGTGTCTAGCACAAATATCACCAATCCGCAAGACATAACAGAAACTAGGGCCGACCCATACGCATCCTAAACAAACATATCAAATGGCCAAAGCTCACACCTAGAGCAACATATAAAAGGATACTTCGTGAACTGATCTCATCGCCACAGAAAGTGTCATGCCTCGGTGCTAAGAGGACATACCCGTGGTACCCCCACAGGTGGTTATAGTTCATGTATACCCTATCTCTTATTTTACAAAGATATAATGTCACAACACATGCGACATAATACTAACTAAAGGGTTCTAAAACGTACATGTTGAACCAAACCAAATCAAATCATAAACACAATGTCTCTAAAAGAAGTTAACATGTACCGCTCTACAAAGATAAACAAAATTCTATGCATGAAGAATAAATTCAAAAGATTACAAAATATGAAGTTCGAAACATCTAGACCAAACCAAATCAAAATAAGGATTTGATTAGAAACGAAACAATTAAGCGAGTACTAAATTCTGAACAATTAGCAAAACAAACAAATCAACATGATGAGAGTATCGCTGAAAAACTATGGAATTTTCACAAATTGTAATAGAAAGAAAGGAGTTCAAATTACTGAATAAAGTCGAGGTATCAAAAATCAAACTTTTATTCAAGAGTGCCAACAGAAATATAAGAAAAATGTAACGAATGACGAGATAAAAAGAATACAACAATAATCAAAGGAGTGGAGTACGGAATCCGTACGTGATATTCAAAATCACTTCTAGCTCACTTCACAAAATTTTTCTCTCAAATGCCAACGATAACAAATACGAAATGTTATTCACCTCCTATATATATTCACCTAGAATTAAATATAATCCAAACTAATAATTCCATAATAATTCGTAATCTTAGATCACTATTAATACTCCTAAACTTTAAAGTCAATAACAAAACTTAAGAAATCTTAAAAACCCAATATAAAAAATTATTCTTAAGACGTCAGTCCAGTATTCTGTTCTTATCACCATTAACTAAAATTATTTGTCAAATTAATTAATTTTAACAGAAACTAGACTTCAAATACTCCAATTTAGCCTCAAGAATCACCCAAATCTGATTTAAAATCATTAAGTTATACATTTTTAAATATTAAAACTCATTGCTGAAAATCTGATTGAAAAATATCCCAGACCAGCCACTTCTTAAAATTTATAAAAAATCATACGTTAATCTTTAATGGTTCAAAATTGGTGAACATATTCCCAGCTTATATATGTATAATATATCCGAAAATAATAACGATCCAACGGTCGGATTAAGAGATATAACCAACACAATAGACCTTAAAATATAGAAGGTGATTTTCAGATTTTTAACATTTACATTCAATCAAATTATATTCCTTTATATAAATTTATCTCCTCTTTCTGAATATCATGACTTATAATTCCATGCTATATTTTATTTAAAAACAATCTCTAATTCAAAAACCCTCATAATTTAACTTCAAATCAAAATACGAAATAATATTTACTTTTCTTGTTTGTCTTCAATATGCAGCAGCAAATAATCTAACTTTTGGGTCTTCTAGAGTCTTCAAAATCTTTTCATGTCTTCACTCTTCACGAAAATTGTAGCTCTTGAAAAGATACATGAAATAGGCTCAAGAATTACTCGATTTGTAGTTAATATGACTGAGTTATGAATTTTCAAATTTAGGGTTGAAAATAGTGACGAGAATTAGGACAGGTTGCGGTTTTCTGCAATTTAATGCATGAATCCAATAACTTCTCTTCCTCTTCATAATTGTGGAGACCGAAGAAGTGAAGAAATAAACTTTGGATTCACTCAATTCCGACATCGGATGAATTAATTATGATTTTTCTAATGGGCTGTAGTGCATATGAGAATTCTACTCGGGAATTCAACTAACCAAATTAGAATAGAATTAGGGTTACATATCCACTCTTTAAATATAAATAGAAAACAATATAGGAGTTACCAAACCCTAATAGACTCTTTAATTTTAATGTAATCAATTATTAAATTATTTACTAAAAGAATTTAACTTTCCAAGCGAAAAAAATAAATAGTAACTTACCTTTTCCAATTCAATTATGCTTTTAAGAAAAATAAAATTAGTATATAATTATTAACAAAAATCCGGGTTATTACACTCATGTTGGCTGCCTCTTTTTTTAATCCATGGTTTAGCTTTTAACTCAACATTGTCCAGAAAATTTTCATTTATTGCTTCAAGATTGGACAGGTCTCGAAGGCATTATAGTGATTTCTAGTCTATTGGTCTATTGTTCGGCTAAGCTCATATTTTCTTGACAAGGGCTAAACGAAAAAAGAGTATTGGAGAAAGTAAAAAATGGCAAAACATTCAGATACTTATTAACGACATGTTTAATGTCAGAATGTCTAAATAAAGTTTGAAATCACAAGATATGCCCCTTCAAAGAGTAATATAGGTGAACCATAGTTGTCAAACTCAGTCCACTCGGATGAGTAGACTCACAAGTTGTGTCGAGTTGATAGATGATCAAGGTGAATTGTAGCGACAGAAACTCGTCCGAGACACTAAACGATTGCGTTTGAATTGTCCATTTTTGTAACCTACTATAATCTGAGACGTTCGTACCTACTTTGAACTTGTCAGAAACAAATGAAAAGACAAAGATAATGTATCCATGATGGATAACAACAATTTTTTCAATTATTTTATCTTTTGGTTGTTGGGCAGTTTCTAAATGGCTTCCATTTAATCCAAAATCCAAATAGAATTGTGACACCCCCAACTCCGGGTACTTAAATTTTCACATGATTTGATGTTCACTATACAAACATCATATGTCTATCTACCCATAATAAATGAAAGCATTAATAGATAGAAATAAATCCTCTCCTTAAGGAGTTACATTGTAAAAATACATAAATCCCAGGTCATACTAACCTTAAATCTTAACTGCGGAAACATAAACAATTTATAGTCTTACACAACATCAATATAAGTCTTAAACATAAATTCAATATCACATAAAACAACAAGTCTTCATCACTTGTTAATCTTGCCCTTGCCTTTGCTAGTAGAAGGCTCGTCGGACCTTTTGTTCTTAACTGCAGTGTTATTATTAAGCAAGAGTGAGTACGATTGCCCACAAATATCATAATGAAATAACAATATAATAACATGCGAGTGAATCAAAGACTTCTGGAATTAAAAAGCTCAACTTTTGAATCAAGAATAAATAACGAGAATCAAAAGATTTCTGAGGGTCATAAGACCTTGAACTATGTCCTAGGTTATCAAGGGTTATACTTGAAACATTTAACAGTCATAAGACTATGGACTCTTCTACTCGTATTTAGGGGGATCATCCCTTAGTACCATACTGTGCATAATATCTTAACGCTAACACATAAGTAATCCCTATACAGGGTTGTTCATCTCAGTTTGACATTAGAGTCCGCACCAAAGGAAGTTTGGTTTGGATAAATCAATAAGAGTTCTGAAATTTAGAACGTTCATCAACTATGGACTAGTCGAATCAAATAAGGTTCACTAGTCTAATATGGTTCAACAATAAATGATCTTTAAATTGAATAACAATATCAAGAGGTATACAATAGAACAAGTATTGTATAACATAATCATACTTTGAAAAGATAAATAATCTTCAATATAACAATTTGAACTTGATTTAATAATAATGAGAATTTATTTGGTGTAATTTATAAACTTGAATAATGATAACAAGTAGGGTTAGGAAACTTGCCTCGTGCATAGATTACACGTTAATTATACACGTTCCTTGATTTAATCCTACATACCATTCATATTCACGATACTAGTTAATTATAATGTAATTAATTATCACAAGTTCATTCTTTTTGTCTAATTCGGATTATGACTATACTTGGTCAATTTATCATACTTATTGTCACACAATTTATACTTCTCGAATAATAAGTTAATTATGCATTCAATAATTCAATCCACATGCAATTATGTTATTGACATGTTAAGAATCTATTTTACCATCTCATTATACTTTTAACATATTTTTATGTTTATTAGATTAGGTTAATATCACATTCATGGAGTTGAACACTTTAAAAATTTTCATTTTTGGATATTCGAGAGAGCGTATTTATGCCACACCAAACCCGCCTATCTCGGCGGCGGCCAGTCATGCTTATTCAGTTAATGGCGCTATGGCGTAACTCTCAATCTCATGTATGCGATTCTTGTGCTTCGCAGTTTCGTAGCGGTGCACCGATTCTGAAGAATTGCGATTCATGAAAAATCGCAGAACATGCCAATTTCTATCAATTTCTTTTTTCCTACATGAAATTTGACATACCCAGACATTATAATATACATATAACAACTATTCCACCCTTCAAGCATGATTTTAACAAGTTAAAACACAATTAACAAAATCAAAACATGTAATTTACTGTTCTTGGTGTTTTTTTTTGAAAATTTTGAATACAGAACATGAAAATCAACACTACGGATTCGTTATAACACCGAATCCGTTCATTTGAAGTTTGATCTCTTTGTTTTAATATGCATAATTATATACAGGTATAAAATTTATGACACAATATATGTTTGACGTATTAAATTGCGAGTAAGGGGCATATGGCTATATTTCTATACTCTGTAATTTTGTAGGAAGTATATACGACATGTTTTTATGAAACTGATGATATGGTTTATACAATATATATAATAAAACACAATATGATAACATTTATCACGTAATTAACACATAATCGTTACTCCTTTTTCCACTACAGAGCTTTTACAGAACATAAAAACCATTTTCTTAAAAAAAAACATAAACAACGTAAATAAAAATTGGGTTGGAGAAATTACCAAAGCGTAGAGTGTAGATTAGTAGGAATGATTCTTTCTCCTTTCTCCTTTCTCAGACACTTCTTAAATCAAACAACTCTCAAATTTCTCTCTGACAAATTCTCAATCTCTCTCTGATTATTTTTCTAGACTTAGCAAAGAATGAAAATAAAGAAGTCGTATTTTATAAAAAATAACTGAGCGCAGTGTGGTCAGTTAACCCAATCATGGGTTAACTGCTATTAACTCCCCATAAGGCTTCGTTTGGTTAACCTTAAATGGCTCAAAATCATTTAATTTAATAAATCTTTTATCCTATAGTTTACTAATGTCACACCCAAATATTAAATATCTTATTTATTTTAATTTAAATAAAATATGATAATTTCTCATAAATTCACATAGTCATATAATTAATTTTCTCATTAATTAAATAGGTCAAATTATTTAATATCTAATTAATTATTAATTTAATTAAAATAACATTTTGCTTATTAAATATTTCATTTAATTCAATAAGCTCACATAAATACATAATTTGAGTAATAAAATTCTCCACATTAATTTAATAACTATAACACATATAATTAAATTAATTTACCACAATTGCATCAATTAATTATTAAATCTAATAATTAAATCATCGAAAATATTTATTTAATTCAATAAATATTAAAATTAAATTACAAAATCTCGTTTGTCACAAGAACCATAGTCCTAAATGTAATAAAATTGGTAGTTATTAACTACAGTTCAGAATTATTTTCTTTAAATTATAATTTCATATTATGAATTATACTTTTATTCAGGTTTTGATAAGATTATTATTAGTACATTTGGTCAAGTTTTCTTTTTATTGCAATTAATTAATTATATTATTCAGGCCATAATAAGATTATTATGATTAACTAAATTATTTTTGTTTAATTATCTACTTGATGAAGTGACAACATACTTGATATTTATTAGTTGATGAATACCTTTTTTTATAAGTTGACATTATTTAGGAGCTTATATAATAAATTTAGATATATTTATATACTCATATACGTATTTTTGTATTTTTTGAGTATGTGTGCCTCACTTCGATAAGGCGCACATCTCGCCTTACGTCTCGTGCCTAGGCCCAGGGAGACCTTTACGCCTTGGTGAGCCTCATGCCTTTAATAACACTGATAAATCCCATTTACTTTTTTGGTGGTAGAAAAGCTTGATCTGTGATTTAGTCTACAAAAGATGTGTGGGCGATGGAGGTCATGGTGATTGATTCTTTTTTTAGGTTAGTTTTTTTAGTATACTTATTTTACCTTCTTTTAATTATATACATGTTTAATTGTTTAGTTGTTCATTTTGTTTTAATTTTGTAGTGATATACTAATACTTTATTTATTTTATTTTAACATATATTTAGTTTTTATTTTGTTTTAATTAGTTTAACTTTCATTTTGTTTTTTTAAAGTAAATTGTTTGGTTTTTAATAATTTAATTAATTTTTATTATTTAATATGTTAAGCATGTCATATATTTATTTTTTTTAAATTTCTAATACACGTCATTCACTGCCACATCGTGTTTTAATTAGTTGAATAATCTGTGTAAGCTTCAACATAGTGCCACATGGATATGCAGTTAAGTTTTAACATTCTTGGACAAAATTTTCAAATTTTGTAAAAAATAAAATGTAGTTAAGTTAGTTGACTGTAAAAAAATTTGACTTGAATGATGGAAATGTAAATTTGAGTTCAGTTCAGTGGGGAAAAAGTGATTTAATCAAAACAATTTTTATCCATAACACTATTTTACTAGCAAACGGTTTGTTAGGGATAAGTTTGACTTAGTTCAAATCTTCTGCTTAAGATTTGGACAAAGGTAGGGATATAGATTTGATCCATAACAAACTTCTTTTAATTATAACATCTATTAAATTATTGTTATAAAATTCCAGATTTTTTAGAAAAGAGTTTGAGACCGTCTAGACTAATTCAGTCTACTGTTTTGAAGCCATTCAGCTTATAAACAAAATGGGTAAATGATGATAAGAACAAACCAACTATTACATTTTTCCTTTTTTTTACCAACCAACTAATTTTTTTCTATTTTAAATTCTAAATTCATGTGAAGGATTTCATTTTTTTTGTAAACGTTAACAACTTTGAGTTGACCATGGTTGATTGTTAAAAATTAATATGTGGCATTTTTATTTGTTTCTAATATCTTTCATGGCTTCTTTTAATTTATTTCTACTGGCCCAAAATTCATGTCCCACAATTATGTTCATAGACCCAGATCCATATGTTCATCATCTTCTAGGCTAAAGAAACCCTAAATTGCAAGAACTCTAATATGGATTGGCCATTGGAGACCAGAAATCTAGGGGGACATAGAGACTTTGATCGGAAAAGGGATTCAACCAAGCATCATAGAGACCACAAGCACTGAACCATCTGAGACAAATCCAAAGCTGCCACCGACGAGCATCATCTTTGCCAAGTTGATGACGAAAAAAGATCAGGAATTGAGAGAGAAGGAATCATAGACAAAGGAAACTAGGGTCAATTTCTGGGTTCTCATCAATTCAATTTCCAAAACAGATTGAATGGGTGAAATTTTTGGGTTCTTGTTGATTCAATTTTTATAACTCAGCAAATTTGGGGATATTTTTGGTGTTTATTTTATGAGTTTGTTGCATTTCTTGGTTTGGTAACTTTGCAATGTTAGTTGGCGGCAATAGTGGAAGATTGATGGTGGTAATTTGACTGTTTGGGGCTGTAGTGATGGTGGTGATGGGTATGTAATGATTATATGAAGGTGAAGGTGTGATGTGTGATGGTGAGCAACGATGAAGGTTATGCTAGGGATTATGATGGTAATAGTTATGATGTAGATCTGTGAACAATGAGTTCATGTTTTAGACAAGTTCTTGGAGATGCACAAGAAGTCAGTTTTTTTAGGTTTAAGGATGAAAGAGTTAGCTCAACAAGTTAACTCACCCAGTTGTCACATAAGATTTTCCATTTCATAATTTTGTATGAATAAAAATTAAATAAAAATGCTAAATAAGGAAATTCTCAACAAACGGTTGTTAACTTTTTTAGGAAAAACAAATTCTCTGTTTTAGAGTTTAAAATGGAAAAAAAAATACTCCCTCCGTCCCATGATAAAGTCCTGGATGACTTTTTGCGCATATTAAGAAAGAAGATAAAATGACAAAATTGTTCATATTTAAATTCTCATTTAGTTGCATAGTTTTGTACGCAATTCATAGAGAATAGAAATATGACAATTAATACTAAGGGTATTATAGGCAAATTATTGTAAAAAATAGATTATTTAAGGTAAGTAGACATTTAACCTGAGACAAATAGTAATCATGACTTTTATTTTGAAACGGAGGGAGTAATTGATTGTTAAAAACAGAAAAAATGGAAGAGTTAATTAGTTTTTACGTCATTTACCCAAATAGAATCCAACGGACACTGAATAGAAATTTTCAGTTCAGTATTAATAGTTTAAACATAAGCCTTGACTGTATTGAAATTATTAAGTAACCAATTCATCTAAAAGTTTAAGCTATTATATGGAGGGCTCAATAATATATATCATGCTAACACTCCTCCTCAAATGCAAATTTTTATAGAGAAAGGAGAAATTAAAATGTATTTGCACTATTAAATTAATATAAAGACAATTGTGCAATAGAGAAGGGAGAAACTAAAATGTATTTGCACTATTAAATTAATATAAAGACAATTGTGCAAGCGGAAAAATTTGAACCCAAGACTTTGCACACCCAAAACTCTGATACCATGTTAAGTAACCAACTCATCTAAAAGCTTAAGCTATTAGATGGAGGGCTCAACAATGTATATCATGCTAATAGAAATGTTAATTCCTTGCATAATATCCTAGATTCTTGAACATGTCTTGATATCTGAATCTTGAAGTCTTTTAAGTCCAGCTTAGTCCTTGGCTTTCTCAAGGAAATTCAATCAATTCACTTGTGCTGCTAACAAAAACTGCACATTTCTTTGTCATCATCAAAATCAACAACTTGCGAGGGATTAACAATTACTTCCCAGTTTTGAATTAACATCCATGAATGGATAACGTTGAAGGAGAAATGTCTATAGTAATTAGTAGTAGTAATAGTTATCTAGAAGGTAGCATCCATGTGACTATGTGATGGAATCATTGAAGTTAGTTAGGACAAGGAGGGTAAGATAGCATTTGCTCAAGTAAACTATCTGTACATAAAGTGATGTAATAGTGTTGAGAAGGCCACGAATGCTTTGATCTTGGATTATTAAAGATCCTAACGAAAACCTTGAGTTTTATTTATGGGTGAAGCTAGAAGGCTTTATTTTCGGTGTACCAATCAGATAAAAAACACTTCAGCAGTTGATTTTCATTATACTTATTTAGTTATTTTTGTTAGCCTACGATTAGTTGCTTACAGATGTAAGTAGGCCTGCCAATTTCGCTTGAACCCGACGGGACCCGCCCAATTCCGACCCTAATGGGATCCCATTTTTAAAACCATATAGGGTTAGGTTCGGGTATGAGATATACCCTCTCACCCCCATACCCGACCCGATTATATGTATATATATTTAATTTTTTAAAAATTAGCATTTTGTATATATGTAATTATGTATTTATTTAGGTTATTTCATTATAAATTCATAACATTTGTAATATAATATATTGCTAGTAATAGAAATGTTCCATGTTTGATTTGAATTAAAAATAGTTGTACAAAGTAATATAAAAAAAAACTAGAGAAATATAATTTGAGAAAAAGAAGAGTAATCGGGTAAACAGGGCGGGTATGAGGTGTTGTTTTCGTGGGAGGGGACCCCCGGAGTCCTGGACCATACCCTCCCCGTTGCCAGGCCTAGATGTAAGTAAATGATATCAAATATGCCCACTTCTGATAAAATCTTCTCGTTTTATTTTTAAAGAAAAATGAATGATGCTCACTTATGAGGGAATGGAGGGCTGCCCTTTGTTGAAAACCTTCGTATTTTCCATTTTTAATTTGTGTTAAGTACATCTTGTCATCTTCTTAAGAAGATTCTTCTAAATACATCGCAAAACTTTTAGCTACTTAGTTGTAGTTGAATCTGTAATAAATTTTCTACCAATCCATTTCCTGATGCCTATAATCATCTCTGATATACTTATATTCCATTATGTTGCAAATTTTATTCTTTATTTTTTATTTTTTATTTTTAAGTGATCTGCATAGCATAATATGTTTACATTAGACCATTGGTATTATAAAATTTTCAGATAGACGTGTAAAAGATATTATAAAGTTTTCAGATAGACGTGTAAAAGAGGGACTATCAATAAGATATTCAAGTAAGAAAAAATTATCTGAAATCAGAAAGGAAATCAGCAGAGAAAACTATTATATTGTAGCAATTTTTATTTTTGTAGACAGTTTTAGTAGATAAAAGAGAAAGTACATAAAGGGAGGACAAGGTGTCCTCCATAGAAATCTAAGTGGGAAATAACACGTTGACAGTTCCTCCCATACATCCCTTTCTTTTTAGAAGTCTTTTTCCATTTCCTTGGTAAATGTGTATGTTCTACATAATCTGTCTCTTTTCTTTTAAGTTTTACTTAACAGATGAAACTGACGTTTTTTTTTTCTTCTTCCCCCCTTTCGGTTATTAAATAAAATTCACTTTCATTAACTGGTAAGAATCACAATTGGGATATTATTCAGTGACAAAATATTAAATGTAATTACTGTTTCATGATTGGCTACAGAATATATTTGTAAACTGTGAAACATTATTGAAATTTAGTGGCAATCAACCTTAAATTTATATAGGATATTTTTAATACATATAAAGTAGGTTTTTTAATTTGGCGGCACACTCCCCCTCTAAGGTCATCCTTGGTTTTACTGCTTTAGGATGAAAAGGTAAGAAGGCGCGGTGAGTGGTCAAAGTGGGTTCCAGCTTCTGTAGACAAAAAATCGTCTTTAGTAGAAATTAAAACATTGGGACAACCTGCAAATAAGGTTATCAGTGATTTGAAGAGTAATGATGTCAGTGAAGATAAAGCAATGGAAACCTCTGGAGAGTCTGATGATTTATTTTGGAGACAAGATAGCTTGGTGGCACTCTCAACATCGGACAGAGATGCTAAAAAACTAGTTGAAAGTGATGCAGAGCACAATGGTGGAAAGGTATTGTTTGATGCTCAAACTCAACCAATGGGTGAAGGAAATCCTGAATCAAATATGGGGTCTAATTCCGAGTTGCATATCAAGATTCCACACCATGGAATTATTGATGGTTCAGATGGAGTCTATTCAAAATGTAAAACTGCAAAATTTGTTGATCATGAAATCCATGACAGTGAAAGAATGACAGTGCCTGCAGATTTTTCTGCAGAGATTCAAGATAGCCCGTGTAATGATTTTTCAAGTACATTCATGTTTGATGAAGAGATGGAACATGAGTTGAAAGCAACAAAGGAAAATAAGTTTTCTTCACTAAAAAGGTACATGCTCTTCCACATGCTTGATGTATTTTCAAAATTTTGAGTATTGGCTTTACATTTCCAAGTCTATATGTTCAGACCTGTTCTTTCTCAGTTTATTCGTTATAGATGACAGGGTGGGGGTCCTATATTGGCATTTGGCGACTTCCAACTCTTATATTCACTCTTTTGATTAATTTAGTGTAGATATTCTGCCACAATTTTTCCATGTATTTTGAAATACTTTGTTGTTTTAATTCCTTTTCTGGAATCACTTCTGAAGTTTATTGTGATGTATATCATTATCATATTATCAATAGTCTGCTGCGGCATAATCAATATATATATATATATATATATATATATATATATATATGGGGGGAATATGGAGGTACACAGTCGTGTAACTTTCACTCTACGATCGTAAAGTAGTCCCCATATAGTAGAGTGAATTCACTCTACGATCGTAGAGTAGTCCACGATCGTAGAGTGAATTCACAAATCGTAGAGTGACTACTTTACGATCGTAGAGTGAAATCACTCTACGATCGTAGACCGTGTAACTTTAAAAATTACACGGTTGTGTACCTCCATTTTTACCTATATATATATGTATATACTTCTTCTGGGTGGTAATATTTTATGGAGAGAGCATAGTTCAAAGTCGCGGTAGCGGCGTGTGTTTCTTAAGGTCATTTTTTTAATCGATTTCGGTTTCGGGTAATATGCACCGTTGTGTTGGTTAGGAGCTTAATTTTTTTTTTATATAATTATAAAAAAATTCTAAATATTTAGAACAACAAGATGGATTAATTAAGTTCACAAAAAACACTAATAATCATAGCACTGTCCAAATGATAAAATAGACATCTCGCAAATGTGTGTAGTACTACATTGCATAAAATTTGAATAATAATTCTTAAGATATTTTCAAGTTATACCTAGGTACTATATATGTACATTTTTTTTTAATTGATGTGTAAAATATATATATATTTTTTATCCAAGTAAAATGGTTACAATTTTTTTACACTAGTTAACATAGCTACTATATAGTATATATAATTATTTTTTTGGTAAGTAGATTTTATAAGTTGTAGTTAACTTGAATACTTAGTTTTATTTTATTTTATTTTTAATACCAATTTAGGTTCTAGTTAAAAAATGTATTAATTACAGTTTTTTTAGTGTGGTGTTTCTCCCCTTTTTCGACTCGTGTCAAGGTTACGGTTTGGCAAGGGCCGAAACGCTCCAATTCGCTCAAATATCGTCCGATATGCCGAAACTTTGAACAGTGAGAGAGAGCAAAAAAGGAAGTAGGATTTCTCCTAAATAAAATTATATAACGAAATCTAACTTACAAAGGTGGGGTAATTAAACCCAACAAGATCTATCTGTTAAATAGGCAAAATTTCATTTAAACATTAGTTTTGATAGAATTGAACACAATACTCTTGCATTTTCTGAATTATAGACGCACCTCTTTAAAACTTTGTTAACAGAAATTGTGAATACCAATTGATTTTTACTTTTATTGAGTTTGTAAAATCGTTTTAGGATTAGTGTTGTATAAATTCTTACATACCCTTCAATCTTCATTCAACCAAACAATAAGATTTGGGAAAACTGGTTTCTCTCTCCTATAAATCTTTGTGCTATTTTCCATTGTTTGCCCCGTTTAGCTTTTTGGTAAATTTTCAAACGAACAATTTCAATGAAATCTTTCAATTTTTTATTTTACTATGTTTATTCCTCTAACCGTAGAGTACATTGAATGTACATAAATGACTTTAACAAAGTTTCTCTTATTCGTATTAACAACTACTCTAGGAGGCGGCCCTTTGTCCGGCCATTGTAGGATGTGTGTCGCCCAAGGCATAAGGGGCATGATGACTTGACGTCATCCTCACATTCCTCCGACACAAATGTTTGGAAAAGCTCTATTGCTATATGAGCAATATAAATCCTTCAAGTTCTCTCCCCCGCCGCCTCCTTTTTTGATGGAACAATTCATGTTTACATTGATGATAAACTTTATGATGAAAGTATAGACCGGTGGAAATATAGCTTGGTCGGTATTGTAGATTTTTAGGTATTTCATCCTCGGCGGAATTCATTAGAGACATAATCGCCGATGGAACCTAAAGAAGATTGACTAAAGAAAAAATTTCATTATGAGCTCCTTTGTATGATAAACTTTATGATGGAAGCTGGTGGAAATATAGCTTGGTTGGTATTGTAGATTTTTAGGTATTTCATCCTCAGCGATTCATTGGAGACAGAATCGACGATGGAACCTAAAGAAGATTGACTGAAGAAAAAATTTCATTATGAACTCCGTTTTAGAAATCAGACATAGATTAGAAATACATAATAAATATAAATAAAGGAAAGTTTTTATGAATAGACCCTTCTAATGATGAAGATGTTATACGCATTCGCTCATAGAAAACGGTGTCAACCCTCCCATTGCATATTGGTACTTATCAAGTATAGAATAGATCCGCTTCTCTTGTTCCTATGAACGGAATTGTTCCATTATCGAGTATAGAATAGATCCACTTTTCTTTGTTCCTATGAACGGAATCGTTCCATTATTACCTTCTCTGATAGTTAGATTCTGATAGGACTGTGCTACAACATGGGAAAATGCAACTGTTGTTGTTACTGCTGAGAAGCATGTGCAAATTGATGCCATTGTTTAATGGCCTTTTTGTTACATGATCTTTATTTGAGCTTTTTAGTTGGACGGAAGATTGTCCTCGCTACTAGTTGTCCATGTTGATTGACCTCTGCTTGTGGTTTAACTTTCAAAACCCAAATAGATTTATAAAATTATAGTTCCCAGATTGTAAAGCAGACAAAATTAATGTCATATGTATAAAAAAACAATTTTTATCAAGTAAGAATAGCGAGTGCCTAGAGGGAGGACAAGTAGTTATTCAAAAATATACATTAGTGTGGAAATAAGAAAAAACTATTGGAGCACAGCTTGCCTATTTCTATACACATCTGAAATAGCAAGATCTCTAAAGAGAAATGAAATCCTATCCCAAATTAGAGGTAGAGAGAGATGGATAATTTTCAAGATTAGCATTCTTTTCAGTCTGAATGCCCCCCCATAAAATATCAATAGAGCACAACGCACTAAAAAAAGAAGATAAAATATAAAAATAAATGTAGAAGATAGTTTAAAAGATAAAAAAATTTAATAAGCAAAAGATAAAATCAATAGTATCAGGGACAATAAGACTAATAAAACTCAGGAGATCAGGTGAACATGGCATATGGGGAAATTATGTTTTCAGATCCTCCTACTATTTCGGTGTGATTATAGTCTCCTATTGAAATATATTTGATTTATATTCTGTTTCAAAATCAAGTATAATTCACCTGTGTTTTAGATTTATCCAGTTATGCTTTAGATGCTTTTTAAATTTTTTGCTTATTATCTTTCTTTTGTCATTATTATGTTTACTTATGATTTTTTTGGGTACTTTTTAAGCAGAGAACTATTTTGTCATTAAATTATTAATTGGCAAACACTTGCAAAGTGGAGTGATGTTCGGATTTTTTCGTTGTTTCCCATGATTTTGTGATAGGGGTAGTTATTTAATTTTTTGAGACAACAAGTACTGATTTAATGTTCTTCAGCTATTTTACTTTTTTCATAATTAGATTTATGATCAGGATTGCAGGTTCTGTTCATATATGCAGTTTAGTTTTTGTATCTTGCGTATGTATTAAAGAACTATAATAGTGACTGCCTACTCTTTGTATCTGTTGTATTAGTTCCCAAATGATTGATGATGATGAGGAGATGACTGTCAATGATCATGCTGTTGAGAGACTTGTAATTGTCACTCAGGTACAGTTGTGGAGCAGCAGATCAAATCTGTATAATTACAACTGTTCTTAAAATCCAGTGATAGTGCATTTAATTTCGTTCTACTTGCTTGTACTGGTTAATGATATATATTTGTTTTATTATTAAGTTGATGCAGTTCACGAGCAAGACAAGATATCGTTGTAGTAAGCGTACTCTAGAATCCACTAGGAGAAGAAAAAAAAAAAGTAAATCCTTGGTGTAACTTTTATTTGAAATCATAGACTGCCTTGCAATTGTAGCAAACATCCTTTAATATAGGGTGAGCAAGGTGAAAGAAATAACTATAGAAAAGGGAAGTTCTGACCAATTACATCAGTTAACGGAGTGCCTAAAAATAAGAAAAGGGAAGTAGATAAAAATCTGAAGTCATATCTTTTCCCATATCAAAAGCCTGTCCTCAAATATGGTCCAAATATGAATCCAGATCATATTTGGAAAGGTGTTCGTTTTGACTTTTGACGGTCAAACCAATCCAAAAATTATGCAGAAAACTCCTCTACTTCATCTACAATTCCTGCCTTGAAGTCCTCTTCATCAAAAAGTTAAATGCTATCTGCGTAGTTTCAGTTGTTCAAAGTAAGAATGTCCAAAAATTTGTACTTAATCCTTCATTCCATTCTATATGTTCTAATTAGTAGCGTTCTTAGTTTTCTTTTTAGTCTTATGATGATGATTGCCAAAAGTGTTTGAACTTTACGATGGTTATAAGAGCACTCTGATTCCTGAGAGTTTGATAATAGCGATGGATGGTGAAGAGAAGACGGGTGATGGTGAAGAGAAGATGGGTTTTCAGTTTGAATGGTTACAGGAGAGTGTGTTCTTAAACAATAATTCAAGCGACTAACCTGACTTGAATTTTTTTCAAGTGTAAGATATATCATATCAACCATGAGACTGGATGGCATGTTAGGGAATTTATGTGATGCTGCCTATTTAAAGGTGAATGATGACATTTTTTTGGATTTTGGTAGTGTTTTTTGTAATGTTACCTTTATCTTCTTTTACTTGCTAAAAAGAATAAAAATGTGAATCATATTTATTGTAGCCCAATGAAGGGGTAATAATAATAATAATCTAGAAGGGGGTTGTATAGATTATTATAGTTCAAAATTTTTACCTTGGCCTTTTTAATTTGTAATTAATTTAATTACCAAGTGATATGCAAATAAATGAAAGATAGATAAGTCAATCACAAAGATTTATCCCAAACTCTTCTTCAGGACTTGAGATCTTATTTTTATAAAAAATAAAAGGTAGAGAAACCTTTATAACATAATTTTTTATACAGAACTTCCAAACTATCCTACAACTAATTGTTTTGCACAATTGCTCCCCGATACTTCCTCAAACTTAGTTGTACATTCTATTTTTCGATTTTGCATTGAAACAAACAGTCTCTCCTCCTCACAAGTGCACTAGAGACCCAACTCACTGTTAACCTCTCTAAGACTCTAGTCTTGGACAAAGGATTGCTATCTTTCTCATATATACATAAAAATAAACTTACTCCCAAGTCCATTTTCAAGACGGTGTGGGAAACATGTGCTTTTTTACATAAGTAGATTTATATGAATCATCACACTTTTATATATCAAATAGATACTTCTCCAATAAGCATATATAAAAATTCAAATCCGGAGAATAATAATATCACAAGTATGATGAATCAAATATATATATATATATATATATATATATAGAGTAATGTTCCGTAACATGTATTTGCTATGGATCCTTATAGGCACATATTATTTATACCATTAAAACAAGAAGGAACGAACATAATTAGAAACTGAAATTTGACGTCTGCTACTATTAGTAGCGGACGGTTAAAAAAATACTTAGTGTCAGCTACTAATAGTAGCAGACGTTAAAGAGTTTGACTTGACCAATAAATGTTTAGGGTTTATTAACTTGAGTTTAGAGTTTACTAACCAGGGTTTAGTGTATATAACCCATATTTAAGGTTTATTAACTAGGGTTTAGAGTTTATTAACTAAGGTTTAGGGTTTATTAACAAAGGTTAGGTTTATAAACCCTAAACCCTGGTTAATAAACCTCAAAATCTAGTTAATAAATCCTAAATATTTATTGGACGCTAAATGTTTTTTTATTGTGTAGTACTAATAGTAGTGGACGTCGATTTTTATATTCTAATCCTGACCGTTCCTTCTTGTTTTCAATGGTATATATGGTGTAATCTCATAAGGATCCATAATAAATACATGTTATGAATTATTAGCCATATATATATATACTTGTGATATGTTATGTCAAAGTATATAGAATAAATCATACTTGATATATGCAGTTATATAATCACAGAATAAGTATAACAGTTAGTATATAAACAAAAGAGATTTATTGAAAATTTTAGAAAATGTTGGCAAGGAGATTTAAGTTTATCAAGCTGAGAGTATTTGTGAATTGGTGATTGGAATGAATGGGAGGCCTCCAAGGGTAGTTTTGTCCAAAATAATTTACTTAAGTAAATTAAGGGGTTGATTAGATTTTGTTATGCCTTTTATTTGGGAGTTTCCTTTTGTATGGATATAGGAATCAACTATTTAAGTTTTAGATGTCGTACGACTTGATTATCAAATAAGAATATTGCCACAAGGCTTTTGGAGGTCAGATCCCTTCGAAGTGATCATCTACTCTCTCTTCTTCTAAGTTTTTTTTTCCAGAATTATTATCAATTGATAGGACCGATCCTATCAAGATTTGTTGTTTCCCAAAGGCATAATGGAGATCTAGAGGGGGATCTTTAAAAATTTTGCTTGTTTAAAGATTAGTTACCAGATGATTAATTAGTTCAATTAATCTTAGCACATCAGATTATTAGTTTGCAAAACTCCCCTTAAAGATTTAAAAAAATCTCACTTCTAAATTTAGTTCTATGGTTGTTAACCACTTAGCAGATATAACAGGTATAACATATATGACTGAAAGTGAATAACACAAGATCTTTTTAAGTGGTTCGGAATACAAACAACTCCTTGTCCACTCTTTTACTTCAACAAGTAGGATATCCACTAAGGATAGGTCACAAAGACAGATCACTAAGATCTATTACAACTGAACTACTAAGGTTTCTTCGAGTCACTTGGTCTCGGCAGTTCGGTCACACAGACTAGAACACTTAGTCCTCAAAATCACTTAGATTCCTTCGAGTCACTTAGTCTCGGTATAATGGTCACTGAGACCAAGTTGAATCACAACTGAATGTTGATTGGTTGAGGTGTTGCTAAACTTTGCAATGAGGCTTGATTCTTTTAGGTACTTAGCAGCTTTGAACAAGTTGTTCTTAATCGTAGAGTAGAGCTTTGAATATTTTGATAGAGGTTCAGCTTTTTATTGTGTGATTCGTACTTAGATTTGAATTCTCGTACTCCTTTTATAGACCTTTGAAGATCCAGATGTTCTCTGATGTTGATTTATAGACTGGCTACTGGGCTTGCTTTGGGCTTTGGCCAGGTCACATCAGACTGCAGTCTCACCTACCACATGCTTAGTGGTGTCACATCTTTTATCTAGCGGTTTAGACTAACCACCTTTGGATCTTCTAATCTGAATTTGAAGATGGTGAGTAACATTTTGGAATCTTTGCTTGGGAACCCTCATAAATTGTCAGTCCGAAGACAATTCTGACATACTCTATGAAATTGGTTGATGGTAGAGTGATGGGGAATGTTGAGTTGAACTCTACGTCCTGCTCTACAATGCTCTGTTTTTTGCTCTACGAATGAGTACTTCACGATGCTTGGGCAGACTTGAAGACTTCTCTACACACTTCAGCAGCTCTATGATGCTGAAGACAACTCTACGAATTTGTTGTCTCTTTGTAGCTTTACTTCTTCTTAGTTGCTTCTCTACGAAATTTAAGTTACTCTGCAAACACAATTAACTATAGAAAATGGCTTAGTAGCTCTACGATCGTTTAAAAAGACTATACGATCGATTTGATCCTATTACATGTTCATTGAATCAACTCAATGGATCAACCTAACAAGTTTGATCATTCTATTTCCAAGTCCTTGTATATATATTTCTCAGATAAGGACTTTACAAAAACTATTGAACAATCATACATTATTAACAAATTATCAAATTTAAATATGCAGGACAACCATTCCTAACAATTTCCGATGATGACAAAAACCAGTAGTTTCAGAACGAACATCAATTCTACGATGCATAGAACATAAATAGTAAAAATGCCTTATCATACATTAGGAAGCTGTATCTTTACATCGAAAGAATGAATTTTATTAATGCATTGAACTTTTGAATAAGAGTATAATTGTTTACAGAAAAGAAAGTAAAAATTATAAAAAATTATTACTTCTTCCTCTTGCTTCCCCCTTTTTCTTTTGAGAGACACCTCTTCTCGGATGCAACTTTACTCTCATAGGCTTCTCTTCCTTCAGCTTCTCTCCTCTAAATTTCCTCAATAAAAGGTCGAGGGCCAAGGTTAGGCATATTGAATCTTTGCTCGCCTTGAATGCGAATCCCCTAAAGATTTCTATTTTCAAACATGGGATTGTTGGACGGGAGTCGTGAGCCCGCTGTTACTGCACTCGACGAGAATTGATACAGATTGGATCGTCGAAAAAAGCTAAAACATCAATATTCTCCTATTCAAGCTCTCCCAATAGATGATTGTGGCCACTCCCGACTCCCGTCCAACAATCCCATGTCTAACCTATTCTCCTATTCAAGCTCTCCCTATGTCCCCGAGAATTGGAGTATCATCCGGTGTGGGGATACAGAAGTTTGTCGGGAAAATGAAAAATCCCTGTTTTCTAGGACCAATATAAGAGGCTTTGGAAACCCATGTTAATAATAGAAGATTCAAGAAATTTTATTTTGGTAATTTGTAGTTATCTCATTAGAGTTCAAATTAGGTTAGGAAAGGTTTTTAGGAGTAGTATAAATAGAGATGTACTTTGTTATTTACATAATGAATCATAAGAACTGATTGAGATTTGTGAGAATTATTCTGTAAGATTTATTCTCGTCCCAAAACCCCCGTCTCTATCAATTAATTTCAGATTTGCTGTGAATCTTGTTCCTCAACATCCAAAGGATGTAAAATATTGGAGGTAAATTTAGCAAAATAAAATAAAATATTGGAGGTAAACTTCTTTTACCTCATCCACTGTATAGGTTAAAAAAATATATAAATCCGTGGGTCGATTTTGACTATTTGCATTGGTGGAAAAACAAATATTGAACTCAGAAGTCTTAGATTCAGAACTTGAGGCTGCTTTTATCTGAGACCAAAATTTTGAGACCCCTAGCATTACCCATGAATTTATGAACTTTGTCATAAAATTATAAATTGAACTCCAGTCTTAGATTCTGAAATTGAGGCTGCTATTGTTCTATATTTTTGTTCTAAAGAAATAAACATATAAGGTATGAAATTTAAAATTCTACTTAATTTCTAGTAAAAATTCGTTCTATGCATGCAAAGCTGTTCAAGAAGTGATAAGAGTTTTGGCCCTCATATCCAGAAAACCTCCAAAGGAAAATGGGCGAGGTGAAGTAAACTGTTAATTTTTGAAATAATTTGACACAGCTATTTCTCCAACATCAGGAAGTGAAAAGTTTTATTTTATTTAGATAATTAATTTTGGCCCCAATTACGGGGGGATTATGACCAGGAGAAAGCATTTTTTGCATAAATTTATGTATTATAGTTCAAAGCATAAGGTGACAGATCATGTTTTACCGTCTCTTAAGTAGAGCTGTGTTATTGACCAGTCTAAAGGAGTGATGTTTCTGATCAATTTAGTGGGAAATTCTCGTCATTTTGTTAAATCCATGCACTCTTGTGGTTAAAACTGTGAATTGTTGTTTCTTCAATGAAAACCAATACATGGTTGTTTAAATAAAGTATTCGATCACATATTGAGCTGCGGCACACTGAATAACTGCAAATGTCTCCGTTTCAAGCATTTTGCATTAAAAAAACCTCACTTGTTAAAGGTTTCCATTAAGCTCAAGCTAAGCCATTGACCCTACATATAGTACTGAATTCTTCTAGAATGTTGAAAGTATATAATATCAGTAAAATTATACATTTATATATATGTATATATGTATGTTTGTGTAGGCAAGTATTTATATACACACACACACACATTATATTTATATTTACATAGACACTTGTAAGGAACTTAGAGTTTGATTGATGCTCTAGTTTTTTGCTGTCATTCTGGCACATACACTGAATTGGGCACTTGGACTGTGATATGATTTTTTAAGGTGATAACTAAATTTCTTTTGAAAATATTATTAGGGCTTCAGAGTCTTTACGTAAAACTATTATATCAACACACTAAATTATAAGCAAAATCTATTGATAGGCTAAACTTCCACTTCAAAATTATGGGCAAAAATCATTTAAGTTTTCTTTCTTGGATGCTTGTCTTTCTTCATTGTTGTATATCAGTACTTAATTGATGAATCCCAGTTCCGCTACTAAATCACATCATTCTCTTCATTTTCTGAAGTTTGGTTGAGGCAAAGGTTCCACTAATTTGTTTATTGGTGTTGCTCTTTCTCTCTCTTTGCTGTTATCAAAACTGAGCTACTGATTAATGTTGTTAAAAGCAAATTTTCTGACATATGATGACTAATGGTTTATTGTACACCTTCTGCAGAATAGCCGGATAGGTGAAGAACCTAGAACTAGTGTAAATGAATCAGAATCTATATCAATTGAGCTTGCGTCTGCTATAAATGACGGCCTCTACTTTTATGAGCAGGTTGATCATGTTGTTCATACTGTTACTTGTCAGTCTTATTCGTGTTTAAAACTACCTTACCATATCTTCTCTGTTTGTCACTATCAGGAATTAAAGGCCCAGCGATCGAATTGTAGACGGAATACCTTAAGTAATGAAACTAGACATGGGAAATCGAGATCTTATGTTAGTTCTGCAGCAGGGTCAATAGCTGTTGAAAATTCTGCTGGAGGCAGTGGGTGTGAAGTGCCAGGAAATGCTAATTCTCGAAAGAAGCTAAATAAAGGCTTTTCCAAGCAACAACCAATTCATAAACAACGCCTCTTCTCAAGCACGTTCAGAAATCATGGAACTGGTCGTACTCATGGAATTATATCAGAAAGTCCACCTAGTAATTCAGTTGGATTTTTCTTCGGGTCTACTCCACCTGATAATCATGTGTGAGTTCAGCCTACGGTGTACTATTTCTATTATAGATCTATTTCTTCAGCTAAGGCATTGATTCTAGCATTCTGAACATATGTTTCTTCTGAAAGTGAAAGTATACTTTTAGTTCAAAGATAGTGTTAGAACATTTATAAAGCTTTACAAACACTGATTTATTTATTATTATTTTATTTTATAATTAGTAACCCACTTTGTTAGTATGAAGCTAATCACATTTTACAGCCTGAGATCTTCGAAGTTGGGTGGTGTGTCTCATGCCATCCTTTCCGAAAGTAGTCCACCTGTGGGATCCATGCCAAAGTCATTTCCACCTTTTCAGCATCCAAGTCATCAGCTTCTAGAAGAAAATGGGTTCAAGCAGCAGAAGTAAGGGTGCAATTGTACATGCATGCTTGTACAGGTATGTGTGATCCATATAATATAATATTTTAATTGGCTAACTTGGTTTCTCTTATATTAGGTATCTGAAGTATCAGAAGCGGTGCTTAAGTGACAGAAAGAAGTCAGGAATTGGTTGCAGTGAGGTGCAAATTTATTTAAATTCTGATCAGATGTCCTTGTTTTTCTAGAGATAATGTTATGTTTGACTTTGGTAGCTCAATACTTCTATTAGTCATGTGGCATGAGGAATTTTAGTTTTGATGGGTAAATATTCAGTTTTGCCATTTTTATCACTAGTATACTTAATTCTTTAGTTAGCTGTGAACTACTCAGCAACATCACATTTTCCTTCTTGTTTGTGTTTCTCTCTAGTTGCACTTAATAAGCTTGGAACTTCTTTGTCGTTCTCCAAGCCATACTTTCGCTAGTTAATTTCTTTGTGGTATCATTTAAACAAGCAACGTAATTCTGTTAAGTAGAATGCAAGTATGACGCCCCCAAATCCGGGTATCTTCCAACCCGATAGATGGTGCTACACGGTGCTACTGTTCACACATACATTCAATTGAAATATATCAATAGAGTGAATATGTCTTTTATATATTACATAATAATATTTCCCTTCCCAGGTTCTTGGTAACCATTACATAGTTCTTCGTCATAGTATCAAATTAATACAAAAGTAATACTATTCTTTTGATCCGTTCATTCTTAGCTGCATTCATATGGTTCAAGCAAGGGTGAACATAACTAGCTCAGCAAGTAAAACAGTTATCATCGAGTAACATACATGAATAATGTGAATATATATATCTTCTATAACTGAATCAATAATTATGAAGTACTATAAATAAATCAAAATAGCACTTCTCTTTTCTTAAAAATGTTTAACCATGAAAATCATCGGTTAAACCTTTAGTTTGGTCAAAGACCTTGAGCATTTCATTCTTTCTTTAAAAAGGACAACCCGACACAAGTTCGTAAGTTCGACATTTCTTACGAGCATTTCTAGGTGATCAGCCTATAGTACTCTATGTTGTACAACACTACTACATTAAACGTATCCACGTTTAAGGTTTTTTTTGGCAACCTCGCGTCGGTCGCTTTACGACAAAACATTTGTTTATGCATACTCGGTCTTTCTTTGAACCTATACCAAAACAATTGGCACAAGATAACAATATCAATAATATTTTGGTAGATTGTAATAATATCCACAAAATACTTCAAGTCTGGTCTAGCCGAAGGAAATAGCTTCGACTTCTTCGTTTACATCAATTCATGCGTATGATAGCGTCTTCTAGTGTTAATTCGCTTTACTCGTGAGTCTTTAAAGTGTCTACATACATAATCATATAGCATACCATGTTAGGTCATACACAATCACTAAGCATTGTTATGAACCTATCTTCTCCTTCACATTCTAACTATCCGGTTGATTAACTTACTAATATTCGTTAGGTTAGTTAAAGGTCCTTACGGCTTTATAACATTGTATTGTTATAAGTGATCTTACTTTTTCAATGTTTAAGTAATTACATTTTAGTCAATCTCAAACATTCATATAACTTGCGTACGGTTTACCGTATTTACTAAACTTACTTTGTGTCTACGTTTTCGTAACCTTTCGTTAACTTTTAATTGTTAAACTTAAGGTTTTAATCATCTTTTATGATGTTACTTTAAGTTTAATTAAGGTTATAATTCTCCTTCAATCAATTTTTCTTTCTTTTGTATTCATTGTCATTCTTCTCTGCCTTTGGTGTAGGGCCGTATTTATTTTTTCATGTCCTTAGTCAAAACAACGCTGCATGCTAGATCTCTCTCTCGATGTCTGAGCTTAAGATTCACAGTGACTGCGACGCCGGCCCTGAGCTTTTGAATTTTTTTTAAGTTTTTCATTTCAAATCCTTTTCGGGGTCGTAACTTGTTATAAGTCGGAATTGGCTTGTTCAAAAGCCGTTATCTCACATATCTTGCATACTTCGATTTCATTAGGACAACTTAAGTTTCCGAATCCATTAATACTAAATTCACAGTTTAAATTCTCTATTACGCGTTCGGTAAACGTTCGTGAACGTTCAGAGCTCGTTTCTTCGTTTTAAGTCGGAATTCGACCATTCTCGAGTCTACAACTCTTAAATGCAAAGTTCTTCGATACACCATCGAAAACTAAGGTTTCCGAGTTAAACAGCGACTTTTGACTATCATTTCGGGAATATTACGATTTCGACGATCGTCTAATCTCGTAAATTTCGCCATAACTTCGTTACTTGAGATTTTTACTCCATTCAAAATAAATTCATTTTATTATTCATACTTTTATCATCTAATCCTATATAATGATGGTTTTAAACTTGTCCATCAACATGTGATAAATTTTCATGTGTTCTTCGTTATTTCTTACTTTTTTGATTATAATTCCACTTGTAACATGGTTATTAATGTTTAAGTCCACTAATAGCTATCCTTATTACTCCTTAGGATACATCCACCACCAATAATCACTTCTCTATCAAGATTCTAATTGAAGAGATGAAGATTAAAGATTTAAGCTTCCTTACCTTTTGATGTTCTAGCTTTCTTTCTTCTTCTTCTTGGATTAATTGAAATAGCTCTCACTTCACTCTCAGTATAATGCTCTAAGATGTTGGTGAATTTAAACAACCACAAATGACCAACTAAGCTATCTATAATCTATTTATAGGCTTTGCAAAGTGAGGGCAAAAGGGTCAAAATACCACCCCACCTCCTTACTATTCCAAACTTGCAAACAAAGCTATCCCTTTTGCTTGGCCACCAAGTGGCCGGCCATGACTCACCATGGGGGGCCCATATGGGTTGCCCCATGGGTTTTTTTCTCATCCGGTGACCCATCGGTTCGACCCACGGGTTCGGTTATTGGTTCGGGCTTAAGTTTTATTCAATTTGGGCTTAACCTTGGGTTTGAATTAAATTATCTTTGGGCCTTAACATATTTCACTTGGGCTTGCCAAAGTTAACATTCAAGTTTCACCAACCCAATAATAATGGTTTGTGATCTTATCGTATAATTCTCGTATTCTTCTCGTTTGCTAGTTCGTATAACATTCATCTTATACGTTATATTATCTTTAGTATATACTTGTACAATACTTTGTATTATACCCGTATTCATTCCCTCGTATAATAACTTTCTTATTATATGACCATCATTATTCAAATATTCACTTTCCCTAACATTCTCGAACTTAGTACGCAGGCGAAAAACTGCGTTTGTCAGAACTGAATTATTATTAGATTATCAATCTTTCCTCAAAATTCTATCATTACATAATTCTCGGAAGTTCAAAAATAATTCCCGAGCCAAAAAAAGGATGAATAGTGGTTTTCGGAGAATTTCTCGAAAAGCTTTTATTTTAGTCTTGAAAATTCAAACACCTTATTTCTAGCATTTAGCCGGAATACTACGATTATATCTCTCTTTTAGGTTATAGAATAACCTACATTTCGCTTACTCGTTATAAATAACATTTAATATTATATTATTCAAATAAAATTAATTTACATTATAATCCGATTTTCTCGGTTGTTACAGTAAGCACTGGAACTGGATATTACTATTGTTGTAAATTCAATGAAAATGTTTATCCATGACCTTATCCTCTGGGCCCTCTTTTTCTCCTTCACGCCAAAGATTTTTCAGCCTGTTCACAAACCCAAAGTACTCAAATGTGTTGTTTAGTTACTCACTTGTGTCGACTAATATATAGAACCTTTAGGGACAAATATAATTACGTAGGAGAGACGATCCTTGGGAAGAAGAGAGAACAGTAAGCGAGAAACAAAAGAGACTTGCGGAGCAAGAGATAATTCCAATATCTTATCATCAAAATAATGTTCGACAACATAAAGAGGCCTTTATATATTTATATAAACAATTTGAAATTTTAACCTTGTGTGTGCAAGCTAGCCAGACTAGCTCTTATATGTTTCTCCCTAGGAAACGAGGATACAAGTATGGGAATTCGGGTGCGTGATATTGTACACAGGTGTGAGGATTTGGGTGTGGCGGGGATCCGACACATTAAATAAATAGTATATATGATATAGTATTAGATTATTAATATACTAGTTGTTGAAAGTGCTGTATTATTTAATACTAGTATACTTTTAAATTTGCACATAACTAAAGTGTAGGGACTAATGTGGAAAGATATAGATTTAGGGGACTATGAACTAGAATGTATAAAACAACAAGGTTTTGATGCAAGTTTGTACGATAAATAAAGTTGAAAAGGCCACAAGTCTGTATTAGATGAGATAACAAAGAGAGAAAGGCAATGTTCTAAAAGGCGGGCTGCGTAGGTGAGAGTGGGGGGAGCTAGCTAGCGCTAGGGGTCTAAAGGGGGCACAAGCGAATTTTTTATTGTAAGCCAATTTTAATATTTTATCTTACATTTATCCAAACAAAACAATGATATAAAGCAAAATAATCTATAATAAAGATAATAAATGCCTTTGTTTAAAGTTCAAACACATCCATATTGCTAATGTCAAAGTTTAAACACAAACATGCAATTGTTCAAAGTTCAAACATATTTTTAACGTATTAGTTTTATTCATAAACAAGATTGCTATTAAATAATAAAATTTAAAATTTCAAGAATTTAATTCAATATTGAAACTTAAGAAACTAAACATAAATTTAAGAATTATAATGAATTAAACTAAATAGTACAAATGTATCATCATTTATATAATTTAAAGTTGGTACAAGTTCAAAAAATTACAACTATAATAAAATTATCTATTTTGACTTGATATTATTCACTTCTTGTTATGATTTGATATGCTACAACCTGTATTATGAATATGGTAAATCATTAGAAAAATAAATATATCAATATCTGGTTTGGGTAATTATTAAAATAAATAAAAACTTTCTGCCTAGACCCCGCCTAATTTCCTGGAGGATTTTTTTGCCGCTTTGGGTCTAGACGAGGCGCCAAAGGGGGGCCTAGCGCCTAGGCAGGGCGCCAATGGGGGGCCTAGTGCCTAGGCGAGAATTTTTAGAATACTGGAGAAAGGGGTGGACCGCTGATTTTTCTTCTCCGACTTTTGTCTTCGATCTTCAATTGCCACGTGCATATCCTGGTGCACTGGAGGGGGAGCACACCCGACACACCCCGTGAGAAGTGCGGTGCCCAACAGCCGCACCCCTGCTTTTTAGGTTTCTCCATTTCCCATGGCATGGAAGCTATGTTGCTGTCATTTAGATGATGTGATTGAGAGTTGTTTCTTACCAGGTTTCATGGATTTTGGTAGGAAGAGAGATGGTAGTGTGCTCTAGTAGTGCGTTTGTTGTGTGGGGCATTTGAATGGGAGGAATGCTTCAATTTTTATTGTCATGTATATATCCTTTCATCTCGTTTGAGACATGATACTTTTTCTATCTTCTTTGTGCTCTTTAATGATGAATGCTTTTGGTGGCATTTCTTCAAATTTAAAGAGGTCTGTATGGTCACCCTTTTCTAGAGCTTTGTTTTGTATTCTTCATTTCCAATATTTTTAGTTTATTCTTCATCCCCTGGTTATTATTTTGTACAAATATAGAAAAAGAAACTTGGGGAGCTTGCCTGCACATGTACAAATACACACACCAACACACACACATATCTGTATCTATATGTGTGTATATGTCAGGCTCTGTTTATAGCCTAACCAGAAAATAAGAGAGAAACAAAGATAGAACAAAGAATCAGAGAGAATAGAGAGATATTGGGAGGAAGAACTCACCGAGTTCGTGAGAGAGAGAAAGAGAAAAAGGGGAAAGCAGCGGAAAGCTTTCCTCGTACATTCCTTTCATTGAAATTTATATCATTATACTTGGGGAATATTCTTCCCTTTACATCTATTTAAAGAAAAATAATGCTGAAAATAAATCTCCTATCCTTCACTACATTTCTTATCATTCACTCAAATATAACTAACTATGCATGTGCTCACATGTATTCTATTACTACTAGAATCTACTAATATATTCCTTGTTGCCCAAACTGCCCTCTGCCTGACATTCCCTCCCCCTTAATAGCATACATGTCCTCTGTTAGAAAGAGAGAAACTGATTTTGGGTTTCTTCATTAGTACTTCTCACATTGAATAATTACATTGCTTCTCTCATTGAATACCATGTAAGAAATGCACTCTTTTTGCTATTTTTTTCAGATTGTAAGTTACAGAATTTATACACAAAGGTTAGCCTAATTCTAGGAGTAAAATAAGGAAACATGTAGCCTAAATCTAGGAAACATAACAAGATTTTTTTTTCCCTAACACTACATATCTTCTAACACTCCTCTTCAAGTTGGTGTATAGATGTCTCGCATACCCAACTTGAAACACAATGGATGAATCATCTTACTACTAAGATCCTTAGTCAAAATATTAGCAAGCTCGTGCTCTGTTTTGACAAAAGGTAAGCAAATAAGACCACTAGTTAACTTTTCTTTAATGAAGAGTGTCAATCTCAATGTGCTTTGTTCTATCGTGCTGGGTTGTTTGCAATACTAATGACTGCCTTGTTAGCACAAAATAATTGCATAGGTCTTTTAGATGTAATACCCAAATCTTCTAGCAAGGTTCGATGCCACATTAGTTCACATATACCTAAGACTATAGCTTGATATTCGGCTTTAGCACTAGATCTTGCCACCACGAATTGTTTCTTACTGCGCTAAGTAACGAGATTGCCTCCAACAAATGAACAGTAACCCAAAGTAGAATGACGATCCTCTATAGAGCCAGTCCAATCTGAGTCAGAAAATGCTTTAACTCTCATATGACCATGTGGTGCGAACAATAAGCCTTTCCCGGGAGTAGACTTGAGATACCTCAATTATGTAGACAGTTTCCATATGACAATGTTGTCCCACCAAACGTTGATAACTTTCTTTATCAACCTTATGTCCTGTGCCACCTACTAGATGATGATTAACTTCAATAGGAGAATCATCAGACTTACATCCCAACATGCCAGTTTCTGTTAAAAGATCAAGTACATACTTGATACTTCCTTTGAGATAGAAAAATTCCACTAGAAGATTTTGCTTCAATACCAAGGAAATATTTCAAAGGACCAAGATCTTTAATCTCAAACTCTTTGGCCAGACTTGTTTTAAGATTAACTATCTCTTCTCTATCATCCCGTCACCACAATGTCATCAACATAAGCAATAATAATGGTATTCTTACAAATAAAGTATGATCTGCTTGACTCTGCTTGTACTCAAATCTTATCATTGCTTTGTGGAATTAACCAAATCAGGCTATGGGAGATTGCTTCAAAACATATAAAGCCTTTCGCAGCTTACAAACTTTACCCTTGGTGGCAGATGAAACAAAACCAGGGGGTATTTTCATGTATACTTCCTCCTTCAAGTCACCATGAAGGAACGTATTTTTAACATCCAATTGCTGAAGATCCCAATCGAAGTTTGTTGCACATGAGATTATAGTACGAACATAGTTCATATTCGCCACAGGAGCAAATGTCTCCTGGTAATCAATCTCATGGGTCTGAGTATACCCTTTTGCAACTAACCTGGTTTTGAGTCTCTCAACTGTCCCATTTGGCTTCTGTTTGGCTGTATATATCCATTTGCAGTCAACTGGTTTTTTTTTCCGGAAGAGTAACTAGTTCCCATGTATAATTCTTTTCAGGGCACTCATCTCTTCTATCATAGCCTGTTTCCAATTCACATCATTAATTGCTTCTCTCCATCCTTGAGGAACAAATATTGAGGAGTAAGGAGTGGTAGGATGCATATAATTTATCATAGACTAAGAAATTAGAGATATGTTGTTGAGTACAAGATCTAACCCCTTTTTCTAAAAGCAATAGGAAGGTCAGTATCATCATCATCAGAAGTAGGATTAGGATTCTCACCATTAGCATTATCAAGACTAGGTTCTGAGCAGAATTGGTATAGTGGTGTAGAAACGGTGACCTTATTCTTCTCTCTTCGAACATAGGTCCTTAACTCAGGTTCATTCTGTCTAGCATATGTCTCTTGTAACTGTGACTTCCCCTGTGTAGATGTATCAGAAACAACAACAAGAGCAGGAGAAGAATTTATAGGATAAGATGATATAGTAAAACTTGTAATACCAGCCTAAAGGGGAAACTTCTACTCATCAGTAACATCCTCCCCTGAGGAGAAGATGAGGAAGAATAAAAAGGTTCCGACTCCCAAAACCTGACATCACGAGTGACAAAAACTTTGTGTGAAGGAGAGTGATAACATTTGTAACCTTTTTGGGTGGAAGAATACCCAATGAACACACACCTTAGAGCCTTGAAATCTAGTTTTCTCTAAGTGGGAGATTTATCCCATGCTATTGTTATGAACCCTATTGCTGGCCTCACTTTGTTCCACCATATTAAAGGTAGGTACAATATAATTCCGAGGAGAATAAACTTTTCAACGGATATCAAATAATTACACTACACTTAGAAACGAAATTTACGGAGCAATAGGAGTCACTCAATTTCTCCGAGAGGAATAAGAATAGAAGCGAAAGATAAAGAAAAGTAAGAGGTTAGTGAACAATGTTATGCTACAGTACCAATAAACAACACCTATGAACAGTGTCGATGAATAGTGCCGATGAACAGTACTCGGCTACGGTGAACAATGCTCTACTACCAAAGAATAAGGAACGGGCTTTGATACCATCTTAGAAAAAGAGAAACTGATTTTGGGTTTCTTCATTAGTACTTCTCACATTGAATATTTACATTGCTTCTCTCATGAATACCATGTAAGAAATGAATTCTATTTGTTATTTTTTCATATTGTAAGTTACTGAATTTATACACAAAGGTTAGCCTAATTCTTGGAGTAAAATAAGGAAACATGTAGCCTAATTTTAGGAATCATAACAAGAAAACATGTTTTCCCTAATACAAGAAAACATGTTTTCCAACACATATCATATCTTCTAACATCCTCCTTCAAGAGCGCCCTGGAGCTCTCCTTCCAGCACCCCAATGCTTGTCATATAGATTCTGCCCATTTCGCGCCCCAACGCTTCTATGTGGCGTCCCAGCGAAATTTATTCACTTTCCTTCCCAATTCCAACTTTTAAGCCCCTTCTTCCCTTAGCCTGCACAACAAAATTAAAACACATAAAAGTAACATAAGTATGAAGACTCGTAATTTATCAAGCTAAAGTAACTCAATTTGTAGGTAATAAACTCACTCATCAAATACCCCCAAACTTTGACTCTTTGCTTGTCCTCAAGCAAAACAGTAATAACTGGAACTATAAAAATCACACTCTACTAATCACACCAACTTGAGCAATGAGTTAACATAAATTTCAAAATGTCCTCAAAGATGTTCACATGATAACTCTAGAAAACTTTCAAAACAATGCAATGCTTAGGATTTAAACTTGCTTGCCAGTCATACCTCGCTCTTGATCCTCGCTCTTGATCCTTTTAGTGAAAGTGCTTACCCATTTGTACCAAACTAATGATAACTCAGATGAGCTTATGTAACCAAATGCTTTATGAAAGATTTCTAGAGATGAATGAATTTAAAACCCAAAACTCCATAGGCTTGCTTTTCACATTACTCTCCACTAATGTAGACAAGTCATATGCTCGAGGAAACAAAAGGAACTAAATCACTTTTTTTTCCTTCTTGCTAGCTAAATATTTTTTTTAATGTGAGTGCATTTTATGCTCTATCTCACTTTTAAATTATGTTGATAAGTGAGCTTTTTACGCTCCATCTCATTGTAAGCATGTGTTTATGAGAATGCGTTTTATGCTCCATCTCAACCCACCACATGATTTTCTATTCAAGCTTGGCTGGCTAAGTCGGGCTCAAAAAGGAGACTAGAGTAACTCAGTCCCCCAATTTATATGTTGCCTAGGATTTTGCCTCCAGTAATGTTTAAACAAGTTCTAGCGTTTACGACTATCTTTCCCAAGCATTCTGTCAAATAAATAGGGGGTTAACTGCTTTTTCAGTCATCGTACTATATGTCAACTTACAGATGGATAACTGAACTTTTTTTTATTACAGTCAACTCATTGTACTCGATTTTACTAAAAAAAAGTTAAAAAAACCGTTAAGTCAGGCTGACTTAACGGAACGGTACACCTAAGCAGCTGAGTTGTTAAAAAAAAAGCCTACTGTCAATGTGACAGTATGCGACGTGGCAGTGATGATGTGGATTTGGAGGAAAAAATTTATGAAAAAATGATTTTTTTTTAAAGTATAATATAAATTTAAAAAATTAGCCAAAAAAAAATAAGAAAATAAATAAAAATATATTTAATTTTTTTAATAAAAATAAAAAAAATTATTAAAAAAAATTGCGTTTTTTTTAAAATTACATTATAAAATTTAAATAAAGTATACTTTTAATAATTTAATTAAATAATAACAAGTTAAAACTAATATAAATAGTATAAATATCGTTCTAATGTGTTAAGAAAAATATAAATTTCATTTAGCATCTTCAATATTTTTTGTCTATTAAGTACTTAGCACAGTTAAATATTATTCTAATGAGTTAAGAAAGTATAATATCAGTTTTACGAGTTACTAAATTTTTATTATTTTTCCTTTTATTTTTTGCTACTGGACTAAATAATAAGAACAAAAAGTTTCAATAATTTGAATCTAAAAAAATTCATATAGAACTGCTCATATACACACGTATTCATAATCTAATAAAAAATAAAAAAAATTATAAAATTTAAATAAAGTATACTTTTAATAATTTAATTTACTTTATTTAAATTTTATAATTTAATTTAATCAAATTTAAGAAATAAGTATTTTTATTATAAAAAAAATCAAACTGCGTTGTTGCGACGGAGAAGGGGAGAGAGAGCGTTGTTTTTTTTAAATAAAAATAATTATTTTTTTTATTAAAAAAATAAATAAAACGCAGTTTTTTTAATAAAAATAATTATTTTAATAAAATTTAAAAAAACTCATTTTTTAAAAAAATTGTTTTTTTTATTAAAAAATTTAAATATATTTTTTATTTATTTTCTTGTTTTTTTGGCTAATTTTTTAAATTTATATTATACTTTAAAATATTTTTTTCCATTTTTTCATAAAAATTTTCCTCCAAATCCACATCATCACCGCCACGTCACATACTAACTGCCACATAAGCTTATTTTTGGACAACTCAGCTGCTTAGGTGTACCGTTCCGTTAAGTCAACCTAACTTAACGATTTTTTAAACTTTTTGTTAGTAAAATCGAGTACAGTGAGTTGACTGTAAGAAAAAAAAGTTCAGTTATCCATCTGTAAGTTGACATATAGTACGATGACTGAAAAAACATTTAACCCAATAAATAGGCTTTCTCTAAGTATAAAACTAGCTCATTACAAATGGATATGTGCTCATAAGTGCAAGGGATCACAAGCAATGCAATAACCAACAAAAAGTCGAGCACAAAAACTAAACAATATTCATCCAGTTTTCATGAGATTAATCAATTAGGTTCTTATCATTGGTTGTAGTTCTCACGGCCCCAAATCTGAGTCTTCTTCAACCCTTGATCCAACTTCATTTATTAAATCTACTAATAATTCTATTGGTTTTAACTAGTCTATTACAAACATTACATAAATTCTTTTCCTCCATCCCTGGATCGCAACATCTCTCCTTAATATTCACTAATATTGTACTTGGTAAAAACTAGTTTAATTAAAAACTTAACATCATACTTTTTATTCCAGAATCGTAAACTTTACAATTTTTGGTTACATCTCAAAGTCATAAAAATTACAACTTATTCTAATGCATTAAATATGCAAATCCTCCAGCCCTACTTCCTCTTGAGTATTCCATAATTTCAATCCAACACTAAACCCATCTTCTCAACTCCATCACCATTTATCTATCATAGACTTTCAATATTAGCAACCAGTCAATTCCCAAGAAAGAGGGGGCTTTTCGATAATAATTTCTCCTTATTGGCGCGCAATTAGATAACTTAACCCATTTTCTCGACAGAACTTTCTTGACATTGCCAATAATGTTAATCTAGCATAGTTAAATGACTCCTACATCTACTAGCTTAAATGTATAGTACACAAACAATACATTCTTATAATAATTCTCAACTCTTTTAATCACATCTCCAAAGTTATTACAACTTTAAGTTCTATTACATGAAAAGAAGACAACAATAATAATCTCTTTTGACCTAACTATTCTTCTTTTACTTTCTCTTTACTGCCAGATTCTACTGGTAATTATTTCTTAACTACAAATAAGATTTTATTCACAAGAATGAGCACAAATGCTCAACAAGTCTAACAGATAACACATTTCACACTTCTCAAGTTTATAAAGATAATAGAGTTCACACTCCTCAAGTTATAGGGTTCACATACCCAAGTTGTAAGGTTCACACTGTGCAAGTTATAGAGTTCGCAATACTCAAGTTATACAAGTAATTCACATATCACAACTAACTTAACACAACAACTGAAATTCAAAAGAGTTTTATAGCATATCGTTGTACATAAAAATAGTTAGAAACTTGCCTATAGTCCGAAAAACTTCTCTGATTCCGCTTTTATAGTTTATACTAATTTTTGAGTCTTTCGATCAACCTCTTGAAGTTGCAAGCTTTACGTTTATTGAATAAGCAAGACTTGATCTTCCTCTCAATTATAAGTATACTTACTATTCTCTCTTAGAATTGCTTTGGGATTTAAAGAAGGTTATTTAGCATGACATGATGGTCTTATTTATAGGCATCCAAAATTTAGGGTATACTGGTCATCACACCACAACCAACCAAAGTGGCCAACAAGGCCACCAATGCCTAACAACTCCACCACTTACAATTGGCTACAACGCCAAGTCCTATCACTTGTGTCTTGCAACAATGACTTGCCATGAGGCCACATCTCACCTCTTAAAGCTAGACAACACACCTCAAGCAATACATTGAGCCACATCTCACCTCCCATTGCTTGACAACACTACAAAGCAAGCAAAAATCAATTTGATGACTATCTCTACAAAGTAAATATCAATATTTACAAGCTTGGAAGTATTACATACTTTTATATTGGCCAAAAAGCCCTCCCTTTCTCTACACCATAACTGGATCCCACTTAGTTTAGTTATTCCAAACTTAGTTTACTTTCTAGTTAGCTTCTAGTTATTCATTAGTTAGCTTTCCTAACTAATTCGGTTAGCCAAACATTGTTGACTTTCCCAAAGTTGACTTTACGTTTTATGAATGGTGATTTAGCGTTTTTATGAATAGTGATTTCCTAGTTAAGTTTCACAAAAATGTTCTATACTTATACTTGTACTTATACTTATTCTTATAATGAAACCATACACATTCAATTACATGATACATAATTTCAATCACAAAAACATCCTTTATTAATCATATAATAAGGTTACATTACAAGTCTTATAAGGATTCGGAATATTACAATAGTTTGATTCAAATTAAATCAATGCTCAAGAAACACATCTTAAAAATAATAAACTGACACCAAAACGCATATCAAAATGACACAAACACATCAAAACTAAACAAAGAACACCCCCAAACGTAAAACTGATTTTGTCCTCAATGTAAACAATAAAAGACTTGGGGCAAAGGTCTTCCCTGGTAATTGGTCAATTGTCTGCTTCCTCGTCCTCATCGTCTGCTGCTTCTCGGGGGTACGTTGGAAACACCGGTGGATTTGGAAATTGGACTTGGTTGGGGGCTAGAGTTGAAGCCACAGTTGCTGAACATCTGGAGAAGAGCAGAGTTGAAGTCCGTCGAGTACGCTTTGAATGTATCCAATCGTTGAGTAACTTGATCAATCCGTCTATTCTAGCATTGTGATTCTCTTCTTAACCCATGGACTTCTTCAACTAATGACTTGGTACGTGTAGGTTGAAGCTGGTCGTCGAGGCTCAGATGAGCCCACATCAACATGAGAAGTTGCAGCAATTATAAATCCTGCACCCCTGGGATGGGATTGACCTCCTTCCCACACTTTGTATCGATTAATTGTGCGATGATCAATCAAAGCCATGGGTGGCTGAAGGATTTCGTCTTCACTCCATGCGACTTTAGCCCTTTTGCATAATCCACAAATCAATGACGGATGTGGCAGCCTGCCATACGTACTTCCCCGTATAGCGTGAGTAATGGAGTCTTGTATCACCTGCTCCACATCAATGATTTTACCCGTATCAATTGCATAAAGCAACACTGCTCTATCCTTGATAACAATGCTCTGTTTGTCAAATGAAACCAATTTACCTCGAACCCATACCCTGTAATCTTGAGCCTCTTTGGTATTAACATAAAATTCTTTAACAATTGAAATCACCACTGCCTCTGACTGTTTGGTAAACTCATGCCAACCCCTTTTGACTAGCATGGCTGTCATTTTTCCACTAAGGTTCGCATGAGGTTTAAAGCCTCTTTCTGGTACTAATGTTTTGTTAACAATCACATTATGAAACCTCTGTAGCCTCTTCACTAACAAATCGTTTCTTATCATATGCCTTTGAGAGTTTGCAGCTTTCTCCTCTCTGCCTTTTGGAGGACATGATGAACCAACACTAAATATCCCAGACCAAGCAAGAATCACAAAGACATGCAAAGCATACTACTTCAACAATTGTCACAAACAAATCCCAACATATAAAACATGTACCACACCAAATCCAAACTATGAACGAGCTCACCAAATTGAATTTCCCATTTTTTGAATATACACGATGAATAACTTACTTGAAAAGGGAAATCAAATTTGTGTAGATGAAGATGTTGAGTGTGTTTTCTACCTTGATACCACTTAACAAAACCCACCACATAATGTCAGCTTTTTGCTTCAGTAGCTCATTCATTCTCGCTATGAAGTCTATTTTTTCATCAATGAGCTTCAACTTCTCATCGCTACAATCTCTACAACTCAAAAAATCTTGTTGACACATTTGGTTGAATACTTGGTGTGCAGGTCTAACCATGTTTCTTAGAGTTTTAGAATGAAATGAATCACAAAATTATTGTGATTATGAGTATGAAAAATGACTTCCTCAGTGAAGCAAACTGAGTATCCAATAAGAACAAAATTTAAACTCAACTAGCTATTGCTTGGTTGAATTTTTGAAGAGTAATTGAGCACACAAACAAGCTGCGAAACAAATGAAAGTTATGATATTTGTTTCTTTTGAAAAAAGATTAAAAAAATCCCTACTTAATTAATAATAGGACTGAAATTTAAAAATGAGTCCCCAGCAGGCACATATAGTTATAATTAGGCTCATTTCACTCGCTTATAGCTATCTTTTGCAAGGTGTATTGTTATGTTTTTGTATAGCATCAATGCCACTCGTATATAATACCAAATATTTTTTAAGGGTAAATCTGGAACTGGAAAATTGTCTATAAAAGCCGGCATTTTTGAAATGTATCTCTAATTTTGGAACAGAGGGAGTATTTGAATCGGTAAAAATCCCTATATTCCAGAAATGAAACGCAGATTTATCAATTTGCTATATGCAAGTATATGTTGATCATAGACACATATTGTCTAATGTGGGCATCAAGCCCAATTTGATCTCCTTCAAATTGATCCGTTGGACAAGTGTAAAGTGTGCGCGTTGTTGACGTTGGGATTTTTCTGCAAGTGATTTTTTATTTATTATTCAGGAAAAGTTTTGCGTTTTTGGGAGGGTTAGGTGATGTTTGGGAAAAAAATGACTTTTATTCGACTTGGTTTTAAAGGTTGATTTTAAGTGGGCCAATAGTGCCTAGTTGCCAGTTGGTATAGACTTTAATAGACGTACCAACTCATCTTGGTTTTGAATTTTAGCGAATGAGATGGCCCAATAATGTGACTCTATAAGATTGACTTGAAACCAAGTTTCCGAGAGTTCGGAGACATGCTTAAGCGGAGGGAAGGTTAGGCACCCCCGACTTTCGTGAATCACGGATCATGGTCCTATTGTTTCCCCTAGAATTTAAATAGGTTGTCCTAGCAAGTCATTCCATGAATAAGAGTGTGTGCTTAGTATCTTGTGTCTAAGCAAGTTTGTGTCATTCCAAAAAGTCAAGTGTTTAGTATCTTATGCCTAAAAAACTTGAGTCATTCCAAAGGAGGTGGGTGTTTTAGTGCCTAAACAACCTAAATCATTCCAAAAAAGGTGGGGGTTTAGTGTCTTGTTCCTAAACATCCTAAGTCATTCCAAAAGAGGTGGGTCGTGGGTGTTTAGTGTTTTATGCCTAATCAATCTAAGTCATTCCAAAAAAAGGTAGGTGTTTAGTGTTTTGTGCTTAAACAACTTAAGTCATCCAAAAAAGGTGGCATTTGAATTTCAAGTCTTTTGAAAATGAGGGTTTTGCATGTGTTTCTTAGGGTTTTTAACGATTCTCTTTTGAAAGTTTATTCGAAAAGATTTCTTTTAGATTTTTGTGAAAATCATCTTTTAGAATTTATTTCCCAAAAGTTCTTATATGTTTATAGATTTATAATGAAATTAATGCTTGAAATTGAATTTTAGAAAAATACCTTTTTATAAGAAAATCCTTGATATATGTAATAAAATAATGGTGAAAATTAGTGTTAATAAAATAAGTTTTTACAAATTTCCTTTTCCAAAGGGAATCCAGGGCTCAAAATACTTCCAATTTTAGTCTAAAATTGATTTAAATACCTTAATTTGATTAAATTTTAAAAAAAAAATCATTAGTGTTTATTTGGAAAGCCATTTTTCCTCTATCATCAAAATAAACCATGCATCCAATAGGGTTTAGGTTTGCTCATGAACTTGTTAACTATCTTAAGAAACCCTAAGCACCTCCAAATCACCAAATCCACTACTAAGGGACCTTAAACCCAATTCTTAGGACATGGAAGCCATCTTAATTGGGCCACTACTTTATTTCCTGCAGTCTTATTAAGAAGTCATGTGACTTTTAGTGAAGTCATATGAGCTGTTAGGGTTTTATGTCACAGGAGTATTTATAGAAATTAATATACTGTAGCTGCCAATGATTGATTAATTAATAATATTCTCTTTATAAATCTGCAGAGCAGCCTTTTATTCTCTCCTTTTCCAGGATTGAGACTACGGTTTATAGCTATTCAAATTTGCTTTGCTCATCGGAGTTCCTCTATTATATTTTTCTCATGTTTGGATTGCATTAAGTAGTTTAGTACTTGAGGCATAAATTTGGTTGTGATTGCATTCGAGTGCCAAGTTCTGCCCTAGTTTTAGCTTTCTATTAATTTTCAATCATTTCCAGAATTATTCATCTCCTAAATTTGTCCCACATTAATATCACACACACACACGAACGAAAAGTTAAACCAAACTTTATTTCTTTCACAGGTTCAGAAATCATAGTGCAATAGTGCATAGAATAATTTATAATCGGTGTCCTTGTCTCCTTATATGCAGGAAATGAATACACTATACAGGTTTTGGTCATATTTCCTCAGAGACATGTTTGTCCCTTCTATGTATAATGAATTCCGCAAATTGGCATTAGAAGATGCGGCAGCTAAATATTATTATGGAGTAGAATGCCTTTTCCGGTTCTATAGGTATGTTTACTCTCTTGAGAATGTTATATTCAACTTATTCGTGAGTATTTTGTGTCATAATACTCCATCTGTTCTAACAGAGTATAATTTCCTTTGAAAATTACAAACTTAATGGTACTCTCTCTTAGGATAGTGAAAGTTCTAATATTTTTTACTCTTCGGTTCTTTTCAGTGGAATTGAAAATTAGAGTTGCTTATTTAACATTATATATAGCTCATTTATGTGTCATTTTTTTACTTTTCCAGTTATGGGTTGGAGAAGGAATTCAGGGAGGATCTCTATGACGACTTCGAACAACTAACTCTTGACTTCTACAATAAGGGCAACCTTTATGGCCTTGAAAAATACTGGTAAGTTGTTTACTTGTGTGTGTACCTTAGTCTCTCACCAGGATACCAATTTAAATTGAGTTCTTCAAAACATAGCACCTGGTTTATAAGACATAGCGCAACCTGGTTTAAGAACTGTGACGGCCCCGAATCCGAGGTCCCGAATCACCGCGGATCCGGTTCGATCATTCTATACAATTATTACTATTTGCGGAAGATATAAACATAAATTGTTTATACATTAAACTTACACACTTTTTCCCAAGGTCAAGTAACCTTAACTTATACACAATCCATAATTTATTTAACTTACAATAACATTATCATCATACATTACTATTACAAATCTAATCGCATACGTAAACTAAAGTTGGGCCGCTTTAACCTTTCCTTGATTCGACGTGTTAAATCTTAATCTGCAATGTTTTATCATGATATAGCAAGGGTGAGCATAAGAATTGCCCAGCAAGTTTAAGTTCAACAATATAACGATATATCATGATTGAAAGAGTCTGAATAATAAGCTGGCTATAATTCAACAATATAATTGTGAACTAGCAGGAACAAATTTATGACTGCACAAGTATTATACATGAACAAATATATCTCGAACCAATTGGTAATGAAGGTGATCACTTTTTCATACCGACTTATACATCTGATATATACAGAGTACAATTCATGGCAACCAGCAATGATTAACCATAAGCTTATCCGAATGAGACAACTCTTAGTAGAGTTAAGTAAAAATAAATTTGCCTGAACCGTTGATTACCGCTACGCAATTTATATCGCCTTATCCGAAGACATAATATTAGTAATATAGATCTCCAATATTAGAATAATATCATCACAATATAATACTATTATATATATATATATACATAGAATAACCTAAACACATAACACAACACATAACCCTATCAGTCTATAACACATATAAGACACGGTATCAAGTCAAACTTATACGATTCGAGTTGAACCCGAACCTGAAAATCTAACATCCAGACGGTTTACAATGGGACAAAACTTTGAGTGTAAGTTCAATTAAACTCTGACTAAACACTTAACAATTATCTCAGATAATTTATTAACAGTCAAAATATTTTCATATGTTCGTAATAATTTTTAAATAATTATTACTATTTATCTTGATTTTTCAATCATTAAAATCGTATTTAAATGAATTAAATACCACATAGTTCTTTTATCATTAATATTTATTTAATATCAAATATTAATGAAATACATGTCATAATATTATAATATATTTATAATATATCAAAGTATTTTAATACTTTAAAATCACCTTTATATGATTTTTAAACAATTAAATCCATTATCCGATTATTGCTTTTAATATTAAAATATTAATATTTTCATGACAAAATATTAAAAGTTATAGATTTTAACTTAAAATATTTTTATATCACTTAAATCATTTTTATATGATTTTTAAATCATTTATTCTATTTTTTCATAATTTATTTAATATATTTATTAAATAAACTAATTATCATTAATATTGATTAATTAATGAATTTCATCACAAAATATTAAAAGTCATCAAAATAACTTAAAATATTTTCTAATATCATAATATAATTTTTCATGAATTAAAATCATTTTTAAATCATTTATTTAATATTATAATTAAATACCATTTATATTCAAAAAATATTAAATATTTATGAAATATACTCAAAATAATTAAAAATTATTTTTCGAAATTTAAAATAATTTTTCTGAATTTATTATGTATTTTTAATAATTAAAATCTATTTATTTCGATTTATTTAATAAAATAATTAATTTTTCAAAATAAGTGTCGCTAAAAGGTGGCTTTGGTGACCTGAACCCTCATTGAAGGTGTTCTTCACCGTGTTCTTGAAATCCCTTGAGAAAACTCAAAGTCGATTCTGAGGGGTAGTTTGACTAGGCATAATTCTCAGTATAATTAGTTTCTGGGTCTGTTTGAACCTTGATCGTGTAGTAGGTATATAATACTACAAGTTGTAATCATCATCTGAGTCATAACAGAATATATCATGAAGATCTGGGCATTCAAAAAGCTTGTTAGGCCTGTTCTTCATTTTCTGGGTTACCCAGAAATGAAGAACAGCCAAGGTACCTACTTTGCTGCTTTAAATCATAACATCCTGGACGTGTTTTGTGTAATATATTGGTTCAGGCTTGTAGACCACATGACAGGGTATAACGACATAAAATTAAAACATCCTAACAACACCGAATCTAAGAGATTAAGGCCGGTCAAACTAAGGGTCATGAATGTCTTGAAGATTCTCGGGTTACCTGAAATCTCCTTCCTGAAGTCGGTCAACTGTGGTTTGACCTCATATAACTTTGATTCCTTTACGTATTTGAGTGACATAAAAGCTTATACATGTAGACCATATGACAGACTACAATATTAATACAACAACTTGGCCAAAAAAACAAACGGCTGCAAGATCAGAGGCCAAACAAACTTGTCAGAAAGTTTCTGGAAATTCTGGGTTTTCCAGAAATAGTCTCTCATGGTCGGTCAACCATGTTTGACCACCTATAACTTGCAAACTAGACATGATTTGACCCTGTTTCCAGTTCCAGATCTTAAACAACATGGCATACTAGAGATCTTATAACATTAAACACACTTAACATCTAACAGGTACTAGAGGCCCTGACATATGACTGTCAGACCACTTTTTGATCCTTTTCCAGATTTTCAAGACATCAAATTTCGAGCATCACTTTTTGATCTTTTTCCAGATTTTCAAGACATCAAATTTCGAGCATCAAAATGATATGGATCTAGGTTTTGACAACCCAGATCATCAAATGACACCCTAATACACAACTTTAACCAACAACCATCATAAAAACACAAGATTTACAAAAATTAGGGTTTATACCACTTTGAAGCTTGATCTTGATTTCTGATCCTCATGATCTGTTCTTGGTGTGTTATCACATGATCTTGGCTTGTTTTCTCACACTCTCACTCTAAGATCCGAAAATATAGAGAGAAGGTACTTGGACAAAATGAAAAATAAAGAGGCCACTTCTCTCTCTTTAATCTCTTATAATTGACTTGTATTTAAGGTTATGGCTGGCAAATTCGGCTGGTTGTGGTTATTTAAGTCACATGGGGCAGCTGGGGTTGCTCAACCACTCCATATATTTGCAAGATTGCAAGTTACCCTCAATAATGCACTAAAGGGCATTTTAGTCTTTTTTATTTTAATTTTAATAACAATTTGGACATTGGCCAAACCCTTAGGGTTTAGGATTTGAGTTAATTAGGGTTTAGGGTTTGAGTCAATTAGGGTTTAGGGTTTAAACTTTAACTTAGCAATTTAATTTTCTAAATTTTCAATTTAGGTTTTAAAAATAGAAAATTAACATTTCTAAATTATAATTAGGATTTACTAATTATATTAAAATTTCTTAATCATAATTTAAATATTGCTAATTAGGATTAATGATTCCTAATTAAGCAATTAGGGTCAAAATGGTCATTAGAGTTTCATGCACCGAATTAGGGTTTCGGATTTTCGGAACTGAAATTAGGGTTTCCAGAACCGGTTTCTAGGGTTTCTTATTAATCGCTAGGGTTTTCTAACCGAACGTTAAAGTTCTTAATATATAATTAAGGTTTGTTACAGATATCGTTTATCTGGTTAACCCTTGACCCTTAACCACATACTGTACATATATACACAGAACATAAACGCTTATCCCCTTAATCCTAAATAATTCACTTAAATCTTTACAGAATTTTGAAATCCTCAAAATTCCATCTCAAAAATATCATACGCATACGCTAATTTTCAGTCTAGGTTCTGATTTTGAACCTTAAATCAATAAATAAAAATTTTAAAAATATTCAAAATTCTCGGGTTGTCACATTCACCCCTTCTAAAAATTTCGTCCCCGAAATTTATTTTACACCTTAATTCATACTGCTTACACCATTCACACATATTCGCTTGCTACCTAATACATCACTCACAAGAGTAAAAATTTTCAAATTGTGCTGAGGGGTCATATAGACCATGAACACATAGTTTTAACGGTATTGATACCGCAAAACAATACATTACTTGGTATTTTTACAATCACAAAGAAGGTAAACTACCGTTGCTAGTACTTTAGGTGATTAGCCTATCGTACGCTTACGTAATGCATAACGTATTAATCATGTCTAGCGAATATTTACGCTACTTGATTGGATTATTTATCCAAACAACATAGTTCACCTCAGTCTTATCATAGGATTCCGCACCAAAACAATTTGGGTCGAGAAATTTCTTTCAATGAACACTTAGAGTTTTCATAAACATTAGTCTAGTTGAATCGAATAACGTGAACTCAGATCAATAATTCAATTCAATCGAATTATTTAGGTGCGACCTAAACCCAGTTGGCAAATTAAAATTTTGAAAATATTTTCGAGAATGACGTACGTGATGCCGCATCAGTATTAACGGTCCGTTTGAGGATCTTGATCGTTGTTGTATGACTTTGTCGTATAACACATCATACAATAGTGGAACAACGATTTTAGATCAAATTCACACTAAGTATTCTTGTATTTACAACTCCATCAAATTTATATCATCTCTGCACCAGGTTACATGGTATATGAGTGATAAATAAAATAAATTTTGATATTTCAAATCATTTGCGTCTAGCTGAAATAAGTAGCATAGACTATACTTTAAACCGTTTCAAAAATGATTATGAGTCTACATTTTAAAAAAAAAAAAAAAAAAAACACAGTGCGTATTTAGCTTGATGTCAATCATTTCGAAATCTAGCATAGCTAGGATTTTTGGAAAACTTATGTCTCCATTAATAATCATTGGTTTAACAATCTATCTGTTCCTATAATCTTTAATACTTCATTTACACACAACTATACCCAGTTCGTCAAACCACACTTATGAGTCTATAAATTACCACAATCATATGAGTTTAAGAACTTGTCCTAGTCTGACCTTTGGCGTCCGTTCGCTGAGGGGTTCATAAACATTTCATATAACTATGAATCAAGTATGTCACATAAGTATGAGTTTTAAGAACTCGTACTTAACTTTATATTCTCTACCTATAACCTATCTATTTGTTATACACATGAGAAATGAATCACCCTCTTAACACACATATAGCAAATAGCGCGACACAAACATTTCAATGATTATCATTGTCGGAAACTAAGTGGTTTTTACACCATGTACAATTCAGCTCCCATACGAAAAATCATACAACTTAGCTGCCGACATGAATCCTCAATTGAATCCCCACCTAACACTAACACCCTTCTCAATACGAATTTCATTTAATCCGTATTCATAATCCATAACTCTTTCATGAGTTTTCATAGTACAATTTCATAGTACAACTACCACACAACAAACTTTGCTGTAACTTTTCAATCATTTGCTTGATCCTTCTCCCTGCTATCACTTTATCAGATCACGGAGTGATCTCATCGTATATATTACGATTCATTTTTATACTATGATCGTTTTGTTTTACGATCTTCTATCACTGCACTTTTAGTCTTTTAGACTATCTATTCACCACTTACTGTTCAACTTTATTATCAGAGTTGGCGAACTCTGTATCTTATAACTCGCTGAGATTCGTCTTTGAATCTTACCGACCGACTAACTCTATTTGAGTTAGTACTTATCCTAATCACTGCGGTTATTAGTCTCATGTATTCCTACCTAACCTTCATAACCAACAGCTTTGATACCAACTGTGACGGCCCCGAATCCGAGGTCCCGAATCACCGCGAATCCGGTTCGATCATTCTATACAATTATTACTATTTGCGAAAGATATAAACATAAATTGTTTATACATTAAACTTACACACTTTTCCCCAAGGTCGAGTAACCTTAACTTATACACAATACATAACTTATTTAACTTACAATAACATTATCATCATACATTACTATTACAAATCTAATCGCATACGTAAACTAAAGCTGGAACTGTCTTTAACCTTTCCTTATATCTGACTCGTTCGTCTTAATCTGCAATGTTTTATCATAATATAGCAAGGGTGAGCATAAGAATTGCCCAGCAAGTTTAAGTTCAACAATATAACGATATATCATGATTGAAAGAGTCTGAATAATAAGTTGGCTATAATTCAACAATATAATTGTGAACTAGCAGGAACAAATTTATGACTGAACAAGTATTATACATGAACAAATATATCTGAACCAACTGGTAATGAAGGTGATCAACCTTTCATACCTGACTTATACATGCAATATGTACAAAGTACAATTCATGGCAACCAGCAATGATTAACCATAAACTTATCCGAATGAGACAACTCTTAGTAGAGTTAAGTAAAAATAAACTTGCCTGAACCGTTGATTACCGCTACGCAATTTATATCGCCTTATCCGAAGACCTAATATTAGTAATATAGATCTCCAATATTAGAATAATATCATCACAATATAATACTATTATATATATATATATACATAGAATATCATCACAATATAACCTAAACACATAACACATAACCCTATCAGTCTATAACACACATAAGACTCGGTATCAAGTCAAACTTATACAGTGTGAGTTGAACCCGACACAAATCTAACATCCTGACGGTCTAGTCAGACAAAACTTCGAGTTTAAGTTCAATTAAACTCTGACTAAACACTTAACAATTATCTCAGATAATTTATTAACAGTCAAAATATTTTTCATATGCTCGTAATAATTTTTAAATAATTATTACTATTTATCTTGATTTTTCAATCATTAAAATCGTATTTAAATGAATTAAATACCACATAATTCTTTTATCATTAATATTTATTTAATATCAAATATTAATGAAATACATGTCATAATATTATAATATATTTATAATATATCAAAGTATTTTTAATACTTTAAAATCACCTTTATATGATTTTTAAACAATTAAATCCATTATCCGTTTTATTGCTTTTAATATTAAAATATTAATATTTTCATGACAAAATATCAAAAGTTATAGATTATAACTTAAAATGTTTTTATATCACTTAAATCATTTTTATATGATTTTTAAATCATTTATTCTATTTTTTCATAATTTATTTAATATATTTATTAAATAAACTAATTATCATTAATATTGATTAATTAATGAATTTCATCCCAAAATATTAAAAGTCATCAAAATAACTTAAAATATTTTCTAATATCATAATATAATTGTTCATGATTTTCATGAATTAAAATCATTTTAAATCATTTATTTAATATTATAATTAAATACCATTTATATTCAAAAAAATATTAAATATTTATGAAATATACTCAAAATAATTAAAAACTATTTTTCAGAATTTAAAATAATTTTTCGGAATTTATTATGTATTTTTAATAATTAAAATCTATTTATTTCGCTTTATTTAATAAAATAATTAATTTTTCGAAAATAAGTGTCTCTAAAGGTGGCTTTGGTGACACAACCGTCGCTGAAGGTGTTCTTCAGCTATTCTTGAGTCTGCCCAGAAACTCAAAGTTAGTTACGAGGGGCATGGTTTGACCAGGCGTAATTCTCAGTATAATTAGTTTCTGGGTCTGTTTGAATCTTGATCGTGTAGTAGGTATATAGTACTACAATTTGTAACATCATCTGAGTCATAACAGAACATATCATGAAGATCTGGGCATTCAAAAAGCTTGTCAGGCCTGTTCTTCATTTTTTGGGTTACCCAGAAATGAAAAACAGCCAAGGTACCTACTTTACTGCTTTAAATCATAACATCCTGGACGTGTTTTGTGTAATATATTGGTTCAGGCTTGTAGACCACATGACAGGGTATAACGACATAAAATTAAAACATCCTAACACCACCGAATCTAAGAGATTAAGGCCGATCAAACTAAGGGTCAGTAAACAGTCTTGAAGATTCTGGGTTACCCAGAATCTCCTTCCGGGAAGCTGGTCAACGGTGGTTTGACCTCATATAACTTTGATTCCTTTACGTATTTGAGTGATATAAAAGCTTATACATGTAGACCATATGACAGACAACAATATTAATACAACAACTTGGCCAAAAAAAACAAACGACTGCAAGATAAGAGGCCAAACAAACTTGTCAGAAAGTTCCTTGAAATTCTGGGTTTTCCAGAAATAGTCTCCCATGGTCGGTCAACCATGTTTGACCACCTATAACTTGCAAACTAGACATGATCTGACCCTGTTTCCAGTTTCAGATCTATAACATTAAACACACTTAACATCTAACAGGTAAAGATCTAGAGGCCCTGACATATGACTGTCAGGCCACTTTTTGATCTTTTTCCAGATTTTCAAAACATCAAATTTCGAGCATCATAATGATATGGATCTAGGTTTTGACAACTCAGATCATCAAATGACACCCTAATACACAACTTTAACCAACAACAATCATCAAAACACAATATTTACAAAAATTAGGGTTTATACCACTTTGAAGCTTGATCTTGATTTCTGATCCTCATGATCTGTTCTTGGTGTGTTATCACATGATCTTGGCTTGTTTTCTCACACTCTCACTCTAAGATCCGAAAATATAGAGAGAGAAGGGACTTGGACAAAATGAAAAATAAAGAGACCATTTCTCTCTCTTTAATCTCTTATAATTGACTTGTATGTGAGGTTATGGCTGGCAAATTCGGCTGGTTGTGGTTATTTAAGTCACATGGGGCAGCTGGGTTTGCTCAACCACTCCATATATTTGCAAGATTGCAAGTTACCCTCAATAATGCACTAAAGGGCATTTTAGTCTTTGTTATTTTAATTTTAATGGCAATTTGGACATTGGCCAAACCCTTAGGGTTTAGGGTTTGAGTCAATTAGGGTTTAGGGTTTAAACCTTAACTTAGCAATTTAATTTTTTAAATTTCCAATTTAGGTTTTAAAAATAGAAAATTAACATTTCTAAATTATAATTAGGATTTACTAATTATATTAAAATATCTTAATCATAATTTAAATATTGCTAATTAGGATTAATGATTCCTAATTAAAATTGCTAATTAAGCAATTATGATCAAAATGGTCATTAGGGTTTCATGCACCGAATTAGGTTTCGGATTCTCGGAACTGAAATTAGGGTTTCCAGAACCGGTTTCTAGGGTTTCTTATTAATTGCTAGGGTTTTCTAACCGAACGTTAAAGTTCTTAATATATAATTAGGGTTTGTTACAGATATCGTTTATCTGGTCAACCCTTGACCCTTAACCATATACTGTACACTTATACACAAAACATAAACGCTTATCCCCTTAATCCTGAATAATTCACTTAAATTCTTTACAGAATTTTGAAATCCTAAAAATTCCATCTAAAAAATATCATACGCATACACTAATTTTCAGTCTAGGTTCTGATTTTGAACCTTAAATCAATTAATAAAAATTTTAAAAATATTCAAAATTCTCGGGTTGTCACAAGAAATATACTGAATTATTCCATCATCTACATTGAAGAAATATTGATTACTACACTGTCCCCAAAAGGATGAGCAAACTCCACAAGATTATATAAAGTGGAGTACTTTTAGTTTTTTATACTAATGGACTCTACTAAATGACATATTTACCCTTCACTTTATAAATTTTATCTCATCATTTTGAGGAATTTTTTTTTGTACCTTTAGTCATCCTTTTGGGGACGAAGGAAGTATAATTTGGATTGTTATAAAAAGAAAAAATATATTTAAACATAAGGATACAAAATTGTTTTTTAGTAATATTTTGGATATAGTGTGGAATTTCTTTTTTGTAAAACAAAAGTTAACTAAACAATTAAACGAGTTAGGTAGAATAATGTATTAATGTGTATTTTTTATGCCTGCCTGTATAGGGAGTTTGTATTCATTTTAAACTTTTAAGTTGATCTAAGTTTGAGAAAATGAACAATTTTACGAACTTTGTGGAAACAACTTTTATACCCAACCTATTTGGAGCTTAGCTTTATATGAATGCTTATATATAGTTAGGAATTCTATTAGAATCTAAATGTAATAAATTTAAGTTTTATAGAAGATATTTAGTTAGATCAACAAATTGATTGTTTTATAAATATTTTAGTAGAAATGTTATGTTCAAGCATCAAAAACTAAGTTTGAATATTTTAATTTGTTCAACTATAGGTAAAACAAACCAAAAAATTTGGTACACTTGTCATGTTTGGATACAGAAGTACCAATACGTAGTTCGCTTGTCAATAAGATTATGTTTGGTAATTCTACACTAAACTCACAACTCGGATATTTTTAGGGTTGTCATGAGAGTAAAAGGTCCTTAATCCTGGAGGTCTTACCTGTAGTAGAGCATAGTCAGGAGTCTATGCTCTTAGATTAACCAAGGCTGGGTTGGATGAACCGTATAAACCATTTAGAGGAAGAATGGCAAGGCCCCCTCAAGGTGAACAAACTGAATTTGATACAAGTAAAAGGATATCATATGGATTCTGAGTTAGGCAGAGAAGAATGAGCAGAATAGGAGAGAAACTTGGGGAAGAAGCGAGCTCTCACTTCTATTTCATAATATTCTCTTCGCTATTTATAAAATGATTTCATTATATATAAAATATACTCTCTGCTCTCTTGCTATCCTATACCATACGATTATCCTACACCCTCCTCATCCTGACAAACTCACAAGCATTGAGTTTATTCCAGATACTATTTACAACCACGGAACCACCCTTCCTGAAATAGCCTCTGCTGTTAGGCAAAATTACTGAGGCTTGTTTATTCCCCCTTCCTTAAGAGCCTCCATGTCCTCGTGGATTAAGTGAGAAATTGGAACATTTTGCTTCAAAAGCCCTTCATCTTCCCACGTGGCTTCCTCTGTGCTGCCTCCATGCCCTTTACACCAGTCCTGGCTTCCTTCATCTTCACTTTACCTACCACTTGCCTAGCCCTGTAGCCAAATTTTTTCCTAGCCCTGCTGTATTGTACTTCCCTCATTGTCAAACCTTTGTCCTCTTCTAGGTACATTTTGTCGTCTTCTTTCATTTCAGTTATGACTCTTGCAACATGGTAGGGATCTCTATAGACCCCTCCTTGTTTTTCTTGGTTAAAAGGGTCGGTAAACTCTGGTTCAGTGCTAGTTTCATTAGGCCACTGGTGAGATCTGTGAATTTTTCCATCCTTTCATCTATCATACAGAACCTCTCAGTCATAAATTCCCTAAAACTAAGGAAGTCTTGTTGCAACATGCTCTGGGAGTTTGAGGAAGTAGCCATGGCACACTGCACAAGGTCTGGTAGGTGTTTGTGAAATTGAAACTTGGAACAATAAGTTTCTGAGTTGAGACAAGAGTTGGATCAATGACAACACTGATCTAACAAAGACTAATTGAGCTTGAGTAGCTATAAATTGTGAAAAATGGAGTTCTCTACTCTGAATTCGACAAGTGATCAAGTCTACTTAGCTGCAAGGCTGAAGGGAACTTGATAGAAATTGAGCACCACAATAAACACTTGGTCACCAAAACACAACTAGTTGGGGGATTAAAGGTGTCGAGTAATATATTTTATCAGATTTTCTATAATAAAAAAAAACAAAAGCAATTTAATATCGTATGCAACTTATAGTTTGTTTAAACCTCTATGCAAATAAGCTATAATATCGTTAAGCTCTTAAGACATTTTGCAACTTTTTGAAATTTTTATCGAGAATGGCTGCAACTTGAACTTGGGATGAGATTAACTTGATTAGTTTGTAAGTGCGCAAAACCCAAATTTTAAAAATGTTTGTTAAACAAGCCACACAGGTTCAAGGGGTATTTGTTTAAAGCTGAATGACTGAATCGGTCAGCCATTTAGTGCGTTTGTTTAGAATAAAAATTGAATCGGTCAGATTTTTGGGCTAAATGGCCGTGTAAGTTTTTGGCTGAATGACTGTTGAATGAAGTATTTTATATTTAATTTTTTTTATATAATATTAACTATTATATCAAGTAATATTAAATAAATTTATAATAATTTTGAATTTTTTTAAAGAGGTAAAATAATAAAAATATGTTATTCAAATGTTTCAGACATGTCAATTATTAAACAACTTTTTTCATTCAGTATTCAAAATTCTGCTTCATTCAGATTACTTAAACATTCAAAACTATTTCATTCAATTTTATCAAAACACCCCCTAAGTAGGGCTAGCTCCGACTATTAGGCTAAAAGCATTAGTCTCCAATAACACAGTTCTGCACCACTCACCCTCCCTTTCTGACAGGAGTGAATGCAGAAGAAAGAAAATAAAAAACTATTTTCCTTGTAAATTTTTTTTTCCTCTCATTTTCTTCTACTTTATTAGTTCTTGTATTTGTGGCAGGGCATTCCATCACTATCGTCGGGCACATGACCAAAGAGCATTAAGGAAACATCCGGAATTGGATAGGTTGCTTGTAGAAGAATACTGTAGCTTGCAGGACTTTAATCGTGCCAAAGGGAAGATAAATGTGGTAAAAAACGATGGTCACTAGCCAGCAGGTGCCAAATTTTTGCAACTTCGCTTAGCTGTTGATGTCCCCTTTTTTGAAAAGTGAAGGTCTATCAACTCCTAGAGGGACCATGAATTAGTAGTCTAATTTCTGTGTATACTTTGAGCATGGTGTTTTTTATTGATTGGGTCAATTACATCCCTTTACGAGTGCACAGGCCAGAAACTTCCTTTAGTAGTTTTTTTTTTGGCTCTGATAATTATTTTGTTTCCTATATATCTGGGAGTTTCTGTCGGCTTTAATAGTCATCTCCTACTTTCTGGATTGTAATTTGTAAATATAGAGAACTTTTGAGGAAAGAAAGAGGAAAAGAAAAAAGAAAGAGGAAAAGGAAAAAAAAGAAGAAAACATATAAACTTTGTAACTAGAATTTGTGGAAGATGAACAATAAGATGTTCTATTTTTCTTCTTTTCAGAAACGGTAGATACAGCTGGACCGCGAATAGCAGTTAAAATTAGATATGCACTGTTTGTGAAATTTAACGAGGAGAAAAAGGAAAGAAGAATGAGATAAATTTGGAGGAGAAACTAAAAATCTTTTGTTTGAGTTCTTTGAGGATAGAAAGTACAGGAGGTAAATTTGAATTAAATTTTCTTCCAATTCTGGAGGAAATTGATCAAAGATTTGTATAAAACTTTATATTACTAAAAATATCCATGTCATAAGGATAAAATAACAATACATTATTTTTAGTTCAATTTTCCTTTAAACTTACTTTATTCAATACGACGAAAGGAATTTACTTTTTTTTTCCCTCATAAGTATTAAATCCTCTTTATTTTTCTTTTCTTTTTTTAATTTTCATTGTCAAACGTTTATTAGTCATCGTCTCATATTCTTTCCTCTAGTTCACCGTCCTTTCAGTTCTTTTTACTATTCCAGACAATAACTCGAGGAAAAGCGAGCTTAGAGGTTGGAAAATTTCTCCACCAAAAAATATATTTTGTATTCGTAACCTTTCTATCATAAAATACTTCATAATTAGAGTCCACTTGGGGTTACATACATGGAAAATGTAAGTGGTCTTAATTTTTTTTGGGTGCAATTGTATTTCAAATGATGTGGCATTGAATAAGATATTTTTTTTTTTAACATAACCAATTACAAGAGATTTATTCTATCAATATAATAATTATTTTGAACAATTTTAAAGACAAAATTTGAGATCCTTACTTTTATCTTGTATTCATTCGTGATCCTATTATGGATAACCCCATTATTCAAACCAAAGAGCATTTAACTTCTAGTAACAATGCATTATCTTCTTCGCTCAAAATCCTAATCCGTTCATACAACATCATATGCGTCATCATGCATTTTGTTTATCGAGGGATACACGTTTAAATAGTCTTTATACGCATTGATTTCGCGTACCATCAAATGTTTGATCATGAATTTGGAAAATCAAGATTAATGACAAATACTACGACTTCCTTGATTCTCTACGTAAAATTACTACTCATAAGAAGGTAATATTTTTTCTTATAGGGTGCATATGATTCCTGCAATTTTCTTACAATGCGCAGAGATTTAACACCCCGTCGGGGCGGGGTTCCCAATCCTAAATAGCCTGTCAGGGCGGGGGTACGCGGGCAAGAAAGATGAGTTTTGATGCAATTCTATTACTGTCGTGGCGTAGACTGATGAACTTTGGATGCATTTGGGACTTGGCAGATGACGTATTTAGTAGCAATTACAGAGACTTAAGCTAGGAGATTCTGTCATTAATCAATCAATCAATCAAGAGCAATTTTCAAGCCCTAATTTGTGAAGATTTTGGAGGAGCAGAGCAAAGGAGCAATGAGCACGAAGATTGCAGAATTGAGCGAAGAGAGGGTGGTTCTATTACTATTCTTGTTCTTTAATTTCAGTTTTGTAATTGAGATGATGTTTTCTTTAATCTATTCAGTGTTTAATTCATTAGTTATGAACTAATTCAACTTATTAAGCTTACAATGGATCTTTAAGTGTAACGATGATTATCATGCTTTGATTTTAATTCAATGATGCTATTTTTCAGTTCATCTATTATGATTTGTGTGTAATCTATGAATTACTTGATCACCAATTCTATGTGGACTTATATGAATTTGAGAAATGAAATATGAGTTTAGACTTAATCATAATAGCATGTGTTTGTGATTTCTGCGTTTTGATGGAATTCATGATTTATGTTAGGGATAGAGATATACCTATGCATTGCATGTAATCGTGTGAGAACTTGGGATTTAAACCTTTATTAATTGTAATTCACATAGAGATATAGTGAATTAGTTAATTAGGGTGTTTGGCTTAATTCTATCATCTATGGATTTAAGTTGATATGGGTTTAGTGCATCGAGAGATGGCTAATTCTACTTTCGTGTTTTTGATTAATGAACTAGAATATTTAATTGGATTGAAAAGAAGTATGATAATCTGAGTGAAGCTTAAAGTGAAGTTGTAGGCTTAATTTTCCATTATCTGCGTAAAATTTGTGGTAGTTAGTTGATTTGATTTGATTTTTGTTTATTAGTTTTTAATTATTTTCATCATTAAATTGGTTAGTTTAATAAGAAATAATACAAAATTGGTAATTGTTAGATTAAATTTGAATTATGTCTCTGTGGAAACGACACTCAACTTATTATTATATTACTTGTTGATCACGTATACTTGCGTGCCATGCTTAATTAGATTACCCCCAACAAGTTTTTGGCGCCGCTGCCGGTGATATAAATTGATTTTATTACTTTCAATATCAGTTTAATTAGATCAGTTTTAGTTAAACATTTTTCATTTTTGTTTTTTTGTTATTTCTTGTTTCAGGTTCTCGTGACTAATGTATGCAAACTCGATCAACGAAACCAAATTTACTTCCTTACGAGGACGACATCGAAAGAAGGTTTCAGAGGTTGAGTAAGTGGATTAAGGAAAGTAGGGAGAATTTTGATAAGCAAGAAAGTATGTCTGCAGAGGATCAAAAAGCACTTAGGGATTATGCCACACCTAGGGTTACTGGAATTCAGTCAAGTATTACCAGGCTTGCGATAGCTGCTAACCATTTTGAGATAAAGCCTGGCATAATTCAGATGATACAAAATTCGGTACAGTTTGGGGGATTCGCTAATGATGATCTAAATGAGAACCTTATGAGCTTTCTGGAGATTTGTGATACCTTCAAGTGCAATGGGGGTATCTGATGATGCAATGAGACTACACTTATTTCTGTTCACACTGCGAGACAAGACGAAGAGCTGGTTACATTCACTACTGCCAGGGTCAATCACTACTTGGGATGACCTAGCTCAAAAATTTTTAGCCAAATTTTTTCCACCTGCAAAGATTGCGAAGATGAGGAATGAAATTACAATGTTTGAACAGCAACATGGGGAGTCTCTGTATGAAGCTTGGGAAAGATATAAGGAGTTGCTGAGGAAATGTCCGTATCACGGATTACCTAAGTGGCTGCAGATGAACACCTTCTACAACGGGCTGAATAGTAATCTTCGGACCAGTATAGATGTAGCTTCAGGATGAGCGTTTATGGCTAAAAGATTTGAGGAGGCATATGACTTGATTGAGAAAATGACAGCTAACAACTACCAGTGGCCCACAACAAGAATGACACAGCCTAAGGTAGCTGGAGTGTTAGAGGTAAATGGAGTGACAGTTTTAGCGACTCAGATTTTAGCGCTGTCAAAGAAAATGGATGCCCTCACAGGAGTATAGGTTCAGCAGTGGCGTATGTGTGTGAACTGTGTGCTGGGGAACATCCGGCAGAGCAGTGTGCATCAATCCGGTAGTAGTTCAGTTTGTAGGTAGCTATAACGGAATACCTCCAAATCCATATTAGAATACCTACAATCTGGGGGCAAGGAACCATCCGAACTTCTCATGGAGTAACAACCAAAATCAGCAAGCTCCATGACCATCTTATCCCCCCGATTTCCAAAATTAGCATCAACAGTAAGCTCCACATCAAGAGAAAAAGTCAGATTTGGAAGAGCTATTGTTGAAATACATATCCGGTAATGAGGCAACTATGAAAACGCAAGCAGCGGCGATTAAGAACTTGGAAAATTAGATGGGACAACTTGCTATGGCATTGAATAACAGAACTTAAGGGGCTTTACCAAGTGATACTGAGAAGAATCCAAGGGGAAATCAAGAGTAGTGTCAAGCTATCACATTAAGATGTGGAAAACTTCTCGAGGGACAAAGTGAAGAAACTTTGCCAATGAAAGATGTGAAAGAAAGTGAAGAAAAGTTGGTTGAAGAGAAACAGGGTGAAGACATGCAAGTGGATAAGAATCAGGCAGATGTTGAACCAGTTGTCTATCCTCCACCACCGTTTTAGCAAATAATTCAAAAGCAAAAATTAGATAAACAGTTCTCAAAGTTTTTAGAAATCTTCAAGAAGTTATAGAGTAATATTCCGTTCGCAGAAGCCCTAGAACAGATGCCGAGCTATGCAAAGTTTATGAAGGGTATTTTATCGAGGAAGAAGAAGTTAGAAGATTATGAGACTGTTGTATTGATGGAGAAATGTAGTGCTATATTGCAGAGGAAGTTGCCTCCGAAGTTGAAGGACCTAGGGAGTTTCACCATTCTTTGGACAACTAGGAACATGGCCTTCAACAAATGTTTATGTGATTTGGGTGCGAGTGTGAACCTCATGCCATTATCTGTGTACACTCAGTTGGGTTTGCCAACACCAAAACCTACAAACATCTCATTACAGTTGGCGGACATATCAGTTACTTATCCGAGAGGGATTGTTGAGGATATACTAGTAAATGTGGATAAGTTTATATTCCCAATAGATTTCATCATCTTGGATTACGAAAAAGATAAGAACATTCCTATTATCTTAGGGAGACCATTCTTGGCAACTGGGAGGACTCTTATTGATGTTCAAAAAGGGGAGTTAACGATGAGAGTGAAAGACCAAGAGGTGAAGTTTAATGTTTTCACAACAATGGGATTCCCTACAGATGAGGAAGAGTGTTTTCGAATGGATGTGATCGAAAAGATGGTTAATGAAGACTTGATTCAAGGTTTGGACATGGATCCGTTGGAAAACACGTTGCTGGGAGATGCCAACTTGGATGATCTAGAATTTGTGGATTATTTGCATATGTTGGATGCATTGCCTAGAGTGAGTAGATTCAAAGTTCCATTCGAGCCATTACATATAGAAGAGAAGGCATCGACATTGATGAAATCCTCACTTAAGGAACCACCCACTCTTTAGCTAAAGCCTCTTCCTAAACATCTCAGGTATGCATTTTTGGGTAATTCTGATACTTTACCTGTTATTATTGCATCTGCGGTTAATGACTTGTAGGAAAGTAAGTTGATGAGGGTTCTTCGAGAGTACAAGTCTGCGATAGGATTGACAATTGCTGACATCAAGGGAATAAGCCCTTCATTCGGCATGCACAAGATACTCTTGGAAGAGGAGGCAAAACCGATAGTGGAACAACAAAGAAGGCTCAATCCAATCATGAAAGAAGTTGTGAAGAAAGAGATTTTGAAATGGCTGGATGCTGGGATAATCTACCCTATCTCAGACAGTTCATGGGTGAGCCCAGTGCAATGTGTCCCAAAGAAAGGTGGGCTGACGGTTGTGACTAATGATGATAATGAATTGATACCGATGAGTACAGTGACCGGCTGGAGGGTATGTATGAATTATAGGAAGCTCAACAAGGCAACCAGGAAGAATCACTTTCCCTTACCTTTCATCGATCAGATGTTGGATCGTTTGGCCGGACATGAGTACTATTACTTGTTGGACGAGTATTCGGGGTATAATCAGATCATCATTGCCCTAGAAGGTCAAGAGAAAACAACATTCACATGCCCATATGGCACCTTTTCTTTCAGGAGGATGTCATTAGGATTGTGTAATGCACCGATGACCTTTCAGAGATGTATGATGGCTATATTTTCAGATATGGTAGAGCGCAATGTTGAAGTTTTTATGGAAGATTTTTTAGTATATGGGAATACCTTTGAGAGTTGTCTTGAGAATCTGGTTATGGTATTGAAACGTTGTGTGGAAACCAATCTTGTGCTGAATTGGGAAAAATGCCATTTCATGGTCGAGGAAGGAATCATCTTTGGGCACAAAGTCTCTGTGAAAGGGTTAGAAGTTGACCGAAAAAAGTTGGAAACAATTGAGAATCTACCCCCACCGACCTCAGTTAAAGGAATTTGTAGTTTTCTTGGGCATGCTGGATTCTATTGCTGGTTTATCAAAGATTTCTCAAAGATTGCAAAACCACTATGTAGTCTTTTAGAGAAAGAAACAATTTTCAGATTTGATGAAGAATGTTTAACAGCTTTTGAATAGTTGAAAAAGAAGTTGACAACAGCTCCCGTAATCATAACACCGGATTAGACGATGTTGTTTGAGTTAATGTGTGATGCTATCGATTACGCGGTAGGGGCTATTTTGAGACAATGCCGAGACAAGATATTTCATCCTATATATTATGCAAGTAAAATACTCACGGATGCATAATTGAACTACACAATTACTGAGAAGGAGTTACATGTGGTCGTGTATGCCTTTGACAAGTTTCGCTCATACCTGATAGGAACAAAGGTTGTTGTATACATGAACCACTCGGCGATTCAGTATCTAATATCAAAGAAAGATTGAAAGCCTAGGCTTATTCAATGGATTCTACTCTTTGAAGAGTTCGATTTGGAAATCAAGGATAGGAAGGGGACATAAAATCAAGTAGCTGATCATCTTTCAAGGTTGGAAAATTCGAACAAAGACAAGGCAAATTAATGTTTGATCAACGAGTCATTTCCGGATGAACAGTTGTGTGGGGTAAATTCAGAATTTCCATGGTATGCGGATTTTGCTAATTACTTGGTGAGCAAGATCTTTCCTCCAGACTTGACACGTTAGCAGAAAAAGAAATTCATATATGATGTCAAGTGTTACATGTGGTATGAGCCTTATCTTTTCAGACAGTGTGCGGACAAGATGATTCGTAGATGTGTGCCCCAAAGTGAAGTTAATAACATCTTACACGCATGCCACACATCTGTATATGGAGGTCACTATGGAAGTGAGCGAACAATGGCAAAGGTTCTTCAGGAAGGATTCTACTGGCCAACTATGTTCAAAGATGCCCACCAGTTTGTAAAAAGCTGTGATAAATGTCAAAGGGTGGACAATATTTCAAAAAGGAATGAGATGCCGCTCAACACAATCTTAGAAGTTGAAATTTTTGATGTATGAGGGATTGACTTTATGGGACCTTTTCCACCTTCATACAACAATCTATACATCCTGCTAGTTGTGGACTATGTATCGAAGTGGGTTGAAGCTGTGGCACTCCCAATGAATGATGCCAAAGTTGTTTTGAAATTCCTTCAGAAGAACATCTTCACGAGATTTGGCACGCCGAGAGCAATTATAAGTGACGAAGAAAGTCACTTATGCAATAAGTTCTTTACATCTCTCTTGGCAAAATATGGAGTTAATCATAGGATTGAAACGACATATCATCCCTAAACGAGTGGCCAAGCTGAAGTTTCAAATAGAGAGGTGAAAAGAATTTTAGAGAAAGTGGTGAATCCGAACAGAAAAGACTGGTCTCTGAAATTAGATGACGCTCTATGGGCTTATCGCATAGCATACAAGACACCAATTGGTATGTCTCCGTATTAACTTGTTTACAGGAAAACATGTCGTATCCTAGTTAAACTTCAACATAAAGCATAATGGGCCATTCAGAAGTTGAATTTTGATCAAAGAGCTGCGAGCGAGAAAAGACTGTTGCAACTTAATGAGCTAGATGAGTTCCGTCTACAAGATTATGAAAACTCTAAGTTATACAATAAGAAGGTCAAGAAGTGGAACGACCAAAAGATTTTGAATAGGAAGTTTGAACCGGGCCAAGCTGTGTTATTGTACAACTCACGATTGAGGTTATTTCTCGAGAAACTTAAATCACGATGATCGGGGCCATTCACTATTAAAACAGTCTTCCCACATGGCGCCTGCAGACACTCAAATTTTTTTTTTCCTGTTACTAACCATGCAGGAGGGCAAAAGCATCTTTTTCACTCTCTAGAGATAACCCTGGAGGACCACAACATCAATTTTAACCCCGGAGATAGCCTCGGCAGATCCAGTTTCCAACCCCGGAGTTAACCCCGAGAAAGTCAGTTTCAACCCTGGAGATAGCCCCGGGGGATTAAGTTCAAAGCCTAGAGATAACCCCAAGAAGTTAAGTTAACCTCAGAGATAACCCTGAGGACATTCAGAGTCAACAGCAGTCCAACCTCAGAGATAACCCTGAGAAAAGACTGCTACAACTGCGCGAAAATCGGAGATAACCCCGGGAGGGGAAAAATGGTCATTTTCTAACTCAACTTCACTTCAAATCAAATACACTCGTTTCAATTCAAATTAATTCAAAAGAAGTCACACAAGAACCATATCTTAACCCCGGAGCGCAAACTACGCAAAATGGCTCACCGGATTGCCTGACGGAAACCCTGAAATGCTATTTTGGTCACGGGCCCATCTTCCAGGAATAAAAATTGGAAAATTTTATGTCATTGTGTAGCTCTCGAAAAGAGCTTTCCGGAATGGTATGACACATTTCCATCTGACTCCCGGATTGAAAGTTATGAACGACCGAGCGAACAACGCGTTATCCGAGTGTACGTACTTCGACACGACGGGACCCACATTGCTGGGCATCCTGGGCATCTCGGGCAGCTGCAGGTAGACTTGTGGCACCCCCTCTATATATATGGGGCTTGGGGTGGCCTTATTTAGAGGAGAAATAGTGAGGAAACCCTGTCCAATTTGCTTTGTGCACACTATAAACTGAGTGCTTTCTTATTTCAAACACTTTTGAGCTTATATTCTGTCATATTTTTATCGACGGGAGCCTAGTGTTCGTACATTTAAAGTTATTAAAGTCTTCTTTGGCAGCCCACTGTATGCCTTCTCACACACTTTAAAGTATTTCTCTTCATCTTTGCACACACCCTTCTTCACGTTGAGAGTCGTGTTGCGTGTGTTTGCCCGGACTTCGGTCCGTGGTTTTATTTCAGTTTTTATATACATATATATATATATATATTTATATATATGGACTAACATTATCGAGTTATGCCTTGATTGAGCCTAGACTTCGGTCTGGAGCGTTTATTTGCTTTAATATATATATATATATATATATATATATATATATAACTTATGTCGGACATTGTTCGATGAGCCTGGATTTTACATTCGGAGCGTTTACTTGCTTATATATATATATATATATATATATATAGCAAGGATCAAGTGTATATCCCTTATCTTACTCACCCGTGCTCACCCCATTTAGGCGACGGTTTCGGTCATACAACCGTCGTCTCGAAGTACGTGCACTCGGGCACTACAATGTCCGCTCGAACTTTCAGAATTGCAATCCGAGCATCCGACTGAGGTATATAGGACCTATTTCGGACCGCCGTTGTTGAGAGTTACGCAATGTCACGAGATTAGAGGTTGTACGAAGTCATGAAGATGGGACGGTGCCCTCTGGTCTTCAGCTTCAAATTCTATCCGTTATCCTGCACAATAGTCACTTGGGATTGATTTTCCTTAGTTCTTGTGGGACGTCGTTGTGTAGAAATATGATGTTGAGACGACGTGACGTGGCATTGCGTTGGCGAGATGAAGATGTTGCCCCTCATCGGGGTTATCACCGGTTCAGGCTGATAAAGCAGACGTTGCTCAGGGCTTCGCTGAGATTGGACTGCTGCAATTATTGAAGGTCCTCAGTGTTATCTCTTAGGTGTGCCTATCCTCCCGGTGTTATCTCCAGGGTGGTACTGAGTATCTCGTTGTGAGCGCCGAGATTGAAGCTGATTGTATTTAAAACACGCATTTTCGGGGTTATCTCCAAAACTGCATTCCTTGGGGTTATCACCAAGGTTGGTAATTATTCCCATGGTTGGGACTAAGACTGGATACCTCAGGGTTATCTCCGAGATTAATCGGTCTTCTTCGGTGTGTGTTCTGGTATTGGATCTGTACGCCTCGGGGTTGTCTCAAAGGTTGGAATTGTTACTCTCGGTGTATGTTCCGGGGTTGATGCTGAACTTCCGGTAGTATCCGAAATGGATATGAACACTCTTCCAGGGTTCTCTCTTGAAAGACGAATCTGTCCTCCTGCAATGTTAGTGACAGGTATACAGAAAATTTCGATTGTCTACAGATGCCCCTCTTTATCATACTCATGCAATGCGATGCATGAGTAGGATAAAGAATCCTAGACACTTGAAATGCAATATGATGCAAATGTATGATGCATGTGTGCGGGGTTGTTGCCCAACATGCTGGAGATGATTGCTGGATCCTTGTAATGTTCATCGAGGATTGGCAAATATGACCTGATCGGCTCTGTGATCCGAATCTGTTAGGATGTTGATGTTGGAGTTATCACCAAAGTCCTGGAGCTTTGATACATACTTAATTCCGAAGAGGTGCCTCTTATGTGTAAGAGATCTGTGGGGATGACACTTTGTCTGTTTGAGGATGTGTATAACATATTCCATCATCGATCCTCCTTAATGATGTTTACCTTTCCTAGTTAGTATCGCCAGGATATGTCAAGATTCTGTTGGTTTTATTGCCAACAACAAATGTTGTCAGGATTGCCTGACCTTCGTTGATTTGTGCTTCACCGACGTGTGAATCAACGGATGAACTCCCTGTGGGGTAGACTGTCAAGGCTGCTTGTCTTTCGCTGATGTGTGAATCAACGGTTGATACTCTGTGGGTAGATTGACAAGGTTGCTTGACCTTCGTTGACATTTGTGCCAACAGAACATTGCGTTGTGACCCCCGCCGGGGATCCGCTGGGGAATATGAGTACTAGAGTATGAAATCCTCTAATAGTTCTTGAGTACCAGGATTGTAGGCTGTTTTGCTCAATTGCGTAGCGTTTTTATTCTCGATTTGACTTTTTCAGTCCTCAAGAACTCCTTTGCAACTCAAACTGGACCGAGCCGGAGGGGTGGGGCCCACATAGGGGTGCCGCAGGTACACTTGCTTCAGCCGCAGATGAGCCTGTGGCCAATCGTGGATGTTATAATCCAGCAGGTTGGTCTCACAAGTCACTTTCAACTTTTCTTGCAAAGGAAAATCCGAGAAACACCTTCAGATCTGCCGATTTCGAGCAATTTTCTGCAAATTCTGTCACCGTACAAGTGTTCTGCACTATCCTGGTAACGTATGCATGTATTTTTTCCAGTTTTTGTCCGTTGGAAAATGACTTATCGCATGAAATGCATCTAAACACATAGTAGTGATTATGTATGCACAAATGTCTTGATAAAAAATATTCAACATAGTAAATGTTAGTATTAAACCATGCTGAACATAATGATATGAAAAAATTTGACTTCTGAGACAGTCAAAATGGCACCTTTTTTCTGCTATTTTTATCCTATTTGAGGACATATGAGAATAAGGTGAGAAGGCAAAGTACTCCTGGCATTGAGGTTAACCTTATGTGTGAAGGTTTTGATTTTTAATGCATATATTTTGTATATGACTTTGGGGCAAGTGTGCTAACCGTGATGAATTGGGAACTATGACTTTGTTGAGATCCAGCGTCATGTGCAAATTCTACTAACTGTTGTATATGACTTTGGATTTCAGTAGATCCAGCGAAGGTGGAAGCCGTGATGAATTGGGAACAACCGAAAACGCCGACTGAGGTACGGAGTTTCTTAGGGTTAGCGGGTTACTATCAAAGGTTCATTCAGGACTTTTCAAAGATAGCTACTCCGCTGACTAACTTGACGAGGAAGACAGTGAAGTACGTATGGACTGAGAAATGCGAAGACAATTTTCAAGAACTAAAGAAGAGATTGAGTGAAGCTCCTGTTTTGTCATTACCCGATGACACAGGAAATTTTGTAGTTTATAGCGATGCTTCGCATAAAGGACTGGGTTACGTGCTCATGCAGCATGGCAAGGTCATTGCGTATGCATCTAGGCAGTTGAAGGATTATGAGAAAGTTTACCCTACTCATGATCTGGAACTGGTCGCGGTGGTGTTTGCCTTAAAGATATGGCGACATTATCTTTATGGGGAAAGTGTGAGATATACACAGACCACAAGAGTCTGAAATATATCTTCACATAGAAGTAGTTGAATATGAGACAGAGGAGATGGCTGGAGTTGATAAAGGATTATGACTGTGAAATCCTGTATCACCCTAGAAAAGCCAATGTAGTAGCCGACGCCTTGAGTAGAAAGGGTAGGGAGAAGTTGTCTTTGCTAACAGCTCAAACTGAGTTAATAACAGAGATGGCTAGGATGGAGTTGGAGGTGAAGTTGCCATGTGAGGTGGAGCAGAGACTTTTTGCGGCGGAGATTCAATCTACCATTGTAGAGAGAGTAAAGGAGGTGCAGCTCAAAATTGATGAGTGTGATCAGATGAAGGAGCGGTTAACCACTGAAAAATATATTAGATTTAGTCTTGATAATGAGGGATTATTAAGATTTGAGGGAAGAATTTTGGTTCCGAATGAGACGGAATTAAAGGAGCAAGTTTTACAAGAAGCTCATAGTTCGAGGTACTCGATTCATCCTGGTAGCACTAAGATGTATCAAGACCTTCGACAGAGTTTTTGGTGGCCAAACATGAAAAGAGAAATAGCCGAGTATGTGAGTAAATGTTTCACTTGTCAAAGAGTTAAAGTCGAACATCAACGATCGAGTGGCTTGTTACAGTCATTGGAGATTCCGGAGTGGAAGTGGGAGCATATCACGTTGGACTTTGTGGTGGGACTTCCAATGACTCAGAAGGGATATGATGCGATTTGGGTAATAGTGGACCAATTGATGAAGTCAGCTCACTTTTTGCCAATTCGAATTAAGTATAACTTAGATCAGTTAGCTACACTCTATGTTAAGGAAATTATTTCCAGACATGGAGCACCTGTTTCGATAGTGTCAGATCGTGATCCACGATTCACGTCGAACTTTTGGAGAAGTCTTCAAGAACAGTTGGGGACGCAGTTGAAGTTGAGTACGGCATATCATCCATAAACAGATGGACAGAGCGAGAGGACAATTCAGACGTTAGAAGATATGTTGAGATCTTGCGTCATGGATTTCAAGGGTAGTTGGGATGATCATCTACCATTAGTAGAATTTATGATAACAATGCTTATCATGCAAGTATAGGTATGCCGCCGTATGAAGCTTTGTATGGAAGGAAATGCAGAACGCAGTTGTATTGGGATGAAGTGGGAGAACGCCGAATGCTAGGACCAGAATTGGTGCAGCAAACAGCGGAAGTGGTGAAGTTGATACGTATGTGCCTCATCGCAGCTCAAGATAGACAGAAGAAATATGTAGACTTACATCGAGAGAATAGAGAGTTTGAGGTAGGGTCATACGTATTTCTAAAGGTATCTCCCTGGAAAGGAAAGATACGCTTTGGAAAGAAGGGAAAACTAAGCCCAAGGTTTATAGGACCTTTTGAGGTATTAGAACGGGTAGGTCAGGTAGCTTATAGGGTAGCGTTACCTCCAGACCTAGAGCGAATACATAATGTATTTCATGTTTCAGTGTTACGTCCTTACAAACCGGATTACAAGCACGTGATAGAATTTGAGCTTATTCAAATCGAGAAAGATTTAACTTATAAAGAGATGCCAATTCAAATCATCGATAGAAAAGAGCAAGTTCTGCGAAACAAGGTAATATCATCAGTAAAAGTGTTATGGAAGAACCACGATGTCGAGGAAGCAACGTGGGAATTGGAAGAGAAGATAAAGAAGAATTATCCTCTTTTGTTTGAGTAAGATAGGGCGAGATTCTGGGGGCAGAATCTTTATAAGGGAGAATGTAACGACCGAGAAATTTGGATCCTTCGTAAAATTATTTGAAAGAATTAAATAATGAATAAAATAATATTATTTGTTATTATATGTGTTAAGAAGATGTATGTCGTTCTATAACCTAGAAACGTCGGAAGATCGTAGTATTCGAATCACGTGAGAGAATTAAAATGTTTGAATTTCCAAGACGAAAATAAATGTTTTCCGAGAAAGTTTATGAAAAACACTATTCACCATTTATCGCTCGGGAATTATTTTTGAACTTCCGAGAAATACATAATGTTAGAATATCGAGGCGAGATGGATTATGTAATAATAATCTAAGTATGGAAAATGCAATAATTCGAATGTGGACTTAATTTGAGAATATAGGTATTAAAACCTAATGAAATGAATTAATGTAACTTTGCATGAAAATAAGTCCATAAGCTTAAAGGTGTAAACCAAAGTGGGATTCATTATGAAACCCAAGTGATTAATAAAGGGAGGCCCAAACTAATTAATTAGCAAAGCCCAAAGGATAAGTTAATTGAATTAGCATTAAGCCCAAACTATGATCTATTAGCTATGAGGATCCATGGGGCAACCCATGGGTAGACTTGATGGGCAAACCTTTTGTGTGGTGACCAAGTTTTGTAATGGCCAAGTAAATAAGAGTGGTTAGCAAGTAGACTTGGTTAATAAGCAATGAATAGTAAGGAGGTTAGTTTAAGGAGGTGGGATGACATAAAGACCATTCTACCCTCACTTTGTCAAGCCTATAAATAGAGAGCTCATAAATCATTTTATTGCTTAATTAAAATCTCTCTCAAACAACTTATTTGTTAGAGTCAATAAGCACTTTGAGCTTAACCTTTCCTTAGTAGATTTCCAAAGCAAGTGAAGTAATCATCAAAGGTAAATGATCTTGTCTTCTTCATCTCTAACATATTAGGAGGATAAGAGGAGTGTAATCTAATGAACTTAGATGCTAAGAACATAGGAGAAGTTGATAAGCAATGGACTTAAGCCGAATAAGTTGAATAAGCAACTTGAACTTAAATAAGTTAATGAACTTATGAAGAATAGCCTTTGTTATCATAAACATGAGAATTATAAATAATAAGGGAAATAAGTCTTTGACTTATGAGAATAAGTCAAAACCTACTTTGTTAATAAGTTGGTGTAATAAGTAACTTGTAATACTTACATGTTGATTAAAATCCACCTAGAATGATTAGTAATGAGGTTTCGCCGGAATTCACACGATTGGACGATAATCGTCGAATTCATGAAATTCTCGGAATGGAAGTCGTATTTTGTGTTTGAAGTCGTAAACGTTTGTTTTTGATGGAGACAAGTCATATTTGGCATTATAGAGTTGCGGACTCGAAAATGGCCGGATTCTGACTTAGAACGAAGAAACGAGCGTTGAACGTTCACGAACGTTTATCGTTTTCGTTAAAAATGGACTAATAGGTGAAATTTTAGCAAACGAAGTCGAATAGATAAAATTCTTGAATGAATGCATAGAATATGTGATTTGTGACCCGTAGGCTCTTGAACGATCTAATTCGGACTTATAACAAAGAAGTTACGAGTCCGGGAATCTCACAAAATAAAAAGTCTGTGGAAATTTTACGGTGCACGCGTAATCCATGGCGCCCAAATTTCAAAGCCATAACCTTCGGAGAGTGGCGCCACGGTATGACCATTAACACCGAGACTCGTCTTGCAACCCAGAATCCCAAGTTCTAGGAAGTAATAGGTGACGCCATGCGCCAAGACACCATGTTAATGTTAAAGCGCCATGACCTCAAGACCAAGACAATAGTGAATGGTTACATATAGAACATGGTTAGTAATTGATAAGCAATTGGATAAGGATTATAATGAAACATTGTTAAGACATTATTAGGCCTTAAGTATGAATACTTAGGGTTTAGTTAAATCAATTGCAAATAAATGAAAGAATGATTTTACGGAAAGCTGGAGCCTATAATAACCAATCTAATACGTAATTAGATTGAGATGTAGGGTAAGATTCTTTAGGAACCATGTATGATCATTCATGACTTAATGTTATGTGTTATACTATCATCTACTGTAGAGACCTTAAAGACGTAAAGTGCACGTGTTATAAATTGTAGCAGATGCTAAAGGCAAATACTCTAACCCTTGTTCCAGTTCGATCTGGACAAGTCTTTGTAATTCATGTATTCTTCACATGTGTTAGTAGCTGAGGAATGTCAAAGCCAATCCTTTCGGCTAGACATATGCTGTGTTATTCAATCAAGTATTGATAAGGATTTACCGAACTAATATTGTTGTGGTTTTCAAAAGTAGATGGTGTATGCTCAAATTGTTTTGTCGTTAAACGACAGGCACGTGAGGTTGCAACAACTTAAACTAATGAATGTAGTGTTGATCAACATAGAGTACTATAGGCTGATCACCTAGACGTGCTCGTAAGCTATACCAGACTTACAGAATTCGTGTCGGGATGTCCTTTTCAAAGTACTTATGAAATGCTTACGGTCTTGAATCGGAATTGATGTTTTACTGAATATTGTTGTTGTAAAATGTTTTGAATGAAAAGAAGTGCTATTTTGAATTATCAATAGTACTTCGTAACTATTGTTCAGTTATCGAAGATATATAATTCATATGTTTCAAGCATGCTATTTTACTAGAATTGTTGTACTTGCTGAACTAGTTAGGCTCATTCTTGCTTGAACCATATGAATGCAACTAAGACAGAACGGACCGATGGATCCGACAAGGATAAAGGGAAGGCGAAGGCGAACCCGTAGATTACTTTTGTAATAGTATAGGTTTTGTACGGAATAATTTTGATATTATGACAAAGACAATGTATTGGTTGTAAAGAACCTAGGGAATGTAAATATTCTTTTGATATATATATAAGACATATCCGTTCTTTTGAGGCATTTCAATTGAATGTCTATGTGAACTGTAGCACCGTGTAGCACCATCTTTCGGGTTGGAAGATACCCGGATTTGGGGGCGTCACACATGTAGGTTCCCGGATTCACACAGCCTCGAGGGAATTGGTTTAGCATACACTCCATGTATCAGGCTCTTCATTCCGACTATAGAGCGGTAGTGCATGATTGGGGATTCGGGGCATTCTTCTCCATCCTTCTCCGTTGTTGTCCCTGGGTTACCTAAGGGCATTGTCTGAGCGATGGTTTCATCAGACTCAGTTACTCCATCTGCTGGACTGTGTGGTGATGATGCGCCGATGGATTGGCGATTTATCACAGGTATGGAGTTTGGAGGGGAGACAGTGCCTTGCATGGCGAATATTACCCCTACTGTCGTCAGATCCTTGTTAGGAGTTCCGGCAGAGGCGCTCAAGGGTAGGACTGTTCGTTTAGGTCCTTTGAGCGTAGATGCTATGAGTGGACTGTTGAGCGAGCCCATGCCAGATGATGTCAGAGTCAGGGATCGCATTCTTCGACGATTGTTCCTGATGATCATTAGGGGCTGCTTCATAGCAGATAATTCCTCTACGGTGTCGTTCGCTTTGATCAGCGCCACGCGTCATGTGTAATGTATTGGAGAGTATGATAGGGGCACCTACACCTTCGCCTATTTCCTCTGAGGCATGCGTATGCGCTCACAGGGTTTGACTGAGGCTTGGCTTGGATTTTACCCATTTCTGCTGGTGAGTATTTCTCTTGTCATTTCCCATTTATAGGTTAAGAGTGTTTACTGACCGCATATGTTTTGCCATTTTGTTGGCAGTTTTGGGCCTATGAAAGGCTCCCATGCTTGCGTCATGTGAGTATGTTAGGTTTAGATACCTATCCACGAGGACGACGATGGCATCATTCTATATTGGTGGAGGTCCCTGTAGCTGAGGGTTTCACTCACTGCCGCTTGCAGCAGGAGTTGTTGTTAGCTGAGATTATCACATTGATTCCCTATTCTGGGGAACATTTGGCCATCGGTTTTGAGGATGGATACCCGACTGGAGTCGAGTACGTGATTTCCACCAGGAGAGTTCCTCTCTTCACAGATGGAGGCTGGGAGCTCTATTTAGCAGAGCGTGCTATTAGGAGCACCACATGGGAGATTCGTATACCGATCTTGCCTCCTGCCAGGCGTTATTGGCCTATATTATAGTCACCCGTCACTGATATCCCATTGTTGGGGGTTGACGGTTTTGCATTATCAGAGGGTCCATATACTTAGGAGATGTTCCAGCGTTGGTAGTTGCCTCGTACTATTGGACCCCAGTCACGCACCACTCAGTTCATGGGGGATATGGTTCCAGGATCCGTGATGATGATGGATTGGATAGCCTGTGTTCGAGATCTGACTCATATGACACAGATTGATAGTTTGACCCGGCAGTTGGATCAGGCACATATATTTATCTGGCATTTGGGCAGAGATCTGGCAGAGGCAGGTTCGTTTGATCCTTCCAGCTCAGGCGCTGGCCCCTCAGATGACCTATTTGGTTTTGCCGGCGCAGATCCTCCTTTGTATAAGCCTGACATCCCTGTTGATAGAGATCCAGTGACTCAGGAGGAGTTACATCAGGTGGACAGGATTGATGATGTGGACATCGACACCATTGTCTTCTTCTGATGTGTATCCTCGTTATCTCTTTTGATAGGCCTCTGTTAGCTATTGGGTGGCTGTGCCCCATTCTCGCTATATCTTTTGATAGGCCTCTGTTAGTAGTAGGGCATCTGTACCCCATTTCCCAATATTTGTAGCTATACAGAGATGATGTATTAGATGATGATATACTTAGGAATGTGTTGCCTCTTTTTTAGTTCTAACAAAAGAGCTCTAACTCATGCAAGCATACATGTGTCAACAAGTAATACAGAGCAAGTAAAGTATCGATCCCACAAAGAAACTTGTTTAATTAAAATTACTATGCATTAATTAAATCACTATATTTATATGCTCAAACTAATGACTAAGATTGGTTTGTTACTCGAATCGCAAATAACGACTAAAACAATAATAACGACGGAATAAATCAAATCTGGAAGTAATGGGATCCTAACTTCATTTAATAGCTCATTTAATCACCACTATCATGCAAGACTTGTTCACATATCATAGGAAAGTAGCCAAGAGCACTATAAGAGTCATAGCCATTTTTCAATGCACTATGACCTACTTACACAACATCCACAAATGATAGACTCTATGTAATCATTAATATACCCAAAATCACTATATGTTTATGTGAAATTGAAACTATATTGAATTTAAGTTCAAGCCCTTATTCTAACTCATACGGTGAAAAAGTATATGTCTATCTGGTTCACGAAATACACAAGCCATATAAAACAGCCCCATATACGTATACTATCATGATTACAATCCATACTTGCATTTTCATTGTCAATTCCACACAAGTACAGAAACGAATGGTGATCAAGCATTCATACATACAAAACAATCATGATAGACATCCCATATGATATGTAAAACAATCCAGCATTCAAGCATGCAATCAAACTACATATTAAAATCCGTTAGAATCCCATGATGGAGTTTAGTTCATGACTGAACCAAAAGCCATTATGGGATCAAATTTAAACATGATTAATAAACAAACAATTAAAAGATGAAAGGTAGAAACAATCAAACCCAATTTCCGAATATAATTCACTATTCAAATCCTCATTAGAATCCAACAAATACTAATAAAAATCCACTCTGGTAGAAAATCCTAAGAAGAAGTAGAAAAGTAGTGTTTTGGCCTCCTCCTACGTTGGAATCTCTCCCAGAGAGTAAACCCTAGTTACGATGTTAAAAATACGTAAAAACTATATAATTCTGAATAATCCTCTGACTCCAGTCATATATCGTTTTAAAACCAATTACAACCCTTTTAATTCAAAAAATTAAAATAAAACAAATCAGCATAAATCAGCATCGCGCGTGGCCGTGCGCTCCCCCAGTGTACTTCTTGCGTGGGCGAGCAACTTGCAGTGTGTTATGATCTCCACCAGTTCTGCTGGCGCAATGCGTTCCCATGCTTGTCTGCAGTCATGTGGTCATGGCCATCTTTGACTTTGGGTTCTTGTTCTGCCGCTCCACTGATCTGTTCCGCTGCTCCTTCCTTCATCCATCCAGCTTAGTCTTCTGGTTTTAGACCCTCATGCCACGCACATCACAGCTTGTGCCTCGCTCATGCATCCATTCGCCTCATGCCTTCTAATTCCACCAAATTAGGCCGTTTCTTGCACTTTTTCACCAAAAGGAGTTTTAAGTATATGCAATGCAAACTAACATGAAATGCAACTAAAACACACTAAAATGTACTTGAGATAGGCATAGTTCGCGTGAATTGGTACTCAATAAGTAGGTATAAAACCCACTTATCAGAATGTATACACAGTTTTTCATTCCCTATATCATATTGCCATCTATTATCTGCTCTGCATGTATAATGTTATGCATATGTATGTATGTCCAGAGATATTCAGCATTGTCCCCTGGATGGTCTTATGACACGGCCCGTACAGATGTCTTTTTCGATAGTTAGCCGCATTGATCATACCCCACCATCATTGGTGGCATCTCGGTATCGATCGTGGTATGATATAGCATGTCACCATCGAATAAGGTGATTTGTAGATCATTTGTTGTAGCATACTATGACCTGTTGATGTTTCGAGTTCCCACACATGATTCTTGGATGGCATCTTTGGAGCACCGGGTATCGGAGAGGCGAGTTTTTCGATTTGGGACCCGTGGAGTTGACTCTACTGAGAGAAGTATGCACGGTTGACGATGCTGCCACTGGACAGACCTTGCGTGTATATGGCTTTGGGGGACATGAGTCGACGGTTCATGACCCTCACTGGATTGAGGCGCAGAGTGGTGAAGGATGAGCTTACATCTGGTCACATTATATCCCAACATTTTCTGTTTGACAGATTTGGCTCTGTGGATAATTATTCACGACATTTCGGGGATTTCACCACACCAGAGAATCATTGGCGTCTTGCCAGGGTGGATGTACTGCTATTGTGCGCACTATCGTACGTCTACATGCCACGGTACATGGATGAGATAGATATTGGAGTCATCATGGCAGCAAGAGCTCTCAGGGAGGGTCGTACCATCATACCGATGATCATAGCAAAGACTCCGAGGTCAGCCACATACTGCTGCGCTTATCCAACAGGAGTGTTCACGGGTAGCTCGGTCATGCTATATGTGTGGTTTATGTCACATTTGAGACCGATTGGCGCTCTTAGACGGCATGGGTATTGGTTCACCCATGATATAGCCATGTCTTACTTCTTTCATTCATCGGAGTGTACAGATGCTATGTCTTGGTCTATGTTCTTGGCGGATATCAGAGATCCATTTGTCATATTGCCGTGTTCGCGGCTCAACTCACCTTACAGCTTTATTACTCATGCTCCGGGCATGGATTACCTCCCTTTGGCTGGATTGAGGGGCGTGACTACTTACCACCCACTGGCCGTGATGTCACAGTTTGACCAGTTTAAGGACTTTCATCCATTTGAGGGGGCGATAGCTCAACGTTCAGCTTCTCGATATCTTTCAGCAGAGGACCGATCCCGTGTGTATGCTTGTTGGGATCAGCGTGAGATAGCTGATTTTTTTGTGAGCCGTCCGGGTTATTCAGCACAGTATTCTGAATGGATGGAGACAGAGATTGCATCGGCTGCGGCAGTATCCACATTACCAGATAGTGAGACAGATGAGGGAGAGCCCATGGATGACATTGATTCCCACATCGAGGAGGAGCCAGTCTTTGGGTTGCCAAAGATCTCTTTTAGATTCTCCCATGCACCGATCTTGTTGTGATTGACAGATTCAAAGATTCAAAGATGATTTTGAGCGTAGTCTTCATCTAATGACCTTTGAGAGAGATCAGGATCGATCTATGATGTTGACTGCCCTTGATGGGAGAGACGTAACTCTATTAAAGAGAGACGAGGCATTAGCTCACAGAGATGCCGCTGTTATTGAGCGTGATGAGGCCAGATCAGCTAGAGATGCAGTGATAGTTGAGCAGGATAGTGCCATATCTGCCCGGGATGTAGCTGTCACAGATAGTACTGCAGTGAGGTCCCTTACCACTGTCATGATTGCAGAGATGAGCGCATATATTGATGATCATATGGTCACCATGCAGATGGCTCCAGATCTGTTGGGTCGTGTGGATATCCTCATACAGGAGACCACAACTTTACCTCCTTCTTCTGAGAGGGAGGCCATGTTGGGATTGTTAGCTCGCATACACGCTGATTTGTAGATGGGCTTGGATTTTCCTGCACAGACTAGCTTAGCCATTTTGTTATGTACAGTTTATATTTATGTATATCAAACAACAATATATATGGCAGGGAAATATATTTTTGATCACTTCCCTTTTAGATATGCTTGAATACTTGCTTGATATTTTGTCTGCTGCTTCAGGGCTTGTGATCTTGATGTATTCTGAATTCCTCCTGAATGGATGGACATTGAGTTGTCTTTGGACAGTTCAGAATGAATCATCGATCTTTGTGTATCCCTACCATCTTTGGTGTCTTGGGACTGGTTTCTATATGGAAATATGGAGAGGAGTGTGGCTTTCCTCTCTAAGATTGACCGCACCACAGATGGTCGCCAATACTTCTATTTAGGAGAAGCCTAGTTAATTACATTGCTTATGGATTGGTGTTGCTCTTCAAGTTATAACCGCAGCTTAGATGGTCGTCGAATCTCCTATTTGGGAGGAGTTCAGGTAATTCCATCCCTTTGGTCTGAAGCCAATGAAACGTAGTGGATTGAAGTTTGATCCCAGTACTAATTGAGAAGGGTTTGTGTTTTGGTAGGGGGTGAGACCACACCACAAATGGATGCCTACGTACTCCTATTGAAGAGGAGATCAGGTCTGCGTAGTTCGAACCTGGTGTAAGAGGTTCAACAATGTATGTGACAGGAATGGTGTTTTTGTTTTTTTAAGGAGAAGGGGGTAGAAATGTTTTTGTGGTTTTTGTTTTATTGCGACTGGGCCATATGAAATGGTTTCCTACGTACTCCTATTGAAGAGGAGATAAGGTCGACGTAGTTCGCCCCTCAGGGCGAGTTGAAAAGCGTGATCCCATGTGCAGGTCAGATTACGGGGAAGAGAAAGTTTGATCCTAGGTTGAGGATAAACTGCGGGTAAAAAGTTTGATCCCATGTGTGGGTAGCCAAACTGCAAACGCGAGAGGTTCAATCCACAGTGGGATGACCTAAGTTGTTTGAGCGCATAGAAGCCAGGCTGCTGGCTTGAAAAATATGTTTCCCTAAGGGGCAAAATATGGAACAAAGTTATATGTGGTAAACGAGTTAGAGAACCGGAATGACTGGTGATCTGATAATCCAACACCAGGATGTTTTCTTGATGGTAACTTCAGACATAGTACCGTTTCACGGTGTCCGAGTTGATGAGTTGTGGAAATTCATCGTCGTCCATTTCTTGTAATCTAAGAGCACCTCCTGTCAATACTTCTTTGACAACAAACGGGCCTTCCCAGTTAGGAGCAAATTTTCCCTTAGACTGATCTTGGTTGTCAATGATTTTCTTCAAAACCAAGTAGTGTTGTTTGAACTACTGTAGACGGACTTTTCTGTTGTAGGATCTGGCGATCCTTTGTTGGTATAACTGACCATGGAAGATAGCCGCGGTTCGCCGTTCATCTATTAGAGACAATTGGTGATACCTATCTTGTACCCAATTGTCTTCATCCAACTGAGCGTCTATCAACACTCTGAGGGATTCCATTTCTACTTCTATGGGGAGCACTGCTTCCATCCTATAGGTTAATGCGTAGGGGGTTGCCCCAGTTGAAGTGCACGTTGAGGTTCTGTAGGCTAACATAATAAGAGGCAACAAGTCAGGCCATCCTTTGTGGTTGGAGGACATCTTTTGCATGATCTTCTTGATATTTTTGTTAGACGCTTCAACAACACCATTCATCTTTGGACGGTAGATGACGGAGTTAAGATGTTTGATGTGGAATTTACTGCATAATTCCTCCATCATCTTGTTGTTGAGGTTCTTAGCATTGTCTGATACAATCACCTCTAGATGTCCATATCGACAAACAACATTGTTTCTGATGAAAGCAATGATGACTTCTTTGGTAACCCTGGGGAAGGAGGCTGCTTCTACCCACTTGGTGAAGTAGTCGATCATGGTGAAGATAAATCGGTGACCATTACTGACTTTAGGCTCAATGGGCCTAATCACGTCCATTCCCCACATTGCGAAGGGCCAAGGCGAACTCATATTGTGGAGTTCCCATGGAGGGGCGTGGATAGCATTCCCATGAATTTGGCATTGATAACATCTCCTGACGTGGTCATGGCAGTCATCTTTGAGAGATAGCCAATAATGTCCTGTTTTGAGGATCTTCTTAAGAAGGAGGGGGCCACTCATGTGTGGGCCACAGACTGCACCATGGATTTCATCCATGAGCCTTTGAGCTTGATCTTTGTCTAAACATCTGAGGAGACCTTGTCTACATCTCTTTTGTAGAGTGCATCTCCACTCAGGTAGAATTTCGTAGCAAGTCGATGGATTCGCCTCTTCTCAGTAGGGCTCGCCTCAACGGGTGTAGGTCCGTCTCATAGGTATTCCTTGATATGCTGATACCAAGGATGCTGGATGGGAGGTAGCTCATCCGATACTTCTCCAACGTAGTTCCCATAGGCTGGGGCCTTGTGCATGGAAATTGTGACGCTTGGCAAGTGTCCCTTGTCAAATATGTGTATCAAGGAGGCCAAAGTTGCTAATGCATCCGCAAAATCATTCCTATTACGAGGAATGTGTAGAAAGGAGATTTCTTCGATCTCCAAAGCTATCTTCAAAACCCGCCGATGGTAAGGCAGCAATTGTAGCTCTTTGGATTGATAGATTCTTATGGATTCTCTGACCACTAACTCCGAATCTCCAAAGATAGTTAACTGCCTGATGCCCATTGAACGGACAAGTTTTAGCCCCATGAGACAACCTTCATACTCAGCTGTATTGTTGGTACTGACAAACTGTAATTTGACTAATGACGGATATCTTTTCCCCGTGTGCGTATACTAGAACTGCTCTAGCTCCAGAACCTTCCATATTAACAGCTCCATCGAAATACATCTTCCATGTTTGGCGTGTATCATACTGATGGTGTTGCTGAACTGTCATGACCCCTTCATCGGGGAAGTATGTTTCCAAGGGTTTGAAATCCCCTGAAGGTGCGGCGGCCAGTTGATCCGCAACTCCCTGACCTTTGATGGACTTTTGAGTCACGTATACGATGTCAAATTGTTGTAGAATCAACTGCCATCTGGACAGTCGACAATTTAACATGGGTTTGTTGAACATGTACTTGAGAGGATCCACGCGGGATATGAGATGGGTTGTGTAAGACCCCGAATTTTATGAAATAAAAGTATTCAATTTTTCTTATAATTACTATTCAGTAAATGGTTAAATTGATAAAAAACAAAGTTAAGGGTGCTATATGAATTTTTTATCAAAATAAGCAAGTGGCTATAAAATACTTATTATTGTCGGGGAATATTCATTTGGTCGTGGAATATTCTTGTTGTCGGGGAATATTTGTATGACGGCGCAACCATTTGTGGGCCCCATAATAGAATAACTGTCGGATGAAGAAAACGACAAATTTGAGTTTTTATAAATAACGGCGTAATTGTTACCGTTAACATTGTTGGATTACCTGGTGGTTAAAATACAGTAATACGCGTCGTTGCATAGTAGCATACGGTATTGCATAGTATTTTTGAATTATTGATTCTTACGTAAGAAGGCACTAATCAATAATTGTTACAGTAATTGCTGTTCAATATTTTATTTTATTGGTTCAATAATTGCTGCGTTGATATTTTATATTATTGTTGTTTCAATAATTGTCACCGCATGCAGATTTTTTTCATTATCGGATCAATAATTCATATTATTTGAATAATATTATTAGATAGCATTATTGGTAATGTCTAGAAAGTTACAGAAAGGAGAGGTTTGGTCACCTAATTAAAGGCGTCGGTAGGAGAAATCCTTCTTGAAAAGCCCCTCTTTCTGAGGAGCGGCCAGGGTTGTCATAATTGTGATTCTGTAATTTTATTTGTGAATAATTAATTATTGATTTATATGATAAGGAAATATTTATTTGATGTGAATATAAATGATGGATTTATTTATGTGGTTATAAATGAAGGAATTAATGTTAAGGTGTTTTACCAGTATTTTGTCGGATTGGAGGTATTAAAAGATCAAATCGATGTTCTTAAATCTCTATTGCGTGAGTTATAATTTTTAATCCGACCGTTGGATCGTTGTGATTTTTGGATATGTTATACATATATAAGTTGAGTATATGTCCACAAATTTTGAACCGTTAAAAATTAACGTATGATTTGTTATGAATTTTAAGAGGTGACCGGTTCAGAAATTGTTGAAGTATCCGAATTTATCATTTTGGGGGAAAATTCTAGAATTGGTGGGCCCCACTTTTGCGTGGTGAAAAATGTGCTGGAATTTTTATTCAAATTTGGTGGGTGGGAATAGTAGCAGGTAAAGCCATCAGGTTGCAGGTCAAGTCTGCTTCGGCATGCTAACATTTTCCAATAAATAGAGGGCTAAGTTAGAATTGAAAATCACACCAGAAACATAAGCTCTCTCTCTTTCTCTCTCTATATTATCGAGCATATTTTGTGAGTATTTAGATATTTTGAGTATTGCTATACGGTGCAAGTTCGTTCAACGTTATATCCGATATTCAAGTCAGAAGTACTACTCTTTTGAGGTAAGGGATTTTAAGGGTTATTATGTTTTTCAGTTTTGTAATTTTTCCGACACTCAAAAATTCTGGAAAAATTTGAAATGATAATTTGATGAGTTTTCTTGATTGTGTCCGAAAATGGTGATTTGTGGATGTATAGATTAAGAGTTATGAATTTTATGGGAAAAGACTATTTTAAAAGTAAACCCTTATAACTCCTTGTGGTTAACTCCAAAATTGGTGAAATTTTTATTGGGAGTACATGTATATAACAGAAGTGTACTCTGTAAATTTCGGAATTTTTGGTCAAAAGTACAATTTATGATAAATGTCTGAATATTCGGCAGTTTTGGCCATATGAAAAATAGTAAATGAATTTTAAAAATTCTGAGAAAAATATATGTTCAATATGGAACTATATTCTGCTAAATCCCAGAAAAGAAAATTTGTTTGTACTGATTTGGTATTTTTCATGAAAATGGACTAGTTATGAATAAATGAATCAAATATGTTATGTGAAGTAAAAAAATTGGAAAATAGGATTTTATGGCTTGAGAATCCTATATGAGGTATATGCAGATTTTTGATGAGGGTTTTGGTTATTGGTGATGAAATCATATGAGTTTGACATTTTAGGATGATTAAATGCATTATTTAGTAAAGTGTAAACAATTAAAATAAATTGTTTATAAGTTTAAGAAATGTTATTCTTTCAATATCATTATACCAAAATATTGGTATGGATTTATTGTAGAATTTCTACCTTTTAAATGTCGGGGTTACTATTCACGAGTTACTATTCACGGGTACTATTCACTATAAAATTGGTTTCTTTTTCTGACCAAATTATCGTTGATTTATGAATCTTACTCTTGAAATTAAATGCAGTTGTTGATCATATTGTTTTTATTATCATATATAACATTTTTATAACCCTAGTGATGGAATTTCTTTTGATTTGAGTGTAAAGATGGGTAGATTATTGGTATGATCATGACTATGGGTTCTCTTTGGCCAGTAGTGCAAAGATTAATTGTTGACTGGTATGATCATGACCATTGAATTTATAATTGAATATTTTTAGCTTAAGTGCAAAGGTGAATTGATCAACATGGTTATAATTATTGTTTATATAAATTCTGAAATGATTATATATTTCTTTGAGATATTAATATATTTGGTCTGTAGTGAAAATATGAACTGTTGATGAATATCTTTGGCATGTAGTGCAAAGATGAAATGTTGATGAATATCTTTGGCCCGTAGTGCAAAGATGACCTGTTGTTGAATATCTTTGGCTTGTAGTGCAAAGATGATCTGTTGTTGAATATCTTTGGCCTGTAGTGCAAAGATGAATTGTTAATGAATATCTTTGGCCCGTAGTGCAAAGATAAATTTATTAGTATGATTATGAACAGGAATTGTGATTTGGTATAACTATGATCTTTGATGTTTCAGGTAAAGACAGGTGATAAAATTATCTTTATCCTGGATTAGAAGAGGAATTTAGAACTACAATTATGATTATGAGTTATTCACATGATTGTGGACAGGAACTGTTAATTGATGTTACAGGGATAAAACATTGTTGGTGGACTTTTAACATGGAGAAGATAATAGACTTTATGGTCTATTTGACTCTTCTAATGGATTGCTCGTTCCGTTGAAACTATGGTTGAAAAGTTTTATCATCTACCATATGTTCTAAATCTCTGATTTATTACTGATGAAGGCTATTGATAATTTAATTATCTTTAGTCATGATATTCTTTACTGAGCTAGTTGGGCTCACCCTTTTGCTTCACAATTCCTTTCAGGTAATAAGAGTGTTGCCGGGTTGAGCAGGGATAATAGGGGAATAGAACGGTGGTCTCTAGCGGTGGAAGTTCTCCCTAAACAGTATAGAAAAGTGTGTTGTATTTTATACATTATTTAGTAGTTATATTTTGTGAATCAAATTGGGTGAGGCAAACCCAACGTTGGAAGGGTGTTTTGCCACTATCATACAAGATGTCTAGTGACATACAATCTCGTGTTATCATAAGACAGGGTTGTGCACATCCACTTGCTGAGTATATCTACGAGCACTACCTATATGATCTTGGAGTTTATTTGAAAAATAATTTTCAACTGGAGACAGTGGAGATAGTTATATGTCAAGAGAAGACTCACCATTGGAAATAACATGATAGTAATATTCTCATTTTTTTGGGGTCTATTGGGTCAACCAAGGATAATTCTATGGACATATGATATCTATCATAACCTAAACGCATGGCCTCCCATGTACGAAGGTTTCCTTGAGCACTTCCCAAAGGTTTTAATTTCTAAAACAGTTTTTGACTATACCTTTATGTAAGGTGCCATTGTGATGTGCTATCCAAGGTTGGGATGAGAGTCACAGTTGGTATATATTTGTATCAAAACTCACAACATATGTGTTGTTGTATTTTGCATGACAATTGTTGTAATAAAGTTGTAGTTGTTTTCTGTACCATGTATTTGGCGACTCAGAATAGGTTGGATGGATTGGACCTATTTTGGGGCTGTCATATTTGGTATCAGAGCTTAGGGATATGATCTCTGGCGGAGATCGGAGAATAGAACTAGGAGGGGAGAGATGGGTAAATCCTTCGCTAGTGTGTCCTACCTAAGCTTATTTGTTGGTCAGTCATAATATCGGGATATTATGTGATATGTTAATTTGTTCAATTAACCCTTGTTTTGAAGTCGTATTCTAGAATGATATCCTCAAATACGGGAGATGAGCAATGGAGAAATCATGATGACAGGGAAGATGGAATCTGAAATGAAAGCAATGTAGTCTCAACTCTTTGAAATACCAGGTACGTAAATTTCAGGGACGAAATTTCATAAGGAGGGGAGATTGTAAGACCCCAAATTTTATGAAATAAAAGTATTCAATTTTTCTTATAATTACTATTCAGTAAATGGTTAAATTGATAAAAAGCAAAGTTAAGGGTGCTATATGAAATTTTTTTCAAAATAAGCAAGTGGCTATAAAATACTTATTGTTGTCGGGGAATATTCGTTTGGTCGTGGAATATTCTTGTTGTCGGGGAATATTCGTACAACGACGCAGCCATTTGTGGGCCCCATAACAGAATAACTTTCGGATAAAGAAAATGATAAATTTGAGTTTTTATAAATAACGGCGTAATTATTCTCAAGTTAACAATTGTTGGATTACACGGTGGTTAAAATATAATAATAATGCTGGCGTCAGTTCAAGAAGATACCAGATTATTTTATAGTATTTTTGAATTATTGATTCTTACGTAAGAAGGCACTAATCAATAATTATTACGATAATTCTTGCTCAATATTTTTTTTATTGTTCAATAATTGTTTGCGTTGATATTTTATATTATTGTTGTTTCAATAATTGTCATTTGCAATATTTTCCATTATCGGATCAATAATTCATATTATTTGAATAATATTATTAGATAGCATTATTGGCAATGTCTAGAAAGTTACATCGAGGAGAGGTTTGGTCACCTAATTGCGCGCCAAGAAGGAGAAATCCTTATTGAAAGCCCCTCTTTCACAGGAACTATTCGTTTGTCATAATTGTGATTCTGTAATTTTATTTGTGAATAATTAATTATTGATTTATTTGATAAGAAATATTTATTTGATGTGAATATAAATGATGGATTTATTTATGTGGTTATAAATGAAGGAATTAATGTTGAGGTGTTTTATCGAGATTTTGCTCCGGATTGGAGGTATTAAAAGATCAAATCGATGTTCTTAAAGCTCTATTAAAGTGAGTTATAATTTTTAACCCGACCGTTGGATCGTTGTGATTTTTGGATATGTTATACATATATAAGTTGAGTATATGTCCACAAATTTTGAACCGTTAAAAATGAACGTATGATTTGTTATGAATTTTAAGAGGTGACTTGTTCAGAAATTGTTGAAGTATCCGAATTTATCATTTTGGTGGAAAATTCTAGAATTGGTGGGCCCCACTTTTGGTTGGTGAGAAATGTGCTGGAATTTTTATTCAAATGTGGTGGGTGGGAATAGTAGCGAGTAAAGCCATCATTTGCAGTCAAGTCTGCTTTGCGTCTTAACATTTTCCTATAAATAGAGGGCTAAGTTAGAATTGAAAATCACACCAGAAACATAAGCTCTCTCTCTTTCTCTCTCTATATTATCGAGCGTATTTTGTGAGTATTTAGATATTTTGAGTGTTGCTATACGACGCAAGTTCGTTCAAGTTTATATCCGATGTTCAAGTCAGAAGTACTACTCTTTTGAGGTAAGAGATTTTAAGGGTTATTATGTTTTTCAGTTTCGTAATTTTTTCGACCCTCAAAAATTTTGGAAAAATTTGAAATGATAATTTGATGAGTTTTCTTGATTGTGTCTGAAAATGGTGATTTTTGGATGTATAGATTAAGAGTTATGAATTTTATGGGAAAAGACTATTTTAAAAGTAAACCCTTATAACTCCTTGTGGTTAACTCCAAAATTGGTAATATTTTTATTGAAGTACATGTATATAATGTATATACTCAGTAAATTTGAATTTTGGACAAAAGTATAATTTATGATAAATGTCTAATATTCGCGCTTTTGGCCATATAAAAAATGGTAAATGGATTTTAAAATTAGAGAAAATATATGTTCAATATGGAACTATATTCTGCTAAATATCAGAAAAGAAAATTTGTTTGTACTGATTTGGTATTTTTCATGAAAATGTACTAGTTATGAATAAATGAATTAAATATGTTATGTGAAGTAAGAAAATTGGAAAATAAGATTTTATGGCTTGAGAATCCTATATGAGGTATATGCAGATTTTTTATGAGGGTTTTGGTTATTGGTGATGAAATCTTATGAGTTTGACATTTTAGGATGATTAAATGCATTATTTAGTAAAGTGTAAACAATTAAAATAAATTGTTTATAAGTTTAAGAAATGTTATTCTTTCAATATCATTATACCGAAATATTGGTATGGATTTATTGTTGAATTTCTACCTTTTTCATGTTGGGGTTACTATTCACGGGTTACTATTCACGGGTAATATTCACGACAAAATTGGTTTCTTTTTCTGACCAAATTATCGTTGATTTATGAATCTTACTCTTGAAATTAAATGCAATTGTTGATCATATTGTTTTTATTATCATATATAACATTTTTATAACCCTAGCGATGGAATTTCTTTTGACTTGAGTGTAAAGATGGGTATATTATTGGTATGATCATGACTATGGGTTCTCTTTGGACAGTAGTGCAAAGATGAATTGTTGACTGGTATGATCATGACCATTGAATTTACAATTGAATATTTTTAGCTTAAGTGCAAAGGTGAATTGATCAACATGGTTATAATTATTGTTTATATAAATTCTGAAATGATTATATATTTCTTTGAGATATTAATATATTTGATGCATGAGTGCAATATGAACTGTTGATGAATATCTTTGGCATGTAGTGCAAAGATGAACTGTTGATGAATATCTTTGGCCCGTTGTGCAAAGATGATCTGTTGTTGAATATCTTTGGCCTGTAGTGCAAAGATGAACTGTTAATGAATATCTTTGACCCGTAGTGCAAAGATGAATTTATTAGTATGATTATGAACATGAACTGTGATTTGGTATAACCATGATCTTTGATGTTTCAGGTAAAGATAGGTGATAAAATTATCTTTGTCCTGGATGAGAAGAGGAATTTAGAACTACAATTATGATTATGAGTTATTCACATGATTGTGGACATGAACTGTTGATTGATGTTACAGGGATAAAACATTGTTGGTGGACTTTTAATATGGAGAAGATAATAGACTTTATGGTCTATTTGACTATTCTAATGGATGGCTCGTTCCGCTGCAACTATGGTTGAAAAGTTTTATCATCTACTATATGTTCTAAATCTCTGATTTATTACCGATGAAGGCTATTGATAATTTAATTATCTTTAGTCATGATATTCTTTACTGAGCTAGTTGTGCTCACCCTTTTGCTTCACAATTCCTTTCAGGTAATAAGAGTGTTGCCTGGTTGAGCGGGGATAACATGGGAATAGAACGGTGGTCTCTAGCGGTGGAAGTTCTCCCTAAACAGTATAGAAATGTGTGTTGTATTTTATACATCATTTAGTAGTTATATTTAGTGAATCAAATAGGGTGAGGCAAACCCAACGTTGGTAGTGCCCCGAATTCGAGGTCCCGAATCACCGCGGATCCGGTTCGATCATTCTAACACTATTACTATATTTACGGAAGATATAAACATAAATTGTTTATACATTAAACTTACATACTTTTCCCCAAGGTCGAGTAACCTTAACTTAATCACAATTCAAAATTTAACTAACATATAATATTATTATCCTACCATACTATTACAAATCTAATCGCGCACATTCACTTTAAGTCGGGCCGCTTTTAACCTTTCCTCAGATCCGACGCATTCGCCTTTAATTTGCAATGTTTTATCATGATATAGCAAGGTGAGCATAAGAATTGCCCAAAGAAGTTTAAGTTCAATAATATAACGATATATCATGATTGAAATGATTTGAATAATTGGTGGCTATAATTCAACAATATAATTGTGAACTAAATTGGAATAAATTTATGGTCGAACAAGTATTATACATGAACAAATATATCTCGAACCAACCGGTAATGAAGGTGATCGACCTTTCATACGACTTATACATCTGATATGTATGAGTACAATTCATGGCAACCAGGAATGATTAACCATAAGCTTATCCAAATGAAACAACTCTTAGTAGAGTTAAGTAAAAATAAACTTGCCTGAACCGTTGATTACCACTACATAATTTATATTGCTTTATCCGAAGACCTAATATTAGTAATATAGATCTCCAATATTAGAATAATATCATCACAATATAATACTATTATATTATATATATACATAGAATAACCTAAACACATAGCACATAACCCTATTAGTCTATTCAGCACATAAAACTTAGCATCAAGTCGAATATATTTTAGTCGAGTTGCAACCGAACACAATTCCTATCATCCATCCGACTACTAGTCGGACAAAATTTCGAGTTTAAGTTCAATTAAACTCTGACTTAATAGTTAATAATAATCTCAGATAATTTTATTATCAGTTAAAACATTTATCGAAGTCTCGTAATAATTTTTAAATAATTATTACTATTTATCATGAATTTTCAATCATTAAAAGCGTATTTAAATAATATAAATACCACTTAATTCTTTTATCATTAATATTTATTTATTATCAAATATTAATGAAATACATAACATAATATTATAATATATTTATAATATAACAAAGTATTTTAATACTTTAAAATCACCTTTATATGATTTTTAAACAATTAAATTCATTATCGGATTATTGCTTTTAATATTAAAATATTAATATTTTCATGACAAAATATCAAAAGTTATATTTTATAACTTCAAATATTTTTATAATACTTAAATCATATTCATATGATTTTTAAATCATTATTCTATTTTTTCATAATTTATTTAATATATTTATTAAATAAACTAATTACCATTAATATTAATTAATTAATGAAATTCATCCTAAAATATTAAAAGTCACTAAAATAACTTAAAATATTTTATTATACCATAATATTATTTTTCATGTATTAAAATCATTTTAAATAATTTATTTAATATTATAATTAAATAAATTAAATACCATTTATATTCCAAAATATTAAATATTTATGAAATATACTCAAAATAATTAAAAACTATTTTTCAGATTTTAAAATAATTTTTTAGAATTTATTTAGTATTTTTAATAATTAAAATATATTTTTTTCTATTTATTAATAATTTTCGGAAATTTAAAAATTAAAATAAATAGAAACCATCGCTAAAGGGCCCTATAGCGACAGAACCGTCGCTATAGGTGTTCTTGAGCTTGCTTTTGAGAAACCTGAATTAACATCGATTCCGCTAAGTGGGTATGTTTGACCAGTTCTACGTCTTTGGTTATCATGTTTTTGGGTGTGATAATACGTTGATGTTGTAGTATAAATGTAATACTACCATTATCAATTGATTTCATGGCCAAGCTACAACAAATCAGAGAGTTATAAGATCTCCAATATGATATCAGAGCTGTTCTTTATTTCTGGGTTTCCCAGAAAATGAAGAACAGTTCATTGTTCTACTTTTGGATCCTTATATCTTGGTCGCTAGATCTGATTGGTGTGATTTAAGAGTTTCAACATGTATTACATATGACAAGGTACAAATATAATGCATCATACCAGTCTAATAGCATAACACAAAGAGATTAAGGATGATCAAAGTTACGACAAAAATCATGTTTCTTACTTAACTGGGTTTTCCGAAATGGAACCTGACGATTCGGTCAACCATAGTTTGACCGGCTACAACTTTGTGTCTATACAAGATCTGGTTAATCTAAGGGCTGGAATGTGTAGTCCTTATACTAGTCTACAAGATAACAAAAAGAACTTGTCCAAACTAACAAACAACAGTGAGATCGGAGGCTCTAAAGTTGCTTGTCATACTTTTGGAAAAATCTGGGCTGCCCAGATTCTAGACTTCGTGATCGGTCAACCATGTTTGACCAACCGTAACTCACGATCTAAACAAGATATGACCCTGTTTCAAGTTGCAGAATAAAGACCACATGGCAGAGAACAGGTCCAAAACAAAAAACACACTAAACATTTAACACACAGGTCTAAGGCCTCTGACATTCGACTGTCAGGCCATATTTTTCCATTTTTCCAGATTTCTAAAAATTGCTATTTCACGCCCTTTGATGTTATGGATTCACTATATAACAACCCAGATAATCAAGTGACACCCTAAAACACCACTTAGACCAATAAATCATAACAAATAACATGGATCACAAGATTTCGAAATTTTAGGGTTTATACATTTTCTATCTTTGATCCTTGATTCTAATCTTGATGATTTGATATGGAAGAACTAAGAGGCTAACTTGGCTTTGTTTCTCACTCTCTCCCACTCTCCAAATTCGAAATATAGAGAGAGAATAGGTTTGGACAATTTTGCTAAATAAAGTAAGAGATTTTTCTTACTTTTTGACTTTTAATTCATGGGTTAAATGAATCTTGCTGGAATGAATGGTTGGTGGCTGAGATATCAGTCACAAGGGTTGGTAGAGTTGGTGGCCAACTCACATTTAGCAAGATTTGCAAGTTATCACAAAATAATGCAAAAAGGGTAAACTAGTCATTTTGATTTTGATTTTAATGGCAAATTGGATAATTAGCCAAACCCTTAGGGTTTAGGGTTAGGGTTAGGGTTTAGCCCTTAACTTGCAATTTAATTTCTAAAGTTTCCGAATTTTGGTTTTCAAAATAGAAAGTTAACATTTCTAAATTATAATTAGAATTTTCTAATTATATTAAAATTTCTTAATCATAACTTAAATCTTGCTAATTAGGATTAACATTTCCTAATTAAAATTGCTAATTAAGCAATTAGGGTCAAAATGGTCATTAGGATTTATAAACCACTAATTAGGGTTTCTAATAGAAAAATAATTTTCTAACTTAAATCTTAAAAATTAGGATTAATATTTCCTAATTAACATTAAATTATTAAATTAACACTTAGGTTTTCGCTAATTATAAATTAGGGTTCTTAATCCTGAAATTAGGGTTTTCTAAATTTGAAGTTAGGGTTTGCTAATTAATTAAGCGTTACCCTAATTAACATTATAATTAATATCACTTAAGAATTATAATTATCCTTTAAGTTCTCAGATTAGGGTTTTAAATTCCCGAATTAGGGTTTTGGATTTTCGAAACTGAAATTAGGGTTTCCAGATCTGATTTTAGAATTTCTTGTTAAACGCTAGGGTTTTCTAACTGAACGTTGACGTTCTTAATATATTCTTAGGGTTTGTTACAGATATCGTTTATCTGATCAACCCTTGACCCTTAACCACATACTGTACACATATACACCGAACATATTCACGTATTTCCTTAATCCTGAATAATTCACCTAAATCCTTCACAACATTTTGAAATCCTCAAATTTCCATCTTAAAAATATCAAACGCATACACTTATTTTCTGTCTAGGTTCTAATGTTGAACCTTAAATCAATTAATAAAAATTTTAAAAATATTCTAAATTCTCGGGTTGTCACATTCACCCTTCTTCTAAAAATTTCGTCCCCGAAATTTACCTTACACCTTACACCATCATCGCTCCGCATTCACACATATCATCACATGCTACCCAATACACCACTCACAAGAGTAAAAGTTTTCAAATTGTGCTGAGGGGTCATATAGACCATGAACACATAGTTTTAACGGTATTCATACCGCAAAACAATACATTACTTGGTATGTTTACAATCACAAAGAAGGTAAACTACCGCTGCTAGTACTTTTTAGGTGATTAGCCTTATCGTGCACGCTTCGTAAATGCTAGCTTAATTAATTATGTCTAGCGAATATTTACGCTACTTGATTGGATTATTTATCCAAACAACATAGTTCACCTCAGTCTTATCATAGGATTCCGCACCAAAACAATTTGGGTCGAGAAATTTCTTTCAATGAACACTTAGAGTTTTCATAAACATTAGTCTAGTTGAATCGAATAGCGTAGACTTATATCAATAATTCAATTCAATCGAATTATTTAGGTGTAGCCAAACCCCGTTGGCAAATTAAAATTTTTGAAAATATTTTCGAGAATGACATCATGATGCCGTACTGTATTAACAGTCCGTTTGAGGATGCCGTCATTGTGTGACTTTGTCATAACACATCATACAATAGTGGAATAACGATATTAGATCAAATTCACACTAAGTATTCCTGTATTTACAACTCCATCAAATTTTTATCATCTCTGCACCAGGTTACATGGTACCTGAGTGATAAATAAAATATATTTTGATATTTCAAATCATTTGCGTCTAGCTGAAATAAGTAGCATAGACTATACTTTAAACCGTTTCAAAAATGATTAAGAGTCTACATTTTTTTTAAAAAGCACATAGTGCGTATTTAGCTTGATGTCAATCATTTCGAAATCTAGCATAGCTAGGATTTTTGGAAAACTTATGTCTCCACTAATAATCATTGGTTTAACAATCTATCTGTTCCTATAATCTTTAATACTCCATTTACACATTAATAACTATACCCGGTTAAATAAACCACACTTATGAGTCCATAAATTACCACAATCATATGAGTTTAAGAACTTGTCCTAGTCTGACCTTTGGCGTCCGTTCACTGAGGGGTTCATAAACATTTCATATAACTATGAATCAAGTATGTCACATAAGTATGAGTTTTAAGAACTCGTACTTAACCTTATATCCTCTACCTATGACCTATCTATCTGTTATACACATGAGAAAGGAATCACCCTCTTAACATGCATATAGAAAATAGCGACACAAAACATTTCAATGATTATCATTGCCGAAACTAAGTAGTTTTTACACCAAGTACAATTTCCATATACATCTGAGGAATCATACAACTCAATTTGCCGAGCATGAGTCCTCAATTGAAATCCCGACCGAATCTTAACCCCCTTCTCAATACGAATTTCATTTAATCCGTATTCATAATCAATAACTCTTTCATGGGTTTTCATAGTACAATTTCATAGTACAACTGCCACACAGCAAACTTTGCTGTAACTTTTCAATCATTTGCATGATCCTTCTCCCTGCTATCACTTTATCAGATCACGCAGTGATCTCATCGTATATATTACGATTCATTTCTATACTATGATCGTTTTGTTTTACGATCTTCTATCACTGCACTTTTAGTCTTTTAGACTCTATCTATTTCTCACTACTGTTTAACTTGATTATCAGAGTTAGGGAACTCTGTATCTTATAACTCGTCGAGATTCGTCTTTGAATCATACCGACCAACTAACTCTAATTGAGTTAGTACTTATCCTAATCACTACGGTTATTAGTCTCATGTATTCCTACCTAAGGTTCATAACCTACAGCTTTGATACCAACTGTGAGGGCCCCGAATCCGAGGTCCCGAATCACCGCGGATCCGGTTCGATCATTCTAACACTATTACTATATTTGCGGAATATATAAACATAAATTGTTTATACATTAAACTTACATACTTTTCCCCAAGGTCGAGTAACCTTAACTTAATCACAATTCATAATTTAACAAACACATAATATTATTATCCTACCATACTATTGCAAATCTAATCACGCACATTCATTTTAAGCTGGAACTATCTTTAACCTTTCCTTATATTCAACGCATTCGCCTTAATCTGCAATGTTTTATCATGATATAGCAAGGGTGAGTGTCGACGTCGGGATTTTTGGGTGTCCCTTTCCGTTACTTGTTCTTTGGTGTTCTCATTTTAGGTGAGATTTGTTTGAAAAAACAAGTGAAAAAGGTCCGACATGTACAATGTCGACGATGGACTGTTAAGTGTCGCCAGTTGGTTTTTTTTAAATGGTTGTACCAACACAACCGAGAAAAGGTTTGCACATTGACCCAGTGATGTGACACTGATATACGGGTCGGTGAAACCGATATTCGTTTAGGGTCCGGGGACTTGGTTATGTGGGGGGAAGGTGTTAGGCACCCCTCGACATCCGTGTTACCACGGTGACCGCCTCTTTTCAAGATACTATTATCTGAATGTGTGTGTGTGTGTGTGGGTCAATGTGCTGTTTATATGGAAGTTGTGCGAGGCCTCGTTTGAACCTATATACACAGGGTTTGAATTTATGTAAAAATTCAATTTTTAGCAAGATATGGCAGTGATGTTTTATAAAAGAGGTTTTTCAAACCCTGATGCTCAATAGGAATTGAGACCTTTTACACTCCCATTTTTATTAAGTGAGCGTCTGAATTGATTTTATTTGACGAATGAGAGGCATTCGTACAAAAAAAATAATATACAAAAATAATGCCGACTTCCTCGTGGGTATGGAAACCATTTGAGAAAATTCAGACATCGCAGGATAATTTACAAGCTACTTACAGCTGAAAATGTCCATCACGGGAACCGAATCTAGATCCAATGGGATGAATCTGTGATCACATGATTCCTAGGCTCACAGAATGCTGCAATTTGTATGAAAGCAGTAAACAAGTATATATATAAAAGCGGTAAATATATATATACAGACATGATTACCAACCATGAAGCACCTCCATGGGGGATCAGAAATGTAAACAAAGCTGTTAAAAGCTATCAACCGCCACGGAGGAAACTCCAGGCGGGACAAAACGTAAATAAAGCTGTTAAAAGCTATCAACCGCCACGAAGAAAACTCCAGGCGGGACGAAAGTAAATATATATATATATATATGTATTTATATATATATAAAAGCATTAAACGCACCGGATGTAAAATCCAGGCTCATCGAACAAAGTTCGACCATAGTTTATATATATATAAGTATAAATATATATATATAAGCGAATAAATGCAATTTGGATATAAAATCCGAGCTCATCGAACAAAGTTCGACACACGTTAATATATATATATATATATATATATATATATATATATATATATATATATATATATAAAAAAGCAAGTAAACGCCTCCAGGACTAAAGTCAGGCTCAATCGAGGCATAACTTCGATAGTGTTAGTAAATATATATATATATATATATAGATCGGAATGAAACCACTAATCAAGTCCGCAAAAAACAAGCAACACGACTCTCAACGTGTAGAAGGGTGTGTGCAAAGATGAAGAGAAAGACTCTAAAGTGTGTGAGAAGGCTTACAGCTGACTGCTAAAAAAGGCTTCTATATCTTTATAGTGGGTATACACTGGCTTTTGTGGGTACAAAAGGGGCTATATATGAGCTCACAAGTGTTTGAAAGTGGGAAATACACTGTATGGGCGAGAGCAGAGCGAATTATGCAGGGTTTCCCCGTCTTTTTCTCTTAGAAAATCAGCACCCCAAGCCCTCTATTTATAGGCATATGAGCCGCAGGTGTACCAGAGGCAACCCGGGTTGGCCCGGGTTTATCGAGTCGGGTCGTCTCAAAGTACGTGCGCTTAGGCACTGTAATGTCCACTCGGTTTTTCAGAAGTGCAATCCGGGCATCCGTTTGAGGTATACATGACCTATTTCGGACTGCCATTGTCGAGAGTTGTACGATGGCATGGGATTAGAGTTTGTACGAAGTCATTGAAGATGGTACGATGCCCTCCGGTCTTCAAGCTTCAACTTTCATCCGTTACTCCGCACAATAGTCACTCGGGATTGGTTAGCCTTGTGGGACATTGTTGTGTAGAGACGTGATGTGGCATCGTGTTTGACGAGATGGCGATGTTGCCCCTCACCGGTGTTATTGCTGATTGGGCTGATAAAGCAGATGTTGCTCAGACTTCGCTGAGATTTGACTGCTGCAATTGTTGAAGGTCCTTATTGTCATCTTTGAGGTGTTCTTGCCTCCCCGATGTTATTGCCAGGTTGGTGAAGTGTATCTTGCTGTGAGCATTTGAGATTAAAGCTGGTTGCATTTGAAACAAGCATTTCCGGGTTTATTTCCGAAACTGCATTCCTTGGGGTTATCACCAAGGTTAGTGGCTATTCCCATGGTTGGGACTGAGACTGGATACCTCGGGGTTATCTCCGAGATTAATCGGTCTTCTCCGGTGTGTGTTCTGGTATTGTATCTGCATGCCTCGGGGTCATCTCCGAGGTTGGAATCGTTACTCCCAGATTGCGATCCGGGCTTGATGTTGAACTTCCGGTAGTATCCGATATGAATTTGGATTGTCTTTCAAGGTTCTCTCTTAAAAGACAAATCTGTCCTCCTGCAATGTTAGTAATAGTAGTATAGAAAATTTCGAGTGTCTACAGATGCCCCTCTTTATCATACTCATGCATGGCGATGCATGGGTAGGATAAAGAATCCTAGACACTTGAAATGCAATAAGACAAACATGGTACTATGGGTAGCAACATGATGCAAATGTATGATACATGTGTATGGAGTTGTAGCCCAACATGTCGGGGATGATTGCTGTATCCCTGTTGCTTCAACTGGGGATTGGCAATACTGACCAGATCTGATGTGTGAGTTGAATCTGTTAGGATGTTGATGTTGGAGTTATCACCAAATTCCTGTGTTCTTTGATAACGATTTGATCCCGAAGAGGTACCTCTTATGTGCAAGAGATCTGTGGGGATAAAGCTTGATCTATTTTGAGGATGTGAATAACATATTCCATCATCTATCCTCTTTGATAACATTGACCTTTTCTGGTTGGTATCGCCAGAACATATTAAGATCCTGCTGGATTTACTGCCAACAACAAATGTTGTAGGGGGTGTCTGACCTTCGTTGACGTGTGCTTCATTGACATGTGAATCAACGGCTGAAACATCATGTGGGATATATTGTCAAGGTTGCTTGACCTTTGCTGATGCGCGAATCAGCGGCTGAGGCTCTGTGAGTAGATTGTCAAGGTTGATTGACCTTCGCTGTCGTGTAGATCAACAGAGCATTGCGTTGTGACCCCCGCCAGGGATCCGCTGGGGAATACGAGCAGTTTGTTATGAAAACCTCGAACAACTCTAGAGCTCTGATAGGTTTAAACGCTATCGGCTGAAATGACGTCAAGGTTGCTTGACCTTCATTGATATGTATGTTAACGGCTGAGCATGCGTTGTTACTCCTGCCGGAGATATACGTTGTAACCCCTGTCGGGGACTTACTGGGGACGCATGAGTACGTACGCAACTATCAAACGGTTCTCAATGCTTCGATGGGTTCACTTGCCATCGGCTGAAATAACGTCAAGGCTGATTGACCTTCGTTGATAGACATGTCAACGGATGAACGTATTGTACCCCCCATCGGGGATTTACGTTGTAACCCTCATCGGGGACCCACTTTATAACCCCCGTCGGGGACCCACGTTGTAACCCCCGTCGGGGACCCACGTTGTAACCCCCGACGGGGACCCACGTTATAACCCCCGTCCCTAGCAGAGTCGCCACCTGTCGACGTCGGGATTTTTGGGTGTCCCTTTCCGTTACTTGTTCTTTGGTGTTCTTATTTTAGGTGAGATTTATTTGAAAAAACAAGTGAAAAAGGTCCGACATGTATAATGTCGACAATGGATTTATTAAAGTGAGTCGCCATTGGTTTTTAAATGGTTGTACCAACACAACCGAGAAAAACGCGTTTGCACATTGATCCAAAGGATGTGACATCGATATACTGGTCGGTGAAACCGAGATTCGCTTAGGGGTTCGGGGACTTGGTTATGCGGGGAAGGTGTTAGGCACCCCCGACATCAAATGTTACCATGGTGACCGCCTCTTTTCAAGAAACTATTATCCGATTGTGTGTGTGTGTGTGTGGTCAATGTCTTTGTTTATATGGAAGTTGTGCGAGGCCTCGTTCGAACCTATATACACGTGGTTTGAATTTATGTAAAATTCAATTTTAGCAAGATATGGGCAAGATGTTTTATAAAGAGGTTTTTCAAACCACGATGCTCAATAGGAATTGAGACCTTTACACTCCCATTTTTATTAAGTGAGTATTGAATTGATTTTATTTGACCAATCGCGGTATTATTATAAAATAATATAAAAAAATAATGCCGACTTCCTCGTGGGTATGGAAACCATCTGAGGAAATTCAGACATCGCAGGATAATTTACAAGCTGCTTACAGCTGAAAATGTCCATCACGAAAACCGAATCTAGATCCAATGGGATGAATCTATGATCACATGATTCCTAGGCTCACAGAATGCTGCAATTTGTATGAAAGCAGTAAGCAAGTATATATATAAAAGCGATAAATATATATACAGACATGATCACCAACCACGAAGCACCTCCATGGGGGATCAGAAATGTAAACAAAGCTGTTAAAAGCTATCAACCGCCACGGAGGAAACTCCAAAGTGACAAAAAAGCGTAAATAAAGTACGTAAATACGGTCATCCGCCATGAAGGAAACTCGGTAGTGACGAAAAGTAAATATATATATATATATATATATATATATATATCTATACATATAAAATATTAAATACAGGATGTAAAATCCGGGCTCATCGAACAAAGTTCGACACACAGATTAATATATATATATATATATATATATATATATATATATATATATATATATATATATATATATATATATAAAAGCGATAACGCCCGGGCATCAAGTCTAGGCTCATCGAGTAAGATTCAACACGATTCGTATATATATAAGTATATATATATATATAGAAAATAAGTAAATGCTCCAGACCGAAGTCTAGGCTCAATCGAGGCATAACTCGATAGTGTTAGTCAATATATATATAATATATATATATATATAATATATATATATAGATCGGAATGAAACCACGGAAGTCCCGAAAAAAGGGCAAAGAAACACGACTCTCAACGTGTAGAAGGGTGTGTACACAGATGAAGAGAAAGACTCTAAAGTGTGTGAGAAGGCTTACAATTGACTGCTAAAAAAGGATTCTATATCTTTATAGTGGGTAAACACTGGCTTTTGTGGGTACAAAAGGGGCTATATATGAGCTCACAAGTGTTTGAAAGTGGGAAATACAATGTATGGACGAGTGCAGAGCGAATTGTGCAGGGTTTCCCCGTCTTTTTCTTTTAGAAAATCAGCACCCCAAGCCCTCTATTTATAGGCATATGAGCCGTAGGTTTACCTGCGACTGAGCCGCAGGTGTACCAGAGGTAACCCGGGTTGGCCCGGGTTTGTCAAGTCAGGTCGTCTCGAAGTACGTGCACTCAGGCACTGTAATGTCCACTCGGTTTTTCAGAAGTGCAATCCGGGCATCCGTTTGAGGTATACAGGACCTATTTCGGACTGCCGTTATCGAGAGTTGTACGATGACATGGGATTAGAGTTTGTACGAAGTCATTGAAGATGGGATGATGCCCTCCGGTCTTCAAGCTTCAACTTTCATCTATTACCCCGCACAATAGTCACTCGGGATTGGTTAGCCTTGTGGGACATTGTTGTGTAGAGACGTGATGTGGCATCGTGTTTGACGAGATGACGATGTTGCCCCTCACCGGTGTTATTCGGATTAGGGATAGTCAGACGTTGCTCGAGACTTATTTGAGATTGAATTGCTGCCGCAATTGTTGAAGGTCCTCATTATCATCTTTGAGGTGTGCTTGCCTCACCGATGTTATTGCCGGGTTGGTACAATGTATCTTGCTGTGAGCATTTGAGATTGAAGCTGGTTACATTTGAAACAAGCATTTACGGGTTTATTTCTGAAACTGCATTCCTTGGGGTTATCACCAAGGTTAGTGGCTATTCCCATGGTTGGGACAAAGACTGGATACCTCGGGGTTATCTCCGAGATTATTCGGTCTTCTCCGGTGTGTGTGTTCAGATTATTGTATCTGCATGCCTCGGTCATCTCCGAGTTGGAATCGCATACTCCCAGATTGCAATCCGGGGTTGATGTTGAACTTCTGGTAGTATCCGGTATGGATTTGGATTGTCTTTCAGGGTTCTCTCTTAAAAGACGAATCTGTTCTCCTACAATGTTAGTAACAGTAGTACAGAAAATTTTGAGTGTCTACAGTGAGCATAAGAATTGCCCAACAAGTTTAAGTTCAATAATATAACGATATATCATGATTGAAATGATTTGAATAATTGGCTGGCTATAATTCAACAATATAATTGTGAACTAGCGAGAACAAATTTATGGTGAACAAGTATTATACATGAACAAATATATATGAACCAACTGGTAATGAAAGTGATCGACCTTTCATATACCGACTTATATACATCTGATATGTACAGAGTACAATTCATGGCAACCATCAATGATTAACCATAAGCTTATCTGAATGAAACAACTCTTAGTAGAGTTAAGTAAAAATAAACTTTTCTAAGCTTGATTATTAGCTCTTGCAATTTATATCGCTTTATCCGAAGACCTAATATTAGTAATATAGATCTCCAATATTAGAATAATATCATCACGATATAATAATATTATATTATATATATACATAGAATAACCTAAACACATACAGATATACCCTATCGATTACATTCATCACATAAAACTTAGCATCAAAATTCGACTATTTAAGTCGAGTTACAACTAACAATTGATTCATCATCCCGAAGGCCAGTGGACAAAATTTCGAGTTTAAGTTTAATTAAACTCTGACTTAATAGTTAACAATTATCTTAGATAATTTTATTATCAGTTAAAACATTTATCGAAGTCTCGTAATAATTTTTAAATAATTATTACTATTTATCATGAATTTTCAATCATTAAAAACGTATTTAAATAATATAAATACCACTTAATTCTTTTGTCATTAATATTTATTTATTATCAAATATTAATGAAATACATAACATAATATTATAATATATTTATAATATTACAAAGTATTTTAATACTTTAAAATCACCTTTATATGATTTTTAAACAATTAAATTCATTACTTTTAATATTAAAATATTAATATTTTCATGACAAAATATCAAAAGTTATATTTTATAACTTAAAATATTTTTATAATACTTAAATCATATGCATATGATTTTTAAATCATTTATTCTATTTTTCCATAATTTATTTAATATATTTATTAAATAAACTAATTACCATTAATATTAATTAATTAATGAAATTCATCACTGAAATATTAAAAGTCACTAAAAATAACTTAAAATATTTTATTATACCATAATATTATTTTTCATGTATTAAAATCATTTTTAAATAATTTATTTAATATTATAATTAAATAAATTAAATACCATTATATTCTAAAAATATTAAATATTTATGAAATATACTCAAAATAATTAAAAACTATTTTTCAGATATTAAAATAATTTTTTAGAATTTATTTTGTATTTTTACTAATTAAAATCTATTTTTTTCTATTTATTAATAATTTTTGAAAATTAGAAATTAAAATAAATAAAACCGTCATAAAAGGACCTATAGCGAGCGTAAATCATTATAGGTGTTCTTGAGCTGTTTCGAGAAAACCCCAGAATTCTTGTCGATTATTGCTAAGTGGGCATGTTTGACCAGTTCTACGTCTTTGGTTATCATGTTTCTGGGTGTGATAAAACGTTGATGTTGTAGTATAAATGTAATACTACCATTATCAATTGATTTCATGGCCAAGCTACAAACAAATTAGAGAGTTATAAGATCTCCAATATGATGTCAGAGCTGTTCTTCATTTTTGGGTTTCCTAGAAAATGAAGAACAGTTCATGGTGCTACTTTTGGATCCTTATATCTTGGTCGCTAGATCTGATTGGTGTGATTTAAGAGTTTCAACATGTATTACATATGACAAGGTACAAATATAATGCATCATACCAGTCTAATAGCATAACACAAAGAGATTAAGGATGGTCAAAGTTCTGACAAAAATCATGTTCTTCACGAATCTGGGTTTTCCAGAAATGGAACCCAGACAGTCGGTCAACGGTAGTTTGACTGGCTACAACTTTGTGTCTATACAAGATCTGGTTAATCTAAGGGTTGGAATGTGTAGTCCTTATACTAGTCTACAAGATAACAATAAGAACTTGTCCAGACTAACAAACAACAATGAGATCGGAGGCTCTAAAGTTGCTTGTCAGACTTCTGGAAAAATCTGGGCTGCCTAGATTCTAGACTTCGTGATCGGTCAACCATGTTTGACCAACCATAACTCACGATCTAAACAAGATATGACCCTGTTTCAAGTTGCAGAATAAAGTCCACATGGCAGAGAATAGGTCCAAAACAAAAAACACACTAAACTTTTAACACACACAGATCTAAGGCCTTTGATATTCGACTGTCAGGCCATATTTTTTCCATTTTTCCAGATTTCTAAAAATTGCTATTTCGTGCTCTTTGATGTTATGGATTCACTATATAGCAACCCAGATAATCAAGTGACACCCTAAAACACCACTTAGACCAATAAATCATAACAAATAACATGGGTCACAAGATTTCAAAATTTTAGGGTTTATACCTTTTCTATCTTTGATCCTTGATTCTGATCTTGATGATCTGATATGGAAGAACTAAGAGGCTAACTTGGCTTTGTTTCTCACTCTCTCCCACTCTCCAAATTCGAAATATAGAGAGAGAATAGGTTTGGACAATTTTGCTAAATAAAGTAAGAGATTTTTCTTACTTTTTAACTTTGAATTCATGGGTTAAATGAATCTTCTTTGGAATGAATGGTACAGTGGGTTTGAGATATCACCACGAGGGTTAGTAGAGTTGGTGGCCAACTCACATTTAGCAAGATTTGCAAGTTATCACAAAATAATGCAAAAAGGGTAAACTAGTCATTTTGATTTTGATTTTAATAGCAAATTGGACAATTAGCCAAACCCTTAGGATTTAGGGTTAGGGTTAGGGTTTAGCCCTTAACTTGCAATTTAATTTCTAAAGTTTCTGAATTTCGGTTTTCAAAATAGAAAGTTAACATTTCTAAATTATAATTAGAAATTTCTAATTATATTAAAATTTCTTAATCATAACTTAAATCTTGCTAATTAGGATTAACATTTCCTAATTAAAATTGCTAATTAAGCAATTAGGATCAAAATGGTCATTAGGATTTATAAACCACTAATTAGGGTTTCTAATAGAAAAATAATTTTCTAACTTAAATCTTAAAAATTAGGATTAATATTTCTTAATTAACATTAAATTATTAAATTAACACTTAGGTTTTCCCTAATTATAAATTAGGGTTCTTAATCCCGAAATTAGTGTTTTCTAAATTTAAAATTAGGGTTTGCCAATTAATTAAACGTTACCCTAATTAACATTATAATTAATATAACTTAAGAATTATAATTATCCTTTAAGTTCTCAGATTAGGGTTTTAAATTCCCGAATTATGGTTTCGGATTTTCGGAACTAAAATTAGGGTTTCCAGATCCGATTTTAGGATTTCTTGTTAAACGCTAGGGTTTTCTAACCGAAAGTTGACGTTCTTAATATATTCTTAGGGTTTGTTACATATATTGTTTATCTGATCAACCCTTGACCCTTAACCACATACTGTACATATATACACCGAACATATTCACGTATTTCCTTAATCCTGAATAATTCACCTAAATTCTTCACAGAATTTTGAAATCCTCAAAATTCAATCTTAAAAATATCAAACGCATACACTTATTTTCTGTCTAGGTTCTAATGTTGAATCTTAAATCAATTAATAAAAATTTTAAAAATATTCTAAATTCTCGGGTTTTCACAAACCCAACGTTGGAAGGGTGTTTTGCCACTATCATACAAGATGTCTAGTGACATACAACCTCGTGTTATCATAAGACAAGGTTGTGCACATCCACCTGCTGAGTATATCTACGAGCACTACCTATATGATCTTGGAGTTTATTTGAAATATAATTTTCAACTGGAGACAGTGGAGATAGTTATATGTTAAGAGAAGACTCACCATTGGAAAGAACATGATAGTAATCTTCTCATTTTTTTGGGGTCTATTGGGTCAACCAAGGATAATTTCGTGGACATATGATATCTATCATAACCTAAACGCATGGCCTCCCATGTACGGAGGTTACCTTGAGCACTTCCCAAAGGTTTTAATTTCTAAAACAATTTTTGGCTATACCTTTATGTAAGGTGCCATTGTGACGTGCTATCCAAGGTTGGGATGAGAGTCACAGTTGGTATATATTTGTATCAAAACTCATATCATATGTGTTGTTGTATTTTGCATGACAATTGTTGTAATAAAGTTGTAGTTGTTTTCTGTACCATGTATTTGGCGACTCAGAATAGGTTGGATGAATTGGACCTATTTTGGGGGCAGTCACAGGTTGTGTGAGCATGGAGGTAATGCTCTAACCTCATGGAAGCCCATGCTAAAGCGCAACAAGTCTTCTCAATCAGAGTGTACTTGTGTTCACTGCTGCTGAATCTTTTGATGAGGTAATAGATAGCTCGTTCTTGGCCTCTATCGTCCTTCTGTCCCAGCATGCAGCTAATGGCGTTGTCACTTATGGACATGTACATGAACATGGGAACATCATCCCTGGGTGGTACCAAAATGGGTGTTTTAATTAGCTGTTCTTTAATTGTGAGGAAGGCATTTTGGCACTCATCATTCCATTTCATGGAGGAGTTCTTCCTTAATAGCTTGAAGATTGGCTCACAGGTTGTTGTGAGTTGAGAGATAAACCTGCTAATGAAGTTGATTCTTCCCAAAATCCGTATTTCCTTCTCTCTCGTGCGAGGAATGGGCATTTTCGTGATGGCTCGGATTTTGGTAGGATCCATTCAATCCCTTTGTGGTGATTGAAATCCTAGCAACTTGCACGATTTAACGTCAAAGGCGCATTTGGCTGGATTCAACTTCAAGTTGTACTTACGCAACCTGTTGAATAGCTTTCTGAGATGGTCTAAGTGGTCTTCCTCATTCCGGGATTTGACAATGATATCATCCACGTAAATCTCAATCTCTTTGTGCATTAAGTCATGGAAGAGAGCCATCATAGCTCGCAGGTAGGTGGCTCTGGCATTGATGAGGCCCAATGACAACCGTCTATAGCAAAAGGTTCCCGAAGGCATGATGAAAGCAGTTTTTTCACGATCTTCTTCAGCAACCATGATTTGATGGTACCCCGCAAAGCAATCCGCAAAGGAGTAAATGTCGTATTGAGCAGTATTGTTAATGAGAATATGGATGAATGGCACGGGAAAGCTATCCTTTAGGCAAACTTTGTTCAAGTCCCGGTAATCCATGCAAACTCGCACCGTCCCTCCAGGTTTAGGTACTGGTACAATGTTGGATATCCACTCAGGATATGTAGACACCATGATGACGTCAGCTTGAAATTGTTTCACAATTTCTTTTCTTACCTTTAAACTCCACTCAGGTTTCAATCGCCTGAGCTTTTGCTTGACTAGCTTAAATCCCTCTTTAATGGGAAGGCGATGAAGGACAATGTCAGTGGACAAACCCACCATGTCTTCATGAGACCATGCAAACACATCCTGGAATTGGAATAATAGCGTAACCATGTCATTCCTTTGGTTTGGGGTAAGGTCTGAACCAATCTGGATTAACTTAGGGCTTTCTAAGGTTCCGAGATTGAAAGAAGTGGTTTGATCAAGGTTGGGTTTAGGTTTGTCTTTGACCCATTCTTGAATTTTTGGAGGCACCTCAATGTCCTCATGTATATCCATCAAGGTTGAATTCATCTCTACATCAAAGGTACAATCCTTGTGGAGAAGAGGCACCGTATCAGCAAGTACATGCACATCTAAATTCAGGGTCCTGAAACAAAATATGCTTTCACTTAGCATATATGAAACATTTTGATCATACACAGTGTTAGCATGTACTGACAAAATAAACTGCTAATACTGTACATAAAAGTAAGCAGTTATTATATCTACATGGCAGAAAGAGTTTCTACCCGTTTTACCCTTGTCGACCAATGCAAGGAGTGCTACTCCAATTGGCAAGGGCAAAGTTTGGGCGGACCACAGTGATGGAGGAGTTGTCACTATCTTCCTTCTCCCGAATGATGGCCAATACGTCTGGGCAATCATCATCTAGGGTGTATCTGTTTGTATGTTCATCATGGATGATGATGCACATGCCCAACATTATCTGGACGACGTTCTGTTTGATTCTTTGTTTCTCTTCTTCCACTGCGGGATCTGGAACAAAGATTTCTTTCTCCTTCACCGGTATAGGCTTGGGAAATAACATAGCCATTACGTTGGCTGGAACCTTTACAGGAGGTTGTGCAGACTCAGAGTTTAAAGGCGAAGATAAACGTCGTGTGGCTGAAGTTGAAGGAATCTGTTGATGTTTATGAGGATTCCTTTGACTAGAATTGGTAGAATAGCCTAGTCCAGCTGTTCCATTCTGCCTGGCTAATTGAATTGGGTACTTGATACCCTGGTGATCTTTACCCAGCCCTTGTCCCGGCTGATGACCCAATGACATCATTTCCTGAGTAGCTGACATTACTTCGACGGAAATCTTGGGTGCGGGAAATGGCGTTCCAATTGTATGGTACTGGGTATTGCTCACTTCCAAGGCATGAAAACTGACCGGTTCAACATCTGCATTAGCGTTGATGAATGGCATGTCCCCGTGTTAAGGACATTCGGTTCGGCGTTGGTAGTAACAGTGCTATTGTTGATAATGTATTTCAGATTCTTGATGAAGGGTGGAGGGGACTGCCCCAGCCATATGAATCCACGGTCTTCCCAAGAGCAGGTTGTATCCCAAATCTATCTTGAGTACGTGGAAAGATACGCAGAATGTGTGGGGACCAATTTCAATTGGTAGCTCAATTACTCCGACCGAATTCCGGCGGGCTCCGTCAAAAGCTTTGATAATCGTATGGCTGCTCCGAATTCGGTTGAGATTAACATTCATCTTCAACAAAGTGGCGTATGGACAGATATTTAGAGATGAGCCTCCATCTATCAAGACTCCAGCCAACATATATCCGGAGGACAAGATCGCAATGTGTAACGGCTTGCAATGACCGGTCCCTTCGGGCAGTATATCGTCATCAGTGAAGAATATCACATTGTTGTTGAAAATGTGATTAACCAAGTGTTGAAACTTTTTCATATCCACTGATTCTGGTAGATAGGCTTCTTCCAAAACCTTTAGCAAGATCTTCCGTCGATCCTCGGAAGTTAGGACTAAGTCCAAAATTAAAATCTGATGTGGAGCTTCTCTCAAGCTTAAAACCACCTTGGCTTCGTGATGACCCATAGTGCGGAGGAATTTTTCAATCTTCTCCATGGGTATTTTCCCCTTTGATTTGATGGTGGGCTTCATCACCCGTTGGGGAAGATATAGTGGATTTTCATTCGACATTGTAGCAGTTGTATGTGAGGTGGACCCTTCACCTTCTCCATAATTCTATGGAACTGTGTGCAAGCTAACAATAGGATATTGTGCTCTGCATGGTAAGTTGATTGGCTCGGGAGCGACCACTTTCAAAGGATTATTGATTCCTCTGAGTTGAATTATTTGCATTGTGAGTGATTAGTTAGTCCCATCAGTTTCAGTGGATATGACTGCTACCAAACTCTTCCACTTAGTAGGACATGTATTCTCACTTGCACGTAACACAGTATCATCGTCTGCTAAATGCAGAATACCGCTGTCAATGAGATTCTGGATAAGGTGGCGGAGTGCCCAAAGATTCTTCGTCTTATGGCCAGTGAGATTGGGTGATATCTTGACATATTCCATCAACATTGTGTCACGAATCCCCGAACGGGGTTGATTGGAGGTATAAGGGAACTGATACTTCCTTCATTGATTAGCATCTGAAGGATTTCGTCCATAGGTTGGCCCAGATGTGTAAATTCCCTTCTGTTGGCAAAATCATGACGAGCTTTGGCATTCACTATCTTTGCCACTTTATCCTCTAGAGTTTCACTTTCTGCAGGTAATGTGGGAATATTCATAACAAGAGGGAGGAGACTAGCATGCTCCTGGCTTACTAACTGGCGTGTAACTTGATGCTGGTAGGTCACCAGTTCTGCCAATTGCTTGATCTGTTTGCATAGAGCTTTCATCTTACGTTCCATTGCAAACTAGAACTTGTCACAATCCCATTTGTCCACTCCTTCTCTAGTGGTTCGAGATGATTCGCCATTGAAATTGGAACTTTGTCCATTGCTCTAATTGATAATGTTGACCTCTTCTTCTTTGTGTTGAGGAAGAGGGTTGTCTTGTACGTGAGGTTGATCTTGTTTGGTGACCACGATTTCCCCGTTGTCTATCAGGTCTTGGATTTTGTGTTTCAAGGCCCAACAATCTTGAGTATCATGTCCGGGTGCCCTGGCATGATATGCACATTTCTTAGCAGCATTGAAACCCCGTCCATTAGGGCTGGCTGGTGGAAGAAGATGCGTGATTTTCTTCTGTGTTGTCAGAAGCATAAGAATATTCTCGAATGAGTCCCCCAAGGGTGTGAACACTCGAGGGTGTCTAACTTCTCCACCTTTTGGTACTAGAGGATTCGATGACTGAGCTTGAAAGGGAGTGTAGTTTCTCCTTTGAATATGCATGTTCTAATTGCCTTTTTGACCCTGTAGTATCAGGGAAACATCTTCCTCTTTCTTCTTATGGACCCTCCGGGGGTTGTTTCCATAATTTCCAGATTAAATGTGCCCAGCAATAGCTTTAAGGGCAGCTAGGTCTTGAATCTTTCCTGACTTCAATCCCATCTCAGCCATCTCCCTGTGTTTAATCATTTTCGAAAATGGTTTACTGATGCCGGCTAACACTCTCTCATAGAAAGGAGCTTCTTGTATGTCTATGAAGGTCATTACCATCTCTGATTCTGTCATGGAAGGAATAACTTGGGCAGCCAGATGTCTCCACCTTTGAGCATACTCTCTGAAAGACTCGTTGGACTGTTTCTTGACCTTGGTAATCTGATACCGGTCAGGAGCCATCTGAGACTGAAAGCTCTATTGAGTGAGGAAGGCGTATGCTAGCTCTTCCCAGCTATGGATCTTTGAGTTGTCAAATCTTGTGTACCACGAATGGGCTTCTCCAGTTAGACTCTTCTGGAATAGTTGCATTCTGAGTTTTTCGTCCTCTGCATAAGATCCAAGTTCTCCAATGAACACCTTTAAATGTGTGTAAGAATCTCCTAACCCATCATATTTTTCAAAGTCAGGATTTTTAAATTTTTCTTGATAATGAACACCAGGGAATATACAAAGGTCAGCATATGAAACACACTCGTGTGCTCCAATTCCTTTGATAGCACGAAGGGTCTCTTCCATTTAGAGGACTTTCTTTTTGATGTCACCGATGTCTGGATCTCCAGTGGGATGGGCAACATCATGAGTTTTGTTGGTGTGACACCCCCAAATCCGGGTTACCTGAGCCCCGAGTTTGGTGTTCATGATCCACGATATAATAACATCTAATTACCCATTTAAATATATATAGGAATACATAACTCATTAACATAAGTTGTTAATACATAAGTCCCAGGTTTGCTAACCTTAAAATTATAAACATACCCCTTAGATAAACAAAAAGGGTTTACAAATACAACATAATAATAAGTTCGTTATAACTACTCCAGCATCTTGCCTTTGCCTTTATTCTTCTTCGACCCGTTGGCCTCTTCGTTTCTAGCTGAAATGTTTTATTCATAGCAAGGGTGAGCAACAAGTTTGCCCCGCAAGTTAAAATAACAATAAATGTATACGAATCAATAAGAATAGACTATCTATTTTGATAGAATGAAACCAAAGTTCGGGGAACTTTGAAATAGCTGAACAAATCATTAATCAATAACAAGTCTTCTCGTATTCTAGGCAACACAATAATCAGATAATGAAAGAGTATAACGCTTTCATAATTTCTACGATATTCTATTGAATAAACAAGAATCAATTCTACACAATAACAAAGTGGAATGTTTTCCAGATTTATGCTGAGCGATCCATTAGATCTAAAACTTCTACTTTCTCGGGTATCTATCAAAGATTTACTTTGATACATACGCAGGAGTATCAGATAACCATAAAGATTAAATCATACCCCTCTGCAAGTACTTAGAGCCGGCCAACTCCTTGTACCCTATATTATGCATAATACTTAATCGCGCGCAAAGGTCGAATATACGACTTAAAATATTTGTTCCCTTTATATAAAAGGTTGTTCTTCTCAGTCTCAGAATCAAGATTTTGATTTAACAACGAAATACTGTGATTTCAAATTCTATGTACTTATCGATCTAGTTGAAATAATTGGCATCGATCAATCAATAACAATTGAATTCTCTTCTCGAATTTATCAAGTTCTAACAAATGTGCGTCTAGCCAGAATAATTAGCTAAGATATTTCTCAACATAATTTGACAATAAACAGGAATTATCTGTACTGTCAATTCTATCTTCTACGAATATGAATATCCAACAACAGTTATTCTATAATGGTATATTCTCCGAATCAGTAATTCATTTTGAATTATTAAATATGCACTAACTGCGAATAATCAACAATAAATTCCGTGGACATGGTATAATTAGCAATAATTAACCATAATAATTGAATGAATATAACTCAAGGTTGAGTTAGGAAAATTGTCATTCCGCTGCGTTGATTACAAACTACACATATAATTAACTGCGTTTGTAAGACCTATATCCAACAATGCTCGGTCTCATAATTAGCACAATCATTTATAACACGTAACAATCGTATTTTACAAATCAAACTTCTCTGAACACATTACCACATAGTCACATTAGTGTTTATAAACTATATAAACACTTAACAAGTCTAACTAGTTGATTCGGTTTGGACTTCGGTCCATTCTCGGTGTTCTGGTCACCATATCCGACAATTAACACATTGATTGTCAATTAAACTTGTTCTCTAAGCTTCAATATTATTTTAGATTAGTCAAATATCGTTTATAATATTTTTCGGAAGTTTTAATAATTTAAAAACAATTATTATAATTTATAATAATTTTTCAAACACTTAAATCATTTTTAAATGATTTAATTATCAAATAATCTTATTATCATTAATATTTAATAATATAAAAATATTAATGTATACTTGTCAAAATATTAAAGTTATTATTAATAACTTAAAATATTTTTAAATCATCAATATTCTACTTAAATGATTTTTAAAAGAATTAAAATTATTTTTAAATCATCACCATTAATATCTAAATATTAATCGAAATTATTATCCAAATATTAAAAGTCATTTATTATAACTTAAAAATTTTTAAATCATTTTTTTCATTTTTAAATGATTTTTAATTCAATATAACCATTTTTAATTCATTTATTTAATATAACAATTAAATAAATCTAATATCATTAATATTAATTTATTAATGAGAATTCTCCAAAAATATTGAAAATTATATTTTATAATTCAAAATATTTTCTAACACTTTATCCTTGTTTAAAATGATTTTTAAATCAATAAAATTATTTTTATCTTATTTATTTAATTTAATAATTAAATAAATTTAATATCATTAATATTAATTTATTAATGAAAATTCTCCAAAAATATTAAAAGTCACATTTTATAATTCAAAATATTTTTAAATACATTATTCTTATTTAAAATGATTTTTCATAATATTAAATCATTTTTCTCTAATTTACTTAATATACTAATTAAATAAATTAAATATCATTTTTTTTCAAACAATTATAATTATTTAAGAAAAATGTCCCAAATAATTAAAAGTTATTTTTTAGAATTTAAAATAATTTTTAAAACCATTTTTAGTAATTTTTATAATTTATTTCTATTTTTAAATTAATTACCGAAAAAATCAGAAAATAAATTAATTAAATCGTCGCTCTAGGGTTTTAGCTACACAAAGCGTCGCTGTTGGTGTTCTTGAGCTCAAGAACACTGACAACTTCGTGTTCATGGTTGCTCGTTTGACTGACTATAATTCTCTGTACATTCATGTTCTAGGCTTGCTTGAAACTCGAACTTGTAGAGTTTATGTAGTACTACAATTAACATCAACAATATCAGACATACAACAGTTTAACAAGGAGATCAGATCTCCTAAAGTCGTTGTCAGAATACTGCTGGGTTTTCTGGGTAACCCAGAAACCCAGACAGTCACAACATGCCCTTTTGAAGCTCCATTATTATAATGTTCTGGTCATGGTTCGTATAATCTAATGGCTCCCATGTGTACTCCTTATGTTAAGGAACATTAATCACTCAATAAATCAGTTTAAAATCAACAAGATCACCACGAATCAGACGGTCAAACTTTGTCAGAAACTTGGTTCATGAACTTTCTTGAAATTCCAGAATTTCAAAATCAGTGCCAGTGGCCTATTTTGACCACGTGCTAAAATCGATATATGGATTATTTATGAGTTCTTAAGGCATGAGTCTACAGTTCTTATTACCAGCTACAATCTTAATACAACAAATCATTAAAACACAAAGACGACTGACAGATCCGGACCATACAAAACGTTGTCAGACACTGATTTAGCTTTTCTGGGTTACCCAGATTTGGCACGGTCAACGTCGGTCAACAATGTTTGACCATGAATAAAATGAAATCTAGACATCATATAACTGTTATTTCAATTGCAGAACAAAGACCTACTACCAGACTAATGATCCAAAACATCAAACAACAAAAATCATAAATACACAAAGATCTACAGCCACTGACATTAGCTTGTCAAACGACTTTGACTGTTCTTGAGCAGTTTTTGAAAACTTCATTTTTAAAGCCATTTGATCCTATGGATCTATGGTATATCACCATATATTATCATAAAACACCTTCTAAAAAACATCTAAACACAAAAACACAAAATCTTTCTTACTAAATAAGATCAAATAGAGACTTGGGGTTTATACCTTCTTGCTAGATCTTTGATCTTGATCTTCCTAATCTGATCTAGGTGATCAAGTAACTGATTATATGACTGAATTGCTTGCTATTTTCGGATATGAAGAGAGAGAGAGAGAGAGTTAGTGAGAGCTAGGTTGGAAAATAATGCAAATGTAGTAACTTTCTGTGATAACCCGGGATTTCGAATAATTAAAATTTTACGAATAATTTTTTTTAATATTAATATTGATTATCAATTTTGCGATATGTATCTGTGATACGAGTCTCGAGAATGTCAATTTGTGTATTGACTAATAAAATTAGAGTAGAGTTGTGCTTAAAAAGATGAAAAACCCTAACCCTAATTTCTGGAAAGGAATTCGACATAAAATATAATGAAAATAATTATATTAATGAGTACGCGTTTGTATTGTTTAGAATTTTGATCAATGATTGATCGGATATGGTTTAAAATTATAAACCCTAATAAGAGATTAGAAACCCTAATCTCAGGATTAGGAACCCTAACGTACCGTTAGAAACCCTAATCGTATGACGGGAAACCCAAATTTAAAATCCGGGAATCCTAAAACCCTAATTAGGAAACCCTAATCCTAATTGGGAAGCCTAATGTGTGTATTAAACTTTAATATGATTAGAAAACCCTAATTATATTTTAGTTATTATAATTTCTATTTTACAAACCCTAATTGTAATTTATAAAATTTATTTTCCTAATTAAAACCCTAATTCGTGGGGTATAAACCCTAATGACCATTTTGACCCTAATTACTAAATTAGGCAATTTTAATTAGGAATATTAATCCTAATTAGCAAGATTGAATTTTATGATTAGGAAATATTAATATAATTATTGAATCCTAATTATAATTTTGGAATATTAATATTAATTTTCTTCTCTGTTTTAGATTTTTCTTGTTTGATGTTTTAGATCGGTAGTCTGACATGAGGACTGTAATCTGGAAGTGGAATCTCAGCCATTCCATGTCCAGGTTACAAGATATTCATGGTCAAAGTGAGTTGACCGAGCTTGACCAACACTTTCTGGGTAACCCAGAAAGTGAGAATTCGTGTCTGACAACGTTTTCAAATTCCTTGATCTGTCACGTTTTGTACGTTTTGTTGTTGTTGTTATCATAAATGTGTATCCTGTTATCGTGACTGTAGATTAATGGCTTTATATCATGTATTTGATCAATAGAGCAAATTTAGAAAGCGGTCAAAGTAGCCTACTTTAAGATGAATGTTTGTTTTCCGAATTTCCGAGAACGCATGAACTCGATTTTGTCGAGTTTGACCGGCCATATCTTGTAGATCTGTTGTTGTTAAACGAATGGTTGTTATATTCATGTACCTTAACACTAGTACTACCGATTAGGACCATAACATAAGTAATTTGAAGCGTAGAACATAGAATTATTTGAGCCCCAAAGTAGTACTGAAGTCGCTCGGTTTCGGGTTACCCGTAAAACCAGTGAGTCAGTCTCGACAAGACTTTGGAAGGGTCGGATCTTGCTAGCTTGTTATGATACGACTCTGTTAATGATTAATAATTGTAGTCTTACATAAACAGTACATAACCACAGCTCAAGCTAGCCCAGAAACGTATTACACCGAGAATCATGGCCAATCAAACAAGGCAGGTTGATAACGAAGTCATCGTTGTTCTTGAGCTCAAGAACACCAACAACGACGCTTTGTGTCGCTAAAGGGCTTTAGCGACGATTTATTTATTTTTTATTTTCAAAATTTCCGGTAATTAATTAAAAATAGAAATTAAATTATAAAATTATTAAAATGGTTTTAAAATTATTTGAAATTATGAAAATAATTTTTGACCAATTAGAATATTTTTCTTTAATATTTATTATTATTTAAATATTAGAGGTATTTAATTTATTTAATTAGTGTATTAAATAAATTAGAGAAAAATGATTTAATATTATGAAGAATCATTTAAAATAAGAATAATGTATTTAAAAATATTTTGAGTTATAAAATGTGACTTTTAATATTTTTGGAGAATTTTCATTAATAAATTAATATTAATGATATTAGATTTATTTAATTATTAAATTAAATAAATGAATTAAAAATGATATTATTGATTTAAAATTATTTAAAAATGAGAAAATGATTTAAAAATATTTTAAGTTATAAATAATAACTTTTAATATTTGGATAATAATTTCATTAATATTTAGATATTAATGGTGATGGTTTAAAAATGATTTATTTACTTTAAAAATCATTTAAGTAGATTATTGATGATTTAAAAATATTTTAAGTTATTAATAATAACTTTAATATTTAGACAAGTATGCTATTAATATTTTTATATTATTAAATATTAATAATGATAAGAGATTTGATAATTAAATCATTTAAAATGATTTAAGTGTTTGAAAAATTATAAAATTATAATAATTGTTTATAAATTATTAAAAGCTTCAAAAATATTATAAATGATATTTGACTTATCTAAAATAATATTGAAGCTTAGAGACCAAGTTTAAATGACAATCAATGTGTTAATTGTTTGATAGGTGACCGTAACACCGAGAATGGATCAAGTCCAACTGCAATCAACTAATTTAGACTTGTTAAGTGTTTATATAGTTTATAAACACTAATGTAGTTAGGGGTGCTCATCGGTACAAAACCGGCCAGTCCTAAAAAAAAACCCAAGCCGTCTTCAAACCGAAAAAAAAATCCGGAAAATCAAGAATCAAAAGCAGAGTGCAATAATAGCCTGTTTGATGACTTGCTTTCGATACACAATCGGTCTGCTTTTTTTGTTCGGTTTTCGCTTTTAACCGATAATTAAATAATTTTTTTATATTAAGAAATTTAATATAAAAATGCAATTGTATGGTTTTCGGTTATCTTACCGAATAACCTGCTTTTGTGCATACACAAATTTTTTTTCTATTCTATTATATTATTTTTTATGGTTTTCGGTTCTTTTTTGGGTTTTTCGTATTCTCGAATTCAAAATTTTCATTACCGCTACCTAGATCAAAAAGTATAAAAAAACCGAAAAACCAAGATCAAAAAATTGAAATCAAAAAAACCTAAGATCACGGATGACGGTTCAATCGATTTTAGTAAAAACCGAAAAACCGAAAAAAATGAGCACCCCTAAATGTGGCTACGTGGTAATGTGTCTAGGAGAAGTTTGATTGTAAAATATAGTGTTACGTGTTATAAATGATTGTGCTAATTGTGAGACCGACATTGTTGAATATAGGTCTTACGAACGCAGTTAATTATATTGTGTAGCTGTAATCAACGCGGAAGTCAAGTTTCCTAACTCAACCTTGAGTTATATTCATTCAATTATTATAATGGTTAATTATTGCTAATTATACCTTGTCCAGGGATTTATTGTTGATTAAATCACAGTTAGTGCATGTTTAATAATTCAAATTGAATTACTGATTCGAAAAATATATATTCGTAGAATTATTGTTGTTGGATATTCATATTCAGAAAAATAGAATTGATGAAGATGATAATTCCTGCTTATTGTCAAATTATGTTGAGAAATGTCTTAGTTAATTATTCTGGCTAGACGAACATTTGTTAGGACTTGATAAATTCGAAAAGAGAATTCAATTGTTATTAGTAGATCGATGCCAATTATTTCGGCTAGATCGATAAGTAAATAGAAATTGAAATCATTGCATTTCGTTGTTAAATCAAATTTTGATTCAAAGACTGAGAAGAACAACCTTTTATATAAAGGGAACATTTTGGGTCGATATTCACCATTATTCTTGCTATTCGCTAAGTATTATGCATAATATCGGGTATAATAAAGCTGATCACTTGTTATTCTTGCAGAGGGATATGATTTAATCTTTATGGTTATCTGATACTCCTGCGTATGTATCAAAGTAAATCTTTGATAGATACCCGAGAAAATAAGTTCAAAGATCTGGTGAGATCACTCAGCATAAATCTGGAAAATATTCCACTTTGTTATTGCGTAGAATTGATTATTGTTTATTCAATTGAATATCGTAGAAACTTTGAAAGCGTTGTACTCTTTCATTATCAGATTGTTGCGTTGCCTAGAATTCGAGAAGACTTGTTATTGATTAACGATTTGTTCAACTATTTCAAAGTTCCCCGAACTTTGGTTTCATTCTATCAAAATAGATAGTATGTTCTTATTGATTTGTATACATTTATTATATGTTTTAACTTGCGGGGCAAACTAGTTGCTCACCCTTGCTAAATATAACTTTTCAGCTAGGGACGAAGTTGCAGAAGGTGCAGTGAAGAACAAAGGCAAAATGCTGGAGTAATTATAATAAACTTATTATTATGTTAGGTTTGTAAACCCTTTTTGTATATCTAAGGGGTATATTTGTAATGTTAAGGTTATCGGACCTGGGACTAATGTATTAACAACATATGTTAATGTGATATGTATTATTATTTCTATATGAATGGGTAGATAATTAGTATTATATTGTGGATCGTGAACACCAAACTCGGGGGTCAGGTAACCCGAATTTGGGGGTGTCACAGGTTGGTATCAAAGTTGTAGTGATCAAGGTGTCACAAGTTGGTAGAAGAGCTGTAGGCTATAAACCTTAAGTGGGATGGGGAAAACCCTATGATTATAACCATTAGAGAAATCTAGAAAACTCATTTAGAATACTAAGTGAGGGATTGCCGAAGTGCGTCGATAGTGAGATATGTGGTCACATAGTGTGAAAAGTTCGTACTGGAGAAGTATTAATCTAGTTAATTAGACTAATGGTAGGATGTGAGGAGAAGATGAAATGAGTGCGGAGATGCTAGCGACTGTTGCACCAGTGCCAGTAGCCGAGGTACCAGCGCAAAGTGAATCAGTTGAGAAGGTGAGAGAAGATGAACCTATGGTAAATCTGGGGAGCGATCATGACGATTATCCCGAAATGTATCTGAGTGGTGATGAGGAGGCAGAGTCCGAAGGAGCTAAAGTGGAGAAAGGGAATAAGACTAAAGTTGGAGAACAAGATCAAGAATTTGCAGAAGTCTAAGAACTCCAGAGTAAAGTGTTTTTCTTGGAGGAGTTATGGAAGACAGAGCGAGTGTTACGCAAAATGATTGAAGAACGGAACGAGCTCAAGGCGCAGGTGGAAAGAATGAAGACTGAAGATAGTGGATCGTCTGAAGGAACCAGTAAGAGGGGCAAGAATAAGAGAAAGAAGGACAAAGACATCGATGATTCTGAAAATTCAAACCCGAAGAAGAAGCAAGTTTGCAGCAAGTGTGGAAAGACTCACGTGGGAGAATGTTTGATGAAGAAGAACGTGTGCTTCAATTTTAAGTAGGAAGGACATATTTTCCTATATTGTCCTAAGCCGAAGGCAACAAGTGTCCCAGTAAGAAGAAGACTGGTGAAGGGAGTGGACGGTAGATAGCTTAAGTTTAAGCGATGATACCTTTTGACAGTGTGTGATATTAACGGTTGTAATATTAAGAACGATGTGTGAACATATGTATAAATATATATGTTTGTATGAGTGAAATCTTTATTTTCTATATGAATATAAGATTAAGATTAATTTTTGAGTTCTTAAAACTCATACTTATGGTAAGTTCATGACTCATGATTATATGAAATGTTTTGAACCCCTCAGCGAATGGACGCCAAAGGTATGACTAGGATAAGTTCATATACTCATATAATTGTGGCAAGTTCCTGAAACCCTAGGTGTAGTAAGTTTGATGAACTGGGGAATAACTATGTGTAAATGGAGAATTACAACTGTTGTTTAAAGTTGTGTTGTTAATCCTGATATTATTTAAAAAGGGATAGTGCTATGTGTTAGGAGCTAAATGTACTGTGTGCTATTTGAATAAATATGCGATTATATGAGAATTTTTTTTAATTCTTATTCTGTTATTAATAAGAATTTGTATAGAGAAGGGGAATTAATGTAAGATTTTTATCAGATAATGCCGCCAAGGAAAGGAAGTCTAAAGGAAAATATGGAAGAACAATTTATGAATCTGAAGCAGAAGAATATGTCAGTGGCAGAATATTTTGTCAAGTTCGACGAGTTAGCAAAATTTGCTCCACATCGAGTGGACACTGAGGAGCTTAAAGCACGATGTTTTAGGAATGGATTGAAATCGTTGGTACTCGAGAAGTCGGATGTGTCGCAAATTAGTTCATTTTCAACGTTATTAGAAAAAGCCATTATCGTTGAAGGAGAAATTGAAGTCAGATTAAAGAATAGTCAAGAACAAAGAAAGGAGGTCAAGGGAATAATATGATAGTGGTAGTGGAGGTAGTAATCTTAATAAACGTAAGAGGGATGGTGATATTAATTCACCCGGTGAAATAATCCAAAGAGAGATTAGGAAGAAAGGCGCCGCCACGTAGTTTCTTTGGAAGCGTCATCAAGGAGTTTGTTTGAAGAACAAAGGAGTCGCCATAACCGTGGGTCAAGAGGGACACATGTCACCCCAAAGTCCCATTCCAAAGAAGACACAAGGTTGTTTTGCGTGTGGATGGACCGATCATCTGGTCCGGAATTGTCCGAAGAGAAATGTAGAGAGGAGAAGTGCCAACAAGGGACCCGATAGCAGAACCTTTGCGATTTGAGGACCTGCACAGCCAAGAAGACCAACAACATTCACTTTTAGCATGACAGTTCCAAATGCAGCAGCTGCCCATGAAGAGGCTACAGGTATCGAGTTCGGTTAGAAATTAAATTACGCGAGAAATACGAGTTAGATATTTTTGTGATTTATTTTCTTTTATACGATCCAAGTCACATGTTAGAATTTGAGACACAAATTAATATTATGTTGTTAAGAATGAATTGATGATACAACTTTAAAAGATTGTAAAGAATAAGAAAGAGGTGATTCCGAGGACGGAATCCTTTTAAGGAGGGGTGAATGTGATAACCCGGGATTTCGAATAATTAAAATTTTTGAATAATTTTTTTTTAATATTAATATTGATTATCAATTTTGCGACATGTATCTGTGATACGAGTCTTGAGAAGGTCAATTTGTGTATTGACTAATAAAATTAGAGTAGAGTTGTGCTTAAAAAGATGAGAAACCCTAACCCTAATTTTTGGAAAGGGAATCGACATAAAATATAATGAAAATAATTATATTAATGATTACGCGTTTGTATTGTTTAGAATTTTGATCAATGATTGATCGGATAAGGTTTAAAATTATAAACCCTAATAAGAGATTAGAAACCCTAATCTTAGGATTAGGAACCCTAATGTACCGTTAGAAACCCTAATCGTATGACGGGAAACCCTAATTTAAAATCTGAGAATCCTAAAACCCTAATTAGGAAACCCTAATCCTAATTGGGAAGCCTAATGTGTGTATTAAACTTTAATATGATTAGAAAACCCTAATTATATTTTAGTTATTTTAATTTCTATTTTACAAACCCTAATTATAATTTATAAAATTTATTTTCCTAATTAAAACCCTAATTCGTGGGTTATAAACCCTAATGACCATTTTGACTCTAATTGCTAAATTAGGAAATTTTAATTAGGAATATTAATCCTAATTAGCAAGATTGAATTTTATGATTAGGAAATTTTAATATAATTATTGAATCCTAATTATAATTTTAGAATATTAATTTTATATTTTGAAAACCGAAATTCGAAAATATTGGAAATTAAATTGCAAACCTAAAGGGTTTAAACCCTAAACCCTAAAGGGTTCAAACCCTAAACCCTAACCAAAACCCTATACCCTAACAGTTTGTGCATTGGGCAAGAATGCCATTAAAATTAATTTACAAAAGACCAAAATGCCCTTTTGGGATATTTTAGTAAGTAACTTGTAAAATTTGACAACACCTTTAGTTGTTCACCTAACCAATTGACTTGGTGACTCTAAAAATCTCTGAAATCAGTCCATTATTGCCAGCCAACTAGCCAGCACATCAGATCATTCATTGCACCATGTGTTATAAGTAATTAAAGAGAGAGAAAATGCATGTATTTGTTTATTTTGCTACTAAGCTCTCACCAACTCTCTCTCACTAAAAGCTCTGAAAATCACTAGTAGACCAGTCACTAAAATAGCCCTAGATCAACCAATATCAGATTTGAGAGCTAAGATCAAGAATTTAAAGCTAGAAGGTATAAACCTATTTTGATTTTTCGATCCATCCAGCTGCTAAGAAAATTTCATGTTTATGTGTTTAGATCTTTGCTAGATGATGTTTAATGATGATCTATGTTGATATAACATAGATCCATAGCATCAATATGTTTTAAAAGTGATTATTTTCAAATCGCCAAGAATGAGAAAATGTAATGGTCCCGACAAGCCAATGTCAATGTCGGCGTCATGACATCTTCTTTGTTTAAGATTTTTCTTGTTTGATGTTTTGATCTAGGTGTCGACATGAGGACTATAATGGAAGTGGAATCTCGCCATTCCATTCCAAATACAACTTATTCAAAAGTGAGTTGACAAAAGTTGACTAACACTTTCTTCGGGTAACCCGTAAAGTGAGAATCCGTGTCCCCACAACGCTTTTCAAATTCCTTGATCAAAAACATGTTGTTATCATAAATATGTATCTGAATACGCCCCCAAAATTAGGTATACATCACCCATTATACAAACTCAAAAGGAGTCCTCATTACAACTTATTAATACACTATCTATTTCAATACGTAATAAACATAAACTGTGAGTTTGAATACTAATATTATCTACTAGAGATTATACAAACTCAAAAGGAGTCCTCATTACAATTATTATCACACTATTTCACGTATAGTGAGGACTACTAATACTATCCTTTCACCATCACTCCGAGAACATATTCTCATTTCAAAAGAAAGGAAGGGTGAGCTCAACTAGCCCAAGAAGAAATATTATGACTAAGATAATGCGTAATAAATTATCATTAGTCTCCAAACCATGTTAAACTGATAAAATATAATAGACATCAAGTTTAACTGCAGCGAAACAAGCAATCCATTAAAAGAGTCAAGTAGAAAATAAAATCTACTATCTTTTATGATTAAAAAGGTTTTTCATCACTGTTATCGCTGAGACTCAACTTAATAAATATTCCACATCATCGAATCACCCCTGCACTACGGCCAAGGATATTCTTTAGTATCACGACCACAATTATCCATGCACTACGGGCCAAGAATATTTGTGTATTCATTAATGGTCATGATCATGCCAACAACTGTCCATCAATGCACTACGGGCCAATGAGAACTTTTACCACATCATTTGTAACATTACTACCATGATTACACCGAATAATCCCTGTCATAATCATACCAAGTCCATCTATGCACTACAGTGCCACAAATGAATTTCAAAAAAATATAAATACGAGGATGATGACAATGATATAAGAATTCAATAAAACAAGTTCAAGAATTATTTTATCCAGAATTATTAACGTCCAAATTGTCAACATGATATCGCTTTTGTAGAGAGTAAAATTCAAGAATGATCGTAAGAATATTTCCATGAAAAGATATCGATGAAGCGCAAATATCAAGGATATTCTACTAATTTCATGGAGTATAGAAGTCAAAACTTTAACCAACCGAGTATAATAAAGAATGGAATAACAAAAGAAATCACCATGCATGCGGTATTTCACATAGAGATAGGTTATTCCAATGTAATAATAATAACGAAACCAAAGTCGTGCAAAATTTAACCGACAGTGATGTTCCAACAGTAATAATAATAAAGATTTTAACCAGTGTCCGTGTAAAACACATGCATGTGATGTTCCAATGTAATAATAATAAGATTTTAACCAGTCCCCTGTAAAAACACACGCATGTGATGTTCCAACGGAATAATAATAAAGATTTTAACCAGTCCTGTAAAACACATGCATGTGATGTTCCAAATGTAATAATAGAAGAATGTCACCAAGTATAGGGTAGACCAAGGTATACAAAGTTATTCCAATGTAATAATAAGAAATGGAATAACAACAGCTTCTTCATGAATAATAAAAAGAATAACACCCCTTACTTACCGTAAAAGAAGAACCTAAAAATAAGAGTAGTTAAGTAAGTAAATTTTTCTTTCTTTCTCTCTATAAATTTCTCTCTCTGTAGAGTTTCAAAGAATTCGTAAGAAAATAATGAAGGAATGAGCTTCTATTTATAGAAAATGGAATGCATAGTAAATTAACTCATGAACGGTCCGAGATTGATTTACTTTAAATCGACGGTCCATATTTAAAGAAAAATCTTTTAAATAAAATATAATATATTCTATTTATAATCTAATAAAACGAATAGCTTTATAAAAGATTTTACTATGTAAACACTATATCAGCACTACGCAAATACTATACATAATAAAATATAATATATTCTAATTATTGTCTAATAAAAATGTGTATAGCTTTATAAAAGTATTCTGCTTTTATATAAAAAATTTTACTATGCAAAACACTATGCAGAATAATTATGCAACACTATGCATAATAGAATATAATATATTCTATTTATAGAATAACTTTATAAAAGTATTCTGCTTTTATATAAAAGATTTTTTCAGATTATTACATTATAATACCAACAAATCGAGTGACTTATCACGTAAGCATCAATAATCAATACCGCAGTATTACTACTATGCAACCACGCCAGACATCGTATTTTTTTACACCGGTGTTTCAACAACTAATAACTGTAAAACTTCCGCCGTTATTTTCATAAAGTATTTTTGTCGCTTTCAATCCGACAATAATTCCGCGCTAGGGTCCACCAATGATTGTGCCATTGTACTAATATTCCCTCGTTAAAACGAATATTCCCCACCAATCGAATATTATATAACAACTCATGCATTTTTGAAAAATTTATAAATATTACCCACAACTATTATATCAATTTCACTCCATAATATTCAAAAATAATATTTATAGAAAATTCATCTTTATTCAAAAAGTTGGGGTTTACAATCTCCCCTTCTTATGAAATTTCGCCCTCAAAAATTAGGGTACGACTGGTATGTCAAGAGGTAAGGATACCTTGATTTCATTTCAAATTCTAACTCCCAAGTCATTTCCTCAACATCGTGGTTTCTCCACAAAACTTCGACTTGAGGTATAACCTCGTGCGTAGAATATGTTCCTTCTTATCCAAGATTTGAACAGAACCTCTTCATACGCCAAATCTTCCGCTATTTCGTCCGGCTCCAACTCAATAATGTGGTTCGAGTCTTCCACATATTTACGTAACATGGATATGTGAAAAACGTTATGAACACGAGACATACTTGGCGGTAAAGTCGAGTCTATAGCTACGCTTCCTACTCGATCAAGGATTAAAATGGGCCGATGAATCGAGGATCGAGCATTCCTCTCTTTCCAAATCTCGTAACTCCTTTCCATGGAGCAACACGTAACAACACACGATCTCCTATATCGAATTCCACGCCCTTTTGATGAAGATCAAGATAACTCTTTTGTCGATCTTGTGAGGTTTTTATACATCATTTCGATCGTTTGAATCTTTTCCGTAGTCATACGCATTCAACTCAACTCGTCCCAAAAACGTTGCTTCACCCACCTCATCCCAGGATACCGAGAACGACACTTTCTTCCCATACAACGCTCGAATGGAGCCATGCCAATACTTTCTTGATAACTGCTGTTGTAGGGAAAACTCCACCAATGGTAAGAACTTGTCCCAACTTCCCTTGAAATCAAGGACACAGAGTCTTAATAGATCTTCAAGAGTTTGAATAGTCCTCTCCGATCGTCCATCCATCTCGAGGATGATATGCCGAGCTAAATCGTAAATCTGCGCTCATAGCTTTTTGCAAACTAACCCAAAATCGCGAAGTGAATCTTGGGTCTCGATCGTAAACTATGGATACCGCATACCATGAAATCTTACAACCTCGCTTATGTACATACGAGTAAGATGTTCAAGTGTATAAGTTTCTCGATTTGGTAAGAAATGAGCAGACTTGGTCAATCTATCAACAATGACCCAAATCGCATCTACGCCTTGAGAAACTTTGGGAAGACCAAGAGAATCTAAATCCATGGTAATGTGCTCCCACTTCCATTCTGGAATTTTAAGTGGTTGTAATGGATCTTTTGGTACTTGATGTCTCCGCTTTTACTCGTTGACACGTTAGACACCTTGAGATAAACAAATGCTTATCTCTCTCTCTTCATATCATTCCCACCAAAATGTATGTCAAGATCATGATATATTTGGTACTCCCAGTGATGGATTGCAAATGGTGTGTTGTGCGCCCCATCATGATTTTATACTTTAAATCGTGGTCGTTAGGAACACAAAGTCCGGAGTCGACTCAAGTATTCCTTCTTCATCGATTCTTGCTTCCTAAGATCGCACCTTCTTGCACTTTCTTCCTCATACGCGATTAGCTCCGGATCTCAGAATTTGAGCAAATTTTAATTTTATCAATTAAAGCTCGGTTCTACTCAGATATTTTCCATCATCACGCGGGTCCCTCGAGTCTTTATCTCTATCTCCATCCTTTGCAAGTCATACAAAATGGGCCTTTATGCGATAACAATATTGCACTCGCATTCGCATATGATCTTCTACTCAATGCGCCGCCTACCACGCTCGCTTTTTCCGTGATGGTATCGATAGTATGATCATAATATTTCAACAGCTTCAAGCCAACATCATTGTCGCATGTTGAGTTCCTTTTGAGTGAAGAAATATTTGAGGCTTTTATGATCCGTAAAGATCTCCACTTTCTCCCCATACAAGTAATGCCCCCAAATCTTTAGTGCGAAGACAACAGCTGCCAGCTCTAGATCATTAGTAGGATAATTCCTCTCATATTCTTTGAGTTATCGTGAGGCATAGGCTATGACTTTCCCATGTTGCATGAGAACACATCCTAACCCTTTGCTCAAGCATCATCAGAGATGACAAATCCTCCGAACCAAATGGTATTGTCGTAACAAAATGCCGAAATGAGTCTCCTCTCGAGTTCTTGAAAACTCTTCTCACATTCCTCGCCTCAAACCGAACTTTGTATCTTTCCGAGTCACCGAAAGTTAGTGGAGTAGCGATTTGAGAAAACCTTCTACGAATCTCCGATAATAACCAAATAAAGCCGAGAAAGCTACGATTTTGGCCATCGATTTAGGTTGCTCCCACTTTTGAATAGCTTCAATCTTTGTCGGGTCAATGATATTCCATGACTTGATACCACGTGCCCAAGGAATGCTACTTCCTCAAGCCGTAACTCGCATTTCTTCAACTTGGCATAAAGCTTATATTCACGAAGCTTTTGGAGTATCAACTTCAAGTGTTGCTCATGATCTTCACGATTTTGGAATATATGAGGATGTCATCAATAAAGACGACCACAAAGTGATCCAAATATTCCTCAATACTTTGCTTCATCATATCCATGAAGGCAAAGAGGAGCATTAGTCAATCCAAAGGACATGACTAGGAATTCATAATGCCCGCATCGAAGTTCTGAAAGCCGCCTTTAGAATGTCATCTGCTCTAATCTTCAATCGGTGATATCCTAACGAAGATCAATCTTTGAAAAGAATTTGCCTCCTTGCAACCGGGTCAAACAGTCATCAATACGTGGCAAAGGGTACCTATTTTTTGATGGTGACATGATTCAACTCCCGATAATCAATACAAAGTCGCATACTCCCATCTTTCTTCTTCACGAATAATAAACAGAGCACCCCAAGGAGAAGTACTAGGATCTAATAAAGCCAATGTCTAACAATTCCTCGCAGCTTGAGTTTTAACTCCTCAAGTTCAATAGAGCCATTCGATATGGGGATTTAGAAATGGGTTTTGTACCGTTTCAAGGTCGATACAAAATTCAATTTCACGCCTGGGGTAGGCCAGAAGTTCTTCAGTGGAATACGCCAGAAATTCATTAACAATAGAAATATTATTCAAAATCGACGATATTTTGTTTAGATCTGTGATATGAGCTAAGAAAGCTTGACATCCGCTTTTTCAATAAACGAATAGCTTTATGGCTTGAGATGACAAAGATTGATTTTAATGGTTTGGTTGTTTGAATTCGCATAATAGGTCGATTAGGAATATGAAAGCTAACAACCTTACGAAAAATAATCAATTTTTGCATGATGAGTAGTTAACCAATCAATCCCTAGAATTACATCAAATGCAAGTATTTTTAATGCAATAAGATCGACAGTGTAATGTGTGGTACCCAACTTGAACCAAACAAGACTTATAAACCGTGGATGTAATGAAGGTTTCTCCCAACGGAGTTTCCACAGATAAGTCAAAGTTTAATTTCTCCGGAGTCAAATTTAATCGTTGAGCGCAAGTAGGAGAAATAAAAGAATAGGTAGAACCGGATCAAATAAAGTGTAGACTTCGCTAGAGTTTATGATAAGCTTACCCGTGATGACCTCATTCGTTCCTTGCTTTCGGGAGGTCACAACAAACGCCTCCCTCAGACTACCGGGCTTTGACTTTTCCGGGACAAATTTTTGGTGCTCTCCATCCTAGCTTTGAATTTGTCTTCTGTGAATGACAAAATCGGCTAAGTGACCTTCTCTTCCACAATTATAACATGCTTTGACGGCATCACACAATTTGACCGATGTGTCCTCCCTCCGCATTTGAAGCATATGATAGGTTGTCTTTCTCCTTCCTTAACAACGGTGTCAGTCCGACGTCTTTCCATCATCATTGAATCTCCTCTTCTTGAAATGTCCATTCTTATTGTTTTGGCCCCGATTACCACCGGTGGTTACCATTTCGCTTGTTGATTCCTCCACGCTTGTTGTCACCACTTCGATGACCGCTTCTCACCGGTATTATCATTTTTTGGCCGTTGCTTCTTTTTGGTCATATTGACTCGTTATCGCTACTTCCACCAATCGAGCCCTATTTACAACATCCTAATACAAACACAGCTTTATGAGAAATAAGATGTCGACGATTCCGCTTCAAACCTCTTAAAAACATTCGCGCCATTCTCTCTTCATTATCCACCAAGTGGGACGAACCGGATAACTCCTCAAATTTTGCCTCGTATCATGACACCTGGCCATATTGTTTTGCTCCAATTTGATAAACTCCACCTCCTTCATGTGACGAATACTTTTGAGAAAGTATTTGTAGTTGAATGCCTTCTTGAACTTCTCCCAAGACATCTTCAAGACGGCAGTTGAGTACGCTTTTACCGATTCCCACCAAGAATCGCCTCTCTCCGCAACATAAAGGTGGCAAAAGGGAACCTTTTGCTCCTCGGACCATCCCAAGCCATCAAATATCTTGGTGATCTGCTTTATCCATGCTTCCGCCATAAGTGGTTTTAGCTCTCCTTAAACTCCTATGGTCCCAAATTCTTCGAATGTTTAGCGGTGACCGCCTCGAGAGTTTCTAGTGTTTCCACCTACATTTTGGACAGAGCCACTCTCTTTCATTGTTGCATGAATATCATAAAAAGCCTCCTCCGAACAATCCATCATTCATCATTTGGTCAAGGTTGTTGTTGTTTGCATGAGGATTGTCGCCTTCCTGATGCACATTATTCTAATTATTGATATGCGGAGAATCAACTATTCTCTTTGTGCTCCATTGCTATTCTCAACATTCTCTGATGTCATTTTCAGATACTGCCACAAAACAAAAGTTAATTGACATGTAACATATTATCCATATATTCTGACCGACCAATTATATGTCAAAATAAACTTAGGTAGGTCATACTAGCGAAGGAATTCCCCGTCTCTCCCCTCCTAGTTCTATTCTCACATCCTAGCCAGGGATCATATCCCTAAGCTTTGATACCAACTGTGACGCCCCCAAAATTAGGTATACATCACCCATCTTGGGGTCGCCAGATTCATGGTACAAAATTCAAATACAACTTACTAATACAACTGTCGTGTACAATACGACAAAACATAAACTGTGAGTTTGAATACAAATATTGTCTACTAGAGATTATACAAACTCAAAAGGTGTCCTCATTACAATTATTATCACACTATTTCATAGAATAGTGAGGACTACTAATGCTATCCTATGGACCATCATTCCGTTCCCCGACTCGTCCCAACTATATTCTCATTTCCTGAAGAGAACAGTGAAAGAAAGGGTGAGCTCAACTATCCTAGTAAGAAATATTATGACTAAGATAACGCAGAATAAATTATCATTAGTCTCCAACAATGTTAAACTGATAAAATATAATAGACATCAAGTTTAACTGCAGCGGAACAAGCAATCCATTAAAAGAGTCAAGTAGAAAATAAAGTCTACTATCTTTTATGACTAAAAAGGTTTTTCATCATCATTATCACTGAGACTCAAATTTAATAAATATTCCACATCATCGAATCACCCCGGACTACTACCAAGGATATTCTTTAGTATCACGACCACAATTATCCATGCACTACGGGCCAAGAAGAATATTTGTGTATTCATTAATGGTCATGATCATGCCAACAACTCATCCATCAATGAACTACGCCAATGAGAACTTTTACCACATCATTTGTAACATTACTCATGATTACACCGAATAATCCTCGGTCATAATCATACAAGTCCATCTATGCACTACAAAATACACGTATGACTTTCAACAAAATATAAACATGAGGATGATGACAATGATATAAGAATTCAATAAAACAAGTTCAAGAATTATTTTATCCAAGAATTATTAACGTCCAAATTGTCAACATGATATCGCTTTTGTAGAGTAAAATTCAAGAATGATCGTAAGAATATTTCCATGAAAAGATATCGGATGAAGCGCAAATATCAAGGATATTCTACTAATTTCATAGAGTATAGAAGTCAAAACTTTAACCAACCGAGTATAATAAAGAATGGAATAACAAAAGAAATCACCATGCATGCGGTATTGTGATAGAGACAAAGTTATTCCAATGTAATAATAATAATGGAACCAGTCGTGCAAAATTTGCAAACGACAAGATATTCCAATGTATAATAAAGACGGAAACCAGTCCAATAAAACACATGCATATGTTCCAACAGTAATAATAAGATTTAAACACCATGCAAAACACATGCGATATGATGTTCCAACAGAATAATAATAATAAGAATGTCACCAAATAATATAGGTAGATAAGAATGTCACCAAGCATAGGTAGACCATATATACAAGTTATTCCAATGTAATAATAAGAAATGGAATAACAACAGCTCTCTTCATGAATAAGAAAGAATAACACCCCTTACCGTAAAAAAAAAATAATATATAAGAGTAGTTAAGTAGCGTAAATCTTTCTTCTTCTCTCTCTATAATTTTCTCTCTCTAGTTTCAAAGAATTCGTAAGAAAATAATGAAGGAATGAGCTTCTATTTATAGAAAATGGAATGAATAGTAACTAACTCATGAACTATTCCAGTATTGATTTACTTTAATCTGACGGTATTCATATTTAAAGCAAAATCTTTTAAATAAAATATAATATATTCTATTTATAATCTAATAAAACGAATAACTTTATAAAAGATTTTACTATACAAACACTATATGAACACTATATGCAAACACAATGCATAATAAAATATAATATATTCTAATTATTGTCTAATAAAACGAATAACTTTATAAAAGTATTTTGTTTTATATAAAAAATTTTTACTATGCAAAACACTATGCATACACTATGCAACACTATGCATAATAGAATATAATATATTCTATTTATAGAATAACTTTATAAAAGTATTCTATTTTATATAAAAAGATTTTCTGTATTATTACATTAATAATACCAACAAAACTGAATGACTTATCACGTAAGCATCAATAATCAATATCGCGCTACTACGCAACCAACGCCAGACATCGTATTTCTTTTAACACCGGTGTTTCAACAACGCTTAACTGTAAAACTTCCGCCGTTATTTTCATAAAGTATTTTTGTCGCTTTCTCAATCCGACAATAATTTCATTGTGGGGTCCACCAATGATTGTGCCGTTGTACTAATATTCCCTGTTAAAACGAATATTCATCGACCAATCGAATATTATATAACAACTTGCGTACTTTGCAAAATTTATAAATATTACCCACAACTATTATATATATTTCACTCCATAATATTCAAAAATAATATTTATAGAAAATTCATCTTTATTCAAAAAGTTGGGGTTTTACAATTATCGTGACTGTAGATTAATGGCTTTATGTCATGTATTTGATCAATAGAGCGAATTTAGAAAGCGGTCAAAGTAGCCTACTCGGCATGAATGTTTGTTTTCTGGAATTTCCAGAAAACGCATGAACTCAGTTTTTGTCAGAGTTTGACCGGGTCATATCTTGTAGATCTGTTGTTGTTAAACGAACTGGTTGTTATATTCATGTACCTTGACACTAGTACTACCGATTAAGACCATAACATAAGTAATTTGAAGCGTAGAACATAGAATTATTTGAGCCCCAAAGTAGTACCCTGAAGCTGCCTGGGTTTCTGGGTTACCCAGAAAACCCAGGAGCTATCTGACAGTACTTTGGAAGGGTCGGATCTTGCTAGCTTGTTATGATATGACTCTGTTAATGATTAATAATTGTAGTCTTACATAAACAGTACACAATCACAGTTCAAGCTAGCCCAGAAATGTATTACACTGAGAATCATGGCCGGTCAAACAAGGCAGGTTGATAACGAAGCTGTCAGTGTTCTTGAGCTCAAGAACACCAACAGCGACGCTTTGTGTCGCCAAAGGGCTTTAGCGACGGTTTATTTATTTTTTATTTTCAGAATTTCCAGTAATTAATTAAAAATAGAAATTAAATTATAAAAATTATTAAAAATGGTTTTAAAAATTATTTTAAATTATGAAAAATAATTTTTGACCAATTAGAATATTTTTCTTTAATATTTATAATTATTTAAATATTAGAGGTATTTAATTTATTTAATTAGTGAATTAAATAAATTAGAAAAAAATAATTTAATATTATGAAAAATCATTTTAAATAAGAATAATGTATTTAAAAATATTTTGAGTTATAAAATGTGACTTTTAATATTTTTGGAGAATTTTCATTAATAAATTAATATTAATAATATTAGATTTATTTAATTATTAAATTAAATAAATGACTTAAAAATGATATTATTGATTTAAAATTATTTAAAAATGAGAAAATGATTTAAAAATATTTTAAGTTATAAATAATAACTTTTAATATTTGATAATAATTTCATTAATATTTAGATATTAATGGTGATGGTTTGAAAATGATTTTAATTACTTTAAAAATAATTTAAGTAGATTATTGATGATTTAAAAATATTTTAAGTTATTAATAATAACTTTAATATTTTGACAAGTATGTTATTAATATTTTTATATTATTAAATATTAATAATGATAGGAGTATTTGATAATTAAATCATTTAAAAATGATTTAAGTGTTTGAAAAATTATTATAAATTATAATAATTGTTTATAAATTATTAAAAGCTTCTAAAAAAATATTATAAATGATATTTGACTTATCTAAAATAATATTGAAGCTTAGAGACCAAGTTTAAATGATAATCAATGTGTTAATTGTCGGATATGGTGACCAGAACACCGAGAATGGACTGAAGTCCAACCAGACCGAACTAGTTAGACTTGTTAAGTGTTTATATAGTTTATAAACACTAATGTGGCTACGTGGTAATGTGTCTAGGAGAAGTTTGACTATAAAATACAGTGTTTTACGTGTTATAAATGATTGTGCTAATTGTGAGACCGACATTGTTGAATATAGGTCTTACGAACGCAGTTAATTATATTGTGTAGCTGTAATCAACACGGAAGGCAAGTTTCCTAACTCAACCTTGAGTTAAATTCATTCAATTATTATAGTGGTTAATCATTGCTAATTATACCATGTCCAAGGATTTATTGTTGATTAAATCATAGTTAGTGCATGTTTAATAATTCAAATTGAATTATTGATTCAGAAAATATATATTCGTAGAATTATTGTTGTTGGATATTTATATTCATAGAAAATAGAATTGATAGTACAAATAATTCCTGTTTATTGTCAAATTATGTTGAGAAATGTCTTAGCTAATTATTCTGGCTAGACGAACATTTGTTAGAACTTGATAAATTCGAAAAGAGAATTTAATTATTATTGGTAGATCGATGCCAATTATTTCAGCTAGATCGATAAGTAAATAGAAATTGAAATCATTGCGTTTCGTTGTTAAATCAAATTTTGATTCAAAGACTGAGAAGAACAACCTTTTATATAAAGGGAACATTTTGGGTCGTATATTCGACCATTGCGCACTGTTAAGTATTATGCATAATATCAGGTATAATAAAGCCGATCACTTGTTATACTTGCAGATGGGTATGATTTAATCTTTATGGTTATCTGATACTCCTGCGTATGTATCAAAGTAAATCTTTGATAGATACCCGAGAAAATAAGTTCAAAGATCTGGTGAGATCACTCAGCATAAATCTGGAAAATATTCCACTTTGTTATTGCGTAGAATTGATTCTTGTTTATTCAATTGAATATCGTAGAAACTTTGAAAGCGTTGCACTATTTCATTATCAGATTGTTGCGTTGCCTAGAATTCGAGAAGACTTATTATTGATTAACGATTTGTTCAGCTATTTCAAAGTTCTCCGAACTTTGGTTTTATTCTATCAAAATAGATAGTCTGTTCTTATTAATTTATATACATTTATTATATATTTTAACTTGCGGGGCAAACTAGTTTCTCACCCTTGCTAAATAAAACTTTTCATCTAGGGACGAAGTTGCAGAAGGTGCAGTGAAGAACAAAGGCAAAATGCTGGAGTAGTTATAATAAACTTATTATTATGTTAGGTTTGTAAACCCTTTTTGTATATCTAAGGGGTATATTTGTAATGTTAAGGTTAGCGGACCTGGGACTAATGTATTAACAACATATGTTAATGTGATATGTATTACTATTTCTATATGAATGGGTAGATAGTTAGTATTATATTGTGGATCGTGAACACCAAACTCGGGGGTCAAGTAACCCGGATTTGGGGGTGTCACACTTTCTCTCTCCCAAATCTATATATATGTTGAGATATTGCTTGGATCTGATCAATTTCGGTTGAGTGGTTGAATTTTGTGTCACCAAAGTCAATGTGGTTGTTAAACCACTAAAGTTGCTAGCACATTTTGCAAGTTATATAATAAAATAAACTAAAAGGGCATTTTGGTCATTTACAAAATAAATTTAATGGCATACTTGGAATTTGTACAAACCTTTAGGTTTTAACCCTTAGGGTTTAACCCTAAGGTTTTAACCCTTAGGTTTTAAAATACTAACTTTCTAGGATTTTCTAAATTAGGGTTTTAATTTAGAAAATTAAAATTTTAAAACTAAAATTAGGTTTTCCTAATTAAATTAGGTTTTCTTAATCATATCAATGTTTAATAAATATATTAGGCCTTCCAATTAGGATTAGGGTTGCCTAATTAGGGTTTATAAATCCCGAATATGAAATTAGGGTTTTAATTGAAAAAATTAAAATTTTTAAATTACAATTAAGGTTTGTAAAATAAAAATTAAGATAACTAAAATATAATTAGGGTTTTCTAATCATATTAAAGTTTAATACACACAGTAGGCTTGCCAATTAGGATTATGGTTTCCTAATTTAGGGTTTAGGAATACCGGATATGAAATTAGGGTTTCCCGACTTTCGATTAGGGTTTCTAACTGCGCGTTAGGGTTTCTAATCATGAGATTAGGATTTCTAATCCTTTATTAGGGTTTATTAATTTTAAACCTTATCCGATCAATCATTGATCAAAATTCTAAATAGTACAATCACGTACTTATTAATATAATTATTTTAATTATATTTTCTATCGAATCCTTATCCAGAGATTAGGGTTAGGGTTTCTAAAGCTTGTTAAGCACAACTCTAATCTAAATTTATTAGTCAATACATAAATTGACTTTCTGGAGACTCGTATCACAGATACATGTCACAAAATTGATAATTAATATTAATATTAATAAAAAAAAAATTATTAGTAAAATTTTGATTATTCGAAATCTCATGTTATCACATTCACCCCTCCTTAAAAGGATTTTGTCCTTGAAATCATCGCTTTCTTATTCTCTACAATCTTTTAAAGTTGTATCATCAATTCATTTTTATCAACACAATATTCATTTGTGTCTCAAATTCTAACCTGTGACTTGAAACTTTAAAAGAAAATAGTTCACAGAAATATCTAACTCATATTACTCGCGTAATTAAATTTCTAAATGAAATCATTACTGTTAGGTTTTGTGAAAATCAAAGTAGCAATCAAATTGAAAAATTAGCGGAAGCGAAATAAAATCAGATTTTAAAATTTTTCACAAACCAATTATCCGGATCATCCTTTATGCATATTATTAATTAAACGAAGAATAAGAAATTATGAAATCATACCCTTGTAGAAACGAGCTTCCTCGTGCACGAAGTTCACCTCCTACTTCTCACGATCTCCTTGAATCTCCTGGGTAGATTCCTTCCTTTGATCAATGTAAGCCACCCAAGTGTATGGCCTCTATAGGTGATCCACCAAAGAAGAAGAATTTTCAAGAAGAAGGGGTATTGGCTCAAACCCTAGTTTTTCCTATCTGAATAAAAAAGGAGGCGTACTCTCCAACTCTAGGAATTACGTATATTAGATATCTGATATAAGACTCCTCTTATAAAGATATCATGTAACCCTATTTTAATTAAAATAAGGTATTATTTATTTAATTAAACTCTTTTAATTAAATGGGCTCCCTAATCCTATTAGGGTAATTAATTAAACTCCTTTAACTAATTTTCTTTCCTAATCCAATTAGGAATAAATGAGAGTACTTATATTAAATTAATTCCTAAACCTTTTAGAAATTAAAATAATAATAATTGTAATAATATTAATAAGACTCCTCTTATTAATTTATATTTAATATTTCTAAAATATTAAATAATAAATATTAAGCTATTTAATTTATTTATATCACCATAGATTAAATTAAATATACTTAACATATTATTACAATTATGCCATTAACTTCTTAAATAATTATTCTTCCTTTTATGGTGTGACCCTTTAGGTTCTCCATATTAAACCTATTGTGAATAAATCAATTAGAACAATTCTAATCTCATTTAAATAAATAAATTAAACAAATAATTTATTTAAATAAATAATATTTATTCTACAATAGGATAAGCCTCCCTAACGATCAACGACTTTCCAGATAATATAGATTTCAACATTAATCATAAAAGAACCTTTGAGTAAATAGTTACCGTACAATTCAATCCTTCCACCATACAATGTCCCAATTAAATATAAGACATGGAATTACTGTCAAGTCTTATTTTATTTAATTATATGTATTTCAATTCCTAAATGAACAACTCCTAATGAATGCAAATTAGAAACTACTTTCTAATTTCATTCCACCTTGGCCAAGGATTCCTGGGTTGTCATTTATCGAATCACATAGGACATTTCTCCTTTTTTTACTAGAAGTGGTAGATTCTTTATTGATCATTCATTACCTTCATATATAACTTATTACACCCAAGCATACCCTTTGATATACTCTAAGAGTCTTAAGGAATAAGTCAAAGTGTAATTCATTATATATAAGATACTATGATGATCTCAAGTCTAAGGATCATTTGTACTACTATCACTACAGGAATTCCTATTGACAGGTAAGTAAAACTCCATTAGGTATTCCTTAGCGAGTCACGCTTCAAAGAACTTATTCTCTAATAAGAACCTACATACTTGCTTTAGTGTCTCCACACAAATGATCACGAGATCAATCATCCTCATCCAATGAAAGCAAGCAACGTATGTACCAATCTATCCGGATTCACTAATCCCCAATTTAGTAATCCAATGATTGGGAACTATTTTAGTTTTAAGCTTTCTAAGAATTTAGATCTCATTAGAATGATCATCATCATTATTCTAAAAGCGTTGCTTAAAACTATGGGTTTATCACATATTATTAAAACAGCACCATGTAGATAATAAATACCTTTAATAAATAATTCTTTTATGAATAAATAAATAAGATTGATTACACAGTATATGCTTTATCATCATACATGATTGGCTTGTATGCATAATACTTTCAATTACCTGCTGCCACCTCCTGAGTAGCCATTGCATCCTCCGTCGTCATGTTGAATGTACGGGCTGTTGGTCTCCCTTGCTGTGTAGGTCCTCGAATTGCCAAGGTTCCGTTACTTGGTCCCTTGTTGACACTTTCCTTCTCCGTATTCTCCTTCGGACAGTTCTGGACCAAATGCTCAGTCGATCCGTATGCAAAACAACCTTGAATTTTCTTCGGATTGGGGCAATTGGGCGACATGTGCCCCTCTTGCCCGCAGTTGTAACAAACTCCCTTCTTCTTTAGGCAAACCCCAGAATGATTCTTCCCGCAGGTCGTGCATGGTTCCCTCCCTTTCCTATTTTCCTCAGTTTTGTTACCCAATTGGGTATTCTTACTCCACTTCCTCTTATTTGGGTTACTGCCACCACTGTTTCCACCATCATTGGTCTTCTTCTTCTTTTCCTGATGAAATCGAGATGCAGCTTCGCTCCCTCCTTCATGAATTAACGCTTTCTCCATCAACGCCGTAAACGTATTGATCTGCAATACCACTACCTTGTTGAATATCCCCGGCTTCAGTCCGTTCTCGAATCTTCTCGCCTTTCTCGCCTTTCTCGCCTCTATGTCCACCTGATGAGGTGCAAATATTGCCAGCTCGTTGAATTTGGCAGCATATTCAGATACCGACATGTTCTCCTGCTTAAGTTCTAAGAATTTGACTTCCATCCTGGATTGCATACTCGACAAAAAGTAATTCTCAAAGAACAGTTCCTTGAATCTTGTCCACAACACCACCGCTGTACCAGCTCTGGCCTAATTAGTCTCCCACTAGTCATTGACTTCTCCCTTCATCAGATAAGTTATAAAAGCCGTCTTCTGCTATTCTGCCACTCGCGCAATGACGAATGCTTTCTCCATCTCCTTCACCCAAGTTTGGGCTTCAATTGGATCCGTGGTTCCTTTGAATTCAGGCGGTCCTAGCGCTTTAAAGTCTTTAAAGTTAGCCAATCATTTACCGGATGATTCCTCCTCTTCTGTTGCAAAATGGAGCTCTATTCTCCATAGCTTGGGCTAACATATCCGCAAAGTTTTGCATCGGGTCAGCTTGACCTCCTTCGTTATTCACTGACTGTTCTTCTCGTTGGTTTCAATTTTGTCGTCTAGGCGGCATGATCTGATTTAAATAAAAATCTTATATTAATTCTCTTTCTTTACACAAATTCTTAACACAATAAGAATTCAACACACAATTCTCACATAATCGCATATTTATTCAAATAGCACATACTACATATAGTACTTAACACATTTACTATCACTTTTTAAATCATAATAGGATTAACAACACAACTTTACACAAAAAGTTGCTATTCTCCATTCATGCACAGTTATTACCAGTTCGTCAAACTTACCAAACTTATGAGTTCAAGAACTTACCACAATTATATGAGTGTATGAACTTATCCTAGTCAGACCTTTGGCGTCCATTCGCTGAGGGGTTCAAAACATTTCATATAATTATGAGTTATTAACTTACCATAAATATGAGTTTTAAGAACACACAAATTAATTTTAATCTTATAGTCATATAGAAGATAAAGATTTAATTCATAAAACATATATATTTACATATACTTACATATCATTATCGATATTACAACACTTAATATCATAATCTTCTACCAAAAGATACTAACGCTCAAACTTAAGCAGTTTACCAACCACTCCCTTCACCAGTCTTCTTCTTGATGGGACACTTGTTGAATCCGTGACCCGTCTCCCCACATGAAAAACACTTCCTCAAATTTGGCTTAGGACAATGCAGAGAAATATGTCCTTCCTGCTTACAGTTGAAGCACACATTTTTCCACATCATGCATTCTCCTGCGTGAGTCTTCCCACACTTGCAACAAGCTTGCTTCTTCTTTTGGCTTGCCTTTTCAGAATTAGGGATTTCATTGTCCCTCTTTCTCTTTTTCTTATCTTTCTACTGCTTTATTGTCCCTTCAGAAGATCCACCACCTTCAATCTTCATTCTTTCCACCTGCGCCTTAAGCTCGTTCCTTTCTTCAGTCATTTCGCGTAACGCTCGCTCCGTCTTCCACAGTTCCTCCAAGAGAAATGCCTTACTCCGGAGTTCTTGAACTTCTACAACTAGTTGATATTGTTCTTCAACTTTAGTCTTATTCTTTAACTCTACCTTAGCTAGCTCAGACTCTGCCTCCTCATCTCCACTCAGATACATCTCGGGATAATCGTCATGATCGCTCCCCAGATTAACCATAGGTTCATCTTCTCCCACCTTCTCAACCGATTCACTTTACGCTGGAACCTCGACTCCTGGCACTGGCACAACAGCCACTAGCATCTCCTCACTCATCTTATCTTCTCCAGACATCCTACAATCAGTTTAAACAACTTGTTTAGTACTTCACCGGTACAACATTCCTACACTAGGTGTCCACTTATCTCACTATTGATGCACTTCGGCAATCCCTCACTTAGAACTCTACATGAGTTTTCTCTATCTCGCGTATGGTTATAATCCTAGGGTTTTCCCCCACCCCACTTAAGGTTTATAACCTACAACTCTTCTACCAACTTGTGACACCTTGGTCACTACAGCTTTGATACCAACCTGTGACACCCCCAAATCCGGGTTACCTGACCCCCGAGTTTGGTGTTCACGATCCACAATATAATAACATCTAACTACCCATTTAAATATAAATAGGAATACATAACTCATTAACATAAGTTGTTAATACATAAGTCCTACGTTTGCTAACCTTAAAATTACAAACACACCCCTTAGATAAACAAAAAGGGTTTACAAATACAACATAATAATAAGTTCTTTATAACTACTCCAGCATCTTGGCTTTGCCTTTATTCTTCTTCGACCCGCTGGCCTCTTCGTTCCTAGCTGAAATGTTTTATTTATAGCAAGGGTGAGCAACAAGTTTTCCCCGCAAGTTAAAATAACAATAAATATATACGAATCAATAAGAACAGACTATTTATTTTGATAGAATAAAACATAAGTTCGGGGAACTTTGAAATAGCTGAACAAATTGTTAATCAATAACAAGTCTTCTCTTATTCTAGGTAACGCAATAATCTGATAATGAAATAGTATAACGCTTTCATAGTTTCTATGATATTCTATTGAATAAACAAGAATCAATTCTACACAATAAGAAAGTGAAATGTTTTCTAGATTTATGCTGAGCGATCCATTGGATCTAGAACTTTTACTTTCTCGGGCATCTATCAAAGATTTACTTTGATACATACGCATGAGTATCAAATAACCATAAAGATTAAATCATATCCCTCTGCAAGTACTTAGAGCCGGCCAACTCCTTGTACCCTATATTATGCATAATATTTAGGTCACGCGCAATGGTCGAATATACTACTTAAAAATTTTGTTCCCTTTATATAAAAGGTTGTTCTTCTCAGTCTTAGAATCAAGATTTTGATTTAACAACGAAATACTGTGATTTCAAATTCTACTTACTTATCGATCTAGCCGAAATAATTGGCATCGATCAATTAATAACAATTGAATTCTCTTCTCGAATTTATCATGTTCTAACAAATGTGCGTCTCCCATTAATAATTGGCTTCTCCCTTAATCAGATAAGTTTCAAAAGCCGTCTTCTGCTCTTCTGCCACTCGCGCAATGACGAATGCTTTCTCCATCTCCTTCACCCAAGTTTGGGCTTCAATCGGATCCGTGGTTCCTTTGAATTTAGGCGGTCCTACCGCTTTAAAGTCTTTAAAGTTAGCCAATCTGTCGGCTGGATGATTCCTCCCTCTTCCTCTTGCAGCTGGAGCTCTATTCTCCATAACTTGGGCTAACATATCCGCAAAGTTTTGCATTGGGTCAGCTTGACCTCCTTTGTTATTCACTGACTGTTCTTCTCGTTGGTTTCGATTTTGTCGTCTAGGCGGCATGCTCTGATTTAAATAAAAATCTTATATTAATTCTCTTTCTTTACACAAATTCTTAACACAATAAGAATTCAACACATAATTCTCACATAATCGCATATTTATTCAAATAGCATATAGTACATATAGTACTTAACACATTTACTATCACTTTTTAAATCATAACAGGATTAAACACAACTTTACACAAAAAGTTATTATTCTCCATTCATACACAGTTATTACAAGTTCGTCAAACTTACCACACTTATGAGTTCAGGAACTTACCACAATTATATGAGTGTATGAACTTATCCTAGTCAGACCTTTGACGTCCATTCGCCGAGGGGTTCAAAACATTTCATATAATTATGAGTCATTAACTTACCATAAATATGAGTTTTAAGAACACACAAATTAATATTAATCTTATGTTCATATAGAAGATAAAGATTTCATTCATAAAACATATATATTTACATATGTTTAAACATCATTCTCAATATTACAACACTTAATATCATAATCTTCTACCAAAAGATACTAACGCTCAAACTTAAGCTGTTTACCGACCACTCCTTTCACTAGTCTTCTTCTTGATGGGACACTTTTTGAATCCATGACCCGTCTGCCCACATGAAAAACACTTCCTCAAATTTGGCTTAGGACAATGCAGAGAAATATGTCCTTCCTGTTTATAGTTGAAACACACGTTTTTCCACATCATGCATTCTCCTGCGTGAGTCTTCCCACACTTGCTACAGGCTTTCTTCTTCTTCAGGCTTGCCTTTTCAGAATTAGGGTTGTCATTGTCCCTCTTTCTCTTTTTTTATCTTTCTGCTGCTTGATTGTCCCTTCAGACGATCCACCACCTTCAGTCTTCATTCTTTCCACATGCGCCTTGAGCTCGTTCCTTTCTTCAGTCATTTTGCGTAACGCTCGCTCCGTCTTCCACAGTTCCTCCAAGAGAAATGCCTTACTCCGGAGTTCTTGAACTTCTGCAGCTAGTTGATCTTGTTCTTCAACTTTAGTCTTATTATTTAACTCTACCTTAGCTGGCTCAGACTCTGCCTCCACATCTCCACTCAGATACATCTAGGGATAATCGTCATGATCGCTCCCCAGATTAACCATAGGTTCATCTTCTCTCACCTTCTCAACCGATTCATTTTGTGCTGGCACCTCGACTCTTGGCACTGGCGCAACAGCCACTAGCATCTCTGCACTCATCTTATCTTCTCCAGACATCCTACAATCAGTTTAAACAACTTGATTAGTACTTCACCAGTACAACATTCCCACACTATATGTCCACTTATATCACTATTGATGTACTTCGGCGATCCCTCACTTAGAACTCTACATGAATTTTCTCTATCTCGCATATGGTTATAATCCTGTGGTTTCCCCCACCCCACTTAAGGTTTATAACCTCATGCCTCTTCTACCAACTTGTGACACCTTGGTCACTACAACTTTGATACCAACCTGTGATGACACCCTAAATCTGGGATCCCTGACCCCCGAGTTTGGTGTTCACGATCCACAATATAATAACATCTAACTACCCATTTAAATATAAATAGGAATACATAACTCATTAACATAAGTTGGTAATACATAAGTCCCAGGTTTGCTAACCTTAAAATTACAAACATACCCCTTAGATAAACAAAAAGGGTTTACAAATACAGAATAATAATAAGTTCTTTATAACTACTCTAGCATCTTGCCTTTGCCTTTATTCTTCTTTGACCCATTGGCCTCTTCGTTCCTAGCTGAAATTTTTTATTTATAGCAAGGGTGAACAACAAGTTTTCCCCGCAAGTTAAAACAACAATAAATGTATACGAATCAATAAGAACAGACTATCTATTTTGATAGAATGAAACCAAAGTTCGGGGAACTTTGAAATAGCTGAACAAATCGTTAATCAATAACAAGTCTTCTCATATTCTAGGCAACGCAATAATCTGATAATGAAAGAGTATAATGCTTTCATAGTTTCTATGATATTCTATTGAATAAACAAGAATCAATTCTACACAATAACAAAGTGGAATGTTTTCCAGATTTATGCTGAGCGATCCAATGGATCTAGAACTTCTACTTTCTCGGGTATCTATCAAAGATTTACTTTGATACATAAGCATGAGTATCAGATAACCATAAAGATTAAATCATACCCCTTTGCAAGTACTTAGAGCCGGCCAACTCCTTGTACCCGATATTATGCATAATATTTAGGTCGCGTGAGCAGAATGGCTTAGAATATACGACTTAAAAATTTTGTTCCCTTTATATAAAAGGTTGTTCTTCTCAGTCTCAGAATCAAGATTTTGATTTAACAACAAAATACTGTGATTTCAAATTCTATTTACTTATCGATCTAGCCGAAATAATTGGCATCGATCTATCAATAACAATTGAATTCTCTTCTAGAATTTATCATGTTCTAACAAATGTGCGTCTAGCCAGAATAATTAGCTAAGACATTTCTCAACATAATTTGACAATAAACAGAAATTATCTGTACTGTCAATTATATATTCTACGGATATGAATATCCAATAACAGTTATACTATAATGGTATATTCTCTGAATCAGTAATTCAATTTGAATTATTAAACATGCACTAACTGCGAATAATCAATAATAAATTCACTGGATATGGTATAATTAGCAATAATTAACCATAATAATTGAATGAATATAACTCAAGGTTGAGTTAGGAAACTTGCCTTCCGTGTTGATTACAGCTACACAATATAATTAACTGCGTTCGTAAGACCTATATTCAACAATGTCGGTCTCACAATTAGCACAATCATTTATAACACGTAACATTGTATTTTACAGTCAAACTTCTCCTAGACACATTACCACATAGCCACATTAGTGTTTATAAACTATATAAACACTTAACAAGTCTAACTAGTTCGGTCTGGTTGGACTTCGGTCCATTCTCGATGTTCTTGTCACCCTATCCGACAATTAACACATTGATTGTCAATTAAACTTGGTCTCTAAGCTTCAATATTATTTTAGATAAGTCAAATATCGTTTATAATATTTTTTGGAAGCTTTTAATAATTTATAAACAATTATTAGAATTTATAATAATTTTTCAAACACTAAAATCATTTTTAAATGATTTAATTATCAAATAATCTTATTATCATTAATATTTAATAATATAAAATATTAATGTATACTTGTCAAAATAATAAAGTTTATATTAATAACTTAATATATTTTTAAATCATCAATATTCTACTTAAATGATTTTTAAAATAATTAAAATCATTTTTAAATCATCACCATTACTATATAAATATTAATGAAATTATTATCCAAATATTAAAAGTCATTTATTATAAATTAAAATATTTTAAAATCATTTTTCTCATTTTAAATGATTTTAATTCAATAAAACCATTTTTAATTCATTTATTTAATATAACAATTAAATAAATCTAATATCATTAATATTAATTTAATAATAAGAATTCTCCAAAATATTGAAAATTATATTTTATAATTCAAAATATTTTCTAACACTTTATCCTTATTTAAAATGATTTTTAAATCAATAAATTCATTTTATCTTATTTATTTAATTTAATAATTAAATAAATTTAATATCATTAATATTAATTTATTAATAAAAATTCTCCAAAAATATTAAAAATCACATTTTATAACTCAAAATATTTTTAAATACATTATTCTTATTTAAAATGATTTTTCATAATATTAAATTATTTTTCTCTAATTTACTTAATATACTAATTAAATAAATTAAATAAATTAAATATCATTTTAATTCAAATAATTATAATTATTAAAGAAAAATGTCCCAAATAATTAAAAGTTATTTTTTAGAATTTTAAATAATTTTTAAAACCATTTTTATTAATTTTTATAATTTATTTCTATTTTTAAATTAATTACAGAAAAAATCAAAAAATAAATTAATTAAACCATCGCTATAGGGCTTTAGCGACACAAAGCGTCGCTGTTGGTGTTCTTGAGCTCAAGAACACTAACAGCTTCGTGTTCATGGTTGCTCGTTTGACTGAGTATAATTCTCTGTACATTTATGTTCTAGGCTTGCTTGAAACTCGAACTTGTAGAGTTTATGTAGTACTACAATTAACATCAACAATATCAGACATACAACAAAACAACAAGGAGATCAGATCTCCCAAAGTCGTTGTCAGAGTACTGCTGGGTTTTTTGGGTAACCCAGAAACCCAGACAATCACAACATGCCATTTTGAGTCTCTATTATTATAATGTTCTGGTCATGGTTCGTATAATCTAATGGCTCCCATGTGTACTCCTTATGTCAAGGAACATTAATCAATCAATAAATCAGTTTAAAATCAACAAGATCACCACGAATCGATTTCAATTCAAACTCATTAGAAACTTGGTTAATGATCTTTCGGAAATTCGTAATTTCAAAAAATCGATGCCAACCTATTTATTTTGACCACGTGCTAAAATCGATATTTGGATTATTTAAGAGTTCTTAAGGCATGAGTCTACAGTTCTTATTACCAGCTACAATCTTAATACAACAAATCATTTAAACACAAAGAAGACTGACAGATCCGGACCATACAAAACGTTGTCAGACACTGATTTAGCTTTTCTGGGTTACCCAGATTTGGCACGGTCAATGTCGATCAACGGTGTTTGACCATGAATAAAATGAAATCTAGACATCATATAACTGTTATTTCAATTGCAGAACAAAGACCTACTACCAGACTAATGATCTAAAACATCAAACAACAAAAATCATAAATACATAAAAGATCTACGACCCCATCGACATTAATTTGTCGACGACTTTGATCGTGTTCTTGGCGGTTTTTGAAAACTTCATTTTTAAAGCCATTTGATGCTATGGATCTATGGTATATCACCATAGATCATCATAAAACACCTTCTAACAAACATCTAAACACAAACACAAAATCTTTCTTACTAAATAAGATCAAATAGAGACTTGGGGTTTATACCTTCTTGCTAGATCTTTGATCTTGATCTTCCTAATCTGATCTAGGTGATCAAGTAACTGATTATATGACTGAATTGCTTGCTATTTTCGGATATGAAGAGAGAGAGAGAGAGAGTTGGTGAGAGCTAGGTTGGAAAATAATGCAAATGTAGTAACTTTCTCTTTCCCAAATCTATATATATTGAGATGTTGCTTGGATCTGATCAATTTCGGCTGAATGGTTGAATTTTGTGTCACCAAAGTCAGTGTGGTTGTTAAACCACTAAACTTGCTAGCACATTTTGCAAGTTATATAATAAAATAAACTAAAAGGGCATTTTGGTCATTTACAAAATAAATTTAATGGCATACTTGGAATTTATACAAACCCTTAGGGTTTAACCCTTAGGGGTTTAAGAAGAACCAACTTATTATAAATAAAATTGAATTTTCTTTATTTATTATTTTGAAATAGTAAGGGTTAATTTGATTAATGCGGTTAGTTATTTGTAAAATGCGCAAATATTTTAAATAAGCAAGTGGTTATAAAATATTCATTTTTATCGAGAATATTCGTTTGGTCGTGGAATATTCTTATTGTTTGGGAATATTCGATTTACTTGCAAGCGAAATTTTGTGGGCCCCATAACTGAAAAGCGATTGGATGAAGAAAACGACAAATATAAGTTGTTTATAAATAACGGCGTAGTTGTTACCGCTAATCACCGTTGGAATACCTTGTGGTTAAAACACAAGAATACGCTGTTGTTGCACAAGAAGACACCAGATTGCACCAATTATTGATTCTTACGTAAGAAGGCACTACTCAATAATTGTTACAAAGAATTACTGCTCAAAGATTTTATTTTATCGATTCAATAATTGCTACGCTGATATTTTATATTATCGTTGTTTTTCAATAATTGTCACTACACAAGATTTTCCATTATCGGAGCAATAATTCATATTATCCGAATAATATTATTAGATAACATTATTGGCAATGTCTAGAAAGTTCTGCCTAAAGGAGAGGTTTGGTCACCTAATCATGCGCTACCAAGAAGGAGAAATCCTTATCGAAAGCCCCTCTTTCCTGGAACTACCGTCATCACAAGATTTGTGATTCTCAGTAATATTATTTGTGAATAATTAATTATTGATTTATATGATGAGGAAAATATTCATTTTATGTGGATATAGATGGAGAAAATTTTTAAAGTGACAATTGTTGAAAATCGATATTTTATCTTTTCTCGATAAAATAATATTTTATTATTATATTATTATAATATAATAATGATGATATTTTTACAATGAATGTGGGATATATGAGTATATGAGGAGGAGGAAGAGTATTTTTGTTGCAATAAATGTTAAAAACATGTTAAACATGTCTCATGGGACCCCATTTCTCGACCGAAATTTGATTATACCTTGTAAAATCACCCGCTTGTGGATTTCGGCCAATTTCGCTTGAATTTGGAAAACTTTCTTCTCGCAAAGTTGTAGATAATGGAATTTCCTATGGAAATGACATGAGTTTTGATTTTTTCTGATAAAAGGGCTATATATTATGAATTATTGAAGTTCTGATGTTCCGAAATAATTGATTTTTGGAAGTTTTAATTATTTTTTTTAAAGAAAAACATTTTTTGTGAGTGTCCCACATGTGATAAATGTGCTATGTTGCTAGAATGCAGATTTCAAAGTGGGCATAGGAATTTGTTTTATAAATAATATTATTATATTCAATTTTCTGCTTTGGTGTTCTAAATATTTTCCTATAAATAGGGTGCTTAGGTTAGAATTGAAAATCACACCAGAAATTGAAGTTTTCTCTCTCGATATATTTAGCGATTCTTGTGAGTATTTTAATACTTTGAGTGTTGCTATACTATGCAAGTTCAAGTCATAGCCTATATCCAGTGATTCAACTAAAAGTACTATTTTTTACGAGGTAAGGGATATTATTTTTTCTTAAAATGATATTATTTTTTCAATATCATTATGCCGAAATATTAGTGAACTTTTTTCAAATTTGAAATTTTTGTCTTTTAGTGTTCATATTATTATTCACGATACAATGCACTATTCACGAATCACTATCACTATTATTCACGTAAAAATTAAATTTTCGTTTTTCGTCCAAAATATCTATTATGGATACTAGCTTTGATTGTATCCATGTTTTGATCATTCTTGAATTTTACTCCACTATAATTATTTATGAGGTATTTTTGGACATGGAATAACCAAATACTTAATCCTTAATATTTATTCTTTTGTTTCACCGGATTCGCTTTTCTTTAAAATATTTTTCATCATCCTCACCCTAAATGATGATATAATTGAATATCTTTGGCCTCAGTAGTGCAAAGATTAATGATTTCGATGAATATCTTTGGCCCAGAGTGCAAAGATGAACATGTGTTTAGATGAACATGACTAATCGATGAATATCTTTGTCCTGTGAGTGCAAAGATGAATATTTGATTCCGTATATATATCGATTGTTGTTACAGGATAAAATATCGATGATGAACTTTTAAATTCATATATAGAAGATAGTAGATTTCATTCTCTACTTAACTCTTCTAATGAATTATTATTTCCATTAAATATTGATTTAAAACTTGTTGTCTATTGTATTCTATTAGATTTTTCCTCGTTGAGGACTAACGATAATTTGTTCTATATTATCTTAGTCATAATATTCTTTATCGGGCTAGTTGAGCTCACCCTTTTCCTTTTTGTTCCATTTTTCTTCTCGTGAGGCGAGAATGTAATGCAGTACTACTAGTGGGGGGTATGGAATGAAGGTTCTAGAAAGTCGCTTTAGTAGTCCTCACCATTTTTTTGTAAAATAATGTATCAATAATTGTAATGAGGACTTATTTGAGTGTGGATATTGTCTAGATGACAATATTTGTATTTAAACTCACGCTTTTATGTCAGATTAATAAAGTTGTAGTTGTTTCGCATTCATGTATTTTGACGACTCGTAATGGGTGTCAGATACCTATTTTGGGGGCGCCACACTTGGTATCGTAGCTTAGGATATGATCTCTAAGTGAGATCGGGAATAGAACTAGAGGGGAGAGACGAGTAAATCCTTCGCTAGTGTGTCCTACCTAAGCTTATTTGTTGGTCATCATAATATAGGATATTATGTGATATGTTAATTTGTTAAATTAACCCTTGTTTTATGGCGGCAGATTTTTGAGAATGTCGAACCGAGAATGTTAACAAAGGGAGTAAATGAGACCGTGGAGACACCTTTGCTCACCAATGAGGAGAACGTGCAACAGTCGTCAATGTTCCTCCTGTAAACAACACCACCGAAAGCGTATGATGAACGATGAGATGTTTAGAAGCTTTTTACGCTTCATGCAAAAAACGCATTTAAGGAGATTCCTGTTCAAAATATAGGAAGAAATGATAAGAACGCACTACCTTGTCACATCAAAGCAGCTCAAAGAGTCGGGACCACCGTAATTTATTGAAAGCCGATCCGATTAAGGCGAGACGTGGGTCAAAACAAATTACCAAGATATTCGATGTCTTGGGATGCACGGAGGAAACATAAAGTTCCATTCGCCACTTTTATGTTCCGTAATAAGGCGATTATCGGTGGGAATCAGAAGCGCACTCCATCCAAATCAAGACTCAAAGATGTCTCTGGGAGACATTTCAGAATCGCTCAATGACAAATACTTTCCTCGAAAGTGTTCATTATATGAAGGAGGTAGAGTTTATTAGATTGAACAAAACAACATGACATGGTGTCCCAAAGACGAGGCGGTTCGTTCATGAGTTATCCAGTGTTCAGCACCTCATTTGGTGGAGAATGAGGAACGATGACGCGGATGTTTCTGAGAGGTTTGAAACCCGCATACGCCAATATCTCATTTCTCATAAATTTTCTCTATTCGATGTTGTTGTCAATGGGCTCAATTATTAGAGCGAGATAACGAGTACGGCCAACCGAGGGACCACAACCAGATCATACCGGTGATAATGAAATATCGTAACAACGATAACCAAAATGAGAAAGAAAAATACTTGACAAGAGCGGCAACCACTCGTGGTGGTAATCATGGCCATGAGAATAGAAGAAGCGAAGCCTGGGAGGAGATTTTAAAAAGAGGAGATTCAACAATGACAATAGAAGACGCCAAAGACCAAAGAAAGAATCGGTTCCAAGGGAGGAGAACGACCACCCATCATATGCTATAAGTGCGAAAAGAAGGACATATCAACCCAAACCGCCCACAACAGCTTAAGGTATGTTATAATTGTGGAAAGGAAGGACATATCGCCGAGATCAGACCAGAAGCGAAACCAAGTCCAAAGGGGGATGGTGACTCAAAAGGTCATCCCCGTAAAAAGTCAAAGTCAACGGTTCCTCGAAGAGCGCTTTGTCATGATCGGTCAACATGCGAGGAACCCAAACGAGGTGATCACGGTAAGCTAATCATAAATTCATGCAAAGTTTATACCTTACTAGATACCGGCATACCCATTCATTTATTTCTCCCGCTTGTGCTCAACGCTTAAAACTTGACTCCTGAGAAATTAGACTTTGATTTATCTCGTGGAGACTCAGCTAGAGAAACTTTCATCACATCCACTATTTATAAATCTTGTTTGATCCAAGTTGGCACCATCACCTTACCCGTTGACCTTTATCTCTTTAAAGATACTTGCATTTGACGTGATTTTAGGATTGATTGTTAACTACTCATCATGCCAAAATTGATTATTTTCGTAAGGTCATTAGTTTTCATATTCCTAACCAACCTCGTTGTTCGAATTCAAGCAACTAAACCATTAAAATCAATCACCGTTATATCAAGTCATAAAGCTATTCGCTTATTAAAAAACGGATGTCAAGCTTTCTTAGCCCATGTTATGGATTTGAATAAAGACACGCCATATTTGAATAATATTCTTGTTGTTATCGACTTTCCGACGATTTCAAGAAGAACTTCCCGCCTACCCCTTTAACGTGAAGTTGAATTCTTTATTGATCTTGAACTCGCACAAAGCCCATTTCTAAAACCCCATATCGAATGGCTCCTATTGAACTTCAGAGTTAAAGGTCCAACTACAGTGAGTTGTTGGACATCGGTTTTATTCGCCCTAGTACATCTCCTCGGGGTGCTCCTGCTTTATTTGTAAAGAAGAAAGACGGAGTATGCGACTTTGATCGACTATCGGGAATTAAACCATGTCACTATCAAGAATAGGTATCCGCTACCTCGTATTGATGACCTGTTTGACCAGTTGCAAGGAGCACAATTCTTTTTAAAAATTGATCTTCGTGCTCGATATCATCACCGAAGGTTAAAACCGAGGATATTCCAAAGACCGCCTTCAAAACTCCCAGAGACGGCATTATGAATTCCTAGTTATGTCTTTTGATCGACTAATGCTCCCGCGCTTTTCATGGATATGATGAACCGAGTATTCAAGGATTATTTGATCACCTGTTGTTGTCTTTATTGATGACATCCTCATATATTCCAAAAGTCGTGAAGATCATGAGCACCATTTGAAGTCGGTACTCGCAAAGGCTTCGTGATAACAAGCTATATGCCAAGTTGAAGAAATGCGAAGTTCGCTTGAGGAAGTAGCATTCCTTGGGCACGTGGTGTCAAAAAACATGGAGTATCCGCTGACCCGACGAAGATCAAGCAATACAAAGTTGGGAGCAACCAAAATCGGCGATGATCAAGTACGTAGCTTTTTGGGCTTAATGGTTATTATCGAGATTTGTGGAAGGATTTTCTCGAATCGCTACTCCATTAACTCAAATTGACTCAGAAAGATACAAAATTGCAGATGGAGCGAGGAATCGCGAGAAGAGTTTCCAAGATCTCAAGAGGAGACTCATTTCGCACTGTTTTGACAATACCATCCGGTTCGGATGGATTTGTTATCTACAAATGATGCTTCGTGCAAAGGGTTAGGATGTGTTCTCATGCAACGTGGGAAAGTCATAGCCTATGCCTCGCGACAACTTAAAGAATATGAGAGGAATTATCCTACTCATGATCTAGAGTCAAGGCAAGCAGCTCATTTTCGCTTAAAGATCCGGAGGCACTATCTATATGGGGAGAAAGTGGAGATATATTCGCACCATAAAAGCCTCAAATATTTCTTCACCCAAAAAGAACTCAACATGCGGCAACGACGCTGGCTCGAGCATTGCTGAAAGACTACGACCATACCATTCAATACCATCCTCGAAAAGCGAACGTGGTAGCCGACGCATCGAGTAGAGAAGATCATACGCGAACGAAAAGCGATGTTGTCAACACAAAGGCCTATTTTGTGTGATTTACAAAAGATGAAGATAGAAATCAAGACTCTGGGGACCCATGCAATGATGTCAAGTATACGATAGAACCAACTTTAATCGAAAAAGTTAAAGTTGCTCAAGCCACGTAATCTTGAGCTAATGCGTATGAAGAAGAAAGTACAAGAAGGTGTTATTCCGTAGGCAAGAATCGATGAAGAAGGAATACTTTGAGTCCACCTGCACTTTGTGTTCCTAACGATTCTCGATTTGAAGTACAAGATCATGATGGAGGCACACAATACACACATTTGCAATCCATCTCGAAGTACCAAATGTATCGATGATCTTCACATACATTTTGGTGGAACAATATGAAGAGAGAGATTGCAAAGTTTATCTCGAGGTGTTTAACTTGTCAACGTAAAGGCGAGCATCAAGTGCCTAAGGGTCCATTGCAACCACTTGAGATTCCAAAATGGAAGTGGAACACATTACCATGGATTTCAAGCATGGGTCTTCCCACTGCTTTCTCAAGGCATAAATGTTATTTGGGTTATTGTTGATAGATTAACCAAGTCTTCTTTCATTCTTGCCGATACGGAGACTTATTCCCTCGAACGCCTTGCTAGTATATGTACGTGAATGAGATTGTGAGGTTGTATGGCATGCCAAGATCCATAGTTTTGGATCGCGACCCAAGATTCACTTCAAGATTTTGGGTTAGCTTGCAAAAAGCTATGGGCACGGATTTACGATTTAGTTCGCATACCATCCTCAAACGAATGGACAATCGAGAGAGGACTATTCAAACTCTTGAAGATCTATTAAGACTCGTGTCCTAGACTTCAAAGGAGTTGGGATAAGTATTTACCATCGGTGGAATTTTCCTACAACAACAAAGCTATCGTGCAAGTATAGGTGTGGCTCCATTCAAGCATTATATGGACGAAAGTGTCGCTCTCCAATATGTTGGGATGAGGTAGGTGAAGCAACATTGTTGGGACCAGAGTTGGTACGATGACTACGTAAAAGATCCAAATGATTCGACAACGATACAAACCAAGACAGATCGACAAAAGAGTTATGCGGATCTTCATCGAAAGGACGGGAATTTAGTATCGGGGATCATGTATTGTCATGTGGCTCCATGGAAGGGAGTTACAAGATTTGGGAAAGAGAGGAAAGCTCAATCCATGATTTATTGGTCCATTTCAGATTCTTGACCGAGTAGGAAATGTGGCCTATAGACTCTGCTGCTTACCTCCAAGTATGTCTCGTGTTCATAATGTTTTTCACGATCCGTGCTTCAGAATATATGTGAAAGACCCAAACCACGTTATCGAAGTTAGAACCGACGAGATATAGTCAAGACTTAACGTATTTAAGAGGTACCTCACCAAGATTTTGGATAGAAGGAGCATGTCCTACGACGAAAAGGTCATACCACAAGTTAAAGTTTTGTGGAGGAACCATGCTATCAAGAAATGACCGGGAGTTGGAAACGAAAATGAAAGCGAGGTATCCTCATCTTTTCAAACACTGTGTACGTACGCCAATTTCGAGGATGAAATTTCATAAGGAGGGGAGGTCAGAAGACCCCAACTTATTATAAATAAAATTGAATTTCCTTTATTTATTATTTTGAAATAGTAAGGGTTAATTTGATTAATGTGGTTAGTTATGGGTAAAATGCGCAAATATTTCAAATAAGCAAGTGGTTATAAAATATTCATTTTTATCGGAGAATATTCGTTTGGTCGTGGAATATTCTTACCGTCTTGGAATATTCGTATTTACTTGCGCAAAAATTTGTGTGGGGCCCATAACTAAAAAGTGATAGGATGAAGAAAACGACAAATATAAGTTGTTTATAAATAACGGTACGTAGTTATTACTGCTAAATCACCGTTGAATACCCGGTGGTTTAAAACACAAGAATACGCTATTGTCAGATGAATTACACAGATTGCACCAATTATTGATTCTTACGTAAGAAGGCACTACTCAATAATTGTTACAAAGAATTATCGCTCAATATTTTATTTTATCGATTCAATAATTGCTCACGCTGATATTTTATATTATCGTTGTTTCAATAATTGTCACTACACAAGATTTTCCATTATCGAGCAATAATTCATATTATCCTAATAATATTATTAGATAACATTATTGGCAATGTCTAGAAAGTTCTGTCTAAGGAGAGGTTTGGTCACCTAATCATGCGTGCAAAGAAGAGAAATCCTTATCGAAAGCCCCTCTTTCCTAGAACTACCTCGTCACAAGATTGCGATTCTCGTAATATTATTTGTGAATAATTAATTATTGATTTATATGATGAGGAAAATATTCATTTTATGTGGATATAGATGGAGAAAATTTTTAAAAGTGACAATTGTTGAAAATCGATATTTTATCTTTTCTCGATAAAATAATATTTTATTATATTATTATAATATAATAATGATGATATTTTTACAATGAATGTGGGATATATGAGTATATGAGGAGGAAGAGTATTTTTGTTGCAATAAATGTTTAAAACATGTTAAACATGTCTCATGGACCCCCATTTCTCGACCGAAATTTGATTATAAATTGTAAAATCACCCGCTTGTGGATTTCTTGGCCAATTTCTGCTTGGAATTTGGAAAAACTTTCTTCTGCAAAGTTGTAGATAATGGAATTTCCTATGGAAAGGACATGAGTTTTGAATTTTTCTGATAAAAGGGCTATTTATTATGAATTATTGAAGTTCTAAAGTTCTGAAATAATTGATTTTTGAAAGTTTTAATTATTTTTTTAAAGAAAAACGTTTTTGGTGAGTGTCCCACGTGTGATAAATGTGCTATGTTGCTAGAATGCAGATTTGAAAGTGGGCATATGAATTTGTTTTATAAATAATATTATTATATTCAATTTTCTGCTTTGATGTTCTAAGCATTTTCCTATAAATAGGATGCTTAGGTTAGAATTGAAAATCACACCAAAAACTGAATTTTTCTCTCTCTTTCTCTCTCGATATATTTAGCGTATTCTTGTGAGTATTTTAATACTTTGAGTGTTGCTATACGGTGCAAGTTCAAGTCATAGCTATATCCTGTTTCAAATTAAAGTACCGCCTTTTCGAGGTAAGTGGATGTTTTTTTTTAAAATGATATTATTTCTTTCAATATCATTATGCCAAATATTGTGAGTATTTTTTCTTGTCAAATTTTGTCTTTTAGTGTTTGAGTTACTATTCACGATATACATATTCACGTATTCACGACTATCTACACTATTTCACGAATACTAACACTATTCACGTAAAAAATTAAATTTTCATTTTTCGTCTAAAATATCTATTATGGATACTAGCTTTGATTGTATCCATGTTTTGATCATTCTTGAATTTTACTCCACTATAATTATTTATGAGGTATTTTTGACATGGAATAAATCAAAATACTGAATCCTTAATATTTATTCTTTTGTTTCACCGGATTCGCTTTTCTTTAAAATATTTTTCATCATCCTCACCCCTAAATGATGATATAATTGAATATCTTTGGCCCAGTAGTGCAAAGATTAATGATTTTCGATGAATATCTTTGGCCCAGTAGTGCAAAAGATGAACAGTGTTTAGATGAACACGATCAATCGATGAATATCTTTGGCCTATAGTGCAAAAAAGATGAATATTTGATTCCGATATATATCGATTGATGTTACAGGATAAAAATATCGATGATGAACTTTTAAATTCATATATAAGAAGATAGTAGATTTCATTCTCTACTTAACTCTTCTAATGAATTATTATTTCACTCGCTAATATTGATTTAAAACTTGTTGTCTATTGTATTCTATTAGATTTTTCCCTCGTGAGACTAACGATAATTTGTTCTATGTTATCTTAGTCATAATGTTCTTTACTGGCTAGTTGAGCTCACCTTTTTCCTTTTTTTTGTTCCATTTTTTTTCTCGAGAGGCTAGAATGTAAATGAGTACTAGTGGGGTATGGAATGAAGGTTCTAGAAAGTCGCTTTTAGTAGTCCTCACTATTTTTATAAAATAATGTATCAATAATTATAATGAGGACTTATTTGAGTGTGGATATTGTCTAGATAATATTTGTATTTAAACTCACAGCTTTATGTTGTATTAATAAAGTTGTAGTTGTTTCGTACCATGTATTTTGACGACTCGTAATGGGTGTTGTATACCTATTTTGGGGGCGTCATTGGACCAAATGATCACTCGATCCGCATGCAAAACAACCTTGAATTTTATTCAGATTGGGGCAATTGGGCGACATGTGCCCCTCTTGCCCGCAGTTGTAACCAACTCCATTCTTCTTTAGGCAAACCCCAGAATGATTCTTCCCGCAGGTCGCGCATGGTTCCCTCCCTTTCCTATTCTCTTCAGTTTTGTTACCCGATTAGTATTCTCACTCCACTTCCTCTTATTTGGGTTACTACCACCAATGTTTCCTCCATCATTGGTCTTATTCTTCTTTTCCTGATGAAATCGAGATGCAGCTTCGCTCCCTCCTTCAGCAATTAACACTTTCTCCATCAACGCCGCAAACGTATTGATACGCAATACCGCTACCTTATTGAATATACCTGGCTTCAGTCCGTTCTCGAATCTTCTCACCTTTCTCACCTCTGTGTCCACCTGATGAAGAACAAATATTGCCAGCTCATTGAATTTGGTAGCATATTCAGATACCGACATGTTCTCCTGCTTAAGTTCTAAGAATTTGACTTCCATCCTGGATTGCATACTCGGCAAAAAGTAATTCTCAAAGAACAGTTCCTTGAATCTTGTCCACAACACCACCATTGTACCAGCTCTGGCCTGATTAGTCTCCCATTAGTAATTGGCTTCTCCCTTAATCAGATAAGTTTCAAAAGCCGTCTTCTGCTCTTCTGCCACTCGCGCAATGACGAATGCTTTCTCCATCTCCTTCACCCAAGTTTGGGCTTCAATCGGATCCGTGGTTCCTTTGAATTTAGGCGGTCCTACCGCTTTAAAGTCTTTAAAGTTAGACAATTTGTCGGCTGGATGATTCCTCCCTCTTCCTCTTGCAGCTGGAGCTCTATTCTCCATAACTTGGGCTAACATATCCGCAAAGTTTTGCATTGGGTCAGCTTGACCTCCTTTGTTATTCATTGACTCGTTCTTCTCGTTGGTTTTCGATTTTGTCGCCTAGGCGGCATGCTACTCGATTTAAATAAAAATCTTATATTAATTCTCTTTCTTTACACAAATTCTTAACACAATAAGAATTCAACACATAATTCTCACATAATCGCATATTTATTCAAATAGCATATAGTACATATAGTACTTAACACATTTACTATCACTTTTTAATCATAACAGATTAAACACAACTTTACACAAAAGTTGTTATTCTCCATTCATACACGCTTATTACAAGTTCACAAACTTACCACACTTATGAGTTCGTGAACTTACCACAATTATATGAGTGTATGAACTTATCCTAGTCGAGACCTTTGATGTCCATTCATTTGAGGGGTTCAAAACATTTCATATAATTATGAGTCATTAACTTACCATAAATATGAGTTTTAAGAACACACAAATTAATATTAATCTTATGTTCATATAGAAGATAAAGATTTCATTCATAAAACATATATATTTACATATGTTTAAACATCATTCTCAATATTACAACACTTAATATCATAATCTTCTACCAAAAGATACTAACGCTCAAACTTAAGCTGTTTACCGACCACTCCCTTCACTAGTCTTCTTCTTGATGGGACACTTTTTGAATCCGTGACCCGTCTGCCCACATGAAAAACACTTCCTCAAATTTGGCTTAGGACAATGCAGAGAAATATGTCCTTCCTGTTTATAGTTGAAGCACACGTTTTTCCACATCATGCATTCTCCTGCGTGAGTCTTCCCACACTTGCTACATGCTTTCTTCTTCTTCAGGCTTGCCTTTTCAGAATTAGGGTTGTCATTGTCCCTCTTTCTCTTTTTTTATCTTTCTGCTGCCTGAATTGTCCCTTTTACGATCCACCACCTTCGCCTTCATTCTTTCCACATGCGCTTGAGCTCGCTCCTTTCTTCATCATTTTTTGCATGAACGCTTCGCTCCGCCTTCCACAGTTCCTCCAAGAGAAATGCCTTACTCCGGAGTTCTTGAACCTCTGCAGCTAGTTGATCTTGTTCTTCAACTTTAGTCTTATTATTTAACTCTACCTTAGCTGGCTCAGACTCTGCCTCCACATCTCCACTCAGATACATCTCGGGATAATCGTCATGATCGCTCCCCAGATTAACCATAGGTTCATCTTCTCTCACCTTCTCAATCGATTCATTTTGTGCTGGCACCTCGGCTCTTGGCACTGGCGCAACAGCCACTAGCATCTCTGCACTCATCTTATCTTCTCCAGACATCCTACAATCAGTTTAAACAACTTGATTAGTACTTCACCAGTACAACATTCCCACACTATATGTCCACTTATATCACTATTGATGTACTTCGGCGATCCCTCACTTAGAACTCTACATGAATTTTCTCTATCTCGCATATGGTTATAATCCTAGGGTTTCCCCCCCACCCCACTTAAGGTTTATACAGCTCTTCTACCAACTTGTGACACCTTGGTCACTACAGCTTTGATACCAACCTGTGACACCCCTAAATCTGGGATCCCTGACCCCCGAGTTTGGTGTTCACGATCCACAATATAATAACATCTAACTACCCATTTAAATATAAATAGGAATACATAACTCATTAACATAAGTTGGTAATACATAAGTCCCAGGTTTGCTAACCTTAAAATTACAAACATACCCCTTAGATAAACAAAAAGGGTTTACAAATACAGAATAATAATAAGTTCTTTATAACTACTCCAGCATCTTGCCTTTGCCTTTATTCTTCTTTGACCCATTGGCCTCTTCGTTCCTAGCTGAAATTTTTTATTTATAGCAAGGGTGAACAACAAGTTTTCCCCGCAAGTTAAAACAACAATAAATGTATACGAATCAATAAGAACAGACTATCTATTTTGATAGAATGAAACCAAAGTTCGGGGAACTTTGAAATAGCTGAACAAATCGTTAATCAATAACAAGTCTTCTCATATTCTAGGCAACGCAATAATCTGATAATGAAAGAGTATAATGCTTTCATAGTTTCTACGATATTCTATTGAATAAACAAGAATCAATTCTACACAATAACAAAGTGGAATGTTTTCCAGATTTATGCTGAGCGATCCAATGGATCTAGAACTTCTACTTTCTCGGGTATCTATCAAAGATTTACTTTGATACATACGCATGAGTATCAGATAACCATAAAGATTAAATCATACCCCTTTGCAAGTACTTAGAGCCGGCCAACTCCTTGTACCCGATATTATGCATAATATTTAGGTCGCGCGCAATGGTCGAATATACGACTTAAAAATTTTGTTCCCTTTATATAAAAGGTTGTTCTTCTCAGTCTCAGAATCAAGATTTTGATTTAACAACGAAATACTGTGATTTCAAATTCTATTTACTTATCGATCTAGCCGAAATAATTGGCATCGATCTATCAATAACAATTGAATTCTCTTCTAGAATTTATCATGTTCTAACAAATGTGCGTCTAGCCAGAATAATTAGCTAAGACATTTCTCAACATAATTTGATAATAAACAGGAATTATCTGTACTTTCAATTCTATCTTCTACGAATATGAATATCCAACAACAGTTATTCTACAATGGTATATTCTCCGAATCAGTAATTCAATTTGAATTATTAAACATGCACTAACTGCGAATAATAAACAATAAATTCTCTGGACATGGTATAATTAGCAATAATTAACCATAATAATTGAATGAATATAACTCAAGGTTGAGTGAGGAAACTTGCCTTCCGCGTTGATTACAGCTACACAATATAATTAACTGCGTTCGTAAGACCTATATTCAACAATGTCGGTCTCACAATTAGCACAATCATTTATAACACGTAACAATCGTATTTTTTACAAATCAAACTTCTCTAGACACATTACCACCACATAGCCACATTAGTGTTTATAAACTATATAAACACTTAACAAGTCTAACTAGTTAGGTCTAGTTGGACTTCGGTCCATTCTCGGTGTTCTGGTCACCCTATCCGACAATTAACACATTGATTGTCAATTAAACTTGGTCTCTAAGTTTCAATATTATTTTAGATTAGTCAAATATCGTTTATAATATTTTCGGAAGCTTTTAATAATTTATAATATTTTTTCAAACACTTAAATCATTTTTAAATGATTTAATTATCAAATAATCTTATTATCATTAATATTTAATAATATAAAAATATTAATGTATACTTGTCCAAATATTAAAGTTATTATTAATAAGTTAAAATATTTTAAATCATCAATATTCTACTTAAATAATTTTTAAAATAATTAAAATCAATTTTAAATCATCACCATTAATATCTAAATATTAATGAAATTATTATCCAAATATTAAAAGTCATTTATTATAACTTAAAATAATTTAAATTATTTTTCACATTTTTAAATGATTTTAATTCAATAAAACCATTTTAATTCATTTATTTAATATAACAATTAAATAAATCTAATATTATTAATATTAATTTATTAATGAGAATTCTCCAAAATATTGAAAATTATATTTTATAATTCAAAATATTTTCTAACACTTTATCCTTATTTAAAATGATTTTTAAATCAATAAAATCAGTTTTATCTTATTTATTTAAGTTAATAATTAAATAAATTTAATAACAACAATATTAATTTATTAATGAAAATTCTCCAAAATATTAAAAGTCACATTTTATAAGTTAAAATATTTTTAAATACATTATTCTTATTTAAAATGATTTTCATAATATTAAATCATTTTTCTCTAATTTACTTAATATACTAATTAAATAAATTAAATATCATTTTATTCAATTAATTATAATTATTAAAGAAAAATGTCCCAAATAATTAAAAGTTATTTTTCAGAATTTAAAATGATTTTTAAAACCATTTTTAGTAATTTTTATAATTTATTTCTATTTTTAAATTAATTACCATAAAAATCAGAAAATAAATTAATTAAATCGTCGCTATAGAGTTTTAGCGACACAAAACGTCGCTGTTGGTGTTCTTGAGCTCAAGAACACTGACAGCTTCGTGTTCATGGTTGCTCGTTTGACTTACTATAATTCTCTGTACATTCATGTTCTAGGCTTGCTTGAAACTCGAACTTGTAGAGTTTATGTAGTACTACAATTAACATCAACAATATCAGACATACAACAGTTTAACAAGGAGATCAGATCTCCTAAAGTCGTTGTCAGAATACTGCTGGGTTTTCTGGGTAACCTAGAAACCCAGACAGTCACAACATGCCCTTTTGAAGCTCCATTATTATAATGTTCTGGTCATGGTTCGTATAATCTAATGGCTCCTATGTGTACTCCTTATGTCAAGGAACATTAATCAATCAATAAATCAGTTTAAAATCAACAAGATCACCACGAATTAGACGGTCAAACTTTGTCAAAAACTTGGTTCATGAACTTTCTGGAAATTCCAGAATTTCAAAATCAGTGCCAGTGGCCTATTTTGACCACGTGCTAAAATCGATATATGGATTATTTAAGAGTTCTTAAGGCATGATTCTACAGTTCTTATTACCAGCTACAATCTTAATACAACAAATCATTAAAACATAAAGACGACTGACAGATCCGGACCATACAAAACGTTGTCAGACACTGATTTAGCTTTTCTGGGTTACCCAGATTTGGCACGGTCAACGTCGGTCAACGGTGTTTGACCATGAATAAAATGAAATCTAGACATCATATAACTGTTATTTCAATTGCAGAACAAATACCTACTACCAGACTAATGATCCAAAACATCAAACAACAAAAATCATAAATACACAAATATCTATAGCCACTGACATTAACTTGTCAGACGACTTTGACTGTTCTTGAGTAGTTTTTGAAAACTTCGTTTTTAAAGCCATTTGATGCTATGGATCTATGGTATATCACCATAGATCATCATAAAACACCTTCTAACAAACATCTAAACACAAAAGCACAAAATCTTTCTTACTAAATAAGATCAAATAGAGACTTGGGGTTTATACCTTCTTGCTAGATCTTTGATCTCGATCTTCCTAATCTGATCTAGGTGATCAAGTAGCTGATTATATGACTGAATTGCTTGCTATTTTCAGATATGAAGAGAGAGAGAGAGAGAGAGAGAGAGAGAGAGAGAGAGAGTGAGAGAGCTAGGTTGGAAAATAATGCAAATGTAGTAACTTTCTCTCTCCCAAATCTATATATGTTGAGATGTTGCTTGAATCTGATCAATTTCGGCTGAGTGGTTGAATTTTGTGTCACCAAAGTCAATGTGGTTGTTAAAACACTAAAGTTGCTAGCACATTTTGCAAGTTACATAATAAAATAAACTAAAAAGACATTTTGGTCATTTATAAAATAAATTTAATGTCATACTTGGAATTTTTACAAACCCTTAGGGTTTAACCCTAAGGTTCTAACCCTTAGGGTTTAAAATACTAACTTTCTAGGATTTTCTAAATTAGGGTTTTAATTTAGAAAATTAAAAATTTGAAACTAAAATTAGCTTTTCCTAATTAAATTAGGTTTTCTTAATCATATCAACGTTTAATAAATATATTAGGCCTTCCAATTAGGATTATGGTTGCCTAATTAGGGTTTATCAATCCCGAATATGAAATTAGGGTTTTAATTCAAAAAATTAAAATTTCTAAATTACAATTAAGGTTTGCAAAATAGATATTAAGATAACTAAAATAGAATTAGGGTTTTCTACTCATATTAAAGTTTAATACACACAGTAGGCTTGCCAATTAGGATTATGGTTTCCTAATTTAGGGTTTAGGAATCCCGGATATGAAATTAGGGTTTCTCAACTTTTGATTAGGGTTTCTAACTGCGCGTTAGAGTTTCTAATCATGAGATTAGGGTTTCTAATCCTTTATTAGGGTTTATTAATTTTAAACCTTATTCGATCAATCATTGATCAAAATTCTAAATAGTACAAACACGTACTCATTAATATAATTATTTTAATTATATTTTCTACCGAATCCCTATCCAGAGATTAGGGTTAGGGTTTCTAAAGCTTGTTAAGTTCAACTCTACTCTAAATTTATTAGTCAATACACAAATTGACTTTCTCCAGACTCATATTACAGATACTTGTCACAAAATTGATAATTAATATTAATATTAATAAAAAAAAATTATTCGTAAAATTTTGATTATTCGAAATCTCAGATTATCATAGTTGGTCGTATCCAACTGTAGTTCAGGTATTGTGATGACCTGGTTTCCCTTTGTGTAGAGGATTCAGCATGTATGGGTATTTTTGGACCCTGAGTAGACTGGTGTAGTTCTTTGAGTAGAACAGCCAAATCTGTAATTTGTTTGCTTTATCCGTCGAATTCTTTGTGAGAAACTGGATTAAGGTCAGTCTGGTCAGATGACGACATGATTGACTGTAGGCCTGTAGCCTTTTTGGATTTTGATCGGGTAGTAGGTCTGATTGGTTCCCTATGAAAGACTTGCATAGTTTAGTCTTTAGGGAATGTATATAATAACATGCTATATGATGTGTCCATTTTAGGAATTTTATCCTGTAAAATGGATGTCAGCTGTTTGGTAATACAGGATAGCATGTTATGTATGTATACACATTTCTTCATATTTCTCATTACATGGAGATATATATGAAATGTAATTACAAGTAATTTTGTTTACAAGTAATTAAAATGAGAGAGCATGAAGAGACTTTCCTCCATTTTGGGTTTATCAGAGGCTGATCTATCTTAGGTTACTCTTGCGGCTTTTTGGCATGAAGGTTCCCAAATCATCGCAATTTACTCAATGGGAAGTTAATCCGATCTTTCAACTGGAGCGAATTTGGGTGGTGCCTTTCCCGAGCCTCGGGGAATTAGTCTTCCCACGAGTTCAGTAATCAAACACCGACGAGATAGCCTCCTGGTGGAGGGACCACACAACATACATTCACATACATCGCGTCTCACCGTATGAAAATGATGACATGTGTGAATCACTAATATCACAAGCAGATATGGTGTGAAGCACTAAGTGAAATAAGGAAATGCATTCGTACACATTCATCATAAATGTAAATGCAACATCCACACACAAGCAGATAATAGTTTTGAAAAAGATTGTAATAGCGGCTTAAGTCCTCTTACTGGAAGTCCCCAGCAGAGTCGCCACCTGTTGACGTCGGGATTTTTTAGATGTCCCTTTCTGTTACTTGTTCTTTAGTGTTCTCATTTTAGATGAGGTTTGTTTGAAAAAAAAAAGTGAAAAAGGTCCGACATGTATAATGTCGAAGATGGACTGTTACGAGTCGCCAGTTGGTTTTTTAAATGGTTGTACCAACACAACCGAGAAAAGGTTTGCACATTGACCCAGTTATGTGACACTGCTAAACGAATTGATGAAACCGAGATTCATTAGGTGCTGGGACTTGATTTTGCAGAGGGAAGGTGTTAGGCACCCCTCGACATCCGTGTTACCACGGTGACCGCCTCTTTTCAAGAAACTATTATCTAAATGTGTGTGTGTGTGAGTCAATTTGCTGTTGTTTGGAAGTAATGTGAGGCCTCGTTCGCACCTATATACACAGGGTTTGAATTTATGTAAAAATTCAGTTTTTAGCAAGATATAGAAATGATGTTTTATAAAAAAGGTTTTTTCAAACCCTGATGCTCAATTGTAATTGAGACCTTATACACTTCCATTTTATTAAGTGTTCGGCTTGATTGATTTTATTTTCGAGATGCGAAGCATCTATAAGAAAATAATGTACAAAAATAATGTCGATTTCCTCATGGGTATGAAAACCATCTGAGGAAATTCAGACACCGCAGAATGATTTACAAGTTGCTTATAGCTGAAAATGTCCATCACGGGAACCAAATCTAGATCCAATAAAATTGAATCTGTGATCACATGATTCATAAAGCGCATATGATACCGCATTTGTATGAAAGCGATGGCGTATATATAAAAGTTGTAAATATATATACAGACATGATCACCATCCACGAAGCACCTCCATGGGGGATCAGAAAATGTAAATAAAGTTGTAAAAGCTATCAACCGCCACGGAGGAAACTCCAGGCGGGACGGAACGTAAATAAAGATGTAAAGCTATCAACCACTATGAAGGAAACTCCAGGCGGGACAAAATGTAAATAAAGCTGTAAAAGCGATCAACTGCTACGAAGTAAACTCCAAGCAGGACGAAGCGTAAAGAAAGCTGTAAAAGCGATCAACCACCACGAAGTGAACTCCAAGTGGGACGAATATATATATATATATATATATATATATATATATTTATATATATATAAGCAATAAACGCACCGGATGTAAAATCCAGGCTCATCGAACAAAGTTTGACAACAGTTCATATATATATATATATATGTATATACAAATTGAAATAAAACCACGGATTGAAGTCCGGGCAAACACACGCAACACGACTCTCAACGTGAAGAAGGGTGTGTGCAGAGATGAAGAGAAAGGCTTTATAGTGTGTGAGAAGGTTTACAGTGGGTTGCCAAAGAAGACTTCTATATCTTTAAAGTTGGTAAATACTAGCTTTTGTAGGTACAAAATTAGCTATGTGTGAGCACACAGGTGTTTAAAATGAGAAAGCACTCAGTATAGGGTGAGTATAGAGCAAATTGGACAGGGCTTCCTCGCCGTTTTCTCTTGAAAAATGGCCACCCCAAGCCCTCTATTTATAGAGGGTGGAGCCGCAGGTACCTGCGGCTGGGCCGCAGGTGTACCAGAGGCTACCCGGGTTGTCCCGGGTTTCTCGGGTTCTGTCATCTCGAAGTACGTGCACTCGGGTATTGCAATGTCCGCTCAAACTTTCAGAATTGCAATCCGGGCATCCGACTGAGGTATATAGGACCTATTTCGGACTGCCGTTGTTGAGAGTTATGCAATGTCACGGGATTAGAGGTTGTACGAAGTCATGAAGATGGGATGGTGCCCTCTGGTCTTCAGCTTCAAATTCTATCCGTTATCCTGCGCAATAGTCACTCGGGATTGATGTTCCTTGGTTCTTATGGGACGTCGTTATGTAGAAATATGATGTTGTGACGACGTGACGTGGCATCGCGTTGGCGAGATGATGATGTTTCCCCTCACTGGGGTTATCGCCGATTCGGGCTGATAAAGCAGACGTTGCTCAGGGCTTCGCTGAGATTGGACTGCTACAATTGTTGAAGGTCCTCAGTGTCATCTCTGAGGTGTGCCTGTCCTCCCGGTGTTATCTCCGGGTTGGTACTGAGTATCTCGTTGTGAGCGTCGAGATTGAAGCTGATTGCATTTGAAACAAGCATTTCCAGGGTTTTCTCTGAAACTGCATTCCTTGGGGTTATCACCAAGGTTGGTAACTATTACCATGGTTGGGACTAAGACTGGATACCTCGGGGTTATCTCCGAGATTAATCGGTCTTCTCTAGTGTGTGTTTCGGTATTGGATCTGCACGCCTCGGGGTTGTCTCCGAGGTTGGAATTGTTATTCCCGGTGTGTGTTCCGGGGTTGATGCCAAACTTCCGGTAGTATCCAAAATGGATATGAAGTGTCTTCCAGGGTTCTCTCTTAAAAGACGAATATGTCCTCCTGCAATGTTTGTGATAGGTATACAGAAAATTTCGAGTGTCTACACACTGCAATATATCTATCTGTGATATTAGTGCTTCGCACATTTCATCATTTTAATAAACGATGAGACACGTTGTATGTGAATGTATGTTGTGTGGTTCCTCCACCAGGAGGATATCCTGTCGGTGTTTGATTACTGGACTCGTAGGAAGACTAACTCCAATGAGGCTCAGGAAAGGCACCACCCAAATTCGCTCCAGTTGAAAGACCAGATTAACTTCCCATTGAGTAAATTGCGATGATTTGGGAACCTTCATGCCAAAAAGCCGCGAGAGTAACCTAAGATAGGTCAGCCTTTGATAAACCCAACACGAAGGAAAGTCTCTTAATGCTTTCTCATTTCAAATTACTCGTAAAATCAATTACTTGTAATTTCATTCCATATTCATCTCCATGTAATGAGAAATATTAAGAAATGTGTATACATATATATTTAAATTAACAAGCTATTATGTATTACAAACAGCTAACATCCGTTTTGCAGGATAAAATTCCTAAAGTGGACACATCACATAGCATGTTAATATTTACACATTCCCTAAAGACTAAACTATGCAAGTCTTTCGCAGGGAAGCAATCGGTCCTGTTACCTGTTTAAAGTCCAAAAGGGCATTAACCCCACAGCCAGACAAAGATAAAAATGCCCAGCCTGATCCAACTCCTGTCTCTCGCGAGGAGTTCGAAAGATTAAGCTATCAAATTACAGAGTTGGCTGTTATGTTCAAGAAACTACACCAATCTACTTGGGGTCCACAAATACCCCCTCCACATAGAATCCTCTACACATGGGGAAATTCAGGGCCAAACAATGCCTACTCAACCAGAGTCATCCACACCAGGGGGCAGTCAGGGTATTGGCAAAAAGATGGAAACCCAGATACCTAAACCTCATTCCAATAAAGAAATCACAAATCTCAGGGATGATCGAGAAACTGGGGATATAAGAAAGAAAGTCCAACAAATGGAAGAGACCATTCGGTCAATCAAAGGGACAGGAAATTATGGAAGTGTCACCTATTTAGATCTCTGCATATTCCCAGGGGCTCAATACCCTACCAAATTCAAAGTCCCAGAGTTTGAAAAGTACAATGGGGCAGGCGATCCCTATATGCACCTTAAAGTGTACATTGGCGAACTGGGGTCTTATGCTGAAGATGAAAGCCTCAGAATGCAACTTTTTCAAAAGAGTCTCACTGGAGAGGCTAAAGCCTGGTATGACCGACTTGACAATGCCAGAATCCAGAATTGGCCCATGCCTTTCTAAATTAGTACAGTTTTCAGTCACAAGTGGCGTCGGATCGATACCAAGTGACTAAAGTCAAAAAGCAAAGTACTGAATCTTTTCGAGAATATGCCTAAAGGTGGAGACATCTAGCTTTGCAAGTCATTCCATCAATGACAGAAACTAAGATGGTAATGACGTTTATTGACATCCAAGAGGCTCCATACTACGAGAGGATCCTAGTAGGCATAGGAAAGCCATTCTCAGAAATGATCAAACACGACAAAATGGCAGAGATGGGCCTAAAGGTCGGCAAGATTAAAGACTTCACTGCCTTGGAAGTAGTCGCCAAGCATATACAGACTGGCAAGTATGCGAGCGATCCCAATGATGTACCCGATAAAGGCATTGAAGATGTATCCCTTATTGTACAGGGGCAAGCTAGGAGACCAACATACAGTCCCCCCATTTAGAAAATGCAAGACAATATGCCATCTCAACAACAGGCTGTATTCAACCAATGCCCAGACAAGAAAAGAAAATTTGAAAGAACAGAAAATTGGGTATTCATTCCACTGGGCGATTCCCTTGAACATGTATCAGCGATATTAATGGATGACAAGAAAATTACCGAATTGGCCCCACCTCTGGAACTAGGGAGCAAAAGATACAATCCAAGCCAAAGATGTGCTTACCACTCAGGGTCTCCAGGACACGATACACAAGATTGTTGGTCCTTAAAGCATAAAATTCGAAATCTGATTGAAAGTGGCAGTATTATGGTCCAACAACCTGTCCAACAAAATGTTAACACCAACCTTCCGATACAGCATGATACAGAGGAAGTAAACATGACCGGGTCAGGAAGTGCTGAAATGTATCCAATTCTTAAGTTCATACGAAGGATAGAATAATACCCCCAAAGGCATAGATCAAATGTCAAAAAGTGGGAAAACTCGGAGGAGGGTATGATGGTAATGAAAAAATTAGAGACAATCCAGAATCAAGTAAATCTAATAGCTAACATCAAGATACGAGACAGTTTTTCACTCAACTATCAGAAGGCCAAGAAAAGGGGGATGATAAAATTTCTAGAAGATCTTGCCAACGGAAAAATCGCCCAGGGGAATGCAAACTCTCAAAGAAGAAAGATCAAACAAATTCAACAAGAGTCCAAAAATTCACCCCTTTGAAGAAATCAAATGAAGAAATGCTACGCGTTCTGATAAGCGAAGGAAAGATTACTGAGTTGCTGCCTCCTATAAATCCCATGATAAAGAGTTATGATTCCACCAAGATATGTCGCTACCATTCTAACTCACTTGGACATATGATTGAGAAATGCTGGTCTTTGCGACATAAAATCCAGGATCTCATTGAAAATGGAGAGCAGGAGATAGAATTTCCCATGACCAAAAAAGCGAAAAGGAAATAAAAAGCTTAAGATGTCCACCCGAGACAGACAGTTCAAATGAGGTGAAGGCTATGAGTGATATTTCATGGCAGAACACAAGATAGAATGACCCTAATGCAGGAAATGACAGAGGATACAAGGGAATCCCCAAAGGAGATTCCTCCGCTAACATCCAATATCCTGTGGTCCAAAGGTAGCTGTGACGCCCCCAAAATTGGTATACATCACCCATCTTGAGTCGCCAAATACATGGTACATAATTTAAATACAAACTTCTTTTATACAGTACGACAAAACGTAGCTGAGAGTTTCAACACGGATAATGTCTCGTAGAGAGTATACAAACTCAAATGAAGTCCTCATTACAATTATTATCACAGTATTTCACATAATAGTGAGGAATACTATAGCCACCTATCTGGACAGTCACTCCATATCCCGACTCGTCCCTTCTATATTCTCATTTCCTGAAGAGAACAATGAAAGCAAAAGGGTGAGATCAACTAGCCCAGTAAGAAATATTATGACTAAGATAATGCAGAATAAATTATCATTAGCTTTCAACAGTGTTAAACTGATAAAATAAAATAAATATCAAGTTTAACTGCAGCGGAACAAGCAATCCATTAGAAGAGTCAAGTAGAGCATGATATCTACTATCTTCTATGATTTAAAAGTTTATCAACAATTTTATTGCTGGGACTCAGCTAAATAAATAATCCACATCACTGAATTATCCATGCACTATGGGCCAAGGATATTCATTTTTATCACCAATGGTTATGATTATACCAACAACTGTCCATCAATGCACTACGGGCCAATGATGACTTTCACCACATCATTTGTAACATTTTGGGTCATGATTATACTGAATGATCCCTGGTCATAATAATACCAATCAACAGTCCATCTATGCACTACGACCAAAGATGACTTTCATCATAATATAAGCATGAGGATGATGACAATGATATAAGAATTCAATTAGATAAGAGCAAGGATAAATTTTAAAGATTTATAATTCAATTTATCCAAAATTTAATAATGTCCAAATTGTCAACATGATACTTCTTTGTGGAGTAAAATTCAAGAATAATATTGTATTAAAAATAATTTGGACAGAAAAGAAATTAATTTTTGTCATGAATAGTACCCCGTGAATAGTACTCCGGCATGAAAAGATTAAACTTTAACAAGAATGTTCAGAAAAATATCCTTGTGAAACGATACTAGATGAAGCGCAAATTTCAAGGATATTCTACTAATTTCAAGGAGTATAGAAGCAATACTTAACAACATGAGTGTAGAATTCAGAATTTGAAACGAAATAATATTACTTACATACTACAGAGTATGGAAGGAAATATTATTTCATACGAATATTGAACAAAAATAATATCCCTTATAAATACGAAAGAAATAATACCCCTTACCTTAGTAGGAGATTGGCTACTGAAATAGTGTAGTAACATAATACTCTTCTTCTTTCTCTCTGATTCTCTCTCTATAGAATTCTCTTGTGAGTCGTAGTGAATTGGTGAGAATGAAAGAAGAATTAATCTTCTATTTATAAAAGATTTCTAGCTTAGCCCTTGCAATGTGAAAAGGAAAATGGCTTGACGACTGGTGATGTGAAAAGAAAAGTGGTTTGACGCCTGTAATGTGTAACAATAAGTGGTTTGACTCCTGTAATGTGAAACAACAAGTGGTTTGACGCCTGTAATGTGAAACGACACGCCTGTAATATGAAACGGCAAGTGGTTCGACGTTTGGTAAAGTCAATTACTATTGACGAAAGTGAGTCTTAGATAATGACATATGGGCCCCCATAGAATAAACCAAACTTACCACAGACGTCTCATAATAGACTTCTTATTTATATAAAAGATTGAATAAATATTACCACAAATCATTTTTATCTTCAATCAACATATTTTTAATCTTCTAACAATTATTCATCATTAATATTATAACTCACAATATTTAACAACCAGATCATTCCCAGGAAAGAGGGGGCTTTTCGATAAGAATTTCTCCCTATTGGCGAGCAATTAGGTGACCAAACCTCTCCTTGACAGAATTTTCTAGACATCGTTAATATTGCAAATAATAATATGAATAACTTTGTCGTCTCAATTATTGATTTAATAATATAAAATATTATGCAGATAATACTGTGATAATAATTGAATCAATAATATGAGATACTATGCAGCAATTACTGTAGCAATAATTGAGTATAACTGAGTGGATTTTTATGTAAGCATCAATAATTAATACCGTGTGCTACTATACAACCACGCGTATTATTGTACTTTTACCACTGGGTATTTCAACCGTTAACGGTAAAACTTTCGCCGTTATTTTTATTAAAAGATATTTCTATCATTTTATAACTCTGACAATAATTCTGTTATGGGGTCAACCAATGATTGTGCCATCGTACAAATATTCTCCGACAAAAAAAATATTCCCCGACCAAACGAATATTTTATAACAACTTGCTTACTTTACAAAATTTATAAATATTACCCACAACTATAACATTATATCAAATCCACACCATAATATTCAAAATGATATTTAGAGAAAAATAATCTTTATTTATGAAAGTTGGGGTCTTACAACCTCCCCTTCTTATGAAATTTCGTCCTCAAAATTAGGGTACATACCTGGTACGTCGAAGAGGTGAGAATACCTTGACTTCATTTTAGATTCTAACTCCCAGGTCATTTTCTCAATATCATCGAAGAGGTATAACCTTGGAGCGTAGAATATGCTCCTTTTTATCCAAGATTTTAACAGGTACCTCTTTGTACGTTAAATCTTTCGCTATCTCTTCTGGTTCTAACTCAATAATGTGGTTCGGGTCTTCCACATATTTACGTAACATGGATATGTGAAAAATGTTATGAACACGAGACATACTTGGCGGTAAGGCGAGTCTATAAGCCACATTTCCTACTCAATCAAGGATTTCAAATGGGCCAATGAATCGAGGATTGATATTTTCTCTATTTCCAAATCTTGTAACTCCTTTCCATGGAGCAACACGTAACAACACATGTTCTCCCACATTGAATTCTATGTCCTTTCGATGAAGATCAACATAACTCTTTTGTGGATTTTGTGAGGTCTTTATACGTTGTCAGATCATTTGAATCTTTTCCGTAGTCATATACGTATTCCAATTCCTTTGGTCCCAACAACGTTGCTTCACCCACCTCATCCCAAAGATAATTGAGAACGACACTTTCTTCCATACAAGGCCTCGAACTGAGCCATGCCGATATTAAACACCTTGAGATAAACTCGATATCTCTCTTCAATGAATATATACATTTTAGTACAAGGACTTAGTGATCAGATCAAAATCGTTGTTAACACAAAAGTCTTTGATCTAAGATCTTAACGTCTTGTATCATTCTTTAATGCATTCTAATGTATGTTTAGAAAAGATCAAAGTTCTTCAAATGAGTATGTATCTTGACTTAGATGTAATAGATAGGGTTCAAGAAATCGATAGAGTGTATCATCCGATCAATAGGGTTCAAGAAATCGTAGTATCATCCGATCAACAATTGCAAAAAGTCAAACGTAGAGCTTAACGGATCGTAGTGTGTGCCCGACTTGAAGGACTTTTCGAAATCGTAGAGTGGTCCCAACGCTTGTCGAGCCAAACTCCACGATCGCAGCAGGTCAAGGAAACATGAAGTTTACAAGTCAACGATCGTAGTGTGCTCTCGAACGTAGAGTCAACAACACGAGCAAGTAAGGATCGAGTGTGCAAGGATTTAAGAGAAATCGTAGTGCTCTCTAAATGATAAAGATCGATCAAGCACCAAGGCAATAAGTCACTACGATCCAATCGTAGAGAATCATAATCCAAATCGTAGAGCATCATCTCGCCCTACGTCGTAAAACGCCGAGCCTCATGATTTGTGTAAAGGTAGATTTCAACATATGAGGAATGGATTCTAGACGCCGCAGACTCATCACCCCCAGAGTAAAGAAATATCCTTAGTATGCAACAAAGAAGCGATTGAAGAAGCTAAGGATAGTACCATGGATAAGAGGGACAAAACACCTTTTCGTGGTAGTAGTGAGAAAGCAAATCATCGTGTCAGCAATGTAATGCAATTTCAAAGATGTGCGTAAATGTCTCCATCACAAGATGAAAAGTTCGACGCGATTTAATGCCACAACGGATGGATCCAACGAATAGTTTTCAACATCACATATATGCAGACTCGACGTGATGAGAGAGAAAAAAGCAAGCATCGAACAAACAACGTGAACATCTCTCAAGCTCAACTCTACGATCCGAGATATTGCAAAGCTTGCTCACCTACTCGTTCTTTAGAACAAGTGCTTACACAAATGACCGAAAGCAGCAACCATCAAGAACACAACATTATCAACCAACTCAAAAAGAGTACCAAGTCTCACTGGACTTGAAGAGTTCAGAGTGAACTATAAGAAAGCCAAGTCTGCTGGACTTGAAGAGTTCAAGAGTGAACTAAGAAGTTCCTGATCACCGGTCTAGTTGGAATCTGGTGATTCGTGTTGTAATGTATATCCTTAGTGGATATCCTACTCGCTGAGTGTAAGAGTGGACTAGAGCTTTAAGTGCTCTAAACCACTTAAAACGATCGTGTCATTTACATATCATATCATAATCGCTATATCTCATTATAATCGCCATAACGCCTCACACTCATTACTCCATTGCTTGGTAAAGAAGATTAAAACAAACATTTATTCCGCTAAGTTTTAATCATTATCAAAGAACAAGTTTAAAACGAAAAGATTTTTAAATATCTATTCAACCCCCCTTCTAGATAACTATTATCGTGCTAACTAGAACTAACAATTGGTATCAGAGTAGGTTCTATTTTATAGCTTACAAGCTTTAGTAGATCCAATGGCACTCGTGCCAAGCGAATCCAGACCCGGGGGAGGCAGCAAGCCACCAATGTGCAACAAGGATAAATTTGCTAACCGGAAAGTCGATGCAAGCTTATATGGACTCAATAGATGAAGATCTATTTGAGACCGCTCAAAATGGGCCCTATATTCCAACCAAGCTTGCACCAACCACCGACGATCCAAACCGTGATACAGATCAAAGTTAAAGAAGAGTGGATGAATAACGAGAAAAGAGTCAGTCCAACTTGATAAGAAGGCTAAGAACATCCTGCTCCAATCCTTAGAGGACGATCTGCTTGAAAATGTTGTAAACAAAGAAAACAAAATAAGGAAGTTTGGGAAGCTCTACTGATCATGCATGAAGGAACTGAAGAAGTTAGAGAGAACAAACAGTCTCTTCTAACACAGCAGTACAAAATGTTCGCTCATGTGCAAGGAGAAAATGTAACTGCCACCTATGAAAGATTCAATGTTCTGCTCAACTCTCTACGAGCATATGGAAAGGTCTATCCTAACAAAGATCTGACCATAAAATTCATGAGAGCCCTACCAAGCAGGTGGGATGCCAAGACCACTGCAATAAGAGAGTCAAAGAATCTCAACGAAATGACAGTTCAACAACTATATGGAAATCTCCTGACATACGAACTGGAGCTGACCCAACGTGCTGAAACCTTATCAGAAGGAAGAAGGAAGGATAAGGGTGTTGCTCTCAAGGCAACTGAAAGTGCATCAAAGGTCAACATTGAGATTGACTCTGATGATGATGAAGACGATGATGATGACTTTGCTATGCTGGTAAAGAGACTAAGAAGGTTCATGCGACAAGGCAGAATCAGCAAGCCAAAGAAGGTCAGCAATTACAAAGTAGTAAGAGCAAATGAATGACCTATGCTACAACTACAAAAAGCCTGGCCACTTCATCGCCAACTGCAACAAACCTATCAAAGAAGAACTAAAGAAGAAAACACATGCAAAGAAGGAATACAAAGGAAATAAGAGGCCTCAGAAAAGAGACAAAGGCCTGGTAGCTGGAGGATCGTGGAGTGACTCAGATAATGACTCAAATGCTGACTCCGGAGACGAGGAAGAACCATATATGGCAAATCTGTGCTTAATGGCCAAACATGCAAAGGACAAACAAAGCCTCAACATACATGATGTAAGTCTCGACGAGGTATTTGATTTCAACTCACCGATGTGTAGACATGAATGACTTAAGAACCGCATCGCACGGCATAACTATCGATCTACATCAATACATGAAGTGGTTCCGAGTCTTGTCTAAAGATCATTCACTTTTTCAAGAGGAAAAGAAGAAAGTTCAAGAAGAGCTTGAAACAACCCTTCTAAGTACTAATCTTCTTTCCAAGCTTGAGGTCGAGAATGAGACCTTAAAATGACAAACACACTCAATGCACAAAGAGAGTCTATTCTAACCTCTAAAGTCGAGGACCTAGAGAAGACTATCTCTCGCATGGAACAAATCCTCATCGCCCACCCATGGATCGCCTCTCTTCTAGTCGAGAAGCACTTTTTACAAAAACAGTCTAGCTTTGGGGAATTCATCTCGAGCCTCCTCAGTGTGGAAAAAGATAATGGAAACTAGCACTAGTAATGCCTCAAGTTTTGGTAGAGGCATTGCCTTTGTGAAATCCTCACAGTTGGAAGAGCCAGTTCAACCTTGTTCTACTGTTTCTAGTTATACTCAAAGAAGTAAAGGATCTCACGCTGGCTTGGGATTCATAAAGGAGAAGAATAACCCAACCTCTACTCACCAACCTCGAAGAATCGTAGAGTCAAGCAAGACCAACTCTACGAATCAACTGGGAAGGTACAGTAGAGGTAAGGCACACTCATCACTATTTATGAAACCTAAGGACACGTGGAGGAAAGAGAATCGCTTTAATGTAAGGTTAACTAAAGAACCACACAAGTCCAAATGGAAGATGAATCATCATGCACACACACACGCATCATAATAGATGTTTCATATGCAATAAATATGGTCATAGGGCCACAAAATGTTATTATAACTCCATGCATGTGAGACCCAAGATTAGATGATTTGGGTCCCCAAAGGTACTAACAATGAAGGACCCATGCAAATATGGGTACCAAAATGAAGGTTCAAATATTTTGACAGAAAAGAGCTCCACGACCTCAACACGGTATCCGGACAAAGGATGCTCGAGGCATATGACAGGAACAAAGCTCTACTATCTAACTACATAGAAAAGGAAGGTCCCTCACCATCTTTGGAGATAACGGCTTGGCAAGACAAGAGGATATGGCTCACTGCAATGGTGCAAAGATCTTCAAAGAAAGTAGCCTATATGGAAGGTCTTCAACACAACCTTCTAAGTATCACCAACTCGCGACAAGGGTCATCAAGTGACATTCCTCAATAATCAATGTCAAGTCGAGATTTGAAGACATCTCGCAGAAAGCTAACCGACAAGAGAAGGAAATGTCTACACAAAGGGATCTTGGTCAACTAAGCTCGATGAGACAATATGTTTTTTGCAAAAAGCATCCAAAGAAATGAGTCAAGTTATGGCATAGACGGTTGTCTCACTTAAACTTCAAAAGCATGTCCAAACCGGCATCAAAAGACCTAGTAGTCGCCTACCCAAGTTCAACTTCGTGAAGGAAAGGCCATGCAATGCCCGCCGCCTTGAAAGTAGACTGTAAGCTCATTCAAGAGCAAGACCGCCAACTCTATCGACAAGCCACCGCAGCTTGCTTCACTTGGATCTCTTTGGGCCAATCCCAACAACTAGTCTTGGAGGAAAAAGATACTTCTAGTCATAGTCGATTTACTACACCAGATTCATACGGGTATTCTTCCTAACTTCAAAGGATGAAACGAGCTCAATTAATCAAGATGTTCGGGATCGGTGATGAACGAGAAAGAGAGAAAATCAAGGCCATAAGGAGTGATCATGGCAGAGAATTTGATTTCGTAAAATGGATCGCCACGCATGCATAATGGGATCACCACAACTTCTTAGCTCCTCAAACTCCTCAACAAAATGGAGTAATGAAAGGAAGAATAGAACCTTGATTGAGGTTGAAGAACTCTACTAGTCAGCAATTTCATCTACCTAAATACTTTTGGATGTGGTTATCAACACCGCATGCTACACGCAGTAATGTATCACTCATACACTCTACGATCAAGAAGACGCCTACTTAATCGTGGAAAGGAAGAAAGCCAAGTGTCAACTATTTCCATGTCTTTCGATGTGCATGCTACATTCTCAACAATGGAAAGCAAGATTCGACAAAATTCCAAATTTCAAGTCGACGAAGGGATCTTTCTTGATATGCCACAAATGTTAGAAGGCTTACAGGTGTTCAACAAGAAGACACTAAATGTTGAAGTCTCAATACACATCATCTTTGATGAAACCGACTTAGACAAAATAAAGGCCTCAAGACTTCTACGACCGAGATAAAGGCGCATACACTACACGAATGAAGTCGTCGAGCTCAACACTACGATCAGAGTGCCATAAAGTGAATCGTAGAGCATGAGAATGTGATCGTAGAGGTCCATGCAAGACAAATGAGCCTCCACCCAAGAAGAAGAAATAGACCTTAAAGATTTAAGACAGAAGGCATCAGACGTATGTCCCAACCCAGAATAATGATGGGCAAGAGATCACACTCAGATCTAATCATTGGAGATCCGAAAAGCCGAGTCAAAACAAGAGCTATTACTCATAATGAATGTTTTTATCTAAGCTTCCTGTCACAAATAGAGCCAAAGAAGATAGAGGATGCTATGGAAGACTCCAGTTGGATAGAAGCCATGCAGGAAGAACTCAACTAATTTGAACGAAGCAAAGTATGGAGATTGGTACTAAGACCAAAGAGTCATCCTGTGATAGGAACTAAGTGGGTCTTCTGAAATAAAATGGATGAAGATGGGGTCATCACCAGAAACAAGGCAAGACTAGTGGAAAGGGCTATTCTTAAGAAGAAGGTATCGACTACGATGAAACATTTGCACTGCTGCTGATCGAAGCCATCGTAATCTTTCTTGCCTTTCCTGCCTATATGAAGTTCAAAGTCTTTCAGATGGATGTCAAGAGTGCATTTCTAAATGGAGAACTCCAAGAAGAAGTCTATGTAGAACAACCTCCAGGTTTCATCAATCCATCACTTTCCAATTATGTCTATAGATTAGATAAAGCCTTATATGGTCTTAAACAAGCACCTAGAGCATGGTATGAAACATTGACTAACTTCTTAATCAAAAATGGGTTCACTAGAGGTAGAGTAGATACCACATTGTTCCTTAGAAAGCATAAAGACAAAGTCTTACTAGTTCAAATCTATGTTGATGACATTATCTTTGGTTCTACTGACGAAAAGTTATGCAAGAGATTCTCTAAGCTAATGCAGAGCAAGTTTGAAATGAGCATGATGGGTGAGCTGAACTTCTTCCTTGGACTGCAAGTAAAGCAGACTGAAGAAGGAATTTTCATAAACCAAGCCAAGTACATCAAAGACTTACTAAAGAAGTATGGCATGGAATCAGCCTCTCCCATGAAAACACCAATTGCTCCTGCAACCAAGCTTGACAAAGATGAGAAAGGTAAAAGTATTGATATCACTCAATACAGAGGTATGATAGGCTCTCTTTTATACCTAACGCGCCAAGAGACTGTATATAATGTTTGCAACATGCATATGTGCTAGATTTCAGGCTAACCCTAAAGAGTCACATTTGTCTGCTGTAAAGAGGATCTTCAGGTATCTCAAGGGTACACCTTACTTGGGGCTTTGGTACCCCAAGGAATCCTCATTTGAACTAATAGGATACACAAATGTTGATTTTGCAAGATGAAAAATAGATAGAAAGAGTACCAGGGCACTTGTCAACTTCTAGGAAATAGACTTGTGTCCTGGTTTAGCAAAAAGCAAAACTCAAGTTCACCTCAACCGCAGGTTTAATATATTGTCACCGCAAAATTTCCGTGCTCGAGATCCTATGGATGGATGAGAAATCAGCTAGCTGACTATGGGTTCGACTTCAAATCTATTCCCATACACTGTGACAACACAAGTGCCATAGCTATAACTCATAATCCCGCTATGCATTCTAGACTAAGCATATAGAAATAAGGTATCACTTCATTAGGGATCATGTGCAAAATGGAACTATATCTTTACAATATATCCCTACTGAAAATCAACTTGCTGATGTTTTTACAAAACCACTAGATGAATCCAGATTTAATAAGTTAATAAGTGAGCTAGGTATGCTAAATCTACAACCATGAAATATATGCTCTAGATTGTGCTAACCATGACGTATACAAAGGCTTTGAACTCAAAATCATAGACATGATCAAGGAAAGCTCACGATCGTAGAAGCCGAAAAGAAAGACTACCTCAACGATCGTAGAAAAAGACTTAACTATCGTAGTGCAGACTCAACGATGACACAAGCCCCATTCACAAAGCAAAAATGTATCCTGTGATGACAAGCTTCATAACATAGCAATCTCTCTAAGAGGTGGCTCAGGAACAAACCTAACCCTTGAATCTCTCCAAGAGGTTGGCCTTCCCGAAATCGCCTTTAAAAGGATGCTTTATCAAAACTCATCACAAGGATTCTGACACGACTCGACGATCGTAGATGATAGACTCAATGAATGCCGATCGAAACTCAACGTTCGCCAGATGCACGACGATCGTAGGGACGACTCGACGATCGCAGACGTACTCAATGAACATAAGACTACCTCAACGATCATAGTCTTCCTAAGAACACCTCAGCTCTAAAAAGGCCAAGGGCAAATCAAGACATTCCCCAAGACAAATAAAATCAGAGAGCCAAGCAAAAATCGACACCCGTCCCACTAAGTGAAAAAGAGAGAGGAAGTTAAAAGTACAAATTGAAATCATGTTTTTGAAATCAAGTTCAAAAGATTATCTCTCATCATCTCTCTCTCTCTCTCAAAGAGAAACCCTAAATCAAGAGAAAGTTCAATCAGATCTCACTTCCAACTACAGTAATCAATGGCTCGCTTCAAATGTGGTTTCTGTGCTACAGACTCGCTTCAACGAAGTTCAAGATCGCTTCCACCAAAATTTCACAAGACACGGCCTTATTCAAGAAGGCGGGTCTCAAGAGGCGCTGAGCACCGATACACTCATCTATCCCAAGCTAGTGAAGGAGTTCTATAAGAATGGTGTGTTCAACACAACACCATCACTACTCGAGTAAAGGGAGTAGAAATGAGACTAAGGAAGAGGACTTCAATCCGCCCCTAGGTTTCAAGAATGAAGGGCACCCATTCTTAGACAAAGATAAACTTCCAAGAGAGTCTAAGGAAAATGCATCACAAGAAAACCCCTCTGTAAAAGGATACAAAAAGAAGGAGTTCCCACAAAGGTATGAGTTCTTGGTCGACATTATTGGAAAATGCATATGTCGCAAGAGCTCAAAGTCACGACTTTGAATGAAGCTCAACTTAAGCTCATGACGACCATGTTTTATGGCATACAACTCAACTATGGAGTCAGACACTCGAGTGGATCGGTAGAGTGGATCCTCAACTCAAGAAATCAAAAGCCCTCAAAAATGCTATATGGGCGCTTCATAAGTATCATTCTCGCAATCAAAGACCGGGTGACAAAATTGGGGATGAAGAGGGAGAAGCCATAAACCCAAATCAAGAATGACCAAAGAGCTTGTTTGAAAATCGGAAGAGAAACCCAAAGCAGAGCATGTTCGATGATGACGTAATCCAAAGGAAAGAATCGGGATCCAAGAATACAGCATTCCCGAAACATGTATGTTGTCAGGGAAGAAGAACAAGAAAGAGAAATCAACAAGAAAGAACCCTCTGCCCTTTCCAGAAAAAGCAAGGGTAAGAGGAAGCTAAGAGCTAGACAGATAGAAGAGCCTCAAGGTTCTACAACTGATATTCCTATAGAGTCCTCTGATATAGAGACTCTGAGATTGCTGAGAAGGAAGCAATAGCAAGATGAAGCTGATGAGGATCAAGCCACCATATCACAGATCCTAAAGAAGAACAAAGTTGGACATAAGTCTAGAAGACCATCAGTCACCTCTATCGTAGAGTCTCTGTTGCTCACTGAGACAAAACCATGTGTGGCAGAAAAGGAGGTAATTACTTCAAGTATAAAAGTTGTCCAAAAAGACAAAGCTTTGACTCAAAAGAGTCCTGAAGTTGTGGCTAAAACCAGTAAATCAAGGAGAAAGTTGGTCAAGAAATACATTCTTGAAATGAAAAGGTGCTGAACAAGGAAGCCAAGAGTGTGGCTGCAAAAGAAGAACTGTCCCAAGCAAATATAGAGGACAGTGCTCCAGCTGAGGGGGAGACCCCTAAAATTCTCATGATAGAGAATACACTGGCTGAGGAGGAGAAGTCTACAGCTTAAGAAGATGTTACAGCTGAGGGGGAGTTTCTGAACTCTCAAGAAAATATTCCAGCTGAGGGGGATTTATTGAACTTACAAGAAGATAATCATGCTGAGGGGGAGCCTCATGATATCTCCATGGCAGAAGAAGAGATTCCTTGAAGATAAAAATGAATCGCCATGATCATCCAGAGCCCATCGAGATAATGGAATCCTCAAATGAAGATAAAGAAGAGGAAGAAGATGATGATGAGCTTGTAATCATCAAGGTGGGGAAAAGATGGATATAGGAGCTATCTCAGACACTCAAATGTTTTCCTACTTACCTATGATGGCATACCATCAAGCTCAAATCTCAAACTCATGGGATCACATGTTCGAGCTTTAAAGAGTATCCAACCATCTCGGCCTCGCTCATGGATTTCCAGAAAAGTCATCTTTGCCAAGAAGTCGCCTTACAAATACCTCTTCCTCAAAAGATAAACCCGAGGTAATCGCTCATCCCTACCAAATTCGAAAGTTAATCACTTACCATCATCTTCATTTAGCTATTTTTATGAATTCCCTCGATGGTTGAAAGTGAGTCTCAATCCAGTAAATCAATTTCCAGTTGAAAAATCCCAAAATTCTGTAACTGAAGAACCAAATGAAGTCAACTTTACTTTGCTCCCACAAATCACCACCTCTACGATTCCGCACTCCAACCACATCGTAGAGTCTCACATCGAAATCAGAGAGTCACCTATCCCAAATATCCAAACCCAAGCCCTCCATCGATATACCATCCTCCTCCTCAAATGACTATTTTAGTCTTGACCTTGCTCTTTACAACTTGCAAGATCAACCCCATCATACAACCCCTCCAACCAATAATCCTCACACCAATGATACTCTCCCAAGCTTGCCTACAAAGGATGACTTGAAAGAAACTTCTAAGAAAATGGTCAAGTCTATAAAAGCAAGTTTGGAATCTCACTCTGATCTCATCAATATTCGGCTGAATCAAATGATCACAGCTGCAAATAATTTCCCTGGCACTATGAATATTGAGTTTACAAAGAAGTTGAGGGAGATTATCCAAGAAATTCTTAAGAGCATGAAGGACAGAGATGAAATTCACTTCCAGATAGCTGCCAAGCAAAGAGAGGTTGTTCTTGCAATGCAGCAACATCAAGACGGCCAACATACCCTGATGCTGGAGAATATCATCAACTTAAAAGCCTCTGTCTATGACTTCCAGAAATCTTATGCCAATCAGGAAAAACATAATGATATGATTCTTTCATTTCTCCAAAACAAAGAAGCAAGATCTAAAAAATAGATCAAGGAAAATAGAGAGGACATTGCTCAGACACAAAGTCAACTGAACGAGCTTGTCCAAGGTGTTAATCGACTGTCTGCCGATATTCGAACCCTTGATGCTGACATAAAGGGGGAGAATAAAGGGAAAGGAGTTCAGGGAGGACAAGGCAGAGGCAGAGGAGGTCATGGAACTCAAGAAAGGGGAAGAGGACAATATCAAGCTCAAGCATCACGAAGCCCTCCTGCAAGACAATTCCACAGTCAGACTCAACGATCTGATCAACAGGGAATTGTAATGGCTATACCATTAAGCCGTCAGGAGTCAACTCCCAGCTCACAAGATGTGTCTATTGTACGCATAAGAATGCCAACTGGAGATCCTGTATTCATGCACAGGCATGAGGAGAATCCAATACTAAGTCTAAGCGAGCTGGAAGAGTTAGCCAGAAACGAGGAAGCTCAAAGAAAAAGAAGGGCTGAGGAGTACGCCAACCCACCTTCACGAAAGAGGTCAAGGAAATAGAGATAAGTCGAAACTTAAAATTCCTATTGATGTAATGCTGAATTATAATATCTTCTGATGATCAATAAATTCATGCTTATTCTCTAGAAATTTTAAATGCTTCACCAAATACTAAGTCATGTTTAAATTTCCTCGCAAAACGCATCTAGTCACTAATAATCATGACAACAAATCTCCTTGGTTATGTCAACATCAAATAGGGGAGATTGTTGGGAGAATGCATTCTTATGATTTGATGTTTTAATGTATAAAGCTCATGATTGTTTGTAAGGTTCTTCAATGAATTTATGTACAAGGACTTAGTGATAGATTAAAGTTGTTAGGTTGATCTAAGATCTTAATGTGCATCATTCTTTAATAGAATGTATAGATAGAAAAAATCAAAGCTATAAGGTTGATCTTGAGATGTAATAGATAGGGTTCAAGAAATCGTAGTGTATCATCCGATCAACAAGTAGGGACTTTTCAAATCGTAGCTTAACGGATCTTAGAGTGTGGTCCCAACATTTGGACCGAGCCAAATCTCCAGAGTGGTCCCAACGCTTGTCGAAGGAAAAACATGAAGTTTACAAGTCAACGATCATGAGTTTATGTCAACGATCGTAGTGCTCTCTGAACGTAGAGAGTCAACAACACGAGCAAGTAAGGATCGTAGTGTGTGGATTTAAGAGAAATCGTAGTGCTCTCTAAATGATAGCATCGATCAAGCACCAAGGCAGCAAGTCACTACGATCTAAATCGTAGAGAATCACAATCCAAATCGTAGAGCATCATCTGCCCTCGTCGTAAAAACGCCGAGCCTCATGATTTGTGTAAAGGTAGATTTCAACATATGAGGAATGGATTCTAGACGCCATTGCAGTACTCATCAGTCCCAGAGTAAAGAAATATCCTTAGTATGCAACAAAGAAGCGTATTAAAGAAGCTAAGGATAGTACCATGGATAAGAGGGACAAAACACCTTTTCAGGTGGTAGGTGAGAAAGCGCCCTGCGTGTGTCAAGGCGTAATGCAATTTCATAAGATGTGCATAAATGTCTCCATCACAGTACAAAAAGTTCAGACACATTTAATGCCACAACGGATGGATCCAACGGATAGTTTTCAACATCATATATATGCAGATCGATAGATGAGAAAAAAAAAGAAGCAAGCATCGAATAAACAACATGAACATCTCTCAAGCTCAACTCTACGATCTGAGATATTGCAAAGCTTGCTCGACTACTCAGTTCTTTAGAACAAGTGCTTACACAGTGACTGAGTAGCAACCATCAAGAACACAACATTATCAACCAACTAAAGAAGAGTACCAAGTCTACTGGACTTGAAGAGTTCATAGTGCACTATAAGAAAGCCAACTCTGCTGGACTTGAAGAGTTCAAGAGTGAACTAAGAAGTTCCTAGACTGCTGATCTAGAAGGAATCTGTGTGATTCAGAAGTTGTAATAGACATCCTTAGTGGATATCCTACTCGTTGAATAGAAGAGTGGACTAGGAGCTTTAAGTGCTCCAAATCACTTAAAAATGACTGTGTCATTTACATTCACATCATAACTGCTATATCTATTATAACTGCCATAACTGCCTCACCCTCATTACTCCATTGCTTGGTAAAGAAGATTAAAACAAACATTTATTCCGCTAAGTTTTAATCATTATCAAAGAACAAGTTTAAAACGAAAAGATTTTTTAAAATATCTATTCAACCCCCCTATTGTTCTAGAACTAACTATTGTGTCCAAGCTTGAGAACTTTAACTTCGTAAAGATCTCCACCTTCTCCCCGCATAAGTAATGCCTCCAGATTTTAAGTGTGAAAACGACAAATTGTCAACTCTAGATCATGAGTAGGATAATTCCTCTCATATTCTTTGAGTTGTCGCGAGGCATAAGCTATGACCTTCCCATGTTACATGAGAACACATCCTAAACCTTTGCCTGAAGCATCACTGTAGATGATATATCCCTCCGTACCAGATGGTATTGTCAGAACAGGTGCTGAAATGAGTCTCCTCTTGAGTTCTTGAAAACTCTTCTCACATTCCTCGCTCCAACTGAATTTTATATCTTTTCGAGTCAGCTGAGTTAATGGAGTAGCGATTCGAAAAAATCCTTCCTTGAATCTCCGATAATAACTAGCTAAGCCGAGAAAGCTACGTACTTTGGTCAATGACTTACGTTGCTCCTAGCTTTGAATTGCTTCAATCTTTGTCGGGTCAACAGATATTCCATGATTTGATATCACGTACCCAAGGAATGCTACTTCCTCACGCCAAAACTTGTATTTCTTCAACTTGGCATATAACTTATTTTCACGAAGCTTTTGGAGTATTAGCCTCAAGTGTTACTCATGATCTTCATGACTTTTGGAATATATGAGGATGTCATCAATAAAGATAACAACAAAATGATCCAAATATTCCTTGAATACTTAGTTCATCATATCCATGAAGACCGCAGGAGCATTAGTCAATCCAAAAGACATGACTAGGAATTCGTAATGCCCGTACCAAGTTCTGAAAGTAGTCTTTTGAATGTCATCAGCTTTAACTTTTAACTGATGATATCTGGAACGAAGATCGATCTTTGAAAAGAATTTAGCACCTTGCAACTGGTCAAACAGGTCATCAATTCGAGGTAACGGGTACCTATTTTTTACAGTGGCATGATCCAACTCCCGATAGTCAATATAAAGTTGCATACGTCCATCTTTCTTCTTTACGAACAGAACAGGACCCCCATAAGGAGACGTACTAGGACGATTGAAACCGATGTCTAACAATTCTTGCAGTTGGATTTTTAACTCTTGAAGTTCAATAGGAGCCATTCGATATGGGGCTTCGGAAATGGGTTTTGTACCGGGTTTAAGATCAATACAAAATTGGATTTCACGCTCTGGGGGTAGGCCAGAAATTTCTTCAGGGAATACGTTAGGAAATTTATTAACAATAGAAATATCATTCATATCTGACGTATTTTTGTTTAAATCCGTGACATGGGCTAAGAAAGCTTGACATCCGTTTTTCAATAAATGAATAGCTTTATGGCTTGATATGACAATGATTGACTTTAGTGGTTTGGTTGCTTGAATTCGCATAATAGGTTTGTGAGACCCCGAATTTTATGAAATAAAAGAATTCAATTTTTTTTTCTATTTTGGTAAATAGCACGGTATTGATTATTGATGCTTATGTGATAAGTCACTCAGTCTTGTTTTATTGGTATCATTAATGTAATAAAACAAAAAAGGTTTTTTTATAAAACAGAATACTTTTATAAAGTTATTCTATAAATAGAATATATTATATTATATTGTGCATAGTGTTTTGCATAGTAAAATCTTTTTATATAAAACAAAATACTTTTATAAAGTTATCTATTTTATTAGACAATAATTAGAATATATTATATTTTATTATGCATAGTGTTTGCATAGTGCATGCATAGTGTTTGTATAATAAAATCTTTTACAAAGTTATTCGCTTTTATTAGATTATAAATAGAATATATTATATTTTATTTAAAAAATTTGCTTTAAATATGGATAGTCGATTAAAGTAAATCAATTTGGACCGCTTCATGAGTTAGTTACTATGCAGTCCATTTTTCTATAAATAGAAACTCATTCCTTTATTATTTCTTACGAATTCACTGAAACTCCAGAGAGAGAAATTAAAGAGAAGCTATAGAAAAGTATTTTGCTCCTTCCCTACTCTTATATTCAGTTTCTTTTACGGTAAGGGATATTATTTGTTGTACTTGTAAGGGGTATTCTTTCTTTCTTATTCGTGAAGAGAACTTACATTATTCCATTCTTTATTATTCTCATTGAATAACTCAGATACGCGACTACCCCTATACTTGATGAAATTCTTATGTTATTCCATTCTTTATTATTATGTTGAATAACTCGCTTATCTTGTGCCGCATATACATGGTGAAATTCTTATAATATTCCGTTCTTTATTATTCTGTCGAAATATCTTGTTTGTGCGTTTACGCCGGACCTGGTTACATTATTTATTATTCTATGGGAATATTCTGTCATGCATGCGTTCTACATTTGACCGGTTCCATTATTTATTATTCCGTTTAATATTCTCATTCGTGCGCTTACTTTTAACCTAGTTCCATTATTTATTATTTTGTTAGGAATAACTCATCGGCAAGCGATCTATCGCATTTATGGTGAATCCTTCAGTTATTCCATTCTTTATTATTCTGTTGAAATAACCTGTCTATGTGGATTACCACATGCATGGTGAATGATCATTCGTATTCATACGAATAGTATTTTTTATTAAAAAAGGGTTTCTGCCAGGGGCAGATTCGTAATTTTTTTAACCCTAAAAAATTCTGGAAAAATTTAAAATGATAATTTGATGAGTTTTCTAGATTGTGTCCAAAAATGGCGATTTTTGGATGTATAGATTAAGTGTTATGAATTTTATGGGAAAAGACTATTTTAAAAGTAAACCCTTATAACTCCTTGTGGTTAACTCCAAAATTGGTGAAATTTTTATTGGGAGTACATGTATATAATAGGAGTATACCCTTTAAATTTCGAAATTTTTGGAGAAAAGTAAAATTTATGATAAATGTCTAAATATTCGGCAGTTTTAGCCATATGAAAAATAGTAAATGAATTTTAAAAAAATTCTGAGAAAAATATATGTTCGAGATGGGACTATATTCTACTAAATCCTAGAAAAGAAATATTTTTGGGACTGATTTGGTATTTTTCATGAAAAATAAACTAGTTATGAGTAAATGAATTAAATATGTTATGTGAAGTAATAAAATTGGAAAATAGGATTTTATGACTTGAGAATCATATATAGGGTATATGCAGATTTTTGATGAGGGATTTGATCATTGATGATGAAATCTTATGAGTATGGTATTTTTGAATGATTAAATGCATTATTTGATAAAGTGTAAACAATTGAAATAAATTGTTTATAAGTTTAAGAAATGATTAAAATATTGTTATAATATTAATGATATTAGATTATGAGATTATTAAGTGATTGATAAAATTTGGTTAATATTGAACGCTGGATAAATTGTATTATAAATGTTTAATATTTATCATTTATCTCATTTGATTGATTCTTATATCATTGTCATCATTCTCATGCTTATATTGTGTTGAAAGTCATCTTTGGTCAGAGTAGTGCATAGATGGACTTGGTATGATTATGACCGTGGATTATTCTTGTATAATCATGAATCGTAATGTTACAAATGATGTGGAAAAAGTCCTCATTGGCCTGTAGTGCATTGATGGACAGTTTTTGGTATGATTATGGTTATGGATTCTCTTCGGCCAAGGGTGCAAAGATGAATTATTTTATGGCATGATCAGGACCATTGATGAAAACACGATTATCTTTGGTCCGTAGTGCATGAATAATTCGTGGTCGTGATACTAATGAATATCATTGGCCTGTAGTGCAGGGATGATTCGATGATGTGGATTAATTATTGAGCTAAGTCTCAGCGATGAAATATTAATTCATGGATGTGATAATAATGAATATCTTTGGCCGTAATGCATGGATAATTCATGGATGTGATACTAACGAATATCCTTGGTCGTAGTGCATGGATAATTCGATGATGTGGATTATTTAAGCTGAGTCTCAGCGATAAAATATTGGTTATACACTTTTAATTTGTAGAAGATAGTAGATATCATGCTCTACTTGACTCTTCTAAAATATAGTTTTATGTCTTTGGCTTGTAGTGCAAAGATGAATTTTTAATGATATCTTTGGCCGTAGTGCAAAGATGAATTTATTAGTATGATTATGAACAAGAACTGTGATTTGGTATAACCATGATTTTTGATGTTTCAGGTGAAGATAGGTGATGAAAATTATCTTCGTCTTGGGTGCGAAGAGGAATTTAGAATCACAAATATGATTATGAGTTATTCATATGATGGTGGACATGAGTTGTTGATTGATGTTATAGTAATAAAACATTATTGGTGGACTTTTAACATAGAGAAGATAATAGATCTGATAGTCTATTTGACTCTTCTAATGGATTGCTCATTCCTCTGCAACTATGGTTGAAAAGTTTTATCATCTACCATATGTTCTAAATCTCTGATTTATTATTGATGAAAGCTATTGATAGTTTAATTATCTTTAGTCATGATATTCCTTACTGGGCTAGTTGTGCTCACCCTTTCTGCTTCATAATTCCTTTCAGGTAATAAGAGTGTTGCCGGGTCAAGCGGGGATAACAGGGGAATAGAACAGTGGTCTCTAGCTGTGGAGGTTCTCCATAACTAGTATAGAAAAGTGTGTTGTATTCTATACAACATTTAGTAGTTATATTTGGTGAATCAAATAGGGTGAGGTGAACCCAACTATGGAAGGGTGTTTTGTCACTATCATACAAGATGTCTAATGACATACAACATCGTGTTATCATAAGACAGGGTTGTGCGCATCCACTTGCTGAGTATATTTACGGGCACTACCTATATAATCTTGGAGTTGATTTAAAATATAATATTCACTTGGAGACAGTGGAGATAGTTATATGTCAAGAGAAGACTAACCATTGGAAAGAAGATGATAGTAATCTTCTCATTTTTCTTTGGGGTCTATTGGGTCAACAAAGGATAATTCTGTGGCCATATGATATCTATTATAACCTAGACGCATGGCCTCCCATGTACGAAGGTTTTCTTGAGCACTTCCCAAAGATTTTAGTTTCTAAAACAGTCTTTGACTATACTTTTATGTAAAGTACCATTGTAAGGTTGTGGTCGAGGCACCATGAGAGTTACATACATTTGTATTAAAACTCAAAGTTAACTGTGGTCGTATTCTATACGACAGCTCAATAGTTGTATAAATGAAGTTGTATTTAAATATTGTACCGTGTATCTGGTGACTCAAAATGGGTGATGTATACCTAATTTTGGGGGCGTCACATTTGGTATCAAAGCTTAGGGATATGGTCGCTGGCGGAGATAAGAGTCTAGAACTAGGAGGGGAAAGACGAGTTATACACTTTGCTAGTGTGTGACTTACATAAGCTGAAATTGTTTATTTGATAAGTTGATAAATTGTGATATGTCAATTAACCTTTGTTTTGAAGATATATTCTAGAATGATATCTGAAATACAGGAGATGAACAATGGAAAAAATCATGATACAGAGGATATAACCGGGAAGGTACAATCCAAAAAGAAAGCAAGGCATTCTCATCTCTTCGAATATCAGCTACGTACGTAAATTTCGAGGGTGAAATTTCATAAGGACAGGTGATTGTGAGACCCTGAATTTTATGAAATAAAAGTATTCAATTTTTTTTTTCTATTTTGGTAAATAGCACGGTATTGATTATTGATGCTTATGTGATAAGTCACATAGTTTTGTTTTATTGGTATCATTAATGTAATAAAACAGAAAAGCTTTTTATATAAAACAGAATACTTTTATAAAGTTATTCTATAAATAGAATATACTATATTCTATTGTGCATAGTGTTTTGCATAGTAAAATCTTTTTATATAAAATAGAATACTTTTATAAAGTTATCTATTTTATTAGACAATAATTAGAATATATTATATTTTATTATACATAGTGTTTGCATAGTGCCTTCATAGTGTTTGCATAGTAAAATCCTTTATAAAGTTATTCGTTTTATTATATTATAAATAGAATATATTATATTTTATTTAAAAGATTTTGCTTTAAATATTGACTGTCAGATTAAAGTAAATCAATCTGGACCGTTCATGAGTTAGTTACTATGCAGTCCATTTTTCTATAAATAGAAGCTCATTCCTTCATTATTTCTTATGAATTCACTGAAACTCTAGAGAGACAAATTATAGAGAAGCTATAGAAAAGTATTCTGCTCCTTCCCTACTCTTATATTTAGTTTCTTTTATGGTAAGGGATATTATTTGTTGTACTCGTAAGGGTATTCTTTCTTTCTTATTCGTTAAGAGAACTTCTGTTATTCCATTCTTTATTATTCTGTTGGAATAACCTGTTTACGCGGACTACCCTATACTTGGTGAAATTCTTCTGTTATTCCATTCTTTATTATTATGTTGGAATACCCTGTTTATGCGAAGTACGGCATTCATGGTGAAATTCTTCTAATATTTTGTTCTTTATTATTCTATGGGAATATCCTGTCTATGCGTTTACGCCGGACCTGGTTCCATTATTTATTATTCTCATCGTAATATCCTCGTCTGCAAGCGTTCTGCCTAACCGGTTCCATTATTTATTATTCTGCTTAATATCCTCGTCTGTATGCTTACGCCGGACCGGTTCCATTATTTATTATTCTGCTGGGAATAACTCGTCGATGCGTCTATCGCATTACATGGTGAATCCTTCATTATTCCATTCTTTATTATTCTGTTGGAATAACCTGTCTATGTGGATTACCACATGCATGGTGAATTATCCTTCGTATTCATATGAATATTATTTTCACTAAAAACGGGTTTCTGCCAAGGGCAGATTCATAATTTTTCTGACCCTCAAAAATTTTAGAAAAATTTGAAATGATAATTTGATGAGTTTTCTTGATTGTGTCTAAAAATGGCGATTTTTGGATGTATAGATTAAGAGTTATGGATTTTATGGGAAAAGTCTATTTTAAAAGTAAACCCTTATAACTCCTTGTGGTTAACTCCAAAATTGGTGAAATTTTTATTGGGAGTACATGTATATAACAGGAGTATATCCTGTAAATTTCAAAAATTTTGGACAAAAGTACAATTTATGATAAATGTCTAAATATTCAGTAGTTTTAGCCATATGAAAAATATTAAATGAATTTTAAAAATTCTGAGAAAAATATATGTTCAAGATGGGACTATATTCTGCTAAATCCCAGAAAAGAAATATTTTTGGGACTGATTTGGTTTTTCATGAAAATGAACTAGTTATGAGTAAATGAATTAAATATGTTATGTGAAGTAATAAAATTGGAAAATAGGATTTATGGCTTGAGATTCCTATATAGGGTATATGTAGATTTTTTATGAGGGATTTGATCATTGATGATAAATCTTATGAGTATGGCATTTTTGAATGATTAAATGCATTATTTGATAAAGTGTAAACAATTGAAATAAATTGTTTATAAGTTTAAGAAATGATTAAAATATTGTTATAATATTAATGATATTAGATTATGAGATTATTAAGTGATTGATAACATTTGGTTATTATTGAATTTGGATAAATTGTATTATAAATGTTTAATATTTATCATTTATCTCATTTGATTGATTCTTATATCATTGTCATTATCCTCATGCTTATATTGTGTTGAAAGTCATCTTTGGCCGTAGTGCATAGATGCACTTGGTATGATTATGACCAGGGATTATTCAGTATAATCATGACCGTAATGTTACAAATGATGTGGAAAAAGTCCTCATTGGCCCGTAGTGCATTGATGGACAGTTTTTGGTATGATTATGGCTATGGATTCTCTTCTGTCAAGGGTGCAAAGATGAATTGTTTTATGGCATGATCAGGACCGTTGTTGAAAACACGATTATCTTTGGCCCGTAGTGCATGGATAATTCGTGGTCGTGATACTAATGAATATCCTTGGCCTGTAGTGCAGGGATGATTCGATGATGTGGATTAATTATTGAGCTGAGTCTCAGCGATAAAATATTAATTCATGGATATGATAATAATGAATATCTTTGGCCGTAGTGCATGGATAATTCATGGATGTGATACTAACGAATATCCTTGGCCGTAGTGCATGGACAATTCGATGATGTGGATTATTTAAGTCGAAGTCTCAAATGATAAAATATTGGTTATACACTTTTAATTTGTAGAAGATAGTAGATATCATGCTCTACTTGACTCTTCTAAAATATAGTTGTATGTCTTTGGCTTGTAGTGCAAAGATGAATTGTTAATGAATATCTTTGGTCGTAGTGCAAAGATGAATTTATTAGTATAATTATGAACAAGAATTGGGATTTGGTATAACCATGATTTTTGTTGTTTCAGATGAAGATAGGTGATGAAAATTATCTTCGTCCTGGGTGTGAAGAGGAATTTAGAATCACAATTATGATTATGAGTTATTCATATGATTGTGGACAGGAGTTGTTGATTGATGTTACAGTAATAAAATATTATTGGTGGACTTTTAACATAAAGAAGATAATAGATCTGATGGCCTATTTGACTCTTCTAATGGATTGCTCGTTCCGCTGCAACTATGGTTGAAAAGTTTTATCATCTACCATATGTTCTAAATCTCTGATTTATTATTGATGAAAGCTATTGATAATTTAATTATCTTTAGTCATGATATTCCTTACTGTGTAAGACCCCAACTTTTTTAAATAAAGATGAATTTTCTATAAATATTATTTTTGAATATTATGGAGTAAATTTGATATAATGTTATAGTTGTGGGTAATATTTATAAATTTTGCAAAGTAAGCAAGTTGTTATAAAATATTCGTTTGGTCGGGAATATTCTTTTTGTCGGGGAATATTCGCATTTACGGCACACATTATTGGTGGACCCCACAAACGAAATTATTGTCGAATTGAGAAAATGACAAAAATACTTTATGAAAATAACTACGCGGAGTTTTACCGTTAATCGTTGAATCACCCTAAGTTTAAAGTACAAGAATACGCTGGTCGCATAGTAGCAGCACACTAGTATTGATTATTGATGTTTACGTGAGAAGTCACCGCTTTTACTTATTTTATGGACCCCATTTACCCGCTTTTCAAAAATAGCCAGAGAAAGTTATTTATATAATAAAAGGTGGGGCCCACAAGTGGGACCCATGTGTATCAAAAAGTCTTGGGTGGAAGACAAATTGTCACATGAATTGATAATAGGGGGGAGAATTTAATGGACACGGGAGGAGTAATATTATTGGTATTATATATATTTGATATATTGACTTTTGAGGAATGGAGGAGTATTATTTTCAAAGCACCATGTGCTTATATGTATATATATATAGTATATTTTGTTTTTACTTGATTCGATTGTGGCGTATAACATCCGTGGCTGCAATAATTTCGTCCGTCAAATTATCATTCGGTGCACCAGTGAACTGATGTTATATATATATATATATATAATATATTATATTTTATATAAAATATTTTGCTTTAATTATGGACCGTCCGATTAAAGTAAATCAATCTGGACCGTTCATGGGTTAGTTACTATACATTCCATTCTTCTATAAATAGAAGTTCATTCCTTCATTATTTCTTACGAATTCATTGAAACTCTAGAGAGAGAAACTATAGAGAGAAAGAAGAAAAGTATTCTGCTACTTCACTACTTCTTTAATTAGTTCTTCTTTATACGGTAAGGGATATTATTCTTTTGTATTCAAGAAGAGAAATTTTGTTATTCCATTTCTTTATTGTTCATTGAATAACTCAGATACGCTGCTACCCTATACTTGGTGACATTCTTCTATTATTCTGTCTTGTCGGAATATCCTGTCTGTGCTATACGCCGGACCTGGTTCCATTTTTATTATTCCGTCTTTATTATTCTGTCGGAATATCCTGTCTGTGCTATACGCCGGACCTAGTTCCATCATTTATTATTCCACATTTATTATTCTGTTGGAACATCCTGTCGGTGTGAATTTCACCTGACCTGGTTCCGTTATTATTATTCTATTGGAATAACCTGTCTATGCAAAGTACCGCATGCATGGTGATTTTTTTTGTTATTCCATTCGGTATTATACTCAGTTGATTAAAATTTTGACTTCTATACTCCGTGAAATTAGTGGAATATCCTTGATATTTGCGCTTCATCCAGTAACTTTTCATGAAAATATTCTTCTGAGCATTCTTGAATTTTACTCTACAAAGCAGTATCATGTTGACAATTTGGACGTTATTGGTTCCTAGACAAATTAATTCTTGAACTTGTTTAATTGAATTCTTATATCATTGTCATCATCCTCATGTTTATAAAGTTATGTTGAAAGTCATCTGCGTCTTCTCAGTAGTGCATAGATGGACTTGGTATGATTATGACCGTGATTATTCTTGCATAATCATGACCGTAATGTTACAAATGATGTGAAAATTAAATTCCCTCATTAGCCCGTAGTGCATTGATGGATAGTTGTTGGCACGATCATGACCATTAATGAATACACAAATATTCTTGGCCCGTAGTGCATGGATAATTGTGGTCGTGATACTAAAGAATATCCTCGGCCGTAGTGTGCGGGGTGATTCAATGATGTGGAATATTTATTGTCGAGTCTCAAATATAACAAAGTTGATGAAAAAACCTTTTAGTCATAAAAGATAGTAGACTTTATTTTCTACTTGACTTTTTTAATGGATTGCTTGTTCACTAGCAGCTAAACTTGATGTCTATTATATTTTATCGCTTTAACATTGTTGGAGACTAATGATAATTTATTCTCAAGTTATCTTAGTCATAATATTTCTTACTAGGATAGTTGAGCTCACCCTTTCTTTCACCGTTTTCTCTTCGAAAATGAGAATATAGTTGGGACGAGCTCAGAAACTAATGATGGTCCATAGGATAGCATTAGTAGTCCTCACTATTCTATGAAATAGTGTGATAATAATTGTAATGAGGACACCTTTTGAGTTTGTATAATCTCTAGTAGACAATATTTGTATTCAAACTCACGCTTTATGTTTTGTCATATTGTACACTGACAAATGTATTAGTAAGTTGTATTTGAATTTTGTACCATGAATCAAGCGCGACCCCAAGATGGGTGATGTATACCTAATTTTGGGGGCGCCATGCTTGGTATCAAAGCTTAGGATATGATCCCTGGCTAGGATGTGAGAATAGAACTAGGAGGGGAGAGACGGGGAATTCCTTCGCTACTATGACCTACCTAAGTTTATTTTGACATATAATTGGTCGGTCAGAATATATGGATAATATGTTACATGTCAATTAACTTTTGTTTTGTGGCGATGATCTAAAATGACATCGAGAATGTTGAGAATAGCAATGGAGCACAAAGCACTGACACGCCGATTCACCACATATAAATAATTAGAATAATGTGCATCAGGAAGACGACAATCCTCATGCAAACAACAACACTGACCAAATGATGAATGATGGATTGTTCAGAGGCTTTATGATATTCATGCAACAGCAGGCGAGAGTGGCTCCTATCCAAAATATAGGTGGAAACACTGGAAACTCTCGGACGGTCACCGCTAAACAGTTCAAGGAGCTGGGACCACTAGAATTTAAGGGAGAGCCAAAACCACTTATGCGGAAGCATGGATAAAGCAGATCACCAAGATATTTGATGTCTTGGGATGCTTCGAGGAGCAAAAGGTTCCTTTGCACGCTTTATGTGGCGCGAGAGGCGACATCAAGTGAATCGGTAAAACGTACTCAACTTGTCAGATCAAGATGTCTTGGGAGAAGTTCCAAGAGTCGTTTCAACGATAAATACTTTTTCGAAAGTATTCGTCACATGAAGGAGGTGGAGTTTATCAAATTGGAGCAAAACAATATGACTGTGTCGCAATACGAGGCAAAATTTGCGGAGTTATCCCGGTTTGCGTCCCACTTGGTGGATAATGAAGAGAGAATGGCGCGAATGTTTTTAAGAGGTTTGAAGCCGGAGATACGTCAACATCTTATTTCTAATAAACTGTGTTTGTATTCAGATGTTGTAAATAGGGCTCAGTTGGTGGAGCGCGATAACGAGTCAACGCAACCAAAAGAGAGCAGCCGGAAAAATGATAATACAAATGAGAGCAGTCATCGAAGCGGTGACAATAAGCATGGAGGGAATCAACAGGCCAGAAGTGGTAACCACTTCGGTGGTAATCAGGGCCAAAACAATAAGAATGGACATTTCAAGAAGAGGAGATTCAATAATGATGGAAAGACATCAAAGACCAAAGACCACAGTTAAGGAAAGAGAACGACCACCTATCATATGCTTCAAATGCGGAGGGGAGGGACACATCAGTCCAAACTGCGCGATACCATCCAAAGCATGTTATAATTGTGGAAGAGAAGGTCACTTAGCCCGATTTTGTCGTCCCAGAGAAGTTCAGCTAGGATGGAGGCACCAAAGGTCGTCCCAGAAAAAGTCAAAGCCGGTGGTGCAAGGGAGAGCGTTTGTTGTGACCTCCAAGAAAGCAAGGAACCCAAATAAGGTCATCACGGGTAAGCTTATCATAAACTCTAGCGAAGTCTATACTTTATTTGATACCGGTTCTACCCATTCTTTTATTTCTCCTACTTTCGCTCAACGATTAAATTTGACTCCGGAGAAATTAGACTTTGACTTATCTATGGAAACTCCATTGGGAGAAACTTTCATTACATCCACTGTTTATAGGTCTTGTTTGGTTCAAATCGGTACCTTCATATTACATGTCGATCCTATTTCATTGAAAATACTTGAATTTGACGTGATTCTAGGGATTGATTGGTTAACTACTCATCATGCAAAAATTGATTGTTTTCGTAAGGTTGTTAGCTTTCATATTCCTAATCAACCTATTATGCGAATTCAAGTGACCAAACCATTAAAATCAATCATGGTCATCTCAAGCCATAAAGCTATTCATTTATTGAAAAATGGATGTTAAGCTTTCTTAGCTCATGTCACGGATCTAAACAAAAATACGTCAGTTTTGAATGATATTTCTATTGTTAATAAGTTCCCTGACGTATTTCCTGAAGAACTTCCTGGCTTACCCCCAGAGCGTGAAATTGAATTTTGTATCGACCTTGAACCCGGTACAAAACCCATTTCAAAAGCCCCATATCGAATGGCTCCTATTGAACTTCAGGAGTTAAAGACCCAACTGCAGGAATTGTTAGACATTGGCTTCATTCGTCCTAGTACTTCTCCTTGGGGTGCTCCTGTTCTATTCGCGAAGAAGAAAAATGGGAGTATGCGACTTTGTATTGATTATCGGAAGTTGAATCATGTCACCATCAAAAATAGGTATCCATTGCCACGTATTGATGACCTGTTTGATCAGTTGCAAGGAGCCAAATTCTTTTCAAAAATTGATCTTCGTTCCGGATATCACCAATTATAGATTAGAACCGATGACATTCCAAAGACGGCTTTCAGAACTCGGTACGGGCATTATGAATTCCTAGTCATGTCCTTTGGATTGACTAATGCTCCTGCTGCCTTCATGGATATGATGAACCGAGTATTCAAGGAATATTTGGATCACTTTGTGGTCGTCTTTATTGACGACATCCTTATTTATTCCAAAAGCCGTGAAGATCATGAGCAACACTTGACGCTGACACTCCAAAAGCTTCGTGAATATAAGCTTTATGCTAAGTTGAAGAAATGCGAGTTCTGGCTTGAGGAAGTAGCATTCCTTGGGCACGTGGTATCAAGTCATGGAATATCTGCATTGACCAATGAAAGATTGAAGCTATTCAAAGTTGGGAGCAACCTAAATCGATGATCGAAATCGTAGCTTTCTCGGTTTAGTGGTTATTATCGGAGATTCGTGGAAGGATTTTCTCGAATCGCTACTTCATCGACTCAAATGACTCGTAAAGATACAAAGTTTGGTTGGAGCGAAGAATGTGAGAAGAGTTTTCAAGAACTCAAGAGGAGACTCATTTCAAGACTGCTCGGCCAATACCATCCGCTCGAGAGGGATTTGTCATCTACAAATGATGCTTCGAGCAAAGGGTTGGGATGTGTTCTCATGCAACATGGAAAAGTCATAGCCTTTATGCCTCGTGATAACTCAAAGAATATGAGAGGAATTATCCTACTCATGATCTAGAGTTAGCAAATGTTGTCTTTGCACTTAAAATTTGGAGACATTACTTGTATGGGGAGAAAGTGGAGATCTTTACGGATCATAAAAGCCTCAAATATTTCTTCACTAAAAAGGAACTCAACATGCGACAACGACGTTGGCTTGAACTATTGAAAGATTATGATCATACCATCCAATACCATCCTGGAAAAGCGAACGTGGTAGCTGACGCATGAAGTAGAAGATCATACGCAAGTACGAGTGCGATATTGTCAACACAAAGGTCCATTTTGTGTGACTTACAAAGGATGGAGATAGAGTTAAAGACTCCAGGGACCCATGTGATGATGACGAATATACGAGTAGAATCGACTTTAATCGATAAAGTTAAAGCTGCTCAAGCTACAGACCTGGAGCTGATGCGTATGAGGAAGAAAGTGCAAAAAGGTGCCATGCCGGAAGCAAGAATCGATGAAGAAGGAATACTTCGAGTCAACTCCAGATTTTGTGTTCCTAACGACCCTGATTTAAAGTATAAAATCATGATGGAGGCGCACAACACACCGTTTGCAATCCATCCTGGGAGTACCAAAATGTATCATGATCTTCGTCATACATTTTGGTGGAGCAATATGAAGAGAGAGATAGCGCTGTTTATCTTAAGGTGTCTAACTTGTCAACGAGTTAAAGTGGAGCATCAAGTACCAAAAGGTCCATTGCAACCACTTGAAATTCCAGAATGGAAGTGGGAGCACATTGTAAGACCCCAGCTTTTATAAATAAAGATGAATTTTTTTATAAAAATTATTTTTGAATATTATGGAATAAATTTGATATAATGTTATAGTTGTGGGTAATATTTATAAATTTTGCAAAGTAGGCAAGTTGTTATAAAATATTCGCTTGGTTGGAGAATATTCTTTTTGTTGGGGAATATTCGTGACGATTTTACAATCATCAGTGGACCCCATAACGGAAGTTTTGTCGTAGTTAGAAAACGACAAAAATTATTTTTCTATAAAAATAACTACAGAGGTGTTACCATTAAAACCGCTGAACTACTCTCTAGTAGTAAAAGTACAAAGAATACGCCAGAGTCAGTTAAGATAGTAGCACACGATATTGATTATTGATGCTTACGTGAGAAGTCACTCACCTATGCTCAATTATTGCTACAAAGAATTGCCGATCATATCTCTTATATTATTGATTCAATTATTGTCACAAGTATCATCTCAGATAATATGTTATAGTATTAAATTATTAATTGAGACGACAAGTTATAAATGATTAATAATTGTTGAAAGATTAAATATGTGTTGATTAAAAATAAAATGATTTGTGGTAATATTTATTCAATCCTTGATGAATATAAAGAGTCTGCATGAGACGCGTTTGTGGTAAGTTTGATTATTTTATATGGGGGCCCATATGTCATCATCTAAGAGTCCTTTCACAATAGTAATTACCTTTGTGAATAGTAATTACCTTTGTGAATAGTAATTACCTTCACAATAGTATTTACCTTCAATAGTAATTACCTTTGTGAATAGTAATTACCTTCGTCAATAGTATTTACCTTCATCAATAGTAATTACCATTGTGAATAGTAATTACCTTTGTGAATAGTAATTACCTTCTTCACAATAGTATTTACCTTCGTCAATAGTAATTACCTTTGTGAATAGTAATTACCTTTGTGAATAGTAATTACCTTCGTCAATAGTATTTACCTTCAAAGTAATAGTAATTACCTTCTTCAATAGTAATTACCTTCACAATAAGAATTACCCTTCAGAAATAGTAGTTGTCTCTTCAATATTACCAAGAGTCATTTCAACCCTTCAAGTAAGACTAAGAGCCACCCTCGCTTTTCTATAAATAGAAAGCTCATTCCTTCATTATTTCATTTAATTCAATCAAACTCTAGAGAGAAAACTATAGAGAGAAAGAAGAAAAGTATTTTGCTACTTCACTTTTCCAATATTCACTTTTCTAAGGTAGGGAATATTATTTGTTGTACTTTGTAAGCGGAGTTATTTTTTTTATTCATGAAGAGAACTTCATTATTCCATTCTTTATTATTCTGTTGGAATAACCTCAGAAATTAGGTATACCCTATACATGGCCTCAGTATATGCGGAATACCCTATACTTGGTGAAATCCTTATATTATTCCATTCTTATTTATTCTCATTGAATAACTCAGTATATGCTAATCCCTATACTTGGTGACATTCTTCTATTATTTTATTATTCCGCTGAACATCCTCGTTCAGGCTTTACGCCTTGGTTCGGTTCCGCCTTTTTTATTATTCTATCTTTATCATTCTATTGAATATCCTGGCCTCAGTGTGTTTTACACCTACTGCCTCCGCCTTTATTATTCTCGCCTTTTATTATTCTATTGGAATATCCTCGTCGTGTGTTTTACAATCGGACCGGGTTCCGCTTTTTATTATTCTCGTATTTATTATTCGCATTGAATAACTTTTGTCATGCGCAAAGTACCGCATGCATGGTGATTTCTTTTGTTATTTCATTCGCTATTATACTCAAATTGGTTAAAATTTTGACTTCTATACTCCATGAATTTAGTGGAATATCCTTGATATTTGCGCTTCATCCAAGATTTTTAATGAAAAGATTTTTCCGAGAATTCTTGAATTTTACTCTACAAAGCAAAGATCATGTTGACAATTTGGGCGTTATTAGTTCCCTAATAAATTAATTCGTGAACTTGTTTTATCGAATTATTATGTCATTGATCATCCTCATGTTATATTATGTTATCTTTGCTTACGTGCATAGATGAACTTAGTATGATTATGACCGAGAGATCATTCTTATAATCATGGCTTGATATAAATGATGTGACAAAAGTCCTCGGTGGCACATAATGCGATGATGGATAGTTTTTGGTATGATTATGACCAGGGGTGATTCTAAGATATAGTCACGACCATTGATAATTTGATGAAAATCCTTGGTAGTGCGGTACGTAGATGATTAGATATTGTGGTTTATTCATTAAATCGAGTCTTAGTGATAAAAATTGATGAAAACCTTTAAAACCTAAAAGATAGTAGACTTTATTTTCTACTCGACTCTTTTAATGGATTGCATATTCATCGCAGCTTAAATTGGTTGTCTATTGTATTTTATCGCTTTAACATTGTTGAAGACTATTGATAATTTATTCTCGCATTATCTTAGTTATAATATTTCTTCATCGGGCTAGTTGAGCTCACCTTTCTTCCACTATTCTCTTCGTGAAATGAGAATATAGCCGGGACGAGCCTGGGGAAAAGAGTGATGGTCCCAAGATAGCATTAGTAGTCCTCACTATTCTCATTAAATAGTGTGACAATAAATGTAATGAGGACTCCTGGAGTATGGATATTGTCAAAATGACAATATTCCTATTAGAACTCTCAGTTTATGTATTGTCGTATGTTACACGACAGATGAATAATTAAGTTTGTATTTGAATTTATGTACCATGTAAGTGGCGACCCAAGATGGGTGACGTATACCTAATTTTGGGGGCGTCACACACATTACCATGGATTTTGTTACCGGTCTTCCTAAGGTTTCTCAAGGTATAGATGCGATTTGGGTCATTGTTAATAGATTGACCAAGTCTGCTCATTTTTTACCGATACGAGAAACTTATACACTTGAAACTTCTGCTCCGTATGTACATAAACGAGATTGTAAAATTGCATGGTATGCCAGTATCCATAGTTTCTGATCGAGACCCAAGATTCACTTCACGATTTTGGGTTAGTTTACAAAAAGCTATGGGCACAGACTTACGATTTAGCTCGGCATATCATCCTTAGACGGACGGACAGTTGGAGAGGACTATTCAAACTCTTGAAGATCTATTAAGACTCTGTGTCCTCTCTTTCAAGGGAAGTTGGGACAAGTTCTTACCATTGGTGGAGTTTTCCTACAACAACAGTTATCAAGCAAGTATTGGCATGGCTCCATTCGAAGCATTGCATGGAAGGAAGTGTCGTTCTCTAGTATGCTGGAATGAGGTGGGAGAAGCAACGTTGTTGGGACCGGAGTTGGTACGTATGACTACAGAAAAGATCGACAAAAGAGTTATGCTGATCTTCATCGAAAGGACGTGGAATTCGATATAAGAGATCATGTGTTATTACGTGTTGCTCCATGGAAAGGAGTTATGAGATTTGGAAAGAGAGGAAAACTCAATCCTCGATTCATCGGCCCATTTTTAATCCTCGATCGAGTAGAAACTGTGGCCTATAGACTCGCTTTACCCGCCAAGTATGTCTCGTGTTCAAACATTTTTCACATATCCATGTTACGTAAATATGTGGAAGACCCGAATCACATTATTGAGTTAGAACCAGACGAAATAGCGGAAGATTTGACGTATGAAGAGGTTCCCTGTTCAAATCTTGGATAAGAAGGAACATATTCTACGCTCCAAGGTTATACCTCAAGTTAAAGTTTTGTGGAGAAACCACGATGTTGAGGAAATGACTTGAGAGTTAGAATCTGAAATGAAATCAAGGTATCCTCACCTCTTCGATATACTAGAAATCGCACCCTAATTTCGAGGGCAAAATTTCATAAGAAGGGAGGTTGTAAGACCCCAACTTTTATAAATAAAGATGAATTTTCTATAAATATTATTTTTAAATATTATGGAGTAAATTTGATATAATGTTATAGTTGTGGGTAATATTTATAAATTTTGCAAAGTAAACAAGTTGTTATAAAATATTCGTTTGGTCGGAAATATTCTTTTTGTGGGGATATTCGCATAACTAAGACAATTATTGGTGGACCCTAATAACGGAATTATTGTTTGATTGAGAAAACGACAAAAAACTTTATGAAAATAACGGCGGAAGTTTTATCGTTAATCGTTGAAACACCCTTGTTAAAAAATCTACATGTACGCGCGTTGTTGCATAGTAGCACACCTGATTGATTATTGATGCTTACGTGAGAAGTCACTCAGTTTTGCTTATTTTATGGACCCCCATTTACCCGTTTTTCAAAATAGTCGGTAGAAAGTTATTTATATAATAAAAGGTGGGGCCCCACAAGTGGCACCCATGTGTACGACAAAGTTTTGGGTGGAAGACAAATTGTCACATGAATTGATAATAGGGGGGAGAATTTAATGGACACGGGAGGAGTAATATTATTGGTATTATATATATTTGATATATTAACTTTTGAAGAATGGAGGAATATTATTTTCAAAGCACCATGTGCTTATATGTATATATATATATATATATATATATATATATATAGTATATTTTATTTTTACTTGATTCGATTGTGGCGTATAACATCCGTGGCTGCAATAATTTCGTCCGTTAAATTATCATTCGGTGCACCAGTGAACTGATGTTATATATATATATATATATAATATATTATATTTTATATAAAATATTTTGCTTTAATTATGGACCGTCCGATTAAAGTAAATCAATCTGGACCGTTCATGGGTTAGTTACTATGCATTCCATTCTTCTATAAATAGAAGTTCATTCCTTCATTATTTCTTACGAATTCATTGAAACTCTAGAGAGAGAAACTATAGAGAGAAAGAAGAAAAGTATTCTGCTACTTCACTACTTCTTTAATTAGTTCTTCTTTATACGGTAAGGGATATTATTCTTTTGTATTCAAGAAGAGAACTTTTGTTATTCCATTTCTTTATTGTTCTGTTGGAATAACTCAGATATGCTGCTACCCTATACTTGGTGAAATTCTTTTATTATTCTGTCTTGTTTAATATCCTCGTATGTGCTATAATGCAGGACTTCGGTTCCATTTTTATTATTCCATCTTTATTATTCTCGGGAATATCCTCATGCATGGTATATACACCTAACCTAGTTCCATCATTTATTATTCCACATTTATTATTCTCGTTGAACATCCCGCTTGCGATTGTGAATTTCACCGACCGGTTCCGTTATTATTATTCTATTGAATAACTGCGTACATGCGGTACCGCATGCATGGTGATTTCTTTTGTTATTCCATTTGGTATTATACTCAGTTGATTAAAATTTTGACTTCTATACTCCGTGAAATTAGTGGAATATCCTTGATATTTGCACTTCATCCAGTATCTTTTCATGGAAATATTCTTCTGAGCATTCTTGAATTTTACTCTACAAAGCAATATCATGTTGACAATTTGGATGTTATTGGTTCCTAGACAAATTAATTCTTGAACTTGTTTAATTGAATTCTTATATCATTGTCATCATCCCCATGTTTTTGTTATGTTGAAAGTCATCTGTGCCCTGTAGTGCATAGATGGACTTGGTATGATTATGACCAGGGATTTTTCGGCATATTCATGACCGTAATGTTACAAATGATGTGAAAATTAAAAGTCCTCATTAGCCCGTAGTGCATTGATGGATAGTTGTTGGCATGATCATGACCATTAATGAATACACAAATATTCTTGGCCCGTAGTGCATGGATAATTGTGGTCGTGATACTAAAGAATATCCTTGGTCGTAGTGCAGGGGTGATTCGATGATGTGGAATATTTATTAAGCTGAGTCTCAGCGATAACAGTGATGAAAAACCTTTTTAGTCATAAAAGATAGTAGACTTTATTTTCTACTTGACTCTTTTAATGGATTGCTTGTTTCACTGCAGTTAAACTTGATGTCTATTATATTTTATCAGTTTAACATTGTTGGAGACTAATTATAATTTATTCTGTGTTATCCTAGTCATAATATTTCTTACTAGGCTAGTTGAGCTGACCCTTTCTTTCACTGTTCTCTTCAGGAAATGAGAATATAGCTGGGACGAGTCGGGGAACGGAGTGATGGTCCAGAGGATAGCATTAGTAGTCCTCACTATTCTGTGAAATAGTGTGATAATAATTGTAATGAGGACACCTTTTGAGTTTGTATAATCTCTAGTAGACAATATTTGTATTCAAACTCATAGTTTATGTTTTGTCGTATTGTACACGACAGTTGTATTAGTAAGTTGTATTTGAATTCTGTACCATGTATCTGGTGACCCAAGATGGGTAATGTATACTTAATTTTTGGGGCGTCACATACTGAGCTAGTTGTGCTCACCATTTCTGCTTCATAATTCCTTTCAGGTAATAAGAGTGTTGCCGTAAGAGTGTTGCCGGGTCGAGCGGGGATAACAGGGGAATAGAACTGTGGTCTCTATTTGTGGAGGTTATCATTAAACAGTTTAGAAAAGTGTGTTGTATTCTATACAACATTTAGTAGTTATATTTGGTGAATCAAATAGGGCGAGGTGAACCCAACTTTGGAAGTGTGTTTTGTCACTATCATACAAGATGTCTAATGACATACAACCTCGTGTTATCATAAGACAGGGTTGTGCACATCCACTTGCTGAGTATATTTATGGGCACTACCTATATGATCTTGGAGTTGATTTAAAATATAATTTTCACTTGGAGACAGTGGAGATAGTTATATGTCAAGAGAAGACTCACCATTGGAAAGAAGATGATAGTAATCTTCTCGTTTTTTTTTGGGGTCTATTGGGTCAACCAAGGATAATTTTGTGGCCATATGATATCTATTATAACCTAGACGCATGGCCTCCCATGTACGAAGGTTTTCTTGAGCACTTCCTAAAGATTTTATTTTCTAAAACAGTCTTTGACTATACTTTTATGTAAATTACCATTGTAAGGTTGTGGTCGAGGCACCATGAGAGTTACATACATTTGTATTAAAACTCACAGTTAACTGTGGTCGTATTCTATACGATAGGTCAACAGTTGTATAAATGAAGTTGTATTTAAATTTTGTACCATGTATCTGGCGACTCAGAATGGGTGATGTATACCTAATTTTGGGGGCGTCACAAGGTTGGTTAGGAATATGAAAGCTAATAACCTTACGAAAACAATTGATTTTAGCATGATGAGTAGATAACCAATCAATCCCTAAAATCACATAAAATGCATGTATTTTCAAAGAGATAAGATCGACAGGTAACGTGCGGTTACCGATTTGAATCAAAGAAGACTTATAAACAGTGGATGTAATGAAGGTTTCTCCCAACGGAGTTTAAATAGATAAATAAAAGTCTAATTTCTCCAGAGTTAAATTTAAATATTGAGCGCAAGTAGGAAAAATAAAAGAATGGGTAGAACCGGTATCAAATAAGGTATAGACTTCGCTAGAGTTTATGATTAGCTTACCCGTGATCACCTCGCACAGATTCCTCGCTTTTGGGAGGTTATGACAAACGCTCTCCCTTGAACTACCGGTTTTGTCTTATCTGAGACGGCCTTTAATGCCTCCATCCCAGCTGGACTTAACTTTGGTGCACGACAAAATTGGGCTAGGTGAGCTTCTCTTCCACAATTGTAACATGCCTTGGACTGCTGTGTATAATTTGGACTGATGTGTCCCTCCCCTCTGCAATTGTAACATACGACCGGCGGTCGTTCTCCTTCCTTAATAACAGGTGCTGGTGCTGACGTCTTTCCATCATTATTGAATTTCCTCTTCTTGAAATTTTCACTTCTATTATCTTGGCAATGATTACCACCGAAGTGGTTATCATTTCTGGCATGTTGATTCCCTCCACGTTTGTTGTCACCTCTTCGATGACTGCTACCACTGGTATTATCAATTTGTTGGCTGCTCTCTCTTGGTTGGGTTAACTCATTATCGCGCTCCAATAACTGAGCCATATTTACAACATCTGAATACAAACACAGTTTGTGAGAAATTAGGTATTGACATATCTCAGGTTTCAAACCTCTTAGAAACATCCGCGTCATTCTCTCCTCATTATCAACCAAGTGGGGCGCAAACCGGGACAACTCGGCAAACTTAGCTTCGTACTGTGACACAGTCATATTGTTTTACTCCAACTTGATAAACTCCCCCTCCTTCATGTGATGAATACTTTCGGGACAGTACTTATCGTTGAATAGTTCTTAGAACTTCTCCCAAGACATCTTTAGTGAGGTAGGTTGGGTACATTTTACGGATTTCCACCAGTAATTTGCCTCTCCTCGCAACATGAAGGTGGCAAAGGGAACCTTTTTCTCCTCGGAGCATCCCAAGACATCAAATATTTTGGTGATCTACTTTATCCACGCCTCCGCCTTAAGTGGTTTTGGCTCTTCCACAAACTCTGGTGGTCCCAGTTACTTGAACTGCTTAGCGGTGACCATCCATGAGTTGCCATTGTTTCCACTTGCATTTTGGACAGGAGTCACTCTCGCCTGATGTTGCAAGAATTACAGAAAGCCTCTGAACATTCCGTCGTTCATCATTTGGTCAGTGTTGTTGTTTACCTGAGGATTATTGCCTTCCTGATTCACATTATCCTGGGTATTGATCTGTGGTGACTCAACGGTCTCCTGTGCTCCATTGCTAATCTCAACATTCTCGGATGTCATTTTTAAACACTGCCACAAAATAAGGGATAATTGACATGCCACATATTATCCCTATATTATGACCGACCAATTAAATAATAATGAAACTTAGGTAGGTCATACTAGCGAAGGAATTACCCATCTCTCCCCTCCTAGTTCTAGTCTCACATCTCAGCCAGGGATCATATCCCTAAGCTTTGATACCAACTGTGACGCCCCCAAAATAGGTATACATCACCCATCTTGAGTCGCTAAATACATGGTACATAATTTAAATACAAACTTTGTTTATACAGTACGACAAAACGTAGCTGAGAGTTTCAACACGAATAATGTCTCGTAGAGAGTATACAAACTCAAATGAAGTCCTCATTACAATTATTATCACACTATTTCACATAATAGTGAGGACTACTATAGCCACCTATCTGGACCGTTACTCCATATCCCGACTCGTCCCTACTATATTCTCATTTCCTGAAGAGAACAATGAAAGCAAAAGGGTGAGCTCAACTAGCCCAGTAAAAAATATTATGACTAAGATAATGCAGAATAAATTATCATTAGCCTTCAACAGTGTTAAACTGATAAAATACAATAAACATCAAGTTTAACTGCAGCGGAACAAGCAATCCATTAGAAGAGTCAAGTAGAGAATGATATCTACTATCTTCTATGATTTAAAAGTTTATCAACAATTTTATTGTTGGGACTCAGCTAAATATATAATCCACATCACTGAATTATCCATGCACTATGGGCCAAGGATATTCATTTTTATCACCAATGGTTATGATTATACCAACAACTGTCCATCAATGCACTACGGGCCAATGATGACTTTTACCACATCATTTGTAACATTTTGGGTCATGATTATACCGAATGATCCCTGGTCATAATCATACCAATCAACAGTCCATGTGTGCACTACGGCCAAAGATGACTTTCATCATAATATAAGCATGAGGATGATGACAATGGTATAAGAATTCAATTAAGTAAGAGCAAGGATAAATTTTAAAGATTTATAATTCAATTTATCCAGAATTCAATAATGTCCCATTGTCAACATGATACTGCTTTGTGGAGTAAAATTCAAGAATAATATTGTATCAAAAATAATTTGGACAGAAAAGAAATTAATTTTTGTCATAAATAGTACCCCATGAATAGTACTTCGACATGAAAAGATTAAACTTTAACAAGAATGTTCAAAAAAATATCTTTGTGAAACGATACTAGATGAAGCGCAAATTTCAAGGATATTCTACTAATTTTAAGGAGTATAGAAGCAATACTTAACAACATGAGTGTAGAATTTAGAATCTGAAACGAAATAATATTACTTACATACTACAGAGTATGGAAGGAAATATTATTTCATACAAATACTGAACAAAAATAATATCCCTTATGAATACGAAAGAAATAATACCCCTTACCTTAGTAGGAGATTGGCTACTGAAATAGTGTAGTAACAGAATACTCTTCTTCTTTCTCTCTTATTCTCTCTCTATAGAATTCTCTTGTGAGTCGTAGTGAATTGGTGGGAATGAAAGAAGAATTAAGCTTCTATTTATAGAAGATTTCTAGTTTAGCCCTTGCAATGTGAAAAGGCAAGTGGCTTAACGACTGGTGATGTGAAAAAAAAAGTGGTTTGAGTCCTGTAATGTGAAACAACAAGTGGTTTGACGCCTATAATGTGAAATAACAAGTGGTTTGACTCCGGTAATGTGAAACAACAAGTGGTTTGACACCTGTAATGTGTAACGACAATTGGTTCGACGCCTGTAATGTGAAACGACAATTGGTTCCACGCCTGTAATGTGAAACGACAATTGGTTCGACGCCTGTAATATGAAATGGCAAGTGGTTCGACGTCTGGTAAAGGCAATTACTATTAACGAAAGTGACTCTTAGATAATGACATATGGGCCCCCATAGAATAAACCAAACTTACCACATACGTCTCATAATAGACTTCTTATTTATATCAAAGATTGAATAAATATTACAACAAATCATTTTATCTTCAATCAACATATTTTTAATCTTCTAACAATTAATATTATAACTCACAATATTTAGCAACCAGATCATTTCCAAGAAAGAGGGGGCTTTCCGATAAGAATTTCTCCCTATTGGCGCGCAATTAGGTGACCAAACCTCTCCTTGACAGAATTTTCTAGACATCGTCAATATTGCAAATAATAATATGAATAACTTTGTCGTCTCAATTATTAATTTAATAATATAAAATATTATGCAGATGATACTGTGATAATAATTGAATCAATAATATGAGATACTATGTAGCAATTACTGTAGCAATAATTGAGTATAACTGAGTGGATTCTTACGTAGGCATCAATAATCAATACCGTGTGCTACTATGCAACCACGAGTATTACTGTACTTTTACCACCGGGTATTTCAACAGTTAACGGTAAAACTTTTGCTGTATTTTTTATTAGAAGATATTTCTGTCATTTTCTAACTCCGACAATAATTCTGTTGTGGGGTCCACTAATGATTGTGCTATCGTACGAATATTCTCCGACAAAAAGAATATTCCCCGATCAAATGAATATTTTATAACAACTTGCTTACTTTACAAAATTTATAAATATTACCCACAACTATAACATTATATCAAATCCACACCATAATATTCAAAATGATATTTAGAGAAAAATAATCTTTATTTATGAAAGTTGGGGTCTTACAATAGCAACCACATTCAGATCTTATAACCTTGGATGATGCAGAGGAAATACTAATCCTTTCCAAGGAAGAAAAAGCTAAAAAGGAAAGTTCTTTGAAAGAAATGCGACAACAGATCGTGGGAGATTTCATGGTAGAATCCTCTCAAGCCCAAGAAAAAGGTGGAGGAACAAATAAAGGAAAAGGTGGTGAGGTTATCGGGGAAACCAACTCATTAAAAAAATCAGGAGTTCATACCTTTTTACGATGAGTCCAGTTTAAGCGTCCCTGAGGAATGTATTGAATCAGAAGGCTATCAAGTTATGGAAATAAGTGAAGACATTCAGAACCAAGACGTAACCTCTATCGCGAGCTTTGAAGGCAACATAACCACTGACAACTGGACTATCAGGCCTCAACTAGCCAAGAAGATGTAGATCCAGGGAATAAAGTTGCGAGTTTCAGAAGATGTTAGGATAGTTAGGTTTGTAATATTCATGAACGCAATCAAATTGCACAAATTAAGCGGAAACGCGGAAAATCAGAGTTTTAAAAATTTTACAAACCATATACCCGGATCACCCTTTATACACAATTATTAATTAAACGAAAAAGAAAGAACAAGAATCATACCCTTGAAGATCCGAGCTTCCTCAGGTACAAGTTCACCTCCAATCCTTTTCGCGTTCAACTTGAATCCACCGTGTTTGGTTCCTTCCTTTGATCAACGTTAGCCACCCAAGTGTTTGGCCTCTAGAGGTGATCCACCAAGGAAGAGGAACAATTCAAGAAGATGGGTATTTCGCAAAACCCTAGTTTTCTATCTCTATAGAAAAGAACGTACTCTCCAACTTTTGGAATTGCGTATGTTTTGATATCTGATATAAGACTCCTCTTATAAAGATATCAGGTAACCCTATTTAATAAAATAAGGTATTATTTAATTAAACTCTTTTAATTAAATGGGCTCCCTAATCTTATTAGGGATAATTAATTAAACTCCTTTAACTAATTTTCCCTCCTAATCCTATTAGGAATAAATGAGAGTACTTATATTAAATTAATTTCTAAACTCTTTTAGAAGTTAAAATAATAATAATTATAATAATATTAATAAGACTCCTCTTATTAATTTATATTTAATATTTCTAAAATATTAAATAATAAATATTAAGCTATTTAATTTATTCTATCACCATAGATTAAATTAAATATACTTAACATATTATTAAGATTATGCCATTAACTTCTTAAATAATTATTCTTCCTTTTATGGTGTGACCCTTTAGGTTCTCCATATTAAACCTAGGTTGTGAATAAATCAATTAGAACAATTCTAATCTTATTTAAATAAATAAATTAAAATATTAATTTATTTAAATAAATAATATTTATTCTAAAATAGGGATAAGCCTCCCTAGCGATTAACAACTTTCCAGATAATATAGATTTCAACATTAATCATAAAAGAACATTCGAGTAAATAGTTACCGTACAATTCAATCCTTCCACCATACATTGTCCCAATTAAATATAAGACATGGAATTACTGTCAAGTTTTATTTTATTTAATTATATGTATTTCGATCCTTAAATGCACAACTCTAAATAATGCAAATTAGAAACTCCTTTCTAATTTTATTCGCATATAACCAAGGACTCTTCGGGTTGTCATTTATCGAATCACATATGACATTTCTCTTCTTTTATTAGAAGTGGTAGATTCTTTATTGATCATACATTATCTCCATGTACAACTTATTATACCCAATCATACCCTTTGATATACCCTAAGGATCTTAAGGAATAAGTCAAAGTATAACTCATCATACACAAGATACTATGATGACCTCAAGTCCAAGGATCATTTGTACTACTATCACTACAGGAATTCCTATTGACAGACAAGTAAAACTCCATTAGGTATTCCTTAGCGAGCCAATGCTCAAAGAACTTATTCTCTAATAAGCACCTACATACTTGCTTTAGTGTCTCCACACAAATGATCATGAGATCAATCATCCTCATCCAATGAGCAAGCAATGTATGTACCAATCTATCCGGATTCACTAATCCCCAATTTAGTAATCCAACGATTGGGAACTATTTTACTTTTAAGCTTTCAAAAAATTTAGATCTCATCAGAATGATCATCATCATTATTCTAAAAGCATTACTTAAAACTATGGGTTTATCACATATTATAAAATAACATCATGTAGATAATTAAAAGACTTTAATAAATTAATATTTTTTATTAATAAATGAATAAGATTGTTACAAAGTATATGCTTTATCATCAAACATGATTGGCTTGTGTGCATACTACTTTCTGGTATCACTTTCTTCGTATTATGCCTTTTATTTTCCATGCATATAAATAAAAAAAATTATTAAAATTAAAAAAAAAGCGAAAAAAAAAGAAAAAAAAGAAAAAAAGAAAAAATCAGATCAGTCAGGTTTCAGCTCATCAAGCCTGAACTACGAAAGACCTGATCTCCCCTCATCAATGGGAGTACGTAGGTGCGGTCAAACTAAACAAAAACCCAAAAAGCCCCAAACAAACAATTTTCAAACCGTTTATCTTAGCAAGGCGAACTACGTCGACCTGATCTCCTCTTCAATAGGAGTACGTAGGCAACCATTTTATATGGCCTGGTTGTAATAAAACAAAAACAACAAAAACATCTCTACACCCTTTCCCTTACAAAAACAAAAATAACAAAAAACATCTCTACACTATTTCCCTTACAAAAACAAAAACAACAAAAATATCTCTACACCATTTCCCTTACAAAAACAAAAACAACAAAAACATTCCTACACCTTTCTCTTTAAAAAAACAAAAACAACAAAAAAAATTCATACACCATTCCTGCCACATACATCGTTGAACCTCTTACACCAGGTTCGAACTACGCAAACCTGATCTCCCGCACATGCAGGAGTACGTAAGCAGCCATCAGTGGTGCGGTCGAACCCTCAAAAGAAACATCCAAATCCAAACATCAATCCCAAATCTACGCCCAAGAACAACCCTCCAAGTCAGAGACCCATGTCGAGAAGACCCAACAACACTTCAATGTCATTCCATCGAATCTGGCATAAATCCCAGAAAGGAAGAAACAGCGATACACTAAGATAACCAGCAACAAGGACCTTCAAAGATTCGACACCCTTAATCATAAGTCTTCATCAAATCAGAAGAAAACCATCAACGCCGATTGTGAGAACAAGTCAGGAATAATGATTGAGGGTATCAAAGCCCAAATCCAATACATGTTCACCATATGGTACAGAAGTAAAAGCCTCTTGCGATCTCGGCGTCTTATCAACTCATCTGTCAAAGAAACTATCTCAGACAACAAGCAAGGCTGAGGCAATTTCAAAATTTGTGACAACCCGATATTGGAACTCGTACAACAAAGATTAGGACAATCTCGGAAACAACGACAATTCAACACTGGGGCATGCACCAGTCAGCACCATCAGCATGGTCCATAATCATCAGAGCTTCCCTCATATCATCTCACTGGCGATTCGGATATTGCTCACTCGCGATTTGGTCAACAAAGAAAGTTTCTCATATGACTACCCGACATCAACATGAGAAAGGACTAGGGCATTTTTCGATTCCAAGAAAGGGACGGAGTATAAGGCAGGATCAAGCTTCTCATCAAAAGAAGGAGAACTCCTGAAAGAAATCATGGCGACATTAGCTTGCCCCTACAAAAGAAGGGGAAAATTCTCAAGAAAGTTCTTAACTTAAGAGTAGAAGCCCAATGATAAAGGATCTGGCGAATGAAATCTACACCATCATGAAAGTAGTATGCACACAAGCCAATCATGTTTGATGATAAAGCATATACTTCGTAATAAACTTATTTATTTATTAATAAAAAGTATTAATTTATTAAAGGCTTTTAATTATCTACATGATGTTATTTTATAATATGTGATAAACCCATAGTTTTAAGTAATGCTTTTAGAATATTGATGATGATCATTCTAATGAGATCTAAATTCTTAGAAAGCTTAAAACTAAAATAGTTCCCAACCGTTGGATTACTAAATTAGGGATTAGTGAATCCTGATAGATTGGTACATACGTTGCTTGCTCATTGGATGAGAATGATTGATCTCATGATCATTTGTGTGGAGACACTAAAGCAAGTATGTAGGTGCATATTAGAGAATAAGTTCACTGAATGTGGCTCGCTAAGGAATACCTAATGGTGTTTTACTTGCTTGTCAATAAGAATTCCTGTAGTGATAGTAGTACAAGTGATCCTTGGACTTGAGATCATCATAGTATCTTGTGTATGATGAGTTATACTTTGACTTATTCCTTAAGACCCTTAGGGTATATCAAAGGGTATGCTTGGGTATAATAAGTTGTACATGGAGATAATGTATGATCAATAAAGAATCTACCACTTCTAGTAAAAGAAGAGAATTGTCTATGTGATTCGATAAATGACAACCCAAAGAGTCCTTGGCTAAGGCGTAATAAAATTAGAAAGGAGTTTCTAATTTGCATTATTTGGAGTTGTGCATTTAAGAGTCGAAATACATATAATGAAATAAAATAAGACTTAACAGTAATTCTATGTCTTATATTTAATTGAGACATTGTATGGTGGAAGGATTGAAATGTACGATAACTATTTACTCAAAGGTTCTTTTATGATTAATGTTAAAATCTATATTATCTGAAAAGTCGTTGATCGCTAGGGAGGCTTATCCCTATTGTAAAATAAATATTATTTATTTAAATAAATTAATAGCTTAATTTATTTATTTAAATAAGATTAGAATTATTCTAATTGATTTATTCACACCCGGTTTAATATGAAGAACCTAAAGGGTCACACCATAAAAGGAAGAATAATTATCAAAGAAGTTAATGACATAATCGTAATAATAAGTTAAGTATATTTAATTTAATCTATGGTGATATAATAAATTAAATAGCTTAATATTTATTATTTAATATTTTGAAAATATTAACTATAAATTAATAAGAGGAGTATTATTATTATTATTATTATTACTATTATTATTTAATTCCTAAAGGAGTTTGAGAATTAATTAATAAAAGTACTCTCATTATTTCCTAATAAGATTAGGAGGCAAATTAATTATCCCTAATAAGATTAGAGAGCTTAATTAATTAAAGAAATTTAATTAATTAAATAATACCCTATTTTCTAATTAGGTTAGAAAAGTTAACTGATATCTTTATAAATATACGTGATTCCAATCGTTGGAGAGTACGCTCATTTTCTATGAGAGATAGAAAAACTAGGGTTTTGTCAAACATCCATCTTCTTGAATTTTTGTTCTTCCTTGGTGGATCACCTCTTGAGCCCAAACACTTGGGTGGTTAACGTTGATCAAACGAAGGAACCAAACCCGATGGATTCAAGTTGAACGCGAAAAGATTTGGAGGTGAACTCGTACCTGAATAAGCTCGTATCTTCAAGGGTATGATTATTGTTCTTTATCTTTTCGTTTAATTAATAATTGCGCATAAAGGATGATCACCGCATCTGGTTTGTAAAATTTTTAAAATCTTATTTTTCATGCTTCCGTTTATTTTGTACAATTTGATTGCGTTCATGAATATTACAAACCTAACAGTGGTATCAGAGTCAAATCTTTATGTGAATTATTAATTATTTTAATTTGATATGTATATTGATATGTGTTTAGAACAATTTAATATGGCATAATTTGTTGTATAAAATTTATTTAAAAAATTAAATAAAAACGAAAGCTGTTTTTTAAATTTTGTAATCCCGTTTTTTTTTGCTTCCGTCATTCCCGTAATTTGCTAAAACACGGATCAGCAAAATCGAATTTCAAAAACTGATACATAGCAGGCTCACGTGACTCCCTTGTAGTATATATGTATTATATTAGTATATATGATTAAGTTAGATTACTTATATATATATATATATATTCTAATCTCGATATATATATATATATATATATATATATATATATATATATATATTCTAATCCTGGATCCTGAGTTCAGCAACATATATAAAGGGACCACGCTAAATGATTTCGTGAATCACTTAAATATATATAATATATATTTAATATTCTTAATAATTTTATAATTAAAATAAAGAGTTTATTTTAATCTTAAAATTAGATTTCATGCTTACTAATTACAGTTGAAATTTAATTCCATGATAACTAATTGGAGTTGAAATTGGATTCCATGTTTCTTTAAATAAAGGAGTTTATTTAGATATAAAATAAGATTTCATATTATTCAAAATAAAAGAGTTTATTTGTAAATAGGAAAGAGAATCCTAATTTCCTTAAATAAAAGAGTTTATTTAGATAGGGAATAAGATTTCATATTATTCAAAATAAAAGAGTTTATTTGTGAATAGGAAAGAGAATCCGTGTTTCCTTTAATAAGGAGTTATTTTTACTTGGAATTAGATTCCATAATTAATTAAAATAAATGAGTTTATTTTGATTAAAGAATTTGATTAAAATAAAATAGTTTATTTTATTCAAAATTGGATAAATTAAAATAAAAGAGGTTTATTTTGATTTATATTTGGATTAAAATAAAATAGTTTATTTTGATTCAAAATTAGATTTTATACTAACTAAATTTGCCCATTAAATGATATCAATATATATATATATATATATTAAATGATTATTATTCATGAGATGAATGTTATTTATTGATGCATATGGTGATGTGTATGATAATAAATGAGATTGATTATGGACTATTCACCAATGTGATTGGATTTTATTTTTGTTGGATGCATGAATATATGAGTTTTATTAAATGGGGTCTGCGTACCTCGTCTTCTCTAATTTTTCTTAATGTAAATTTTATCATCCTTCTATGTACTTCCCATTGACTGCTGATCAAGATTTCTATTTATTTTTAAATAGTTTTGTAATAGTAATAGTTAGAATTAATTTTGAAGAATTGGAGATCAAGGAGCTAGGAGTGCTTGAAGACCCGTTTGTAATGGAGCCCGGGATTTAAATGTAATAATTATATTTAAATTTAATTCTTGCACTCTAGGTTTGACCTTTTGGTTCACTTGGTGGCTCTAGTGAACCAAACTAAAATAAAGTTCATAATCAATCTGGGTAGAATATAGTATTCTATATGTGCATGCTTATACTATATATATATGTGTGTGTGTGTGTGTGTGTGTGTGTGCGCGCGCGCGCGCTAAACAAGATGAGACAAATTAATAAAAAACCCCTCAAATTTTTTATATTAAGTCCTAAGCGTTCAAAGATATTTGGAATATCGAACGTCGCCTTCTAGCATGATAAAAATAATAGAGTATTAATTAATTATTATAAGTTTGTTGTGTCACCACAAGGCTTACCTTAATTCTTTGCATGAGATGTTAATTTTATCACATTTGATGGTTATAAAAAAAATTGAACAATGTTGTTTTGTTGTGTCACCACAAGGACAATATTTTTTTTTTAATATATGGAGTGCTAGGTTGGACTTAACTTGGATAATTTTGATCCGGATGTGCCACCACTTGATCAAAATAATCTAAGAGGCAAAATACAAGAAGTTTCATAGTTATGTAATTGACAAGAGTTGTCTACATATTTATTTATATATAGTTTGTTGTGTCACCACAAGGCTATATACATTTGAAATGAGATCCTTATTCTCACTAGCAAATCTTTAATTAGATTTTGCCGAACTATATAAGTGAGGGTAATATAGTTTGATGAAAATAGTGGGAGATACCAATTTAAAATAAGACCTAATTTATTTTGGTAATTAATAAAAGAATGTATGCTAAAATATTGTTAAATACAAATTTATTTACAGAATTTTACAATGCCTAAATTACTATCACTGCGTAGCATATTAGATGCTAAATTAACCAGACCGAATTAAACGGATTGGTTAAGAAAATTGAGAATAGCTCTCACGGCTGAAAAACTATCTTATGTCCTTAATACGCCTATCCCTGCAATGGTTGCAGACAATGTCTCTGAGGAAGAGATTGCTACTTTTAGAAAGTGGCAAGATGATGCACAGTTGGCTCAATGCATCATGCTCGCATCCATGAGTAACGAGCTTCAATGTCAACATGAAACTATGGATGTTATTACTATATTTCCGCACATCAAGTAGTTGATGGTGGAGAAAGTAGGACTAATAGATATCAAATATCTAAGGAGCTTTTCCGATCTAGAATGACCAACGTCACTATAGTACAAACACATGTCCTAAACATGATCAATTTGATTGAACAATTAGGACAACAGGTTTTGTCATCGATGGAGAGTTGAGCCAAGATTTGATCTTGCACTCACTCCCGAACTCCTTTCACAATTGTTGTGATTTTTTTCATATGAACAACTAGATATCAGCCTCGCTGATTTGCTTAACATGTTGAAAATTCTAGGTCACTTTCCACCAAGAAAGACCAAGTCTTACATGTAGGGGCCAAAAGATCTTCTGAAAAGAAGAATAATTCTAAGAAGTTAAATGGAAATACAAAAATAAAGGATACTAAGAAAAAAAACTGATACGGATAACAAAGGAGTTTGCTTCCACTACAATAAGCCACGACACTGGAAAAGAAACTGCGAGAAGCATCTTACAGAGCTAACCAGAAGAAGCTTAGTGAAGTTTCGGTTACAAATACAATTTTGATCATGATTTAAATTAAATTTTTCTTTAAGTTAAGGTTCTACTTGGGTATTGGATACCGACTTTGGTTATCATAAATATAGATTTATGAAGAGACTAAGTAGAAGTAGAAAGCTAAACAAAGATAAGTAATCCTATGTGTAGGAAATGAAGCAAAGGTTGCTACATTAACTATAGAAACTTATAGTTTAGTAATGCCTACGGGTAAATCTATTAAGTTAATAAGTTGTTATTGTATTCCAGTTCTTGTTAGAAACTTTATTTCCATTTTATTGTTGGATAATGAAATCTTTGGTATTATATTTAAAAACAATTGTTGTTCTATTTATAATAATAATAATAATGTTTTGTATAGAACTGGAATAAAACTTAATGGATTTTGTATACTGGACACGTGAAAAATTATTTTACAAATTGAACAAACTAGTATAAGAAAAGGAGATGATCATTCAATGAGTTGAATGTTTGTATTTGATGAAATACAAGTATGAATTATTTGAAAGGTTCAAAGAATTCATAAGTGAAACAAATTGGCAAATATTAGGATTCTTTGAACAGATCAAGGAGGAAATACTTGTGCAATAAGTTTCTAGATCATCTCAAATGGTTTTCTCATAATGGACGCCTCCCGATACACAATAATTGATTGATGTATCTGAAAGGAAAAATCGTACCTTGTTGGATATGATACGGTCCATAATGATTTTACCGACATTCCAGTATCCTTCTGGGTAATGTCCTAGAAATAGCTGAATATCTACGAAAAAGGTAACCTCAAAATCCGGCCCCAAGACTCTATAAAAGTTATGGACAAGGAGGATTCCTAATCTTAAGTATGTTAAGATAAGGGGTTGTCCAAATTATGTGAAAATGTTTCAAAAGGATAAGTTTGGGACAAAATTTGACAAGTACAGATTTGTGGGACATCCTAGAGTAAGATTAGGGTATATGTTCTATAATCCTACTTAGTAAAAGGTGTTTGTTGCAAAACACGCAATCTTCTAAGATAAAGGTGTTTATCATTGAAGGGGCTAGTGGGAGGATAATTGAATCTGAAGAGTTCAAGAACCACAAAACACTATAAGTCAAATAAGAGGAACCTATAGATAGAACTATTGTACCACAACCGAATCGTAAATCTGGAATAGTACCGAAGATACCTAGGAGGTATGGATTCATCACAGATGTTGATGATGAGGTACACATCATAGAAGATGATGATCCAGTTATATACGATGAGGTAAGAGTTGTAGACACTCAGAGAAATGGATTGAAGCAAGCTTCTCAAATATGGAACATTCGTTTTGATGAGAATCAAAAGTTTTTGATTTTATCAAAACTAAGAATGAACCTAGTGTGTACAAAAGGGTTAGTGAAAGCGTCGTGACATTCCTAATATTATATATTGATATACTATGGATAAAGAATGACATACTAATACAACAATCAGTAAAGATAAAATTGTCTAAACATTCCTCCATGAATGATTTGGGAAGAGTATCGTAATTGGGGATAAAAATCTATATAGATAGATTTATAAGGATGCCCGACTTAACCCAAGGAACGTATATCCATTTGATGCTAAAGTTGTTTAGCATGTCAAACTCCAAAAGATTTCTCATATTAATGAGTCATGGAGTGTATCTCTCTTAATAGTCCCCATAGACTCCATAAAAGAGAGATTGCATGAGTGAAAATCATGTATATAATGAAATATACGAGACCTGATGTTGATCGGTTATATTCTGGAGAAGTTCACTATGAGTTAGTGAAAAATATCTTAAAGTACTTAACCGGCACTAAGGATGTGATCATATACATGGTGGGTCTGAATTAAAAATAGAGGGCTTAACAGACTCGAGTTTTTTCAGACATACCAAGACGACATAAAATACACTTTAAGGTAAAGCGTTTCCTTGAACGGTGGGGCAGTGAAATTGGAAAGGTTCCAAACAACAAAGAGTTGTTGGTTTAGTGATAAAGATAAAGTATTTAGTTGTAAATGAAGTTGCAAGTTGATTGTTTGGATGAAAAGTTCATTACAGAACTAGAAATAGTTCCTAAGACTCATCTTGGATCTAAACATGTGTTGTGGCACTTTCATTTGATTATAGGAATCATTGAAAGATGGGAAATCACTATAGAGATAGTGGACTCTCAAGAACAACATTACATATCTATTAACTAAAGCTTATCCAACAACAAGATAATCGTCACTTAGAGAAGAAGGGTGTGAAATACCATGGCGATTGGCTTTAGTGCAAGTGGGAGATTAAAAGTAGTATGCACACAAGCCAATCATGTTTGATGATAAAGCATATACTTTGTAACAATCTTATTCATTTATTAAGAAAAAGTATTAATTTATTAAAGGCTTTTAATTATCTATATGATGCTGTTTTAGAATATGTGATAAACCCATAGTTTTAAGCAATGCTTTTAGAATAATGATGATGATCATTCTAATGAGATCTAAATTCTTAAAAAGCTTAAAACTAAAATAGTTCCTAATCGTTGGATTACTAAATTGGGGATTAGTGAATCCGGATAGATTGGTACATATGTTGTTTGCTCATTGGATGAGGATGATTGATCTCATGATCATTTGTGTGGAGACATTAAAGCAAGTATTTATGTGCTTATTAGAGAATAATTTCACTGAACGTGGCTCGCTAAGGAATACCTAATGGAGTTTTACTTGCCTGTCAATAGGAATTCATGTAGTGATAGTAGTCCAAGTGATCCTTGGACTTAAGATCATCATAGTATCTTGTGTATGACGAGTTATACTTTGACTTATTCTGTAAGACCCTTAGGGTATATCAAAGGGTATGCTTGGATATAATAAGTTGTACATGGAGATAATGTATGATCAATAAAGAATCTACCACTTCTAGTAAAAGAAGAGAAATGTCCTATGTGATTCGATAAATGACAACCTAGTAGTCCTTGGCCAAGGCAGAATGAAATTAGAAAGTAGTTTCTAATTTGCATTATTTGGAGTTGTGCATTTAAGAATCGAAATACATATAATTAAATAAAATAAGACTTGACAATAATTTCATATCATATATTTAATTGGGACATCAGATGGTGGAAGGATTGAATTGTACAAAGAACTATTTACTCAAAGGTTCTTTTATGATTAATGTTAAAATCTATATTATCCGGAAAGTCGTTAATCGCTAGGGAGGCTTATCCTATCAGAGAATAAATATTATTTATTTAAATAAATTAATAGTTTAATTTATTTATTTAAATAAGATTAGAATTTTCTAATGGATTTATTCACAACCTAGGTTTAATATGGAGAACCTAAAGGTCACACACCATAAAAGGAAGAATAATTATTTAAGAAGTTAATGACATAATCGTAATAATAAGTTAAGTATATTTAATTTAATCTATGGTGATAGAATAAATTAAATAGCTTAATATTTATTATTTAATATTTTGGAAATATTAAATATAAATTAATAAGAGGAGTCTTATTATTATTATTACTATTATTATTTAATTCTTAAAGGAGTTTGAGAATTAATTAATAAAAGTACTCTCATTAATTCCTAATAAGATTAGGAGACAAATTAATTAAAAGAGTTTAATTAATTATCCTTAATAAGATTAGGGAGCTTAATTAATTAAAATAATTTAATTAATTAAATAATACCTTATTTTCTAATTATATTAGAAGGGTTAACTGATATCTTTATAAGAGGAGTCTTATATCAGATATCAATATACGTGATTCCAATTGTTGGAGAGTACGCTCCTTTTCTATGAGAGATAGAAAAACTAGGGTTTTGTCAAACACCCATTTTCTTGAATTTTTGTTCTTCCTTGGTGGATCACCTCTAGAGGCCAAACACTTGGGAGGCTAACGTTAATCAAAGGAAGGAACCAAACCCGATGGATTCAAGTTGACCACGAAAGGATTTGGAGGTGAACTCGTACCTGAGGAAGCTTGTATCTTCAAAGGTATGATTATTGTTCTTTATCTTTTCGTTTAATTAATAATTGCGCATAAAGGATGATCCGGGTATATGGTTTGTAAAATTTTTAAAATCTTATTTTCCATGCTTCCATTTATTTTGTACAATTGGATTGCGTTCATGAATATTACAAACCTAACAAACATGTTAATTTACGTCAAATCCTCATAAGTTAAAGCCTCTACACTGAAGTTTAAATATGGGTAGCGAAAGAACGAGCAGCACCCTCTAGAGATGTCAGCGGTTTTAAGATCATCAGCTCAGTCGGGTTGTGAATTAAACTATCAAGGAAATGGGGCACAAGCACCCAACAACGAAAGGAAACTCCAAATCACCTCAAAAAGGGTGAGGCGCTACATTAACATACATCTCTATCAAGCGTAACATCAGGTAGAGTCTGGTGAAGAAAATCTCTGAATATTACTTCAGCAAAGGTATCAGAAGATCTGGTATTCAAAACCATTGTCATCAATTTAGCACAACATTAAGATAGTTCAGCGATGAAAGCTTTGTATACCACCGTTCGAGTGGGAACCGAAATAGTTGGGTGATGTCAGCATATTCAACTACCAGCAGGGTAGGATCCGTTGTCAAACTACCATCAGGGTAGGCACCATTATAAACTACCAGCGTATGCATCGGCGATATCTCAATTTCTCTTCATCAAACAAGCAGTAGCAACACCTACAAAAAGCTAAACCGTTGTAGTCAACACCGGCATAGGCATTAGCAATCCCCGGTAAAGGTAAAACGATTTGCAAAAACATTTTAACATTAATTACATTGCGATTTGCGATTTTGCGATATGCGATATGCGAAATACGAAATGCGATGTGCGAGTTGCGATGTGCGAGTTGCGATATGCGAATTGTGAAGTGCGATTAGCCAAATGCGAAAAGAAAAGTGCGAAATACGATGTGCGATTTGCGAAAACATTTTAACATTCATCATAAACATTAATTACATTGCGATTTGCATCATTAAAAATACCTTGTCATATTTTCAAGTGTCTACTAATCTTTATCATGTCCATTCCATTGCATTACATGAACATGATAAAGAGGGGCATCTGTAGACACTCAAAATTTTCTTTTCCTGTTACTAACAATGCAAGAGGGTAAAAGCGTCTTTTTCATACTCTAGACATAACCCTGGAGGACCACAAAATCAATTTTAACCCCGGAGATAGCCACGGGAGATCTAGTTTCCAACCCCGGAGATAATCCCGGGAAAACAGTTTCCAACCCCGGAGTTAACCCCGGAAAAGTCAGTTTCAACCCCGGAGATAGCCCCGGGGGATCAAGTTCAAAGCCTAGAGATAACCCCAAGAAGTCAAGTAAACCTCAGAGATAACCCTGAGGACATTCAGAGTCAACAGCAGTCTAACCTCACAGATAACCCTAAGAAAAGACTGCTACAACTGCGCGAAAACCGAAGATAACCCCGGGAGGGATAAAATGGTAATTTTTCCAACTCAAATTCACTTAAAATACACTCATTTCAAAACAAATTACTTCAAAAGAATTCCCACAAGAACCATATCTTAACCCCAGAGCGCAAACTACGCAAAACGGCTCACCAGATTCCCTGACGGAAACCTGGAAATGCTATTTTGGTCATGGGCCCATCTTTCTGGAATCAAAAAAAGGGAAAATCCTATGTCATTGTGTAGCTCTCAGAAAGAGCTTTCCGGAATGGTATGACACGCTTTCATCGGACTCCCGGATTGAAAGTTATGAACAACCGAGCGAACAAGGCGTTGTCCGAGTGTACGTACTTCGACACGGCGGGACCCACATTGCTAGGCATCTTGGGCATCCCGGTAAGCCGCAGGTAGGCCTATGGCACCCCCCCCCCCTCTATATATATAGGACTTGGGGTGGCCTTTTTTGGAGGAGAAATAGCGAGGAAACCCTGTCCAATTTGTTTTGTGCACACTATAAACTGAGTGCTTTCTTATTTCAAACACTTTTGTGCTTATATCCTGTCATATTTTTACCGGCGGGAGCATAGTGTTCATCCATTTAAAGTTATTGAAGTCTTCTTTGGCAGCCCACTGCAAGCCTTCTCACACACTTTAAAGCATTTCTCTTCATCTTTATACACACCCTTCTTCACGTTGAGAGTTGTGTTGCGTGTGTTTGTCCGAACTTCAGTCTGTGGTTTTATTTCAGTTTCTATATATATATATATATATATATATATATATGGACTACCATTATCGAGTTATGCCTCGATTGAGCCTAAACTTCAGTCTGGAGCGTTTATTTGCTTTAATATATATATATATATATATTTTTCATCCTACTTCGAGTTTACTTAAGTAGCGGTTGATCGTTTACTGACTTTCTTTACGTTTACGTCCCTTTGGAGTTTCCTCCGTGGTGGTTGATGGCTTTTATAGCTTTATTTACATTTTCTGATCCCCCATGGAGGTGCTTTATGGTGGCTAATCATGTCTGTATATATATATTTACAGCTTTTATATATATACCTGCTTACTGTTCTCATATGAATTATGGCATCATGTGAGCCTAGGAATCATGTGATCACATATTTAGTCTATTTAATCTAGATTCGGTTCCCGTGATGGACATTTTCAGCTGTAAGAAGATTGTAAATTTACCTGCGGTGTTTGAATTTCCTCAGATGGTTTTTATACCCACGAGGAAGTCAGCATTAATTTGTACATTATTTTCCTATAGATGCTTCACATCTCGAAAATAAAAGCAATCAAGCCGAACACTTAATAAAAATGGTAGTGTAAAAGGTCTCAATTACTATTGAGCACAAGGGTTTGAAAAACCTCTTTTATAAAACATCACTGCTATATCTTGCTAAAAATTGAATTTTTATATAAATTCAAACCCTGTGTATATAGGTGCGAACGAGGTCTCGCACTACTTCCAAATAAATATCACATTGACCCACACAAACACATTTATATAACAGTTTCTTGAAAAGTGGTGGTCGCCATGGGAACACGGATGTCGGGGGGGTGCCTAACACCTTCCCTCCGCATAATCAAGTCCCCGGACCCTAAATGAATCTTGGTTTCACCGACCCGTTTAGCAGTGTCACATCACTGGGTCAATGTGCAAACCTTTTCTCGGTTGTGTTGGTACAACCATTTTAAAAACCAACTGGCGAGTCTGAACAGTCCATCGTCGACATTATACATGTCGAACCTTTTTCACTTATTTTTTCAAACAAATCTCACTTAACATGAGAACACCAAAGAACAAGTAACGAAAAGTGACAAATAAAAATCCCAACGTCGACAGCGCCGTTAAACTCTATAGCAGGAATTCGCTGGAAACATTCAAAGTTAACGGGAAACATCTAAAGCACTATTGGGTTGGTGACGTCGATAATCAAGCCACCGTGATCACTCTTGCCGATGCACCTTGACATAGGGAGTAGTCAGGCTGAAAGACTTAAAAATAAATGCTCATTGGGAGGCAACCCAATTTTCTTATTTATTACAGTATATAGTTTCATATTGCATAATTCAGCAGCTTAGTTAATAATGTTAGTATTGCATAATGTTAGTAGTTAATTAGCTTGTTAGTGTGTGGGTACTTAATTCATTCTTGCTTAATTTGTCTGCGTTTAACTTAAATCATGGGTTTTAATGGTTTTCATGAACAAAGGAGAAAGTTGTACGTGCGTGCGGGTCAAATTAGCAATAAATCAAAGTTGGTACAAGACTGACATGCCCTCCCCAGCGGGCCCAAACAAGGCCTGACATGCCCGCCCCATCTAGGGGGCTATCTGGACTTGTTTGTCCCGGTGGGGTTAATATAGGCCTAACATGCCCGCCTCGGCTGGGGGAGGGGTCTCTGTATGTGCCCGCCCTGATGGGCCTTTAAAGGAAAAAGTACCCCGCCCCGGCGAGGGTACGAGAATTATGTTTTAAAACTTCTCCTGCAGATCGTGCCCATACCACTCCCATCTCTCAAAACCGAATCCAAGACATATAAACACCCACGAACGTCCCCCATAACCCCCCAATCCCCACCAAATTTGTCATCTACTTCTATCCTATATAAACCTAACTCCAATTTCATAAATTCGTCACCACATACACATCAGTTTTTCTAATTTTCATACACAAAACCTAGGGTTTCTTCAATTTTTGGATTTCAAGTAAGGAAAGAGGGAAAAGCTTTGCAATTGGTCACCCACCACTTCAATCTCATTACAAAATATAACGATCCGTGCAAGTAAGCAGTTAAATTTGTTTTTTTTATCATATTTGGCAAATGTTTTTCAATTTGGGACATTTTGGGACATTGTGTACGTCAAGTGTTTGAAGAATTGCACAAGTGAAAAGTTTGGGGGATTTGTTAACTGAATTGTGATATAATGGCACCAAAAATGCCGGTAAAATGTTAATGGGGGCGAAGGGTCATCGCCGCCAACCCGCAACTTTAACAAACAAAAATTTGTCAGTGCCTTCGCGGCTGACAAATATGAATACCTTACACTGAAGGCTTTGACACCGAAAAAAGGGTTGAGACTAGATTCTTTCGATGGGAAAATGCGACGACAAATAAATGAACAGGGATGTGACACATTAACAAATCAACCGGACCCGGTCGTAGTAACAGTGGTGAAGGAGTTTTATGCTAATGGAGATGATAAAGCACCTTTTGTGGCATTTGTTAATGGCAAGAAAGTACTATTCGGTCCGTAGGCTATCAATGAATAGTATAATTTGGTCGCCTCAACTGTCTGCCAATATGCTCAGCTTCGAGACAGTAACCCCAATTATGATCAGATACTTAATGAGATATCAAAGCCGGACACCACTTGGGTGAAAGGAAAGAAAGGTAGGACCCTCTTCATGAGTAAGGATTTAAGTCTGTATGGCAAGATTTTTTATGCCTTTCTTTACACAAAACTGTTTCCATCCACACATATAAGTGAGGTGTTTAAAGAAAAGGTGCTACTCTTGTATGACATTGTGAATGACTTTAATATTGACGTTGGTGCAATTATCAGTTTCTCAATCAGACGCTGATCGTGCAGGCCATTCTCTTGGGGGTTGCCACACCCTTCCCTTTTATATGGACTGTATCAACAGTCAGGAGTTTGATGATCAGCAGATGAACCCGTACAGCAGCCACTCCAGATGTTAGACTCCTATTTTATTGATCGATACTCAGTCGGGCCTGGAGGAGAGTCAAATCCTAGAGGGCTAGGATTTATATTTCCTGATGCTCCTGAGGAGGAGGAGGCCGAAGATAGCTCTGATGATGCTAAATTTAAAGCCGACGAGATGTCTGAGGGAGCTGAGGAGGCTGAAAGGGTTCATCGATCTACCAAATATATGTTCAGCACTCAGTTTAGAAGCATGTAGAGATATATTGGTGAGAGGGATAGTAGGAGGATAGGAAGTTGAAGAGGATTGTAGCAAGACAAGATCATGCCTTTGCCACGCAGAATGCTTTCAATGCTTCTTTGGCTGAAGTGTTTGCCAGAATGAATCCAGCTGCTGCTGACCAGTTCCAGTTCCAGTTCCTAGTTCCATAACTATTGCCAGGTTATCCACCATAAGATTCTGACGTTGAGGAGATGCCACCACCTCTGGCTTATCATGATACAAGGAAGTCCTCTAATGCCTTAACGCTGTATTTTAACAATGAGGGCATTGTTTATGTTAAGTTTAGGGGAGTTTTAGTTTTTGTTTAGTTGTTTAGTTCTGTTTATGTTAAATCTGTCATATGTTAGTTTGTAGTTTGCATGTGTTAGCTAGTTTTGCATTGGTTAGTGCATGCTAGTTCATGTTTGCATCCATGTTAGTTGCATCATTAGTTTAGTTTAATTATGTTTTTGTAGTTTAGTAGTTTAGTTGTGTAAATATAAATTTTTATTTTTGTTGAGTTATAAAAAAATGAAAAATTGAAAATATCAAAAATATTAGTTAGTTTGTTGTTTTTGTGTTGCATTTAACTCATATTTGCATGATTCCAGCTTTTAGATGGTTAGAGTTTGTTTGAGGCTAATGATGAGACTAGAATTTCAAAGACAATATTAGTATTGACTGTCAAGGTTTTGATGTAATTTCTTAGCATGATCTAAATCTTTGTCTGTTTAAAACTGGTATAATCAGGCTAGCACCATAATAATGACTGTGTTTGACTGATTGGATTTAAATTTACACATAATTGAACTCTTATGGATAATGTTAATTTGAACGAAAGAAAGTCATGAATAAGTGGTGATGAGACTAGGATTAGACAGAAACCTAAGTTTGGGGGAAGATTTGGGATGATATATATAAAAAAACGTATGAATAAACATCGTGGCTAGTCTAGTTCTGTGGCCTTTGTTACTTGAGTAAGTATGCCCGAAAGGATGTCTCTACACCCAGTTCCCTAAAGCCTTATGGTTTGGGAGTCGTTGGTTGAAAGCTCGCTAATGGGTAGCACTGAAAAACCTAAGAGCGAAAAGCCCCCGTATTTGAAAAATAAAGCAAAAGTATCCCATTTTGACTTCTAAATTTGGTAACTGTTTGGTTTTAGTCAGATCTTGCTTGTTTTTGGATTTTGTGACTTTAAGCTGTTTGAATCCTTTAAAGAGGCGTATTATGTGTTTTATTTAAGTTTTTATAAGTTAGCATGGTTGTTGAGCACACACGCACTATATCAGTCATAACAAGGAAAGATTTGGTGACTGATGTGAGGTTTTTGATTTATCTTGGTAAGATGTACTATCATGTATGTTGTAGTATCTTTGAGGCCATGTGAATAAGCTTTGTTCTGTCTGATAGTTGGATTCGTAGGCATGTAGTTAGTTGTATTGCATTGCATGTTGTTGTGCTCGAGGACAAACACGATTTAAGTTTGGGGGAATTTGATGAGTGGGTTTCATATCTACGAATCGGGTACCTATTCGGACTTAGATAGTGCTTAATCCGTTTATTTTAGTATCATTTTATGTGTTTGTGCTTGTTTTGTGCGCATGTTTTAGTATGTGTGTAGCTAAGGCATGATGGTGGCAATGTGGCAGGAATCAACATGAAAAGAAAGGAAATCAGTAAAGTGCAGGATAGTACCCCGCTGGCGTGGGCCATTTTACAAAATAAACACCCGCCGGGGCGGGGGTGTACAATGTGCAAAGATTTAACACCCTATCGGGGAGGGGGTTCCCAAGCCTAAATAGCCCGCCGGGGCGGGGGTACACGGACAAGAAAGAGGAGTTTTGATGCAATTCTACTACTGTCGTGGCGTGGACTAATGAACTTTGGATGCATTTGGGACTTAGCAGATGACATATTTAGCTGCACTTACAGAGACTTAAGATAGGAGATTCTGTCATTAATCAATCAATCAATCAAGAGTAATTTTCAAGCCCTAATCTGTGAAGATTTTGGAGGAGCAGAGCAAAGGAGCAAGGAACACGAAGATTGGAGAATTGAGCAAAGAGAAGGGTGGTTCTATTACTATTCTTGTTCTTTAATTTCTCTTTTGTAATTGAGATGGTGTTTCTTTAATTTATTCAGTGTTTATGTCATTAGTTATGAACTAATTCGACTTATTAAGCTTATAATGGATCTTTAAGTGTAACGATGATTATCATGCTTTGATTTTAATTCAATGATGCTATTTTTTAGTTCATCTATTATGATTTGTGTGTAATCTATGAATTGCTTGATCACCAATTTTATGTGGACTTATATGAATTCGAGAGATTAAATATGAGTTTAGACTTAGTCATAATCGCATGTGTTTGTGATTTCTGCGTTTTGATGGAATTCATGGTTTATGTTAGGGATAGAGATATACTTATGCATTGCATGTAATCGTGTAAGAACTTGGGATTTAAACCTTCTTTAATTGTAATTCACATAGAGATATAATGAATTAGTTAATAAGGGTGTTTGGCTTAATTCTATCATTTGTGGATTTAAGTTGATATGGGTTTAGTGCATCGAGAGATGACTAATTCTACTTTTGTGTTCTTGATTAATGAACTAGAATAGTTAATTGGATTGAACAGAAGTTTGATAATCTGAGTGAAGCTTAAAGTGAAGTTGTAGGCTTAATTCTCCATTATCTGCGTAAAATTTGTGGTAGTTGGTTGAGTTGATTTGATTTGATTTTTGTTTATTAGTTTTTAATTATTTTCATCATGAAATTGGTTATTTTAATAAAATTAAAATAATACAAAATTCGTAATTGTTAGATTAAATTGAATTCTGTCTCTGTGGGAACGATACTCGACTTATCATTATATTACTTGTTGATCACGTATACTTGTGTGTCATGCTTAATTAGATTACACCCAACAAGCAGTAATGTATTATAACAAGTATGATGGGAGTTTCTACCTTGACTTATAGTAAAATCACAATGATGACAATCCATGAGAGCAGATAAACAATAAAATTTTTGTTCTGCCCAGATATGTCGAGGTGATAGACCAGACCGTATAGGTAAAGGAAAAATCAAAGAGAAATAAGTATCTCAGTCAACCGAGAACACAACCCTGAATGTCAAAGGTGGGCTTGCCCATCATTCCACCAAGACTGCCAGCTCTTGTCCTATTAAATTCCTATACCACCCTGCTACTTGATCCACTTGTTCTAGTCTTTCCAGTCATCCACTACCTTTCCCAGTCGAATCTAGAAGGATTGAACAGAAATGGAGCAAACAATTGTGTCATTGATAAGAACCAAACATCATACGTTATCAACACATATGCCATGCTGCTTCGGTAGGATCTACGAAACAAATCATAAACAATAACAGGAGCAATAGTTCGAATACTTTCATAAAGTTACTCATTGAATATAGTCTATAATTCTTAGTGAACTTGGCATGATACACCACAAACTTTCAACTTTTAGGTCTGTACATAGCACCCCCATGAAGAACTGTTTAACCATAATAGTGAAATTTTGTCCTAAGGTTAAAAGTGAAAAAAACAGCAGCCAGTTGCAAAAAATCCTTGAGAGCGGTAAAAAATCCTCTTTCAAGTCCAATCTCCATTACCATTGTTAATCCCGTTAAGAGTCCAAGCTGGATAAATGATTGAGAGGCTAAAGTAGTTTCCAAGCACTGTATCATTTGGATTTTAGCCTAAAAAAGAATTGCTTTTTCCAAACCAATGAGAACTAGGTATAGCTATCTGCAAAGGAAAACATAGATTCTAATTACTGATATCTGCAAAATTTCCAATATTAAAGGTATTCAAATTTAACATTATCACATACAAGAGAAATAAAAGAATCAACATATATTAGCCCAGTTTAAAAAGAGAGCAGTACGAAGATAAGGTACTAACTACGTAATGGTTATATGGTGATAATCTAGTGTAGACACTCAAAATTTCACTTTTCCTAGACTAACCATGTAGGAGGGCAAAAGCGTCATTTCACTTTGAAGACAACTCTGAGGTAGGGCAAAAACATCATTTCACCCCAGCGATAACCCCGAGGAGAGATCAAGGTGCAACGATGCTAAGACACGACACAAACCAAACAAGGATCGCAAAGATGAGCATATGACCATAAGACGTCACCACAACAACCAATGAACTGCGAGTGATCGAAGACGAGTCGACTGATGACCCTCGGGAGCCGAAAGATACCTTTTAACTAATTGCATCATCTTTCAGGACTCCAATTCAGTTAGACTCGACCGCGTTTCGTAGCCTTCCACAAAGACTTTTCGAGATTTTTGGGTACGAAGCTCAACTTTCATCGGACCGAAATCTAAGGCACAAACTTTAAGACATCGGGACCCATGGGGCCTAGCCTCAGGTGTACCTGCTCTAGCCATAGGTACCTGTGGCTAAGTTTGGATGCCATAAGGTAGCATCAGCAGCCTTAAAAAAAAGAAAAATACACAAGAAGGAAAAGCTAGAGAGAGAAGCTAGAGAGAGAAAGGGCTCGGGTCTTGCATCTTTTACCATCTTTGAGTTGTTTGATCTTATATATCATAAATATTATAATTTTAGAGTGATATAAGTTGATCCCAAGCCAAAATAAACTTGTTCACGCGTCCCCCAAGGTGAAAAACACTCATTTTAGCCATTTTCTTTGTAAATATTGTTATAAATACTATATCTATGTAGATATAGCAATTTCTACCGGTTAATTTTTTTGTTTCACGTATATATTGCGTATTAGTGGGTACACATTGAATTTCTACTGCTTAATTTGTGCATATTTAGTTATAAATCAAGTTATTTGATTAAATCTACCTAGATCTAGCCAAATCTAGCACTTTGAACGGTTATGAAGCATGATGATGTAACCTATATGTTAGATTGGCTTAGATCCATGGTAAATATAGATGTTTTACTGCTTTTGGTCAGTCCCGATCACTTCGTAGAGCCCTAGATCTGTATCTAAAGGTGAGGAGGTCCTAATGGCTCGATATGGGGATTTCAACCAATGAAATCATCTAACATCAAGTCTAAGATGTTGTATATACATATTTAAGCATATCAATGTAAGCCTAGGAATCCTGGGATTGAGATCTACTGTATGGATCTTAACTAGATTCCCATAATGGACTTTTTGTTTAAATTTAATGTTTAAATACTGCAAATCATTGTACATGTAATATTTGATCTTAAAACAAGTTCAAGGGGTTCGTCCCGAGAATTAGGATTTAAGATCCAGTGATAGTGAAAATTATGTTTAAGTGTTTGTATTCATCGAGATGACTTTCATGCCCGATCATGATTCGACCTCTTTTTGGCGCTTTCTTTGTATGTATATTCACCCAAAACGATTTTCCAATAAAATCACAAAGAGCTTTTATGCAGAATAAAGTGATTTGGGTAGTTCATCTAAGACATATAAAGATAAAAGAAAGTATCAAAGGTCCTCAATTACTATTCCGGTGAAGGATTTATAAATTATGTTTTTCCAAAATATCATTCGAAATGTAAATTTTGTCTAAAATAAACATTTCACTAAATCAAATCCTTCGTATATAGGTGCAAAGAGGAACAAGACTACTTCCAAATAACTCAAATAAAGCCTAGAAAAGACTATAAAAAATAAAAGCATTCATCACAATAAAACACACACACACACACACACACACACTTTTTATGCATAGGAAATCAATAAGATGTAGTAACCGTGCTTTCACGGAAGTTGAGGGGTGCCTAACACCTTCCCCTCGCTTAAGCAAGCCCCTGAATTCTAAGAATATCGATTTCAGACCAATGCTACGGAGTCATATATTAGGCCATATTGTAAAAACTTTCAAATCCGGATGAGTTAATACATCCATTGCCAACCATACCAACTGGCGACTCTGTCTCATTCTGCCTAATCATAAAAAATCAAATTTGGTAAATAAAGTCGACTAAATGTCAATCTTTTCCTAAAACCTCACCCTTTAATCAAATTAATCGACATATCAAAATAGAAAGGGTATTAACAAATCAAAAAATGGAAAAAACGAAAAAACGAAACCACATAATAAGAAATTTTTCCCAGTGTCGACAAGTGGTGACTCTGCTGGGGACTACAGAGGGCTTAAGCCACGTTCAATCATTTTGGTTTCTATTCTGCATGTGCATTAGTTTTGTGTGAATGATCTTTGTGTGTAATAAATATCTTTAATCTCTAAGTACTTTATATTAGTGCCTTATACAATGTATTAGTGCCTCGCAAAATGTGATCATATTGCATCCGATGAGGACGATAAATGAATGTATGTTGTGTGGTACCTCCATTAGGAGGCGAACCCGTCGGTTGTTTCTTATTGGACTCCAAAAAAATGTTCTCTTGTGAAGCTCAGGAAAGGCAACACTCAGATATGCTCCACTTGAAAGATGGATGTCTTCATAAAAGTAAATTGTAACAACCCGATATTTTCTATATAATTAAATCAAAAATTTTGGTTATAATTTTTTTGTTTATTTCATGGATGAGGATTTGTACAAGATAAGGTGTATATGTATTTATGTGATAAATAAAAATATATTTATTCTATGAATATTTACGAATAATTTTAATTTTAAATTATTGATTATTATAAAGTATATTCTTATAATAAATAATATTATAGTAGAAATGTTTTATTAATTATTTTCCATGAAAATATAATTATATTATTTAAATAATATATGAAATGATTTTTAGAATTATTATAATAATTTTTATTTTATTATATGAATTTATTTTATTAATTAAGTTATTTATTTTAACTTAATTATTAATGTTATATATGAAAGATAAATCGATATGGAATCCAAACCCTAATTTTGGATTTTATCAAGAATGAGAATATTAATATAATATTAATTATATTTTGATTTTTCAGTGCTATAAATATGTACAGTATGTACGTATTGATAATGGTTGATCAAATATGGTGTATAATGTCAAAACCCTAGTATTATCTTAATAAACCCTAATTCGATAATCAAATAAGACTATAAGATTTCAAGTAATTACGTTATGTTATGAATGTCACGTGTTATGTGGTATATGATTTGTAGTGTAAGTGTTAATGATAATTATGGAAAACCCTAATTAGTAATTAAAAATCATAATTTTGAAAAACCCTAAATAATATTTATAAACCCTAATTTTCTATATTAACCCTAATTGTCAAGTGGGAAAACCCTAATTTGAAACTCAATTATGAGTTAGAAACGGTTATGCATTTGTGGTAAATGAATTATGTCATGTATTATAGCATTTAATGTTAATTAGAGAAACCCTAATTAATATTTAGAAAGTCTAATTTCTAGAAACCCTAATTTCTAAATTAGTAAACATAATTTCTAAGTTAGTAACCCTATTTAACTAAAATAAAACCCTAATTGCTAATCGTAATTCTTAATTCTAATTAGTAGACATTAAAACCCTAATGTTCATGTATGATGTAATTGGAAAATTAAGCACGATTAAGAAACCCTAATTTGCAAAAAAAAAAATAGAAACTAAAATTTATTTAATTTTTTTTGTGCAAACCCTAGTTAGAAAATCCTATAATTTGTGCTAAACCCTAGGGTTAAACCCTAAGGGTTTACAAGATTATAATCTTGCCATTAAATTTCCAAGAAAAAAGACCAAAATACCCCTTGTATTATTTGAAGCTAGTTATAGGTTTTGACCTTAGGTTTAGTTGGTGAACCACTTCAACCACCCCATGTGTGACGCCCCCAAAACAGGTATACAACACCCATTCTGAGTCGTCAAAATACATGGTACAGAAACAACTACAACTTTATTAATACAACATAAAAAATCAGAAGTTTAAATACAAATATTGTCATCTGTATAATATCCACACTCAAATAAGTCCTCATTACAATTATTAATACACTATTTTACGTAATAGTGAGGACTACTAGAACAACTTCTAGAACCATCATTCACACCTCCTACTAGTACTCGCTAAATTCTCGCCTCCCTGAGAAGAAAAATGGAACAAGGAAAATGGTGAGCTCAACTAGCCCAAAGAAAAGAACATTATGACTAAGATAATATAGAACAAATTATAGTTAGTCCTCAACAGGGAAAAATCTAATAGAATACAATAGACAACCGCTTTTAAATCAATCTTCGCAATGAAAATAATAATTCCTTAGAAGAGTTAAGTAGAGAATGCAAACTACTATCTTCTATATATGAATTTAAAAGTTCATCACCGATATTTTATCCTCAGAACATCAATCAATATATATCCGAATCAAATATTCATCTTTGCACTATGTGCCAAAGATATTCATCACCGGTCATGTTCATCTAAACACTGCTCATCTTTGCACTATGGGCCAAAGATATTAATCAGTCGGTCATGTACATCTCAATACCTGTTCATCTTTGCACTACGAGCCAAAGATATTCATCAAGAAATCATTCATCTTTGCATTACAGGCCAAAGATATTCAGTAATATCATCATTTAGGACTGAGGATGATGAAAAATATTTTAAAGAAAACGAATCCAGTGAAACAAAAGAACAAGTATTAAGGATTCGTACTTTAAATAATCCCAGTTCAAAAATACTTCATAAATAACCAGATTGGAGTAAAATTAAAGAATGAAGATCAAAACATAGATCCAATCAAAGATAGGAATCATAACCGACAATCTTGAACACAAAAAAGAAAATTTAATTTTTCTATGAATAGTATCGTATTCGTGAATAGTGACGTATACGTGAATAGTAACTCCGACCTCAAAAGATAGAAATTTCACAAAAAAACATCATCACGCTTCGTGAATAGTACAAGTGAATAGTAACTCATGAATAGTAACTCATGAATTGTAACCCCATATGAAAAAGTTCCAAATTTGATAAAAATTCCAACAATATTTCTAAGATAATGATATTGAAGAAATAATATTATTTTCGAATAAAATAACATCCCTTACCTCGTAAAGAATAGTACTTCCGATCGAATAATCGGATAAAGTGTCGAAGAACTTGCACCAGAGATAGCAATACTCAAAGTACTAAAATACTCACAAATACGCTCGATATTATAGAGAGAGAAAGAGAGAGAAATCTTTAGTTTTTGGTGTGATTTTCAATTCTAACCTAAGCATCCTATTTATAGGAAAATGCTTAGAACACCAAAGCAGAAAATTTAATATAATATTAATATTTATATTATAAATTCTCTACGCACACTCAACATCTGAAATCAGCCACCTAATCACATGTTAAATGAGTCCCAACAATGTAAAAAACATTTTTGTTAATATAATTATTTAAAACTTCCAAAAATCAATTATTCTGGAACCTCAAAACTTCAAAAATTCATAATAAATAGCTCTTTTATTAGAAAATTCGAATCTCGCTACTTTTTTTTATAGGAAATTCAATTCTCTACAACTTTGCAAAATAAAGTTTTTCCAAATTCCAAACAGAAATTGACCGAAATCTATAAACAGGCGATTTTACAAGCTATAATCAAATTTCAGTCAAGAAATAGGGTCCACCGACGCACAAAACATGTGTTAAACAACTTTTGCAATAAAAATACTCTTCCTCCTCATATACTCATATATCCCACATTCATTGTAAAAATATCATCATTATTATATTATAATAATATAATAAAATATTATTTTATCAGAAAAGATAAAATATCGATTTTCAACAATTGTCACTTTAAAAATTTTCTCCATCTATATCCACATAAGATCAATATTTTCCTCATCATATAAATCAATAATTAATTATTCACAAATAATATTACAGAATCACAAGATCGCAAACTGTGCCGCTCCTGTGAAAGAGGGCTTTCAATAAGAATTTCTCTCATCAAGGCGTCCAATTAGGTGACCAAACCTCTCCTTAGTATTGTAACTTTCTAGACATTGCTTATAATGTTTTCTAATAATATTATTCGATAATATAAATTATTGCTTCGATAATGGAAAATACTGTGAAGTGACAATTATCAAACAACAATAATATAAAAAATATCAACGCAACAATAATTGAATCAATAAAATAAAATATCGAATAAGAATTCATCGTAATAATTATCGAGTAGTGCTTTCACGTAAGAATCAATAATTGGTGCAATACCATGTGCTACTCGTAACAACGCCAGACATCGTGTTTTTAACCACCGGGTATTCCAACAAATTAAATCAGTAATAACTACGCCATTATTTATAAACAACTTATACTTGTCATTTTCTTCATCCAATCGCTCACATATGGGCCCACACAAGGTCGCACTGTCCTACGAATATTCCCAGCAAAGAAGAATATTCCACGACCAAACGAATATTCTCCGACAACAATGAGTATTTTATAACCACTTGCTTATTTGAAATATTTGCGTATTTTACCCATGACTAACCACATTAATCAAATCAACCCTTACAATTTCAAAATGATAAATAGAGGAAATAAATTTCATTTATTAATAATTTGGGGTCTTACAACCTCCCCTCCATATGAAATTTCGTCCTCGAAATTGACGTACGTACCTGGTGTTTCGAAAAGATGAGGATACCTCGCTTTCATTTTCATTTCCAACTCCCAGGTCATTTCTTCAATAGCATGGTTTCTCCACAAAACTTTAACTTGTGGTATGACCTTCGTGCATAGGACATGCTCCTTCCTATCCAAAATCTTGACAGGTACCTCTTCATACGTTAGGTCTTCGGCTATCTCGTCCGGTTCTAACTCAATAACAAGGTTTGGGTCGTCCACATATTTACGTAACATCGATACGTGAAAAACGTTATGAACACGCGTCATACTTTGCGGTAAAACGAGTCTATAGGCCACAGTTCCTATTCGATCTAGGATTTCAAATGGACTAATAGATCGAAGGTTTGAGCTTTCCTCACATCGCCAATTCTCGCTTTTGGAATAACAACTTCAGTACCTCCTTCTTCATATTCATCACCTCCGGTGTATAGCGAACGCTTTTAACTTTATCGATTAAAGTCGGTTCTACTTGTATATCATCACGTGAGTCCGTAGAGTCTTTAACTCTATATCTATCATTTGTAAGTTATATGAAATGGGTCTTTGACAATATCGCATTCGCATCAGATACGATCTTTTACTCAACACGCCGCCACCACGTTCGCTTTTCCAGGATGGTATGGTCGAAACATGTTCAAATGAGTCTCCTATCGAGTTCTTCAAGCTCTTCCCACATTCCTTGCTCCATTCAAATTTTGTATCTCTACGAGTCACCAAGTTAATGGAGTAGCGATTCGAGAAAATCTTTCCACAAAATCTTCGATAATAATCACCTAAGCATAAAGTAAAGCTTACGTATTTCGACATCGACTTAGGTTGCTCTCAATCGCGACTCATATCCAAATCTTGATATAGACGTCACAATGACACCTATCGGGGCTTACTACCGTACAAATATGGCGTCCCCACGGAGAGTCCGGCTTGCGCATTCCACAAAGGAAGTCACCGATAAATGCTCGTACCAAATTTATAGTTGAATTTTTAACTCAAGTTCAATAGAGCCATGAGATTTTAGAAATGGCTTTTTACGTTCAAAGTCGATACAAAATTCAATATCACACTTTGGGAGTAAGCCAAGAAATTCTTCAGAAATACATTAGAAATTTACTAACAATAGAAATATCATTCAAATCGACGATTTTTGTTTAAGTCCATAACATGGGCTAAGAAAACTTGACATCCGCTTTTCAATAAACAACAAATGACTTTATGGCTTGATATGAAAGTGTTTTTGACTTCAATGGTTTGGTTTGAATTGAATAATTGAATTCAATAATAGGTTGCTTAGGAATATGAAAACTAACAACCTTACGAAAGCAATCAATTTTGGCATGATGAGTAGTTAATCAATCAATCCCTAAAATCACATCAAAAGCAAGTATCTTTAAAGAAATAAGGTCAACAGGTAATGCGATGGTGCCATCTTGGATCAAACAAGATTTATAAACAGTGGATGTGATGAAAGTTTCTCCTAACGGAGTTTCCACGGATAGGTCAAAGTCTAATTTCTCCAGAGTCAAGTTTAAACGTTGAGCACAACCAGGAAAGATAAATGAATGGGTAGCACTGGTATCTAGTAATGTATAAACTTCGCATGAATTTATGATTAGCTTACCCGTGATCACCTCGTTTGGGTTCCTCGCATGTTAACCAGTCACGACAAACGCTCTTCCAGGAACCGTTGACTTTGAATTTTCTGGGACAGCCTTTTGAGTCACCATCCCCACTGGACTTGGTTTCACTAACGTACAATCTCGAGCGATATATCATTCCTTTCCATAATTATAGCATACCTTAAACTGTTGTGGACAGTTTGGGCTGATGTGTCCCTCTTTTCCACATTAATAGCATACGACCGGTGGTCGTTCTCCTCCCTTAAAACCAGCTTGTCACTTTGGTCTTTGACGTCTTCGCAGTGTCATTGTTGAATCTCCTCTTTTTAAAATCTTCCCCTGACTCGCTTCTTCTATTTTCATGGCCACGATTACCACCAGAGTGGTTGTCGCTCTTGTCCGTATTTTTCTTTCTCTGCTGGTTATCGTTGTTCTAATGACTGCTGTCACCGGTATGATCCTGGTTATGGTCTCTTGGTTGAACGTACTCGCTATCTCGCTCTAATAATATAGCCCTGTTGACAACATCTGAATATAAAGAAAATTTACGAGAGATAAGATATTGTTGAATCTCGGGTTTTAAACTTCTTAGAAACATCCTCATCATTCGTTCCTCATTCTCTACCAAATGAGGTGCAAACCTGGATAACTCTGCGAACTTCGCTTTGTATTGGGACACCGTCATGTTGTTTTGTTCTAGTCTAATAAACTCTACCTCTTTCATATGACGAATACTTTCAAGAAAGTATTTTTCGCTGAAACGTTTCAAAACGCTTCCTAAGACATACGGAGTCGGCAGTCAGGTACGCTTTCACGACACTCCTACCAAGAATCTGCCTTTACCACGGAACATAAAGTGGCGAATGGAACCTTCGTTCTCCGCATCCCAAGACATCGAATATCTTGGTAATTTTCTTGACCCATGTTTCCGCGATCGGATCCTCTGCATTCCCTTAAATTCGTGGTCCCAACTTTTGAACTGCTTGGCAGTGATGTAAGTCAAGGCTGCTATCATTTCCACCCGTATTTTGTACACGAGTCTCCTCGTCTGGGTTTCAGATAAACTGCAAAAGATCCTAAACATCCCGCGTGCTCATCGTCCTTTCAATGGTTGTTACATGGGAGGAATATTTCCTTCCGCCGCACGTTCCCACGGTGGTGATTAAAGGTGTTTCACACGTCTCATTAACTCCAATCGCTAATATTCTTAGCTACCATTCTTAAATACCGCTTATAAAACAAGGGTTAATTAAACAAATTAACATATCACATATTAACCATATAGTTCGACTGACCAACAAATAAGCTTAGGTATGACATACAAGCGAAGGATTACTCGTCTCTCCCCTCCTAGCACTATTCCCCGATCTCCGCCAGAGACTATATCCTCGAAGCTCGATACCAACCGTGACGCCCCCAAAATAGTATACAACACCCATTCTCGAGTCGTCAAAATACATGGTATGTAAACAACTACAACTTTATTAATACAACATAAAATTGTGAGTTTAAATACAAATATTGTCATCTAGACAATATCCACACTCAAATAAGTCCTCATTACAATTATTAATACACTATTTTACAGAATAGTGAGGACTACTAGAACAACTTCTTAAACCATCATTCCATACCCGACTAGTACTACTGCTACATTCTCGCCTCCCGAGAAGAAAATGGAACAAGGAAAAAGGGTGAGCTCAACTAGCCCAAGAAAAGAACATTATGACTAAGATAATATAGAACAAATTATCGTTAGCCCTCAACAGGAAAAATCTAATAGAATACAATAGACAACTAGTTTTAAATCAATCTTCGCAGCGGAAATAATAATTCATTAGAAGAGTTAAGTAGAGAATGCAAACTACTATCTTCTATATATGAATTTAAAAGTTCATCACCGATATTTTATCCTTGTAACATCAATCAATATATATCTGGAATAAAATATTCATCTTTGCACTACAGGCCAAAGATATTCATCAGTTGGTCATGTTCATCTAAACACCTATTCATCTTTTGCACTACGGCCAAAGATATTAATCACCGATCATGTTCATCTCAACACTGGTCATCTTTGCACTACGAGCCAAAGATATTCATCAAGAAATCATTCATCTTTGCACTACAAAGCCAAAGATATTCAGTAATATCATAATTTAGGACTGAAGATGATGAAAAATATTTTAAAGAAAACGAATCCAAAGGAAAAACAAAAGAACAAGTATTAAGGATTCGTACTTTAAATAATCCCAGTTCAAAAATACTTCATAAATAACCAGATTGGAGTAAAATTCAAGAATGAAGATCAAAACATAGATCCAATCAAAGATAGGAATCACAATCGACAATCTTGGACACAGAAAAGAAAATTTAATTTTTCTGTGAATAAGATCGTATTCGTGAATAAATGAATACGTGAATAGTATCGTGAATAATAGTAACTCAACCTCAAAAGATAAAAATTTCACAAAAAAAACATCATCACGCTTCATGAATAGTACTCATGAATAGTAACTCTTGAATAGTAACTCATGAATAGTAACTCATGAATAGTAATCCCGACATGAAAAAGTTCCAAATTTGATAAAAATTTCCAACCAATATTTTGGCATAATGATATTGAAGAAATAATATCATTTTCGAATAAAATAACATCCCTTACCTCGTAAAGAATAGTACTTACATTTGGAATACTTGGATATAAATTTGAAAGAACTTGCAACCGTATAGCAATACTCAAAGTACTAAAATACTCACAAATACGCTCGATATTAAAGAGAGAAAGAGAGAGAAATCTTTAGTTTACGGTGTGATTTTCAATTCTAACCTAAGCACCCTATTTATAGGAAAATGCTTAGAACACCAAAGCGTAAAATTTAATATAATATTAATATTTATATTATAAATTCTCTCGCACACTTAGCATCTGAAATCACCACCTAATCACATGTTAAATGAGTCCCAATAATGTAAAAAACGTTTTTGTTAATATAATTATTTAAAACTTCCAAAATCAATTATTCTCGGAACCTCGAACTTCAATAATTCATAATAAATAGCCCTTTTATCAGAAAATTCGAATCTCGAGACTTTTTATAGAAAATTCAATTCTCTACAACTTTGCAAAAGAAAGTTTTTCCAAATTCCAAACAGAAATTGACCAAAATCCATAAACGGATAATTTTATGTACTTTATAATCAAATTTCTCGATTGAGAAATGGGGTCCACCGACACCACAAAAACATGTGTTAAAACAACTTTTGCAACAAAAATACTCTTCCTCCTCATATACTCATATATCCCACATTCATTGTAAAAATATCATCATTATTATATTATAATGATATAATAAAATATTATTTTATCAAAAAAGATAAAATATCGATTTTCAACAATTGTCACTTTAAAATTTTTTTCCATCTATATCCACATAAGATCAATATTTTCCTCATCATATAAATTAATAATTAATTATTAACAAATAATATTACAAAATCACAGTACTAGCAACTAGGCCGTTCCTAGGAAGGAGGGGGCTTTCCAATAAGAATTTCTCCTTACTGGCGCGCAATTAGGTGACCAAACCTCTCCTTAGACAGAACTTTCTAGACATTGCCAATAATGTTTTCTAATAATATTATTCAGATAATATAGATTATTGCTTCGATAATGGAAAATACTGTGTAGTGACAATTATTGAAACAATAGTAATATAAAATATCAACGCAGCAATTATTGAATCAATAAAATAAAATACTAAATAAGAATTCATCAGTAACAATTATTGAGTAGTTCCTTCTTATGTAAGAATCAATAATTGGTGCAATACTGCAGTGCTAATCTTTTGTGTAACAACGCCAGACATCGTGTTTTAACCACCGGGTATTCCAACAATGTTAATCTGTGAATAACTACGCCATATTTATAAACAACTTATACTTGTCTATTTTCTTCATCCAATCGCGTTCAGTTATGGGCCCACATAAAGAAGGTGCTACCATCACATAAATATTCCCCGACAAAGAAGAATATTCCACGACCAAACAAATATTCTCCCACAACAATGAGTATTTTATAACCACTTGCTTATTTGAAATATTTGCACATTTTACCCATAACTAACCATATTAATCAAATCAACCCTTACTATTTCAAAATGATAAATAGAGGAAATAAATTTCATTTATTAATAATTTGGGGTCTTACACCATGTGCTTAAAATACCAAAGAACAAGTCACAATAATACTCATTTATTACATGCATCTAGACTTGTATAAATAAAGACCCCAAATTATTAATAAATGAAATTTATTTCTCTTTATCATTTTGAAATAGTAAGGGTTGATTTGATTAATGTGGTTAGTTATGGGTAAAATGCGCAAATATTTTAAATAAGCAGGTGGTTATAAAATATTTATTGTTGTCGGAAAATATTCGTTTGGTCGTGGAATATTCTTGTTGTCGGGGAATATTCGTACGACGACGCAGTCTTTTGTGGGCCTCATAACGGAAAGTGATTGAAGGAAGAAAACGACAAGTATAAGTTATTTATAAATAACTGGACAGAAGTTATTACCGCTTAACAATCGTTGGAATACCCAAGTGGTAAAAACACGAAGAATACGCGTTGTTTAGACAATGATACTACGTATTTGCACCAATTATTGATTCTTACGTAAGAAGGCACTACTCAATAATTGTTATAGTATTACTGCTTCAAGATTTTTATTTTATCGATTCAATAATTGTCATATTGATATTTTATATTATCGTTGTTTCAATAATTGTCACTACACAAGATTTTCTATTATCGGGCAATAATTCATATTATCCTAATAATATTATTAGAAAACATTATTGGCAATGTCTAGAAAGTTCTCGCTTAAGGAGAGGTTTGGTCACCTAATCAAGCTACTTGATGAAGGAAAAAATTCTTATTGAAAGCCCCTCTTTCCTAGAAATCGACACCGTTGCAAAGATCTTGTGATTCTCAGTAATATTATTTGTGAATAATTAATTATTGATTTTTATGATGAAAAAATATTGATTTTATGTGGATATAGATGGAGAAAATTTTAAAGTGACAATTGTTGAAACCCGATATTTTATCTTTTCCGAGAAAATAATATTTTATTATATTATTATAATAGAATAATGATGATATTTTTACAATGAATGTGGGATATATAAGTATATGAGGATGAAGAGTATTTTGTTGCATTAAATGATTAACACATGTTTTGTGTGTCATGGACCCCATTTCTTGATCGAAATTTGATTATAAATTGTAAAATCGCCTGGTTTGTGGATTTCTTATCAATTTTTGCTTTGGAATTTGAAAAAACTTTCTTCTGTAAAGTTGTAGAGAATTGAATTTCCTATAAAAAGTCTCACGATTCAAATTTTTTGATAAAAGAGCTATTTATTATAAATTATTGAAGTTCTGAGGTTCCAGAATAATTGATTTTTGGAAGTTTTAAATAATTATATTAACAAAAACGTTTTTTACATTGTTGGGACTCATTTAACATGTGATTAGATGGCTGATTTCAGATGCTAAGTGTGCGTAGAGAATTTATAATAGAAATATTAATATTATATTAAATTTTCTGCTTTGATGTTCTAAGCATTTTCCTATAAATAGGGTGCTTAGGTTAGAATTGAAAATCACACCAGAAACTAAAGATTTCTCTCTCTTTCTCTCTCTATAATATCAAGCGTATTTGTGAGTATTTTAGACTTTGAGTATTGCTATACGGTGCAAGTTCTTTCAGCACTATATCCAGTATTCCAGTTAGAAGTACTATTCTTTCTGAGGTAAGGGATGTTATTTTATTCGAAAATGATATTATTTCTTCAATATCATTATGCCGAAATATTGGTTGGAAATTTTTATCAAAGTTGAAACTTTTTTATTTCGGGGTTACTATTCACGAGTTACTATTCCTGAGTTACTATTCACGAGTACTATTCACGAAGCGTGATGATATTTTTTGTGAAATTTCTATCTTTTAGTGTCGAGTTTACTATTCACGATACTTGACTATTCACGAATATATTACGACATTCACGTAAAAATTAAATTTTCTTTTCTCGTGTCCAAGATTGTCGGTTATGATTCCTATCTTTGATTGGATCTATGTTTTGATCTTCATTCTTGAATTTTACTACAATCAAGTTATTTATGAAGTATTTTTATTAAATAATTAGTATTAATTAGCTTTTAATTATGAAAATACAAAATAAATTATTAAAAAATGTTTTAAGGTCCGAAAATTATATTTTAATTAATTTGAATATATTTCATAAATATTTAATATTTTAAGAATATTAAAAGTATTTAATTTATTTAATTATAATATTAAATAAATTATTTAAAATGATTTTAATACATGAAAAATCATTTAAAATTATATTATGATATTAGAAAATAATTTAAGTTATTTTTGATAACTTTTAATATTTTGTGAGGAATTTCATTAATTAATTAATATTAATGATAATTAAGTTAGTTATTCAATATATTAAATAAATTATGAAAAATTATAGAAAAATGATTTAAAGGTTATAAAAGTATTTTAAGTTATAAAATATAACTTTTGATATTTTGTCATGAAAATATTAATATTTTAATATTAATGATATTAGATTTATTTGATAATTATATTAAATAAATTAGTTTAAAAATGATTTTAATATTAGAAAAATCATTTTAAATGAAACTAAATAGTTTTAAAATATTTTAAGTTATAAAATATAACTTTCAATATTTAATGTAAGACCCCAAATTATTAATAATTGAAATTTAATTTTCTCTATTTATCATTTTGAAATAGTAAGGGTTGATTTGATTAATGTGGTTAGTTATGGGTAAAATGAGCAAATATTTTAAATAAGCAGGTGATTATAAAATATTCATTGTTGTCGGGGAATATTCGTTTGGTCGTGGAATATTCTTGTTGTCGGGGAATATTTGTACGACGGCGCAGTCTTTTGTGGGTCCCATAACGAAAAGCGATTGGAGGAAGAAAATGACAAGTATAAGTTGTTTATAAATAATTGGCGTAGTTATTCTGAGTTAACATCTTTGGAATACCCGGTGGTTAAAACACAAGAATATCTGCGTTATTACACAAAGAATATTACTTGCAGATTGCACCAATTATTGATTCTTACGTAAGAAGGCACTACTCAATAATTGTTACAGAGTGAATTCTTGTGAAGTATTTTATTTTATTGATTCAATAATTGTTTGCGTTGATATTTTATATTACTGTTGTTTCAATAATTGTCACTACACAGTATTTTACATTATCGAAGCAATAATTCATATTATCTGAATAATATTATTTGAAAATATTATTGGCAATATCTAGAAAGTTCTGTCTAAGGAGAGGTTTGGTCACCTAATTGCGCGCCAGTAAGGAAAAATTCTTATTGGAAAGCCCCCTCTTTCCTGGGAACGATCTGGTTGCCAGTACTGTGATTCTGTAATATTATTTGTGAATAATTAATTATTAATTTATATGATGAGGAAAATATTAATTTTATGTGGATATAGATGGAGAAAATTTTTAAAGTGACAATTGTTGAAAATCGATATTTTATCTTTTCTGATAAAATAATATTTTATTATATTATTATAATATAATAATGATGATATTTTTACAATGAATGTGGGATATATGAGTATATGAGGAAGAAGAGTATTTTTTTTGCAAAAGTTGTTTAACACATGTTTTGTGTCTCGGTGGACCCCATTTCTTGACTGAAATTTGATTATAAGCTGTACAATCGCCCGTTTATGGATTTCGGTCAATTTCTATTTGGAATTTGGAAAAACTTTCTTCTGCAAAGTTGTAGAGAATTGAATTTCCTATAAAAGGTCGCAAGATTCAAATTTTCTGATAAAAGGGCTATTTATTATGAATTATTGAAGTTCCGAGGTTCCAGAATAATTGATTTTTGGAAGTTTTAAATAATTATATTAACAAAAATGTTTTTTTACATTGTTGGGACTCATTTAACATGTGATTAGGTGGCTGATTTCGGATGCTAAGTAATGCGAGAGAATTTATAATATAAATATTAATATTATATTAAATTTTTTGCTTTGGTGTTCTAAGCATTTTCCTATAAATAGGGTGCTTAGGTTAGAATTGAAAATCACACCAGAAACTAAAGATTTCTCTCTTTTTCTCTCTCTATAATATCGAGCGTATTTGTGAGTATTTTAGTACTTTGAGTATTTCTATACGGTGCAAGTTCTTTCAGCACTATATCCAGTATTCCAGTCAGAAGTACTATTCTTTCTGAGGTAAGGGATGTTATTTTATTCGAAAATGATATTATTTCTTCAATATCATTATGCCGAAATATTGGTTGGAAATTTTTATCAAATTTGGAACTTTTTCATGTCGGGGTTACTGTGACGCCCCCAAAATTAGGTATACATCACCCATCTTGGGTCGTCAGATACATGGTACAAAATTCAAATACGACTTACTAATACAACTGTCGTGTACAATACGACAAAATATAACTGTGAGTTTGAATATAATTATTGTCTACTAGAGATTATACAAACTCAAAAGGAGTCCTCATCACAATTATTAACACACTATTTCACAGAATAGTGAGGACTACTAATGCTATCCTCTAGACCGTCACTCCGTTCCCCGACTAGTCCCTGCTATGTTCTCATTTCTTGAAGAGAACAGTGAAAGAAAGGGTGAGCTCAACTAGCCCAGTAAGAAATATTATGACTAAGATAATGCGGAATAAATTATCATTAGTCTCCAACAATATTAAACCGATAAAATATAATAGACATCAAGTTTTAATCACAAATAAACAAGCAATCCATTAAAAGAGTCAAGTAGAAAATAAAATCTACTATCTTTTATGATTAAAAGGTTTTTTCATCACCATATCGCTGGACTCAAATTAATAAATAATCAACATCATCGAATCACCCTCACTTACTACGGCTTAGGATATTCTTTAGTATCACGACCACAATTATCCATGCACTATGTGCCAAGAATATTTGTGTATTCATTAATGGTCATGATCATGCCAACAACTCGTCCATCAATGCACTACGCCAATGATGAGAACTTTTACCACATCATTTGGAACATTACGGTGTGATTACACCCAATAATCCTCGTCATAATCATACCAAGTCCATCTATGCACTACAGTGCCACGATGACTTTCAACAAAATATAAACATGAGGATGATGACAATGATATAAGAATTCAATAAAACAAGTTCAAGAATTATTTTATCCAGAATTATTAACGTCCAAATTGTCAACACGATATCTTTGTTTTGTAGAATAAAATTCAAGAATGATCGTAAGAATATTTCCATGAAAAGATATCGGGATGAAGCGCAAAAATATCAAGGATATTCTACTAATTTCATGGAGTATAGAAGTCAAAACTTTAACCAACTCGAGTATAATAAAGAATGGAATAACAAAAGAAATCACCATGCATGCGGTACTTTGCATAAACAAAGTTATTCAACAGTATAATAATAATCGGAACCAGTCGAGCAAAATTTGCAATCAATGTGATGTTCCAACAGTAATAATAAAGACGGAACCAGTCCTGTAAAAAACACGTATGTGATGTTCCAAATGTAATAATAATAAGATTTTAACCAGTCCGCTTGTAAAACACACGATAGGATGTTCCAACGGAATAATAATAAAGATTTTAACCAGTGCGTGTAAAACACACGCATGTGATGTTCCAACAGAATAATAGAAGAATGTCACCAAGTATAGGGTAGATCACAGATATAAAAGTTATTCCAATGGAATAATAAGAATTGGAATAACAACAGTTTTCTTCATGAATAAGAAAGAATAACACTCCTTACGAGTACAACAAATAATATTCCCTACCTTAAGAAGAAGAGTACTGGATATATAAGTAGTGAAGTAGCAGAATACTTTCTTCTTTCTCTCTATAGTTTATCTCTCTAGAGTTTTAGTGAATTCGTAAGAAAATAATGAATGAATGAGCTTCTATTTATAAAAAAATAGAATGCATAGTAACTAACTCATGAACGGTCGAGATTGATTTACTTTAATCTGACGATCCATATTTAAAGCAAAATCTTTTAAATAAAATATAATATATTCTATTTATAATCTAATAAAACGAATAACTTTATAAAAGATTTTACTATGCAAACACTATGCAAACACTATGCATAATAAAATATAATATATTCTAATTATTGTCTAATAAAATGTATAACTTTATAAATGTATTCTCGCTTTTATATAAAAGATTTTCTCAGATTATTACATTAATAATACCAACAAAACTGAAAGTGACTTATCACTAAGCATCAATAATCAATACCGTGTGTTACTATGCAACCACGCCAGACATCGCATTTTTTAACACCGGTGTTTCAACAGCTTAATCTAAAAACTTTTGCCGTTATTTTCATAAAAGTATTTTTGTGCTTTCTCAATCCGGCTAATAATTCCGCTAGGGTCCACCAATGATTGTGCCGTTGTACTAATATTCCATGTTAAAACGAATATTCCCCAACCAATCGAATATTATATAACAACTTGCGTACTTTGCAAAATTTATAAATATTCCCCACAACTATTATATCAATTTCACTCCATAATATTCAAAATTAATATTTATAGAAAATTCATCTTTATTCAAAAAGTTGGGGTTTTACAATTACTATTCATGAGTTACTATTCACGAGTTACTATTCAAGAGTTACTATTCACGAGTACTATTCACGAAGCATGATGATATTTTTTGTGAAATTTCTATCTTTTAGTGTCGGAGTTACTATTCATGTATACGGCACTATTCACGAATACAACACTATTCACAGAAAAATTAAATTTTCTTTTCTGTGTCCAAGATTGTCGGTTATGATTCCTATCTTTGATTGGATCTATGTTTTGATCTTCATTCTTGAATTTTACTCCAATCTAGTTATTTATGAAGTATTTTTGAACTGGGATTATTTAAAGTACGAATCCTTAATACTTTTTCTTTTGTTTCACTGGATTCGTTTTCTTTAAAATATTTTTCATCATCCTCAGTCCTAAATGATGATATTATCGAATATCTTTGGCCTCAGTAGTGCAAAGATAAATGATTTCTTGATGAATATCTTTGGCTCAGAGTGCAAAGATAAATGTGTTGAGATGAACATGACATCGATCGATTAATATCTTTGGCCCGTAGGTGCAAAGATGAACAGTATTTAGATGAACATGACCAATCGATGAATATTTTTTGGCCAGAGTGCAAAGATGAATATTTGATTCCGGATATATATATGATTGATGTTACAGGAAAAAATATCTGATGATGAACTTTAAATTCATATATAGAAGATAGTAGTTTGCATTCTCTACTTAACTCTTCTAATGAATTATTATTTCACCGCGAAGATTGATTTAAAACCAAGTTGTCTATTGTATTCTATTAGATTTTTCCTGTTGAGGACTAACGATAATTTGTTCTATATTATCTTAGTCATAATGTTCTTTACTGGGCTAGTTGGGCTCACCCTTTTCCTTGTTGTTCCATTTTTCTTCTAAGTAGGCGAGAATATAACGAGTACTAGTCGGGGTGTGGAATGATGGTTCTAGAAGTTGTTCTAGTAGTCCTCACTATTCTGTAAAATAGTATATTAATAATTGTAATGAGGACTTATTTGAGTGTGGATATTGTCTAGATGACAATATTTGTATTTAAACTCACAGTTTTTATGTTGTATTAATAAAGTTGTAGTTGTTTCTGTACCATATATTTGGCGACTCGGAATGGGTGTTGTATACCTATTTTGGGGGTGTCACATTTAAAGGTAAATTTTATTAATTATTTACTATTAATGATATTAGAATTATTTAATAATCATATTAAATAAATTAGTTTAAAAATGATTTTATCATTATAAAAATCATTTAAAATGATAATAAAGTGTTTAAAGATATTTTAAGTTATAAAATATAACTTTTAATATTTAAAGGATAATTTCATTAATAATTTAATATTTATGATTATTAATTTAATATTAATGATATTAAGTTTATTTAATAATTATATTAAATAAATAGTTTAAAAATGGTTTTATCAATTTAAAAATCATTTAAAAGGGATACAAATGAATTAAAATATTTCAAGTTATGATTAAGGACTTTTAATATTTTGATAAGTAATACATTAATACTTTAATTTTAATGATAATTATTTAAAAATGATTTTAATTCTTTTAAAAATCATTTAAGGGTAATATTAATACTTTAAAAGTATTTTGAGTTATTATAAATAACTTTAACCTTTTAGCAATGGTTTCATTAATAGTTTAATATTAATTAAATATTAATGATAATAGAATTGTTTAATATTTAAATCATTTTATAATGATTTCTGTTTGAAAAAATTAGAATGAATTATAATAAATGTTTAAAAATTATCGCAAAGCCATTTAAAAATGATATTTAATCAAGTACTTAAATAGTCTAATTAGATATTAAACTTCGATATAGAGTCTTAGACTCGATAATTACTCGATAAAGTTGTTTGTGAGAGGCACATATTTCGTAAATTGATATGGACTTAGATAATTTGATTAGATATATGTTTATTTGTGATTCAATGGTCAGGGAACATATGTGATGATGTGATTAGGTTATGTCTTTGATCGCAATAAGCGATTGCATATGTGTTATAGTATGTTATTCTAATCGATCAAATGATCTTATTAATGATAGGTTTCTCGTATAAAAGATAGAACTAAGTTACTTAATCGTAAATGGTAAGATCGAAAAGTATCTTACCTTTGCATTTCCTTTACGAACGATGGACATGAGTAAGAAGTTTCGTAATTATATTATTATTATGCTATATTATTAACCCTATTGTGATATATTCTATATCCGATCATTGTTTATCAACATGTTAGTATATGATAATTCAGATATATATATATATATATATATATATATATTCTGTTCGTTAATTTCTATATATGGTTATACAAGTGTCCCCACTTGGATAATCATTGTATTTAATCACATGTTGATATATGAATATAAGCCGTCTAAGCTATTTGATCAGCTAGACACAAATTTTGAAATGTCGTTGAATATGATAAAACCTTTTTGTATCCAATCAAATTGTTTTGGGTCGGATTCCAGTCTAAGTATGAACATCCCGATCACGAGAAAACTTTTATGCGCCCAAGGCGGACAGAGTGAACGATAATATCATTCTTATAATGTAGTATTGATCAATACAGGGTCCATGGGATGTACACCATCGTGCCCGTAAGCTATGACGGTTTGCAGATGAAGTTCTGTTAAACCTTATCGAAAATTTAAAACAATGTTCATAGTATGTCGACTACCCTATATATATAGTCTATACGTAGTTTCTAAAATTTGAGATAGAATTGTTATGTTATTATTATCGGTTCAGTTTACTTCACAACTATAAATTCGTTTTAGAAGTGATGTATAAAGAAAACATTTATTTCTTTCAGCTAATTATATTTCTTATTGTTATTACTTGCTGGGCACCCAAATGTTCATCCTTGCTTAAATTTAAATGTTTTCAGCTAGGCATGAACAACTTGAAGGTTCAGACAAGAACAAGTGAAAAGGAAAGCAAACAGAACATGTTTAAAGGTATCTTTTATAATAGTTAGACAATATATAGACAATGATATGTATTATATATCATGTAAAGAATTATAGTAAAGGTTGCGTAATTGGGATTAGACTCTGATAAATGTAAGATAAGTTTGATATTTATATTATTGTTATTATTATTAGTATTATTCCGCTCATAGAAATGGTATCGTGAAGCACCGAGTTCATGTTTCAAGTACCCGAGTTTGGGGGCTTTACATAAATTACAAAATCTGGGAACCAATTTCAAAAACCCCGCGAGAGTAACATATGATAGGTCAGCCTCTAATAAACCAAACATACAGGATGTCTCTTCATGCCTTGGTAATTCCCGAATACAAAAATGTCATCCATCTTAAAGTTGTCATTTATATAACTTTCTTATCCTGCCATCAAGACAAATAACCCCTTGTTTCGCAGGAAAAGATTAAAAAACCCTAAGCCGATTCATAACATATCATGCATCCATACCATCTACTATTATCAAGACTAAACTAGATATCGGTTTTGTGTAGATTGGTCCTAGAACTCGATTTCGAGCCAAGAAGGCACGATCACTACTAGTCAAAATAGCTGAAGGAAGTTCATCAAAATCTATTCCTGTATCTTGAGAAGAGTTTGAAGAGTTTAAGAAATAAATTGCTGAGATGACCGTCCTATTAAGAGAACAGTGCAAAGTTACTCAAGAACCCACATTGAAAACTTAGACCGAATCCTCTGCTCAGGGAGATATGCGAGTGACAGGAAAGGATAATGATTCCCAAATGTCAACTTCGATATCCCCACTCGACGTCAGATCAGCTAAAGAGGCCCCAGATAAAAATCTGATAAGGGAAGTGATAGAACTCTGAGAAAATAGAGAAATTGGAGACATCAGGAAGCAGGTCAGACTGATGGAGGAAGTTATCCGATCTATCAAGGGGCAGGATCCCATGAAAGTTTTAACTACTTCGACCTTTGTATTTTCCAAAAGGATAGATATCCAGATAAATTTCAAGTCCCAAAATTTGAAAAATACAATGGTTTAAGCGACCCTTACACCCATCTGAAGGTATATATAGGCGAGTCAGGATCCTATGTAGAGGATGAATGCCTCCGGATACAGTTGTTCCAAAAGAGCCTTACTGGTGAAACCCGAACTTGGTATGCCCAGATTTATAATTCCAAGATCCATAGTTGGGAAGATTTTCCCAACGCCTTCCTCAACCAGTATAGCTTCCAAACCCAAATAGCCATGATCGCTACCAAGTGACAAAAGTTAAGAAACTGAGCAATGAATCGTTCAGGGAGTACGCACAGAGGTGGAGATGCATGGCAGGCCAAGTGAACCCACCAATGGATGAAGCTGAGATGGTGATGAAATTCATTAACATCCAAGAAGCACCCTATTATGAAAAAGTCCAAGCGGGAATAGGTAAGCCATTCTCGGCAGTCAGTGGATTATGGGAGTACACCTAAAAGAAGTCAACAGGAGAGCGAAGAAGTGTTATCCCTCATTTTACAAGGCCAAACTAAGAGCCCCAACAATAGTCCACCCCATTGGGATGAAGGGAGGTGACCCGTCATTGCAACAATAGGCCGCATTCAACCAAAGCCAGGACATACAAAGAAAATTAAAAAGAACAGAAAATTGGGTATTCACTCCACTAATCGATTCCCTCGAGAACATATTGGCATTATTAATGGACCACAAAAAAATTATTGAATTGGCTCTACCTCTGGATCTAAAAAACAAAAGATACTATCCAAGCGAAAGATGTGCTTACCACTCAGGGTCTCCAGGGCATGATACACAAGAATGTTGGTTCTTAAAGCATAAAATCTAAAATTTGATCGAAAGTGGAGATATTGTGATCAAACAACCTAACCAGCCAAATGTCAATACCAATCTTCTGCTGTAGCACAATACAGAGGAAGTGAGCATGAGTGGGTCAAGAAGCACCGGAATAGATCCAAATTGAAAGTACATATGAAGGATCAAAAAATCTTCAAGCGAGATAGAAGCAAGAACTCAACACGAAGACCTAGACCCCATAACCAACTCTCCACCTACAAATAACTCTCCACCCACAAACAAGGTTGTGGTATCCCAAGATGAGTTCGATGAGTTGAAGGGACAGATGATTAGATTGTCAGATCTGGTAAAGGAACAATATAGCTTAATTCGAGGAATCATGTTGATAAATCAAGGCGTACACACTGCAAGTTCAAGCGAAATAACTTCATTAAGTCATTGATTAACTTTGAACAACAATCCCATAAATAAGTCACTTGGTGATAATATCAGATGTCTCAACAAGACCTTAACTCGAATTAATGAAAACCCGGTAGTAATTGAAAATGAAGATTCAGATATGGATAGATTTCTAGGAAACCAATATCTACAGAGGTCTAAAATTCCAAACTTTATGAGATATACGTGTATCGACGATCCTTATGTTCATATGAAGATATACCTGGGACAACTAGGAGTGTGAGTTGACGATGAATTCTATTGTGTGCAAATGTTTTGGAGAAGTCTCACTGACAATGCAATAACCTGGTTTGCTACATTTGATAAATCAAAGAACAACATATGGGAAGAGCTCTTACAAGCCTTTTTATCACAATATATACAAATGGGGCACCACATCTGTGACACCCCCAAATTTGGGTACTTAATTTCCACAGGATTTGGTGCTCACTATCCAAAATAATTACAATCTAATTACCCATAGTCAATGATAACGAAATAACTTAAATACTTTAAACATTAATCTTCCTCATTAAAGGGTTACATCAACTTTAAACAATCCCAAGTAATCTAACCTTAAACTATTACATAATTCTGTGGAATACATCACAAAATAACATAGGTCTTATAACATAAATTCAGTTAAGTAAATTCAAATAAGTCTTCATCACTTGAACATCTTGCCCTTTCCTTTGCTAGAAGATAACTCATCAAATTTTTTAACTTTAGCTGCAGTGTTAATTGCATGAGTGAGCAAGCAATTGCTCACTAATATTGTGACGCCCCCAAATTCGGGTTCCTTCGAACCTCGGATCCAGTCCGCCACGATACTACTATCGTCAAACTATTTATATCTTTTATTCATACCTTAATGAATATAACTTTGCTTATTACAAATTAGAATATAAATTCTTTCCATTTCCAGGATCTGTATAATGACCCCAAACTTTTATAAATTTCAAATCTTGGTCATTTACCATTCCTGTCTTACATCAAATTCGATGTTATAAAAATACGCAAAATAATTTAAATTTTTTCAATCTCCTTTAAAAAATCTTTTATCGATTTCTTTAAATCAATTACATATCCTTGAATCAAATCATGTTATGATTCATTCTATTCGAATTACTGTATAAATTTTCCATCTCGATTCGAATTCTTCTATGCATCACATAGTACAACTTTACAACTCAATATATATTACACATCGTAAAATACTATCATGTACATCTCCTAGAACCTAAACATGGTTCAAGAGCTTATATTTAAATAAATAAATCAATCTCCTTCGATATTATTGAACTCTATCAATCAAGTAGCACATAATCTTTACCATGAGTCCTTAACCTGCAAAAGTGGTTATTTGCAAGGGTGAGTTCGACAACCCAGCAATTCTAACAGTTTTCATTCAGCACATAGCATATAATAACATGCTCAGTTCATTCATTCATAATCAATTAATAATTTACTACGCATGTTACTTCTCACATAACAGGCATATAGGTTTACTTCACAAGAATATCATCAAAGATCAACTTCCAAATTTCATACATATCTCATATGCATTTCATATGTTCTCATTCAATAATATAGCTCCACTAACAGTTATCGAATTCATATATCAAATAGGAACTGAAAGACTTGCCTGATTCATAGTTTATCAACTACGACTTAAAAGCTTAAAGCTTATCTGCACTGCGTGTGTTCCTACACAGTTATATAATCTTGGATTCATACCCGTCAGTCATACATTTCATACGCTCTTAATATAAGAACAAATATTATTTTCTAACTTGGTTTCATTTTTACTTGAACTTAGGATAACCATGAGACTAGCTCATTCTACTATCATATTTATCTAAATAATCATGTTTCATATCTTATAGTCCTTAAGGACAATATATAACCATAACTTTAGACCATACAGTTATCAAACTACTCTTGGTCACTCTATAGGATGGCGCGGCCAAGCTGCATTTAAGCTTAGGAGTGGCGCGGCCACGCTACACCCTACTAAAACCAGACTTGAGCTTTTCATTGCTTAGTCTAGTCCTAACATACTATGCATTCTGATATGTACTATAAACATACATCAAGTAGGTTCTGATATTTCTTCAAGTTCTCATTTCAAATCATTTAGTTTTGAATTACATAGCTCTATGTTGAATTATTTACATCAACAAGGCTTAACAACTTCTTTTATCAAAGGTTTAATGTTTATAAGATTTTAAACCTTATATTGGTACTAACAAGCCTTTAATATGTATGTTCACATGTATCTATCTCATTTACACAGACATAGCATAATTCATTTACTTGAAAACCTTTTTTAAACCATACTTGAAAGGTCCAATTCATGCTTAGCTAGATGATGAACATATTCATCATATCTAGAGGCATAAGGCGTTCAAGCAACTAGGTGCAACTTTAAATCTCATTTCATAGCTAACGAAGCCATGTATGTATGTTATCACGTTTAGAACTTGAAGTACACAAGTTACTTTAAGTTCGTTCTCAAAGTTTCAAGTTTTCTTTAGAAATCATTTTCAACTAAGCTATTGTAAGTTGATAATAGGTAAAGCAACTTTAAATCACTTCTCATGCTTAGGTATACTCATAACTCAACAATATATATGTGTTAAAATATCATAACTTCAAAGACTCAAGGTTCGTCAATATTCATTTTCAAAACACATACTAAATCATGCTAAAGCATTCCATTATGAGTAAGGTAATCTTATATATCATGTCTATTATCATGCATATCTATGTTTTATCACTTAGAATAACATATTCTATCGTTGGGAGCACAACACTTGCATACGTGCATGCCCGACACCCTCCGATTGCATCCTAAAACACACCAGTCCTAAAGATAACTATTTTGATGCACTTTAATGACCTCAAATTGAAAACATGAACAAAATTTGTAGGTCTATTCGTCTTTGTTCCGGATCATCTTGAATCGCTTCAATCGGAGTCCGCATGAAAACGTTATGGCCGTTTTAGCAAAATAGGTCAAAACAGTCACACATGTCAAACTTTTGGGTGCAGTCGCGCCCAATTCCTTCAAACTCCAACAAGCATGCGCCACTTGGCGGCCACTTCACCATACACCCTCTGGCAAGGCAACATAGGCAAGGCCAAATTTCCAGATTTAAAGTTTTTGCCATAACTTCCTCATTTTAAGTCCGAATTAGTTGCTTTTGGATTTCTTGAACTCGTTAAACTCTTAGCTACTCATCTACATAATAATTATAACACTTCAAAAATATTAAATAACCCAAATATTAATCCAAAACTCATGTTCATACTAAATTTTTATGTTTTGACAAATTTAGCGAATTCATTCACTACGAATTCGTTTCTAAACAAAATTGGTTCGTTTAACTCTCGTTATTTTTGTTTCTAACTGTATTAACAACATCTAGCAACAATTCAAGGATTACAACAACCATTAGACATCAATTTGTGACTCAAAAGTGAGTATATCTTGACATTTCTAAGAAATTATAAAACTTAGGAAACAAGAACATATATGTTAGAATTATTACCTCTTGATTGCTCCAATTTGCTAACCACCGCTCTCCAATCCTCCGAATGCTCTCAATTCTACTATCCTTCCTTAACCAAATTCTAAGACATCTCAACAAACGGGAACAAAAAAAAGGAGGAGCTCTATTTATAGAGAATTCTCTACAGAGTCCATAGCTTTGCCTCAAAGATTAAACTAATGGAAGAAGGAAGAAGATGTTGGACAAGAAGGAGTTGGTGAACCACTCTTTCTTCCTCCATTCCGGTAGCCATCATCAGCTCTAAATTTCATCAATACAGTAGACTAGGCCAATGGCCTATATATACACGTGAGGAAGGAAAATGACTGAGAAATTGGGACATAACTTTTTAGCTTAATGTTTTAGTAACAAGGTCACTTAATGAACCAAGGTTATTTCCTTTTGGGGCTCCTTAAGTCAATTATACTGACTTAGTATTACTACATTAAATTAAGTTATGGTCACATATATACACATATATATGTACCTACCCAAATATAGGAAGTACACTTATATTTTAAATATACATCAATATAATCTTATATCCCATGTACATTGTGCTAGTCCAAATAATATTTTAATTGGGCTAAATATAATTCAATTGGATACTTTCAACCCATTATTTCCTGTCATACTTTAATATCACATTGATTATTATCAATCATATATTATCTTTCTATTAATTCTCTTATAATAATTCTAGTTAAACCTTTAGAATGGTTTAACTTTAATACTAATGCCCCTTTATTTAAGATAACTATTTTCCTTAAAATAATTAATATGTACAATACCAATTATTATACTAAAATTCTTCAATTCCTTTTCTTCTACAAATTGTCCCAACACATTTTTCTTTCGCCATAATTTAATTATTACTTAATGCACAAATCTCCAACCAATATCTATTTATAATTATATTGGTTTTCTTCTATTATCCTTCACTTATATTCCATTATCATCTTTCAAATATTAAATCATTTCATATATTATCATATTATGAAAATACCAAAATTAATTAATATAATCATTTCATTTTCTTCATGTAAAGCACATATATTAATTCGCCATTTTACTTAAGTGAATTACTCCTTTCATTTAATTTACTATCACGCCATTGCCACACAAGGCTTTAATACTCAAATTATATTATTCCATAATATAATTTTCAACTTAATTTAAGTTAACCAATTTTTATTCTTGTTTATTTAATTTCCATACCTAACTCTCATTCAATTCATGCTTTGCTATCTCAATCCATTCATGGACAGTATAAATATCAAATATGACCCATATGATAACATATTAGCCACTAATAAAAAATTCCTATAGTTCAGATTACACAACTCATCAAATTACACAAACTCATCATGAACTATCTATAGATCGGCGCGGCCGCGCTGGTCTTAGGCTTGAGAGTGGCGCGGTCACGCCACCTTGAGTTAGGACGCAGACATGTTATGTTTCAACAGAAATAGAACTTAACTCGCAAATCCTTTAACATGTTTCCTACATGTTATCTCATTATACTACCCAAAATAAATCTCTAATGACTACATTCTTTAATAATTTAGAGATTAAACTTCAAGTTTAACTCTTCTTTCTTTAATCTATACATTTAACCATATCCCAATATTAGTCAATAAATCTCTAACCAATATTTATCTAAAGATATATCGATTTTCTTCTCTCGTCAACAATGTACATATATACAAGTCCAAACCTAGCACACATCGAGTCTTTAATGGTATTCAATATAGTATACTGAGTGGTTTCCCATAAACAACCAACAAATTACTTTTCGTCTCGTCTACACTATTTTTATAGTGAGTTAGATCAGTTACTAATTCGTATATACCTCTGCTCTCTGAAGGAATCGTTTAGCCCAGCTCCTATACATCCACCATTAAAGGTACGATTGCACTGCCTTAGATATGATACTTACTCGTACATATACTCAAGAAATTGGTGATTATCAAAGATATTTAATGTCACCAACTTACTATGATAAAATAATTCTATAAACTATTTAATGTCGATAGATAAATCTTATCCATCTTCTTACTAATCCATCTCTACAATTTATAACAAATATATAATAATGATATATATTTATTAAAAACAACATCACTTATTACATAGCTCATATTATCCTATATAACACAATACTACACACCTCACAACACATATATATATTCTTATTCGAACCCTTCTCAAGCCTTGAGAATTTTATTTACTAAATTCTTATTTTAATATTTTTCTAAAAATTCGGGTTCTTACATCCTCTCCCCCTTATAAGAATTCTGAAAGTAGCATGCATACAAGCCAATTATGTTTGATGATAAAGCATTTACTTTGTAACATTCTTATTCATTTATTAATAAAAAGTATTAATTTATTAAAGGCTTTTAATTATCTACATGATGCTGTTTTATAATATGTGATAAACCCATAGTTTTAAGAAATGCTTTTAGAAAAATGATGATGATCATTCTAATGAGATCTAAATTCTTAGAAAGCTTAAAACTAAAATAGTTCCCAATCGTTGGATTACTAAATTGGGGATTAGTGAATCCTAATAGATTGGTACATATGTTGCTTGCTCATTGGATGAGAATGATTGATCTCATGATCATTTGTGTGGAGACACTAAAGCAAGTATTTAGGTGCTTATTAGAGAATACGCGGCACCTTTGATGTGGCTCGCTAAGGAATACCTAATGGAGTCTTACTTGCTTCAATAGGAATTCCCTCAGAGTGATAGTAGTACAAGTGATCCTTGGACTTGAGATCATCATAGTATCTTGTGTATAATGAGTTATACTTTGACTTATTCCTTAAGACCCTTAGGGTATATCAAAGGGTATGCTTAGGTATAATAAGTTGTACATGGAGATAATGTATGATCACTAAAGAATCTACCACTTCTAGTAAAAGAAGAGAATTTTCCTATGTGATTCGATAAATGACAACCCAAAGAGTCCTTGGCAATGCGTAATGAAATTAGAAAGGAGTTTCTAATTTGCATTATTTGGAGTTGTGCATTTAAGAGTCGAAATACATATAATTAAATAAAATAAGATTTGACAGTAATTCTATGTCTTATATTTAATTGGGACATTGTATGGTAGGAAGATTGAAATGTACTGTAACTATTTACTCAAAGGTTCTTTTATGATTAATGTTGAAATCTATATTATCTGGAAAGTCGTTGATCGCTAGGGAGGCTTATCCCTATTGTAGAATAAATATTATTTATTTAAATAAATTAATAGTTTAATTTATTTATTTAAATAAGATTAGAATTGTTCTAATTGATTTATTCACAACCGGTTTTATTATGGAGACCCTAAAGGGTCACACCAAAAAAGGAAGAATAATTTTTAAGAAGTTAATGGCATAATCGTAATAATAAGTTAAGTATATTTAATTTAATCTATGGTGATAGAATAAATTAAATAGCTTAATATTTATTATTTAATATTTTGAAAATATTAAATATAAATTAATAAGAGGAGTCTTATTATTATTATTACTATTATTATTACTTAATTCCTAAAGGAGTTTGGAATTAATTAATAAAAGTAATCTCATTGATTCCTAATAAGATTAGGAGGCAAATTAATTAGAAGATTTTAATTAATTTTTCCTAATAAGATTGGGAGCATAATTAATTAAAAGAATTTAATTAATTAAAATAAAACTCAATTCCTTAATTGTTAAGGAGAGTTGCCCACATCTATAAATAAGAGGAGTCTTATTATGGGTGGTGGTGGTTGACGTTTTCATCGAATACGTAATTTCAATTGTTGGGAGAGTATGCTATTTTTCTATAGAGATAGAAAACTAGAGTTTTGCCAAACACCCATCTTCTTGAATTTTTTGTTCTTCCTTGGTGGATCACCTCTAGAGGCCAAACACTTGGATGGCTAACGTTGATCAAAGGAAGGAACCAAACCCAGTGGATTCAAGTTGAACGTGAAAGGATTTGGAGGTGAACTCGTCGTACCTGAGGAAGCTCGAATCTTCAAGGGTATGATTCTTGTTCTTTATCCTTTCATTTAATTAATAATTATGCATAAAAGATGATCCGGGTATATGGTTTGTAAAAATTTTAAACTCTAATTTTTCACGTTTCCGCTTATTTTATGCAATTTGATTGCGTCCATGAATATTACAAACCTAACAGATTCCATCCTCAGAATCTCTGAAACCTTCTCTACTCGGTGCTATTCCGAATATTACATATTCCTTTGAATAATTTTATCCATTCTCTTTTCGGAAGTTTTTATTATTATAACTTTCTCCAATGCATTCTACCACTTTTTGCTTTCTAAGGAACGTTCTACTTACTACATTCATCCTTCAAAAGAATAAGAATCTTCCACGATTTTTCAATAATCGGGAAGTAGTATGAAAAATCTTAGATTCCAAATTATGCTGAGGGGTCATAAGACTGTGAACTCTTCTCTAACCAGAGTGTTTATCAATCACAAAGACTGAAAACACCCTCCACTCGTACACTAGGTGGCCAGCCTATTGCACCACTACGTTGGGCCGCAACGTAGTGTTTTGTAATGACTATATACGTTACACTTGGAACCATTGTCCCCGAAAACATGTCCCTTTATAGGGTTGTTCACCTCAGCTTTTCAACATCTGAATCCGTACCAGAGCAATCTAGTTTGGCATAAATACTCAAGAATGATTGAATTCCATAAATATTTTTCAACAACCGTCTAGCCGAATCAAATAGCTTAGACTTTTATCAACAACTCACACATCAATCGAAATAATTTAGCCAACTTAATTGACCTTCTTCATAATTTATAAGAAACCCAAAAATTCTTTTATGACGTCATGATACCGTACCAGATTAGTAGTACTTTGAGGATTCCGCCATTAGGTGACTTTGTCATATTACATCATACCATAGTGGACTGACGATCTTTTGATCACAACCTACACTAGATTCGACTGCATTGATGACTCCATCGTTTACAATTTTCTATACCATATCAAATGATGCACATGGTTAGAAATACACTTTGAAAATTTTTAAATCATTTTTGTCTTAGCCGAAACAATTAGCATAGACATAAGAATAACAGTATTGTTAAACATCACTGGTTCAATCACACAATCCAATGTTTTTCAAGAAAATAGAAAGGCAAACATCAACACGAAGTCAATAAATTTTGAAAATCTAACAGAGCTAGAAGATTTAGAAAATCCATGTTTCTCCATCAACTTCAATCTTTACTCCATTGCTTCATTATATTAATCTCTAACACCATCAAAGCTTACTATACCAAAATTTCTTAATTCTTACCTCAGAAGTTTTCTATACCCAGTATAGTTCATCAAACTTACCACACTTTGGAAGTTGAGGAACTTGCCACAATAATATGAGTTTAAGAACTTATCCTAGTCAGACTATAGGCATCCATTCACTGAGTAGTTCAAAACATACAATATGATTATGAGTCACGAACTTACCATATGCATGAGTTTTAAGAACTCGCGCCTAATCTTAATATTCTCTATAGTCTCTATCTATCAAATATGATATGAGAAAAGAATCACATTTTCACCATAAGCATATCGATAACGCGACACTGACCATCCATTGATTATCATTGTGAGGAACTGAGCGCGAGCACAAAGCCTCTGCCCATACAAAGGTTTGTACAACTCAGCTTTCACATGAGTCCTCAATTGAAATCCCACTTAACTCTATCTCACTCTTAACTTGCTCTTTGCTCGATACAAATTTTTTGTATCTCTTCATTTACAACTCCTCATGAGTTTATCTCGTACCATTTCATAGTAACTTCTCTTATAGCATCAAGCTATAGCCACTTAGTCCTTACAGACTATTTATCATTTCATAGCTCAATCTGATCACATCGTGATCATCGGTTTACTTTAGGGTTCTTTCACATTATCAACTAAACTCCATTCGAGTTCATTCTTATTATCTTTGTCATCTTCATCTTATAGACATCATCTTAACATTTTTGTTACTAAAGTTACGAAACTCATGAATTCTCATTCTCATAGATACTTCAAGATTCTTCTTTGAATCATCGCTTATATATATTTTAATCTTTATCTTTCTCTCTCTCAGGTTATAGCCTAAGGTACTCTTACCTAAAGTTTATAACCTATAGCTTTAATACCAACCTGTGACGCCCCCAAATCCGGATTCCTTCGAACCTCGGATCCAGTCCGCCACGATACTACTATCTTCAAACTATTTATATCTTTTATTCCTAACTTAATGAATATAACTTTGCTTATTACAAATTAGAATATAAATTCTTTCCATTTCCAGGATATGTATAATGACCCCAAACTTTTATAAGTTTCAAATCTTGGTATATTACAATTACTGTCTTACATCATATTCGATGTTATAAAAATATGCGGAATAATTTAAACTTTTTCAATCTCCTTTGAAAAATCTTTTATTGATTTCGTAACTTAAATCAATTACATATCCTTGAATCAAATCATGTTATGATTCATTCTATTCGAATTACTGTATAAATTTTACATCTCGATTCGAATTCTTCTATGCATCACATAGTACAACTTTACATGTATTACACATCGTAAAATATTATCATGTACATCTCCTAGAACCTAAACATGGTTCAAGAGCCTATATTTAAATAAATAAATCAATCTCCTTCGATATTATTGAACTCTATCAATCAAGTAGCACATAATCTTTACCGTGAGTCCTTAACCTGCAAAAGTAGTTATTTGCAAGGGTGAGCTCGACAATCAAACAATTCTAACAATTTCCATGCAACACATAGAATATAATAACATACTCAGTTCATGCATTCATAATCAATTAATAATTTACTATGCATATTACTTCTCACATAACAGGCATATATGCTTATTTCACAAGCATATCATCAAAGATCAACTTCCAAATTTCTTACACATCTCATATGCATTTCATATATTCTCATAACATAATATAGCTCAACTAACAGTTATCGAATTCATATATCAAATAGGAATTGAATGACTTGCCTGATTCATAGTTTATCAACTACGACTTAACTGCTTAAAGCTTATCTTCACTGCGTGTGTTCCTACACAGTTATATAATCATGGATTCATACCCATCAATCATACATTTCATACGCTCTTAATATAAGAACAAATATTATTTCCTAACTTGGTTTCATTTTTACTTGAACTTAGGATAACCATGAGACTAGCTCATTCCACTATCATATTTATCTAAACAATCTTGTTTCATATCTTATAGTCCTTAAGGACAACATATAACCATAACTTTAGACCATGCAATTAATAAACTACTCTTGGTCACCCTGTAGAACGGTGCGGCCGCGCTGCATTTAAGCTTGGGAGTGGCGCGACCGCGCTACTCCCTACTAAAACTAGACTTGAGCTTTTCATTGCTCAGTCTAGCCCTAACATACTATACATTCTGATACATACTATAAACATACATCAAGTAGGTTCTGATATTTCTTCAAGTTCTCATTTCAAATCATTTAGTTTTGAATTACATAGTTCTGTGTTGATATATTTACATCAACAAGGCTTAACAACTTCTTTTATCAAAGGTTCAATGTTTATAAGTTTTTAAACCTTATATTGGTACTAACAAGCCTTTAATACGAATGTTCACATGTATTTATCTCATTTACATAGACATAACATAGTTTATTTACTTGAAAACTTATTTTAAACCATACTTGAAAGGTCCAATTCATGTTTAGCAAGATGATGAACATATTCGTCATATCAAGAGGAATAAGGCGTTCAATTTACTTTTAAAAGTTATTCTAGGCCAAGTTAAAGCATCTAGGTGCAACTTTAAATCTTATTTCATAGCTAACTAAGCCATGTATGTATGTTATCGCGTTTAGAACTTGAAGTACACAAGTTACTTTAAGTTTGTTCTCAAAGTTTCAAGTTTTCTTTAGAAATCATTTTCAACTAAGCTATTGTAAGTTGATAATAAGTAAAGCAACTTTAAATCATTTCTCATGCTTAGGTATACTCATAACTCAACAATATGTATGTGTTAAAATAGCATAACTTCAAAGACTCAAGGTTCGTCAATTTCATTTGCAAAACTCCATGTTTCTTTTCAAAACATATACTAAATCATGCTAAAACATTCCATTATGAGTAAGGTAATCTTATATATCATGTCTATTATCATGCATATCTATGTTTTATCACTTAGAATAACATATTCCATCGTTGGGAGCACTACAATTGAATACATGCATGCCCAACGCCCTTCGATTGCCTCCTAATACACACCAGTTGTAAGACCCCGAAATTTTTTTAAATAAAAAGGAATTTCCTTTATTTATTATCTTGAAATAGTAAGGGTTGATTTGATTAATGTGGATAGTTAAGGGTTAAATACGCAAATATTTCAAAATAAGCAAGTGGTTATAAAATATTCATTTTTGTTTGGGAATATTCGTTTGGTCGTGGAATATTCGTGATCGTCTTGGGAATATTCGTATGCGACGACAAGCGACCATGTGTGTGGGCCCATAACGAAAGCGATTGGATGAGGAAAATGACAAAGTTTGGGTGGTTATAAATAACAGAGCGTAGTTATTACTGTTAAGACCGAGTTATTACTGCTAAGATCGTTGGAATACCCTTATGGTTAAAATACGTGAATACGCTGGCGTCGCACAAAGAGTATTACCAGTATTGCATGCATTGTTGAATTATTGATCCTTACGTAAGAAGGCACTACTCAATAATTATTACGTGAGTTATCGCTCAATAGTTTATTTTATTGATTCAATAATTGTCGCGTTGGTATTTTATATTATTGTTGTTCAATAATTGTCAACGCACAAGATTTCCCATTATCGATCAATAATTCATATTATTTGAATAATATTATTAGATAACATTATTGGCAATGTCTAGAAAGTTCTCGTCTAAGGAGAGGTTTGGTCACCTAATTGCGCTACCAAGAAGGAGAGATCCTTATCGAAAGCCCCTCTTCCTGAGAACTACCGTCATAAAATGTGATTCGTAATATTATTTGTGAATAATTAATTATTGATTCATATGGTAAGGAAATATTTATTTTATATGAATATAAATGATGGATTTATTTATGTGGTTATTAATGAAGGAATTAATGTTGAGGTGTTTTATCGAGATTTTATCTGGATTGAGGTGTTAAAAATCAAATCGTGGGTTTTGAGATATATTATGGGGGTTATAATTTTTAATCCGACCGCTGATTTGTGGTAATTTTTGGGTATGTTATACATACATAAGTTGAGTATATGTCCACAAATTTTGAACCGTTAAAAATGCACGAATGATTTGTTGTGAATTTTAAGAGGTGTCTGATTCTAAATTAGGTTTATAATTGATTTTGGTGGAAAATTCTAGAATTGAGTGGGCCCCACTTGTGGTTGGTGAAAAAAAATGTGCTGAATTTTATTTCAAATGTGGTGGGTGGCAATAGTAGCGTAAAAGCCATCGTAGCAGTCAAGTCCGCTTTGGTGGGCTAACATTTTCCTATAAATAGAGGGCTAAGTTAGAATTGAAAATCACACCGTAAACAAAGTTTTCTCTTTCTCTATATTATTGAGCGTATTTTGTGAGTATTTAGATACTTTGAGAGTTGTTGTTCAAGATAAGTTTCATTCAAAGATCACTTCCTACCTTTCCTTCAAGTAATCGATTCTTTGAGGTAAGGGATGTTATTTTCTTCTCAAATGATATTAATTCTTCAATATCATTATCTTTGAAATATTGGTTGGTACTTTTATCAAATTTGGAACTTTTTCATGCTCTGGGTTACTATTCATGAGTTACTATTCACGAAGTTACTATTCATGAGGCGTGAAGATGTTTTTTTTTCAGTGGAATTTCTATCTTTTGGTGTCTGAGTTACTATTCATGTATATCGGCCTTTATTCACGATACTGACACTATTCACGAATCACTTAAGACTATTCAATTTAAAAATGAAAATTTTTCTTTTCGTCCAAAATATCTATTTTGGATTCTAGCTTTGATTGTATCCATGTTTTGATCATTCTTGAATTTTACACCACTATGATTATTTTTGAGGTATTGTTGGACATGGATAAAACAAAGTACTTAATCCTTAATCCTTAATCCTTGTCATTTTGTTTCAATCGGATTCGTTCTTTAAAAATATTTTTCATCATCCTCGCCTTAAATGATGATATTATTGAATATCTTTGGCCCCAGAGTGCAAAGATGAATGATTTCTGAAGAATATCTTTGGCCCAGAGTGCAAAGATGAATGATTTCAAGAATATCTTTGGCCTCAGTAGTCAAAAGATGAGCGGTGTTTAAATGAACATGACCGATCGATGAATATCTTTAGCACATAGTGCAAAGATGAACAGTGTTTAAATGAACATGACCGATCGATGAATATCTTTGGCCTTTTAGTGCAAAGATGAACAGTGTTGAGATGAACATGACCGATTGATGAATATCTTTGGCTCAGTAGTGCAAAGATGAATATTTGATTTGAGATGAATATTGATTGATGTTACAGGATAAAATATTGATGATGGATCGTTAAATTCATAGATTATAGTAGATTTCATTCTCTACGTAACTCTTCTATGAATTATTATTTCCGTCATGAATATTGATCCGAAACTTGTTGTCTATCAGATTCTATCGATTTTTTCTCGTTGGAGACTAACGATAATTTGTTGTATATTATCTTAGTCATAACATTCTTTATCGGGCTAATTGAGCTCACCCTTTTCCTTGTTGTTCCATTTTTCTTCTCGTGAGGCGAGAATGTAGCGAGTACTAGTGGGGTATGGAATGAAGGTTCTAGAGAGAGAGTTGTTTAGTAGTCCTCACCATTATTGTAAAATAATGTATCAATAAATGTGATGAGGATTTATTTGAGTATAAATATTGTCTAGAAGATAATATTTGTATTTAAACTCACAGCTTTATTGTTGTGATAATAAAGTTGTAGTTGTTTCTGCATCCATGTATTTGGCGACTCGTAATGGGTTGGATGGAATGGACCTATTTTGGGGTCGCCATAGTTGGTATCGAGCTTAGGGATATGATCTCCGGGAGATCGGGAATAGAACTAGGAGGGAGAGACGAGTAAATCCTTCGCTAGTGTGTCCTACCTAAGCTTATTGTTGGTTGGTCATAATATAGGGGTATTATGTGATTTGTTAATTTATTTAATTAACCCTTGTTTTATGATGATGAATTGAGAATGTCGATCGAGAATATTAATAGTGGTGTAAATGAGACCGTGGAGATGCCTGTGATTTAACAACGAGGAGAACGTGCAACAGTCGGGCAATGTACCTCCCGTGAATAAAACCAATCGAGCGGATGATGAACGAGGGGATGTTTAGAAGCTTTGTGCGCCTCATGCAAAATCGCATTTAGGAGACTTGTGTTCAAAATACGAGGAGGAGATGATAGCAATTCACGGGTGGTCACAACCAAGCGCTTCAAAGAGTCAGGACCACCGACTGCAGGAAAGCGATCCGATCATGGCGGAAACATGGGTCAAGCAAATTACCAAGATATTCGATGTCTTGGGATGCATGAAGAACGAGAAAGTTCCATTCGCTACTTTTATGTTCCGTGGTGGCGAGGCAGACATCGGTGGGAATTGCGAAGCGTACTCCATTCACCGCACTCAAAGATGTCATGGGAGACGTTTGAAACAGTTCAATGACAAGTACTTCCAAAAGTATTCATTATATGAAGGAAGTGGAGTTTATTAGATTGGGCGTAATAACATGACGGTGTCCCAAAGATGAGGCGAAGTTTATGGAGTTATCCAGTTTGCACCTCATTTGGTGGAGAATGAGGAACGTATGACGCGGATGTTTCGAGAGGTTTGAAACCCGGCAGATACGCCAAGATCTCATTTCTCATAAATTTTCTCTATTCGGATGTTGTAAATGTGGCTCAATTGTTAGAGCGAGATAACGAGAAACGCTCAACCGAGGGACCATAACCAGATCATACCAAAGATAGTAGTCATCGTAATAACGATAACCAAAGGAGAAAGAAGAATACGGACAAAGGTGGTAACCACTCGTGGTAATCGTGGCCATGAAAATAGAAGAAGCGAGTTGGGAGGAGATTTTAAAAGAGGAGATTCAACAACGACCATGTGAAGACGCTACCCCGAGGGCAAATCGGGTTCCAAGGAGGAGAAAGACCATCGGTCAGATGTTACAAATGCGGAAAGAGGGATATATCATTGCAAACCGCCCACAACAGCTTTAGGTATGCTATAATTATGGAAAAGAAGGACATATCGCCGAGATTATACGATATCGAAACCTAGTGCAATGGGGCGGTGATTCAAAAGGATGTCCTGTAAAAGTCAAAGTCAACGGTTCTTGGAAGAGCGTTTGTCGTGACTTCCATTAAAAATACGAGGAACCCGAACGGTTAGCACGGGTTAGTTAATTATAAATTCTTGCGAAGTTTATACCTTACTAGATACCGGTTCTACCCATTCTTTTATCTCTTTGCTTGCGCTCAACGCTTGAACTTGACTACGGAGAAATTAGACTTTGACCTATTTATGGAGACTCAGTTAGAGAAACTTTCATTACATCCGTTGTTTAAAAAATCTTGTTTGATTCAAGTTGGCACCATTACCTTACCGTTGACCTTATCTCTTTAAAGATACTTGCTTTTGGGGATTGATTGGTTAACTACTCATCATGCCAAAATTGATTGCTTTTGTAAGGTTGTTAGTTTTCATATTCCTAAGCAACTTTGTTATTCAACTCAAGCGAACAAACCATTGTAGTCAAACATTTTCATATCAAGCCATGAAGTCATTCGCTTATTACGGATGTCAAGTTTTCTTAGTCCATGTTATGGATTTGAATAAAGACACGCCGATTTGAATAATATTCTTGTTGTTATTGATTTTTCCCGACGTATTTCTGAAGAATTTATTGGCTTACTCCCAAAGATCGATATTAAATTTTGTATCGACTTTGAACCCTGACAAAACTCATTTCTAAAATCTCATATCGAATGGCTCCTATTGAACTTCGTGAGTTAAAATTCAACTATAGAATTTGGTACATGAGCCTTTATCTTGTGACTTCCTTTGTGGAATTCACCTAAGCGAGACTCTCTATAGGGGGACGCTATATTCGTGAGATAGTAAATCGATAGGTGTCATTGTGACGTCTTTATCCAAGATTGGGATATGAGTCACGATTGAGAGCAACCTAAGTCGATGAATCGAAATACGTAGCTTTCAGGCTTAGTTGGTTATTATCGGAGATTCGTTGAAGGATATTCTCGAATCGCTATTCCATTATCGCAATTGACTCAGTAGAGATACAAAATTCGAATGGAGCAAGGAATGTGGGAAGAGCTTCAAGAACTCAAGAGGAGACTCATTTCAAAGACATGTTCGACCATGCCATCCCGGAAAAGCGAAACGTGGTAGCCGACGTGTTGAGTAGAAGATCGTATACAAGTACGAGTACAATATTGTCAAAGACTCATTTCAGATAATATACAAATAATAGAGATGGAGATGAAAACTCTAGGTACCCACGTGATGATATACGAGTGCGTGATGATATACGAGTATAATCGACTTTAATCGATAAAGTTAAAGTCGCTCGCTCAAGCTACACAATCGAGTGATGAATTTGAAGAAGGAGGTGCAAGAAGTTGTTATTTTAAAAGCGAGAATCGGTGAGGTGAGGAAAGCTCAAACCTTCGATTTATTAATCCATTTGAAATTCTCGATCGAATAGGAACCGTGGCCTATAGACTCATTTTACCACCAAGTATGACGCGTGTTCATAACGCTTTTCACGTGTCGATGTTACGTAAATATGTGGACGACCCAAAACACGCTATTGAGTTAGAACCCGACGAGATAGCCAAGACTTAACGTCGAGGAGGAGGTACTGCCAAGATTTTGTAGAGGAAAGAACATGACCTATGTAAAATCGAGGTTATACCATAAGTTAAAGTTTTGTGGAGAAACCATGCTATTGAGGAAATGACTGGGAGTTGGAAACGAAAATGAAAGCGAGGTATCTTTACCTTTTCAAACACTGTGTATGTACGTCGCCAATTTCGAGGACGAAATTTCATAAGGAGGGGAGGTTGTAAGACCCCGAAATTTTTTTAAATAAAAAGGAATTTCCTTTATTTATTATCTTGAAATAGTAAGGGTTGATTTGATTAATGTGGATAGTTAAGGGTTAAATACGCAAATATTTCAAAATAAGCAAGTGGTTATAAAATATTCATTTTTTGTCGGGGAATATTCGTTTGGTCGTGGAATATTCGTACTGTCGGGGAATATTCGTACGACGGTGCAGCCATGTGTGGGCCCATAACGGAAAGCGATTGGATGAGGAAAACGACAAAGTTTGGGTGGTTATAAATAACGGCGTAGTTGTTACCGTTAAGACTGTAGTTGTTACCAAGTAAGATCATTTGGAATACCCGGTGGTTAAAAATACGATGTACGCGTGGTTGCACAAAGAGCAATACCAGTATTGCATGATGTTGTTGAATTATTGATCCTTACGTAAGAAGGCACTACTCAATAATTATTACGAAGAATTCTATCGCTCAATAGTTTATTTTATTGATTCAATAATTGTCTGCGTTGGTATTTTATATTATTGTTGTTCAATAATTGTCATCGCACACAAGATTTCCCATTATCGGATCAATAATTCATATTATTTGAATTATATTATTAGATAACATTATTGGCAATGTCTAGAAAGTTCTCGCTTTAAGGAGAGGTTTGGTCACCTAATTGCGCGCCAAATGAAGGAGAGATCCTTATTGAAAGCCCCTTTCTCGAAACTACCGTTGTTATAAATGTGATTCTCAGTAATATTATTTGTGAATAATTAATTATTGATTCATATGGTAAGGAAATATTTATTTTATATGAATATAAATGATGGATTTATTTATGTGGTTATTAATGAAGGAATTAATGTTGAGGTGTTTTATCAAGATTTTATCGGATTGAGGTGTTAAAAATCAAATCGGGGTTTTCAGATATATTATGGGGGTTATAATTTTTAATCCGACCGTTGGATTGTGGTAATTTTTGGGTATGTTATACATACATAAGTTGAGTATATGTCCACAAATTTTGAACCGTTAAAATGCACGAATGATTTGTTGTGAATTTTAAGAGGTGTCTGATTCGGAAATTAGGTTTATAATTGATTTTGGTGGAAAATTCTAGAATTGAGTGGGCCCCACTTGTGGTTGGTGAAAAATGTGCTGAATTTTATTTCAAATGTGGTGGGTGGCAATAGTAGCGTGTAAAGCCATCGTGTAGCAGTCAAGTCCTTGCTTTGGGCTAACATTTTCCTATAAATAGAGGGCTAAGTTAGAATTGAAAATCACACCGAAACAAAGTTTTCTCTTTCTCTATATATTGATCGATTTTGTGAGTATTTAGATACTTTGAGAGTTGTTGCTCAAGATAAGTTTCATTCAAAGATCACTTCCGACCTTCCTTCAAGTACTCGATTCTTTGAGGTAAGGGATGTTATTTTCTTCTCAAATGATATTAATTCTTCAATATCATTATCTTTGAAATATTGGTTGGTACTTTTATCAAATTTGGAACTTTTTCATGTCGGGGTTACTATTCATGAGTTACTATTCATGAGTTACTATTCATGAGGCGTGAAGATGTTTTTTTTTTTGTGGAATTTCTATCTTTTGGTGTCTGAGTTACTATTCACGATATCTAAGACTATTCACGATATCTGACACTATTCACGAATCACGGCACTATTCAATTTAAAAAATGAAAATTTTTTTTTCGTCCAAAATATCTATTTTGGATACTAGCTTTGATTGTATCCATGTTTTGATCATTCTTGAATTTTACACCACTATGATTATTTTTGAGGTATTGTTGGACATGGATAAAACAAAGTACTAATCCTTAATCCTTAATCCTTGTCATTTTGTTTCAATTGGATTCGTTCTTTAAAAATATTTTTCATCATCCTCGGTCTTAAATGATGATATTATTGAATATCTTTGGCTCAGTAGTGCAAAGATGAATGATTTCAAGAATATCTTTGGCTTCAGAGTGCAAAGATGAATGATTTCTGAAGAATATCTTTGGCTTTGTAGTGCAAAGATGAGCAGTGTTTAAATGAACATGACCGATCGATGAATATCTTTAGCTTTGTAGTGCAAAGATGAACAGTGTTTAAATGAACATGACCGATCGATGAATATCTTTGGCCTTTAGTGCAAAGATGAACAGTGTTGAGATGAACATGACCGATTGATGAATATCTTTGGCACAGTAGTGCAAAGATGAATATTTGATTTGAGATGAATATTGATTGATGTTACAGGATAAAATATTGATGATGGATCGTTAAATTCATAGATTATAGTAGATTTCATTCTCTACGTAACTCTTCTATGAATTATTATTTCATTGCGAATATTGATCTCGAAACTTGTTGTCTATTGTATTCTATCGATTTTTCCTGTTGGAGACTAACGATAATTTGTTGTATATTATCTTAGTCATAACATTCTTTTCTTTCGGGCTAGTTGAGCTCACCCTTTTCCTTGTTGTTCCATTTTTCTTCTCGTGGAGGCGAGAATGTAGCGAGTACTAGTCGGGGTATGGAATGAAGGTTCTAGAGAGAGTTGTTTAGTAGTCCTCACCATTATTGTAAAATAATGTATCAATAAATGTGATGAGGATTTATTTGAGTATAAATATTGTCTAGAAGATAATATTTGTATTTAAACTCACAGTTTTATTGTTGTGATAATAAAGTTGTAGTTGTTTCTGTACCATGTATTTGGCGACTCAGAATGGGTTGGATGGAATGGACCTATTTTGGGGTCGTCACACCAGTCCTAAAGATAACTATTTTGACGCATTCTAACGACCTCAAATTGAAAACCTTAGAGAACAAAAGTTGTAGGTCTATTCGTCCTCATTCCGGATTATCTTGAATTGCTTCAATCGGAGTCCACATGAAAATGTTATAGTCGTTTTAGCAAAATAGGTGAAAATAGTCACATATGTCACACTTTTGGCCATGTGGCACGCCCAATTCCTTCACACTCCAAATATTGTGCCACTTGACAAATACCATCATTTACAAGGCTCATGGTCTGGGCAAGACGCCCATGCTCGACCTCACCCAGTTTACAGTTTTTGCCATAACTTCCTCATTTTAAGTCCGAATTAGTTGGTTTTGGATTCGTTGAACACGTTAAACTCTTAGGTACTCATCTACAAAATAATTATAACACAACAAAAACATTAACTAACCCAAATATTAATCCAAAACTCATGTCCATACTAAATTTTCATGTTTTGACAAATTTAGCGAATTCATTCACTAAGAATTCGTTTCCAAACAAAATTGGTCCGTTTAACTCTCATTGTTTTCGTTTCTAAATGTATTGACAACATCTAGCAATAGTTCAAGGATTACAACAACCCTTAGCCATCAATTTGTGACTCAAACGTGAGTATTTCTTGACATTTCTAAGAAATTGTAAAACTTAGGAATCAAGAACATATATGTTAGAATAATTACCTCTTGATTGCTCCAATTTGTTAACCACATCTCTCTAATCCTCCAATTGCTCTCAATTCTACTATCCTTCCTTAACCAAATTCTTAGACATCTCAACAAATGGGACCAAGAAAAGGAGGAGCTCTCTACAGAGTCCATAGCTTTGCCTCAATGATTAAACTAATGGAAGAAGGAAGAAGATGTTGGACAAGAAGGAGTTGGTGAACCACTCTTTCTTCCTTCATTCCTGTAGCCATCATCAGCGCTAAATTTCATCAATACAGTAGACTAGGCCAATGGCCTATATATACACGCGACGAAGGAAAATGACTGAGAAATTGGGACATAACTTTTTAGCTTAATATTTTAGTAACAAGGTCACTTAATGAACCAAGGTTATTTCCTTTTAGGGCTCCTTAAGTCAATTATAATGACTTAGTATTACTACATTAAATTAAGTTATGGGCACATATATACACATATATATGTACCTACCCACATATAGGAAGTATACTTATATTTTAAATATACATCAATATAATCTTATATCACATGTACATTGGGCTAGTCCAAATAATATTTTAATTGGGTTAAATATAATTCAGTTGGGTACTTTCAACCCATTATCTCCTGTCATACTTTAATATCACAATGATTATTATCAATCATATATTATCTTTCCATTAACTCTCTTATAATATTTCTAGTTAAACCTTTAGTCTGATTTAACTTTAATACGCATGCCCCTTTATTTAAGATAACTATTTTCCTTAAATTAAATATGATGTACAATACCATTTATTATACTATAATTCTTCAATTTGTTTTCTCCTACAAATTGTCCCAACACATTTTAGTTCGCCATAATTTAATTATTACTTAAAGCACAAATCTCCAACCAATATCTATTTATAATTATATTGGTTTTCTTCTATTATCCTTCACTTATTTTCCATTTTCATCTTTAAAATATTAAATCCTTTCATATATTATCATATTTGTAGACACTCAAAATTTTCTCAGTACTATCATACTTAACATTACAGAGGATGATTAAATCTTTAAGAGAGAACCCCGAAAGACAATCCAAATCCACACCCGATACTACCTAAGTTCAAAGATTAACCCCGGATCGTAACTGGGAGTAGCAGTTTCAACCTCGGATTTAACCCCGAGACTGCAGCAGATCTGATACCTAACACACACCGAGAAGATCGATTAATCTCTGAGATAACCCCGAGGTATCCAGGTCCTCGGTCCCAACCATGGAATAGCCACCAACCTTGGTAATAACCCCAAGGAATGCGCTTTGAGATAACCCCAAAATGCTTGTTTTAAATGCCATCGCCTTCAATCTCAAAGACTCACAACGAAACACCGTGTGCCACTACGGCAATCACATCGGAAGACATGCACACCTCAAAGATGACAATGAGGATCTTCAACAAATGCAAAGCAATCAATCTCGGTAAAGTCCGAGCAACGTCACATTATCGGCCCAATCCGGCAAGAATAATACCGGTGAGGGGCAACATCGCCATCTCGTCCAACACGATGCCACGTCTCGTCTCTATGCAACAATGTCCCACAAGGCTAACCAATCTCGAGTGACTATTGTGCGGGATAACGGATCAAAGTTGAAGCTTGAAGACCGGAGGGCATCGTCCCATCTTCAAAGACTTCATAAAAACTCTAATCCCATGCCATCGTACAACTCTCGACAACGGCGGTCCAAAATAGGTCCTGAATACCTCAAAACAGATGCCCAGATTGCACTTCTCAAAATTCGAGTGGACATTACAGTGCCTAAGTGCACGTGCTTGAGACTTACCCAACCCGATGTAATCCCAAGACATTCCGACTCTTGGTACACTGGGGTGAGCCGCTAGGTAGTACACCTCGCAAAGACCTTTTGCCTATAAATAAGAGGCTTGGGGTGCTGATTTATAACAAATATATAATAATGATGTATATTTATTAAACACAACATCACTTATTACATAGCTCATATTATCCTTTGTAACACAATACTACATACCTCACAACGCATATATATATTCTTATTCAAACTCTTCTCATGTCTTAAGAATTATATTTACTAAATTCGTATTTTAATATTTTTCTAAAAATTCGGGTTCTTACATCTTCTCCCCCTTATAAGGATTCCGTCCTCGGAATCACTGAAACATTTTCTACTTGGTGCTATTCTGAATATTACATATTATTTTGAATAATTTTATCCATTCTCTTTTCAGAAGTTTTTATTATTATAACTTTCTCCAATGCATTCTACCACTTTTTACTTTCTAAGGAACATTCTACTTACTACATTCATCCTTAAAAAGAGTAAGAATCTTCCACAATTTTTCAATAATCGGGAAGTAGTATGAAAAATCTTAGATTCCAAATTATGCTGAGGGGTCACATGAGTTTATCACCACTATGTTTTTTTATCTCCTTAAAGGTTACTTCCTAAGGTTTTTCCCACCTAAGGTTCATAACCTAAAGCTTTGATACCAACCTGTGACACCCCCAAATCCGAGTACTTCATTTCCACAGGATTTGGTGCTCATTATCCAAAATAATTACAATCTAATTACCCATAGTCAATGATAACGAAATAACTTAAATAATTTAAACAATAATCTTCCTCATTAAAGGGTTACATCAACTTTAAACAATTCCAGGTAATCTAACCTTAAAATATTACATAAGTCTGTGGAATACATCACAAAATAACATAAGTCTTATAACATAAATTTAGTTAAGTAAATTCAAATAAGTCTTCATCACTTGGACATCTTGCCCTTTCCTTTGCTAGAAGACGGCTCATCAAAATTTTCAACTTTAGCTGCAGTGTTAATTGCAAGAGTGAGCAAGCAATTGCTCAATAATATAAAGAATGATAATAACATCAACATAAGGGTAAGCAATGATTACTGAATAATAGAGAACTTGTTCTATGAATCAAGAATAGAAAATAAGCTCAAGATTTATATCTGAAAGTCTTAAGACCACGAACTATGTCCCCGGTAATTAGGTATTTTTACCCCAACCTTAATAGACATTTAGACTATACAGACCCTTCCTTGTGTACTTAGGGGGATCAGCCCTTTGTACCATGTATTGTGCACAAACATCGAAACGCTAACGCGTACATAGTCCCCTATATTAGGGTTGTTCATCTCAGTTTGACTTTAGGATTTCCGCACTAAAGAAAGTTTAGTTTGGAACTAGCTTATCAGTGATTCTAGAATTTTAGAACACTTATCAAATATAGATTATTCCAACCAATTTATGTAAGAACCCGAATTTTTAGAAATTATTAAAATAAGAATTTAGTAAATAAAATTCTTAAGGCATGAGAAGGTTCGAATAAGAAAATATATGTGTTGTGAGGTATGTGGAATGGTGTTGCATGGGGTGATATAAACTATGCATTAAGTGATTTATGTGTTTAATAAATATATATTTATTATGAATTGCAAAGATAAATTAGTATGAAGATGGATAAAAATTATCTATTGATATTAAATAATTTATTTGAAATTATTTTATAATAGTAAGTTGGTGACATTAAATATCTGTGATAATCACAAATTTCTTGAGTATTGGTACGAGTAAGTGTCGAGTCTAAGGCAGTGCAACCTTACTCTTTAATGGTGGATGTATAGGAGCTAGGCTAAACGATTCCTTCAGAGAGCGGAGGTATATACGAATTAGTGACTGATCTAACTCACTGTGAAAATAGTATAGATGAGACGGAAACTAATTTGTTGGTTGTTTGTGAGAAACCACTCAGCATACTATATTGAATACTATTAAAGACTCGACGCGTGCTAGGTATAGAATACCTATACATACCTAGCTATTCTAAGAGTATGATGAGAAAGAGAAATGAAGGTTTTACAAACCTAGTTAGGAAACAATGTAATATTTATTGTTATATTAAGAACGTATGAAATGTATAACTAATGGATATGAATCCATGATTATATAATTGTGTAGGGATACACGAAGTGCAATTAGCGATACGCAGTTAAGTTGTAGTTGATAAACTACGAATCAGGAAACTCTTTTAGTTCCTATTTGTGATATGAATTTGATAATTGTTAGTTGAGCTATATTATGCGATGCAAATGTTGATGTATATATATAAAATGCATATGAGATATTTATGAAATGTGAAAGTTGATCTTTGATGATATGCTTGTGATATAAACCTCTATGCTTGTTATGTGAGAAGTAACATGCGTAGTAAATATTAATTGATTATGAATGCATGAACTGAATATGCTATTATATGTTATGTGTTGCATGAAAACTGTTAGAATTGCTGGGCTGTCGAGCTCACCCTTGCAAATAACCACTTTTGCAGGTTAAGGACTCACGGTAAAGATTTCGTGCTTCTTGGTTGACAAAGTAGACAGTTTTGCAACGAAGGATACTATTTAGATCATTACTTGAACCATGTTTAGGTTCTAGGAGTGTACTTGATATATACTTACGATGTTTAATACTTGTTGTATTGTAAGGATGTATTAGTTAATACATAGAGGATATCGAATCAAGATATATAATTTTATACAGTACTCCCAATATACTGAACCATATTATATAGTTGATTCAATAATTGTAATTGGTTCAAAGTTATGAAATCAATAAAAGATTTTATTCAAGAGATTGGAAAAGTTTAAATTATTCCGCGTTTTTATAATATCAAATGTGATGTAATACAGGAATAGTAAATGACCAGGATTAGAAACTTATAAAAGTTTGGGGTCATTAAAGCGGATCCCGAAATGGAATGAATTTATATTCTAAATTGTAATAAGTAAAGTTTTATTCATTAAGTTATGAATGAAAAATATAAATAGTTTGACGATAGTAGTATCGTGGCGGACCAGATCCAAGGTTCGAAGGGACCCGAATTTGGGGGCGTCACAATTATAGGTTTGTTTGTTATTGGAAGGTTCAACACAATAATATGAGATTGAACGACAATACTTAAGTTAAGATTGATTAATAACAACATACAATTGAATAAACATGGTATTTACAAAGTATTACATCCAAAAGAGTTAGAAATTCATTCGGGACAATGATCTTGAACAATTTATGTTTAAATAGCAAGAACAACAGTTAGGAATGTGGAACTCACTCAATGTAAAGAATTAGAATACAAGAGCTCGTATAATCATAAACGAGATGGAATCAATAAACTTGCTCAACTTAAATGTAAGGTTTAGGAACATGCATAATGATAAATTAGGGTTAGAGAACTTACTTGACAACAAAAGATAAATAGAGGTATGAAACTTGCATTCATTATAAAGAGAATGAAGTTAAGAAACTTGCCTCGGGCGTAAGCTACACAAGTTTAATAAATGTTCGCCAAACACCCTACATATACCATAAACGTTGCACCATTGGTTAGCTGTACTATCATTAACCTTATAAGTCCGGTTCAATTCTCATAACCTTTAACTTAAGGTCAAACCATATTGGTTAACCACAAAAAACGAATCTAAAAACTCATTATCATATAATATAAAGCTTTAGCATTCACCTCTAACTCTTACAAACACCGAATTTCAATCATTATATAACTTGTTAAGTAATTACTTACAAATCTTAATTTTTTTGTATTACAATACATTACAATATATTATTATATCTTATGGTATGATTAACATCTTATTATACATACTAGACTAGGTTATGACAACATATCATAAATTATAATCTAAAAAAACACATTATCTCTCGCCAGTGTAATGACGACGTACGCTTGCACGCCTCAAACCTTTGGCAATCAAGCACCTTTGACTCGGCACTACCTCAAAAACCCAACAGACGCAGATGCGCCGTTTCTAACTTTGGTACTAAATAAGAACAAGATCAAAGACGCAGTATGTAAACCGCAGCAGCTTCCCCTGTTACAATCCAAACTCCATTTTTTTCTCAATTTCTAATGCAATTCACCAAACTCAAAAGCTATAAACTTACTACAACATTGCTAAGCATATATATAACACTTCTAACAACAAAACAACCAATTTTTTTAAGGATTAAAACATGTTTTTTGTTATTTTCTCCATTTTCAACACATTTAGCGAATTCAATCAACAAATCTCCAATTCTTAATCAAATTACACCATTCAATTGCGTTGTTTTCATTTCTGAATGTATTAACCATATCAGCTATCAATTTACAGATTCCATCATGAACCCTTAACCAATTTTTAGTCTCTAATTGAACCAAAATATACATACTATCTCATATTTCCAATTTCTTCATTTTAAATACTAATTTCTACAAATTTAATCACTAAAATTGTTTGTAGATGACAACTAACAGATTCTACAAGATTAAACATACATATAATCAATATCTTAAACAACAAAAATCCAAATTACAGAGAATAATCATTGAGAAACCAAAACTTGGAAATTAGAAGTAAATTATACCTTTATCCTTGATTACTGAAGAAAAAATGATAGAGAATTGCTTGTTCTCCCTTGGTACTCCAACTCCTTTCCACTCTCTCAATTTTCTATGTGTTTCTCTCTTGTTCTTCTCCTCTATCCTCCGTACTTAGTTTTTTTAGGAAAACACGTAATATAGCCCACTATACTGTGCGCTCAAATAAAATGATAAACATGGTTATCAGTTTTATCAAGCCAAAAGTCTTTTGCTGTTATATTAACAAAAAGCCACAAGGCATTATTTGGTTTGCACAAAACTCCCCCCTTCTAATTTATTTTTATAACACTTATATTATATAGTTCCTTTTGTCACACACTTATTTAATTAATAACACCAATTACAATTATAATCCCCATTGCAATTATATTTATGCTTAACAAATTATTGCACATCTAATTTAATTATTAAATTAAACTAGAACATCATTTTATTTTATTTAATTATTTCCTTAAATATTAATCAATTCATTTAATTTAATTATTTTATTAAATTAAATCTTCAAATAATAAAATTACCATTCACTAATTTAGTTAATATACACACTTAACTAAATTATTACACCACAATTTCATCAATTATTTATTTATCTCAATAAATAAACTAATTAAAATAATTATTTAATTCAATAAATATTTAAAATTAATTACAAAATTCTCGTTCGTTACACCTTTCCCTCCTTGAAAGGATTCTATCCCCAGAATCACTACTTGATAAATTCATTCGTCACATTATTCCCTCCTTAACATGATTATGTCCCCAGAATCGCTATACAAGATCAAGCAAATAACTGATGATAATTTTTCATCATAACATCTTTAAGTTCCCACATAGTTTCTTCAGCATTGTGGTTTCTGTAACAATCCAAGATTTTATTTGTAATTTAAAATATTTATTAAATTAAATGAATATTTTATTGATGAAGTTGTTGTTTTGAAATTTAAAATATTTCTTAAATTAAATGAATATGTGATTTTGTTAGTAAATATTTATAAATTATATTTATTAGATAATATTCTAAATTAATTTAATTTATAGTTATTATGTTGTAAGATAACATGAGATGTTATATTGTTGTTGTGATGTGATAAATTAAGATGGTATATTAAATTATTAAATAAAATTATAATAAAGTTATCATTTTGTGATGTTTGTTTAAGTGGAGTATTTATTTAAAATATAGTATGTATGTATAATTAATTTATTTGTTTAATGTTGGATATGAAAATTCAAATAAATAATATGTAATTATAAATTATAAACTAAGTTGTTTATTAAAACAAATTGAAGGAGTTTAATTTAGTTTCTACCCAAATAAGGCTTAAAGATATTAAGTCTTTAATTTTTAAAAAGTTTTTGCCAAACAAAGCTTTTTGCCAAACAAAACCTTATGGATTTTTGATTTTTAATATGTGAATTGTAAATAAAATAAAACAAATAAAATATAAAATAAACTTATAGCATATACGTTATATTTTTGTAACTGATAGTAATTTAGTAGCGTACATTACCTATCGCTTTTGTTTACGCCATCATTGTTAGTTAGCTCTGTCCGAGAGAGAAGAAAGAAGAGAAGAGAATTACAGAGAACTTGAGAGAGAATTGAGATAGATTGAGAGAAAACCTAAGCAATTTTAGTGTTTAGCAAGGGATTATCAAGCAAATTGAAGGTATGTTCTATAACTTTGATATTAGATATGTATATGTATGAATACAACATAAAATTTCTAAGTCCTGTGAATCCAATTTGTCTTGAATGGTTGTTATGAACTGAATTATTGTATCTATATGTATTTGTGGTGTTAGAACTAGTATTTAGTCAAGAATTATTATGCTAATTTCGGTTAAAAGGAAGGAAAAGTAATCACAGTATATATATTTTTCATATGGCTTGTGTGGTGATCAATTAGTATGATAAACTGTAAATTGAGTCTTGTTTATACTAGTTCGTTAAGAAATAAAGAGAACGTAGTTTGAACGAAGTGATTCGGTGTAGAATTGTAATCACAGTGATGATTTTTGTAAAGAATGTCAAAAATGGTGTTTTTGTTTGAAAATATAGAATTTGAGAAATTAAACTAGTGCAAGTTGTTGTTAATTTGTTCTAATTGGTTGTAAATGTTAGCAAGCATGTTTATGATAGTTGTATACTTATTTTATGTGTTAATTTCACTGTTTGGTGGGTGAAATTCGTGTTAGTTGGGCTAAAAGCCTAAGCTCATCGCTCATAGCCTTTCTGGTTCTACTTGTGCATTGTGTACTTGCAAGTTGCAACCACGACCAAGATTGAAAAAAGCAACAATTGCTTGCAGATTACCGAGCTTGTGTATAATATGCAAATTGCGCCCATACCACTCGTCTGAGAAAGTGAGGTTTGCTGCTGCTGCAGACTTTGTAACACCACTATAACCTGGTCTAAGGTTATGTTAATGTGTCAAATGTGTAACGACAAGGTTAAAACAACATAGTGTTATGTGGTTAGTGATTCTAAAGTTATAAGAAGTTAGTAAACTATGAAAATGACATGTTGTGAGTTATTGAGAATGAGGATTAGTAAATAAGTATTATGAAGGTTAATACTTGAAATTTCTGAAATTTATTTAGTAGCATAAGACTTGTACTAAATTCACGAGTTTAGCTATAATGGGTGTTATTTTGGAAGTGGATGTTAACATATCTAATAGATATTGTGATTGCACTAAAATGTGTAGGATATTGGAGTACGTGAATTGTAATTGTATAGCTTACGCAAGAGGCAAGTTCCCTAACCTTTGCTACTTTATTATTCAGCAAGGTTACTTTTCACTTTTATGTTATACTCATGCAAATTCTTTATCTCTAATCTCTTGTTTAACAATTTATTGTCATGCGATTTCTTTACCCCTTATTTATTGTTGAGCAAATTAGTTAATCTTTATTTCTTTATTTCAAATGAGATTCCTTTGGCTATTCAAAGTTTGTAATGTTGTTTATTCAGCTACTAATAACTGTTGTTTGATCTTCGTTCTCCAATGTCATTGTACCTTCCTACATTATTGTACCGAACTCTAAGTTGTCTAGCAATTCTTTACCAATTCAACTAATCCTTAGTTGATGAATGTTCTAAACTCTAAATTACCCTTGAAGTCAACCCAAACCAAACTTCCTTTGGTTTGCATATGTACTCACACAAATTTTGAAAGCATGTTGTCGATGATAACATTTGTTCAATTTAGAAATTATTAATACTCTAGCTCTTATTGATTCATCGATATACCTTGTTCGTGAAGATATTATAATCAAACTCTTGAATTGTTATTTGTTTCTATCTGATTCAACCAGTACTTGGTTGAAGAGCATTCTAAAGATCTAGAATTCCTTGGAAGCTAATTTCCAACCAAACTTCATTTGGTTCCGAACCTGATGATCTAAGCTGAGATGAACAACCCTATTATTAGGGGATTATTTTAGAAATACGCAATAGCGTTAAAATATTTGCGCAATACATAGTACAAATGGCTGATCACTTGGAGTACGGAATGATGGTCCATATAGTCGTTTAGACTGTTAAAGGTTACAGTAGAAACACCTGTTAACCTAGGACGAAGATGATGATTATAGTCTTTTAGACTGTTAAAGGTTAAAGTAGAAATACTTGAAACCTAGATTATAGTTCGTGGTCAAGTGACCCTCAGTGTATTCTTTGATGTTGATATTTATTTTTTAACTTAACGTTCATTATTCATTTGAACTCATAGTTGTTGAATTAAAGTTTATTGTTCCTATAAGAATACTTTACCGTTGAAAACTCAGATAACTGTCATTAATAAACCGTTATTGTATATTATCCTTCTTGTGGGCAATTGTTTGCTCACTCTTGCACAAAATAATGCAGATGAAGTTAAGAAGTTTGAAGAGCTTACTACAAGCAAGGGCAAGGATAAAGTGTTTAATTAGAAGACAACGTTTAATTTATCTTTTATTTATGAAGCTTATGTACTAGATTTAATTATGACCATGTTTTAATTTCCGCTGATGATTGTATTAAAGGTTAGATGACATGGGATTTATCTTGAGATTATGTAATCCTTGATGGGAGATTTATTATTTAAGCTTTTGAGTTTAATTATATCCTTTATTTATGGGTAGTTAGTTATAATTTATTTAGACAGTGAACACCAAATCTGTGGAATTGAAGTGCCCGGATTTGGGGGTGTCACAAGTTGGTATCAAAGCTTTAGGTTATGAACCTTAGGTGGGGAAACCTTAGACTATAACCTTCTAAGAGATCGAAAACATAAAGGTGATAAACTCTTATCGAGTTCTAAGGAATGAATTAAGGAAATTCATTGAAGATAAAATGATAAAAGACTTTATGTGCTTATGTGTTAATGACTTATGTGCTCGTGAGTACTTAGGAGTAGCAAGTATTTTACATATCAAGTTTTGGGGTTGTTAAAACTTCGTTGTCAGAATGACTGACGAAGGATGATAGGGATTAGGAGCCTTAGAAGTTGTATAGTTTGAGTATGGTTGGTATTGGGAAAGCCATACCCGTTGATTTCTATTGTAGACCTTGGGTATAGGCTTGAGTTTGAATGAGATGATTTGTAGGTGAAGGATGAGAACGAGGAGGGGGAATTCCTCCAATGAGGTGTGTGGTCATAACATTGAGTTATAAAAGAAGGTCGAGAAATTAGAAGGTCTAGCCGTAAAGCACCAAGCCACGTTAGCACAAAAAGATGTCGCGACTCAAGACCTTACTGCACCATTTGCAGATGTAGAGCGGATATTAGCTCAGTCAGAATGGTCAGAATATTAAAGAGGATAGTTATTAGCTGGGAATGAGATTGCGCAGGAATGACTGGGGAAAGAAGACAGCAAAGCATGCGAGAGCTGAAGACGCATAGGTGAAGGCTTCTAAATGCATAGATCGTGTTGAAGACAAGTCAAAGAGCGACAAGCGAATGATGAAACTTAGAATTTAATCTTCCAATCTCTTGACGATTTGTATCGTGGAGCAAGAGCGCAATGAAGTTGTACAACGTAGAATGTTCTTGTAGATTGCAACAAAAATAATAAGATGATATATAAATTATAATGAAAATTAATAGATGTGGATCCTAACTTTTGAATTAAATAGTGGGATGTGATAAAGTAATCCTAGAATTTTATTATTTCGGGATAAATAATATAAATAGTAGTGTGGCTATTTTGTGATGTGGTGATGTAATAAATGAATAAAGTATTATAATTTTTTTATTAAGAAATATTATGTGTTATCTATAAGTGGTTAAGATAAGTTTGAAAATGTTAATGTGTGAATGAACGATGATCTAATATGTAAGTTTTAAATAGTAAAATGCCGCCTAGAAGAAGACAACAGCATCAACAGAGCCCCAAGGAAAATGCATACAATAGGGAAGCTAACGCAAATTAGTGCCACAATTGGTGAATTTGTTGGTGGGAGCACTGGAAAATCAACTAAATTTCTGGCTTTATAATCAAATCTCGATATTCCAACCAAATTCGTTTACAACAGGGTTGGAGAGAACGATTGATGTAGATGGGAAAGGTAATACGCTAGCATACAATCAAGAGCAGAAGGGAAAGAAGAGTGAAGATGATAAGGTGGGTGATAGTCATACCGGTAACGCTTGTAAAAGAAAGTGGGACAATAATATTAACGCTGAAAAATCAGCAAGGGAAGGAAAAGAAGAAGGTGGAGGCGTGTAGCAACTGCGGAAAGAAACATGTAGGTGTTTGTTTGAGGGGGAAAAGGGTGTGCTTTAATTGTGGATCGAAGGATCACATTGCACCAAAATGTTCAAGACCGAGGAAGAGAGCTTGCTTCACGTGTTGATCGAAGGAGCACTTGGCTCGAGGCTGCCATAAGAAAACGGTAGGAAAAGCAAGTGGAAGCAAAGCGGGCAGTGATAAACTGGTTATTGTAGAGTCAACTCTGCCATACCGATCAACTAAACAATCATCCAACATGAAGATCCAAAACGCAATGCAAGGTATGGTTCCAATCAGTTATCCGCCACTTGTTAATTTATGCCTGATGAATTTATTTAAAAACTAGATTCGCTTCGGGAAGAATTAGACTATTCCCTAAAAAAGATTAATTAGAAAGTGTGAATAGTGATTCTTTTTAAGATGATGTGTAGAATTGTCGTGTTGGTATTAAAGGCCACTTAATGGATTTATTTCCGATTTGATTTATGAAACTCTAAAGTTGTTAAACCAGGTGGTGATAAGTTATTGTCGAAGATAGTGCATAAACCTTAAGACTCTGAGGAAGCCAAGAAGTTATTTAGAAAATATTGCTAATTGTTAGCTAACTTAACTAGAAAATTGGTGGAATTTATAAGGAAATTATAGAGTGAATTTTCAAGGATTGAAGAAGAATTTAGTATGTCACCTATGTTGTCCCTACTGGATAGTACAGAAAACATTGTGGTGTATAGCGACACATCATACAATGTATTAGGAAGTGTGTTTAGGCAGAACGACAGGGTCATTTCTTACACATCGCGTCAATTAAAATTTTATGAGAAAGGGTGTCCAACTTATGATTCAGAGTAGAGGTATTAGTGGTTGCTCTGAGGATTTAGAGGTGTTATTTTTGGGTAGTAGTGTGAGATATAAACATACCATAAGTGTCTAAAGTATATCCTCTCACAGAGATATTTAAGCGTGTGATTAAAGTGATAGTTAAAGTTGTTCTAGGATTATAACTACAAAATCCTAAATGAATGTGGTTGCCGACGTCTTAAGAAAAAGGTAGTGGTTATTTTTGTTAACTGTTCAAGATGGGTTCATAATAGAAATGACTAATCTGTGGTAGGAGGTAAGATATATGAAAAAGTCAGAGGAAAAGCTATTCAGATGGATAACCATACAACTTTGTTAGACAGAGTAAAGGAAGAGTACCTCCAAGATGAAGGTGTCAAATTCAAAATCAATACTGAAGGATAGTTTAAAGTAGAAGGAAGAAACTAAGTTTCGCTAATACCAGGAGTTGAAAATGAAGTTTTGTATAAAATTTATTTATTAAATCAACTAGGAAGCACGAAATGAATATATTGCCTTCGATATTACTATTGGTAGCAAGATATGGCAATAGATTTTTGGTATGTCAAAGTTAGCATATTACATATCGAGCAGTGAGTGAAGTTATGTCTTAATGAAATCGTTTCAAGGCACGATGTTTCTGTGTCAATTGTGTCAAACCGAGATTTACGATTTACATCGAATTTTCAAAAGGGTTTGCAAGAACGTGTGGAACGCAATTAGAAATAAGTATGTCATATCGTTTGCAAATCGATTGCCAAACTAAAAGGAAGTCCAAACATTGGAAGGCGTGCTAAGCACATGAGAAGTTTTCGATAATGTCATGCGAGGAATCCGCATTGAGCAAGTTATGGATAAGTTAGAAATAATTTAAGAGTAAGGTAATGTTAGGTGGGATTTCAACTGAGGACTCATATGGTGACTAAGTCATACAAACCTTGGTATGGGCTGAGGTTTTGTGCATATACTTGGTTTATCACATTGATAATCATTGGAATGTCGGTATCACGCTATCAAGGTATATGTGGTGGAAAGGTGATTCTTTTCTCATGTACATATTTAATAGTTAGAGGTTTTTAAGATTAAGTTAGATGATATTAAGATTAGGTTCGGTTCTCAAAACTAAAGTATATGGTAAGTTCTTGGATTTCCAAAGTGTGGTAAGTTTGACGAACTATATTGGGTATAAAATGGTTATAATATAGGAAGCATTGATGAAAGATGGTTTTGAGGTAGCCTTACCTCTATAGTTATAGCGCATTCGTAATGTTTTTCATTTTTTTTGGTAAAATGATCGAACAAGCTCAACTGTAATCATGTGACAAAGTACGAACTGTTATGGTTGTGCTACTAGGAAATTTTTATCCAGGTAGTCGACTAGAAAGATCATGTGTACATGAATGAGTTAAAACCTTTTTGTGAAGGTGATATGGAGGAACCACAACGTCGAAGATGCTACGTGGGAACTCAAAACTGAAATGATGAAGAATTACCATGAGTTATTTGTTTTGTCCGTGTCTTCGATTATGGGGACAGAATCTTTTTAAGGAGGGAAGAATGTGACGATTTGATTGTTTGAGTTGTGATTCTGGGGATAAAATCCTTGTAAGGAGGGAATGATGTAACAATCCAAGATTTTATTTGTAATTTAAAATATTTATTAAATTAAATGAATATTTTATATTACAAATAAAATCTTGGATTGTTACATCATTCCCTCATTACAAGGATTCTGTCCCCAGAATCACAACTCAAACAATCAAATCGTCACAGTTTCTCCAGATTACCTTAATAAATACTTGCTCTTTCCAGTCAACAATCTGAACATGGACTTCTTCATAAGACAAATCTTTGTCAAACTGTAATGGTTCATATTCTATAACATGTTTATAATCGGACTTATATGGCCTTAATACTGAAACATGGAAAATGTTGTGAATATGTTCTAATTCCGAAGGTAGAGCTACCTCATACGCCACTTCACCAACTCGTCGTAGCACTTCAAAAGGTCCTATAAACCTTGGGCTTAGTTTCCCTTTTCTACCAAACATGATTTTCCCTTTCCAGGGAGACACTTTTAAGAAAACAAAACTATCGACATCAAATTCCCAATTTTATCGGTGTTGATCAGCATATTTCTTTTTTCTATCCTGTGTAGCTATCAATCTTGCCCGAATCACCTTGATGATCTCGACAGTTTGTTGTACCAATTCTGGACCCAATAGTTGACGTTCTCCAATCTCGTCCCAACATAACGGAGTTCTGCATTTCCTGTCGTACAACGCTTCATAAGGCGACATGCCAATACTTGCGTGATAACTGTTATTATAGGAAAATTCAACAAATGGGATGGTCATCCCAATTACCTTTAAAATCCAAAATACATGCTCTGAGCATATTCTCTAATGTCTGGATAGTCCTCTCACTTTGTTCGTCAGTTTGAGGATGATACGATGTGCTCATTCTCAACTGCATCCCCAAGCATTCCTGTAGTCATTTCTAGAAATTTGATGTGAAACGTGGATCTCTGTCTGATACAATGGACACTGTGTCTTGAAACAATTTCTTTCACGTACAGTTTTGCCAATCGATCTAGATTAAATCTAATCTTTATTGGAAAAAAGTGTGCCGACTTCGTCAATCAATCGACAATCACCCAGATTGCATCGTAACCTTGTTGAGTCGTTGGAAGACCTACCACAAAATCCATTGTGATATGCTCCCATTTCCATTCTGGTATCTCTAACGGTTGCAACAATCTTCTTGGCCTTTGATGTTCAGCTTTAACTTTCTGACACGTTAAGCATTTCGCCACACATTCAGCAACATCATTTTTCATATTTGACCACCAAAAATGATGTCTGAGATCCTGGTACATTTTTACACTTCCAGGGTGAATCGAGTATCGTGAGTTATGAGCCTCACTCAAAATTTCCTCTTTAATTTTTGGTACTAGTGGAACCCAAATTCTCCCTTCGAACTGAGGTAACCCTTCCGTGTCAACTTTAAATTTGTCTTCCTCACCCTTAGACACCTTTGTCCTTATCTTTTCACAATTTTCATCTTGAATTTGTGCATTTCTTACCTTATCCACCAATATTGAACTGCCTCCCACCTGAAACAATTTTTTGTCTGATTCTGTCGGATATTTAATTTCCAACTCCATCTTGGCCATCTCTGCTACAAGCTTTTCCTGAGCAGTCAACACCATTAATTTCTCCCGACCCTTTCTACTTAAGGCATCGACAACAACATTCACCTTTCCAGGATGATAAAGAATCTCGCAATCGTAATCTTTAATCAACTCCGACTATCTTCTCTGTCGTATATTCAAATCTTTCTGTGTAAAGATATACTTCAGATTTTTATGGTCTGTATATATCTCACACCTCTCTCCATACAGATAGTGTCTCCAAATCTTCAGAGCAAACACTACTGCAGCCAATTCAAAGTCATGAGTCGGATATCCTTTCTCGTAATCCTTCAATTGACGTGATGCATACGCAATAACCCTGTCATTCTGCATAAGCACACAACCTAGTCCTTTATACGATGTGCCACTATATACCATAACATCCATGTATCATCAGGCAATAACAACACAGGTGCTGAACTCAATCTTTTCTTTAATTCTCAAAATCTCTCCTCACACTTCTCCGTCCAAACAAACTTAACTGCCTTCCTAGTTAAATTCGTCAACGGAGTTACGATCTTGGAAAAGTCTTGAATAAACGCCTATAGTAACCTGCCAATCCTAAGAAACTTTTTGCTTCTGACGGTGTCTTCGACTGATCCTAGTTTATTACAGCTTCAACTTTCGATGGATCTACAATTATTTCATCCTTATCAATAACGTGTCCAAGAAACTGTACACATTCTAACCAAAACTCACACTTTGAGAATTTAGCATATAATTTCTCTCTCCTTAACTTCTCCAACGTCACTCTTAAGTGTTCAACATGTTCTTCCTTGGTCTTAGAGTACACCAGTATATCATCAATAAACACAACCATAAACTTATCTAAGAATGGTTTAAACACCCTGTTCATCAAATCCATGAATGCTGCTGGTGCATTTGTTAAACCAAATGACATAACCAAAAACTCGTAATGACCATACCGAGTTCTGAATGTTGTTTTCGGTACATCCTCTAGCCTCACCTTCAGCTGATGATAACCACTCCTCAAGTCTATCTTTGAGAAATATCTTGCTCCCTTTAGTTGATTGAACAAGTCATCGATCCTCAGTAATGGATACTTATTTTTAATCGTGACCTTATTCAATTCTCGATAATCAATGCAGAGCCGCATCGATCCATCTTTCTTCTTAACAAACAACACTGGCACTCCCAATGGTGATACGCTCAGCTGAATATACTTCTTGTCCATTAATTCTTGCAACTATACCATCAACTCCTTCATCTCTACTGGGGCTATTCTATATGAGGCTTTAAATAATGGGGCCATTCTTGGTACTAAATCAATCATGAACTCAACCTCTCTATCCGACGGAAGTCTAGGTAAATCATCTGGAAATACGTCTGTAAAATCTCAAATAATTGGTATCTCTTCTAACCTCGCACTCTTCTTCTGTGTATTGACTATGTAGGCTAAATATCCCACACATCCTTGTCTCAATAACTTCTTGGCTTGCATCACCGTCAGACAACTTGCTTATCGAGGTGACTTGCTGCCATAAAACACCACCTTTGACGGAGTCATAAGGTTAACACATTTCTTTTGGCAATCAATTACTGCCTCGTAATTGAATAACCAATCCATTCCCAGTATAACATCGAATTCCCCAAGTTTAATTGGTATCAAATCCACCATCATCTCGTGACCCTTTATAACCACTCTATAATTCTTGTATATAAACCTAACAGGAATCACTTCCCTATTTGCAATCTCTATGCCTAAAGGGAAATCTAATTCTTCTTGAAGCAAATCTAAATTCTAAGAAAAATGGTCTGGTATAAATGAACAAGTAGCACCTGAATCAAATATCACATAAGCATTAATACCATTAATCAAAATGATACCTGACACCATTGTTGTTTCCTTTTCCTCCACTTGCGATGCGTCACTATATACCATAAAATTCCATGTATCATCAGGCAATGACAACACAGGTGTTGAACTCAATCTTTTCTTTAATTCTCAAAAACTCTCCTCACACTTCTCCATCCAAACAAACTTAACTTCCTTCCTAGTTAAATTCGTCAACGGAGTTGCAATTTTTGAAAAGTCTTGAATAAACGTTTATAGTAACCTGCCAATCCTAAGAAACTTCTTACTTCTGATAGTATCTTTGACTGATCCCAGTTTATTATAGCTTCAACTTTCGATGCATCTACCGAGATTCCGTCCTTATCAATAACGTGTCCAAGAAACTACACACGTTCTAACCAAAACTCACACTTTGAGAATTTAGCATATAATTTCTCTCTCCTTAATGTCTCCAACGTCACTCTTAAGTGTTCAACATGTTCCTCCTTAGTCTTAGAATACACCAGTATATCATCAATAAACACCACCACGAACTTATGGTAGCTAAAGAGATAAATGAATGATGGTAGCTAAAGAGATAAATGAATCTTTCAAGGAATATGCCAGAAGATGGACGTCGTTAGCAGATCGGGCAATTCCACCCCTAGAGGAACAAGAAATTGTCAAAATCTTTGTTGAAACACATGAATATCCCTATTACGAAGGTATCTTGTCCATAAAAGATATATCGTTTGATAAAATTATCATAAAAGGAGGTAGGGTGGATAAGAAAATTTGAGCTGCAAAACTAAAGGGTACGGGAACGTTGAAAGAAAAGAGATTGACAATACCCATCCATGCGACAAGAAAAGAAGCTTCCAACAAGTGGGAGGGAACACTCTAGTAATTCTACATGGGAGCAATAATGATGTGATCCCCAAAGAGTACAACCTTTGTGACCCTAAAAATCAGGGAGAAGCAAACACGAAGAAGAGTTCAAAGATAAAATTTCTATAGAGTCCATGGAAGAAGTCTCTATGAAGTTAACAGAACAAAAGAAAATTTCAAACCTTCCCCCTCCAATGGGTATGGGGGTGTTAAATCACAGCCCCTCACAGCTCTGTGCTTATCATTTTAAAGGTTTGGGGCGTTCCACATAGCAATGTTGGTCACGTAAACGCTTAGTGAAAGATTTGATCAAAGAAAGGGAGATTATGATTGCTCCTGCAACTCAAACCAAAGACCCAACTCAAAGTAAGTCTACTCGTGAAAAGCTTGAAGGAGACGAGATGACAAAAGAAGGTTTGGATCTAAGAATGAAGGAAGGTGAAATGATCAACAATGCTAACGATGAGAATGCAATTTCAGTAGCAACAATTATGGGGAAGCTTGACTCCATCAATCAATAAAGTCACGAAAATGTGGCAAGTTACGAAGAAGGAAATATTGAAACCAAAATTGGAGGAGAAGGAAAGAATAGGCGCCTTATGTCAATAATAGTCAAACCCCCAATAATCGACCAAGTGAATGTGAAGATCGCAACCCTAATGGAAATCAAGAGACAAGGAATTTAGGGCATGTTACCTATCCTAAATGTTCATCTGCTAGTTGATGTATTAACTTAGTTTTTAAAAAAAAGAAAAAAACACACAAAAAAATTAAATTTCTTGACATCCTTGACGTGAACTACGTAAGACCCGATCTCTTTTCAGAGGAGTACGCATGCAGCCAGTAATGGCGCGGTCAAACCATTACAAAAATCACAAAACCCTTTCAACAATTTAGTGATCACAAGATACAACTCTTCAACAACTCATCAACCCTGAAGTGCAAGAAGACTTGATCTCTTTGACCTACAAAAGTGCATAGGTGGCCATCGTGACAAAGTCTATCTCGTACTTGAAGACTTGTTTGTTGCCATAAATCAAGCCTTAGTGATAGAACCAAACTTAATTAAACTATCACATCATAAACCAAGCCGAGCTCTCAAGACAAAATCAGTGGAATCCAAAGCCCTCTCGACATCAATCATCAAAGCCAAAACAATAACATGAAATGAGAAACACAACGATATATCAAGTATGATCATCAGCAAAGATAGATACAAACCAAGGTGAACCAAAATACAAAGACAAATATCTACTCAATGATGCGAATTTAACATCCGATGATCCCTCTCATAACCTTCAAAAAGCAGACACCCTCAGTCACAAGCTTTTATCAAATCAGAGGAAAAAGAATTATCAAACCCAAGTGTACCTACAAGTCAAAAGAAAGGATTAGAGCACCCGACCGTCAAATCTCATCTCTACCTATTCACCATGTGGGCTATGAGGTAAAAGAATCTTGCAATCTCGGCATCTTATCAGCCCATTCGTCAAACATAACGAAGCGATTACCTGGACGACAAACAAGACTGGGGAAATTTTAGAAACAATGATAACTTGACACTGGGGCAATCATAGACCTTCCCAAAAGAGGAAAATGCACCAGTCAGCACCATCAGCAAGGGCTATCATTATCAGAGCTTACCTCATAACATTTCACTGGCGATCTGGAACGATCATTTGGTTTTTACCAATCATAGTTTTCTTAGAATACATCGATCCACATGTGAGGTACGACTCTTTCAACTCTTTATCTATTTTTGTCTCTATACACTAGCGATGATAGACATTTTAAGTATATATAACCTTGCATTAAAATCTTAGAAAAAGGTTTTAAAAGTGTAAATTTTATTTGGCTTGTTATGAATTGATTTAATTCTGATAAGCGTTCGTGGATAAAAAATCATGGGAACGATTAGAGAATTAGGATTATTCAACCTGTTAATTAGGTAAAATCCTAGTTCAAAACGATATTTAGAGCAAAATTGACCTCATATACATATCTGCACTTTAAGGTTGCTCTGACCCTTAGTTGTGGGGTATGAAACTATGGCCACAACGATGATATTTAATGCAAGATTAAAGGATAAAAGGTGTCCAATCTAATGTCTCAAACTGTGGCATGGGTTACTCGAGTAATTAAGCCTGAGGGGTGTCTTTACACCTGGTGCCCTATAACCATCTGGTTTGGGAGTCATCGGCCCAACACTCACTACATGGGTAACTTAGTGCCTAAGAAAATGAGCATTCTGAGGGTGAAGAAGGCGAGACCTGAGCAAATCCGAATCATGGCATAGGTTACTCAAGTAATTAGGCCTAAGGGGTGTCTTTACACCTGATACCCTAAAGCCATCTGGTTTGGGAGTCACCGGCCTAACACTCGTTACATGGTTAACTTAGAGCCTAAGAAAAAGGTATTGCGAGGGGGATGAAGGCGAGACCTTAGCGGATACAAATCATGGACTAGGTTACTCGAGTAATTAAGTCTCAGGGGTGTCTTTACACCTGGTACCCTAAAGCTGACTGGTTTGGGAGTCACCGACCTAACACTTGTTATATGGGTAACTTAAAGCCTAAAAAATTGAACTCAGCATAAGGCCAGACAAGAAGCGAATAGATTAGACTGTATAAGTGGTCTCAAAGTGTGGCCTTTATTACTCGAGCAATTAGACCCAAAGGGGTGTCTTTACATCTAGTGCTCTAAAGCCATTTGGTTTGAGAGTCATTGGTCTAAAACAAGTTAAATAGGTTACTCTGAATAGCCTAAGAAAACGAGTCAGGTTAAGCGAGAGGGAAAATAAAAAAAGAAAAATTGGAATCAAGAAAATTTGAAAGACGAAAATGAGATATTCTAAAGTCATATAAGAGAAACACTTGCTGAGAGTTGTGTTATTCATAGTGCAGATGTCATATGTTATTAATTCTGCAAAGAACGATGTCTATAGCAAAGATGAGTTGTTTTTGATAAAAAGATATATGTCTTTTGAATTTGATCTTACTCATGAATAATGACCATGGATGCTTAAAAGTTTTCTTGCGATTTCATAACTTGATAAATGAAAAATTCCTTTAAAGGAAAGAAGAAAGAAAAAAGTAGGCTTAAAATTAGCGCTTCACAACTTGCTTAGAAAAATTTCATTGTCATACTCAATTTGAAGATCTTTAGCAATAAGATAAGAATTCAGCAAATACGAGTTAAGTGAAAGACTCAATGAGCATCCAATTTCATGAACTTTAACTTCATATGCCTCATTAACGAGATTATACTAATAATTATATCAAAGATATCCCTAACGACCCGAGCCGTCAAGCTTTTGGCACATTTTTGTCATTCGTCTGATGTGAAGGATATTGCTCACTCTTGATATGGTCAACAAAATGATTTCTTATATGAATCCCCATAACAACATGCCAAAGGGCTAGGGCAGTTTTTTGTTATTCATGAAATGGAAGGAGTCAAAGGCGAGACCAAGCTTCTCATTAAAAGGAATGAGAGAACGTCTAAAAGAAATTACGACGACATAAGCATTTTGAAAGTAGTATGCACACAAGCCAATCATGTTGATGATATAGCATATACTTTGTAACAATCTTATTCGTTTATTAATAAAAGTATTCATTTACTAAAGGTTTTAATTTATCTACATGGTGTTGTTTTAATAATAAGTGATAAACGCATAGTTTTAAGCAATGCTTTTAGAATCATGATGAGATCATGCTAATGAGATCTAAATTCTTAAATAGTTTAAAAACTAAAATGTTTCCAATCGATGGATTACTAAAAAGGGGATTTGTGAATCCGGATAGATTGGTACATACGTTGCTTGCTCATTGGATGAGGATGATTGATCTCATGATCATTTATGTGGAGACACTAAAACAAGTATGTAGGTTCTTATTGGAGAATAAGTTCACTGAACGTGGCTCACTATGGAATACCTAATGGAGTTTTACTTGTCTGTCGATAGGAATTCCTACAATGATAGTAGTACAAGTGATCCTTAGACTTGATATCATCATAGTATCTTGTGTATAAGGAGTTATACTTTGACTTATTCCTTAAGACCCTTAGGGTAAATCAAAGGGTATGCTTGGGTATAATAAGTTGTACATGGAGATAATGTATGATCAATAAAGAATCTACCGCTTCTAGTAAAAGAAGAGAAATGTCCTATGTGATTCGATAAATGACAATCCATTAGTCATTGACCAAGGCAGAATAAAATTAGAAAGGAGTTTTTGATTTGCATTATTTGGAGTTGTGCATTTAAGAATCGAAATACATATAATTAAATAAAATAAGACTTGATAGTAATTCCATGTCTTATATTTAATTAGGACATTATATGGTAGAAAGATTGAATTGTACGGTAACTATTTACTCAAAGGTTCTTTTATGATTAATGTTGAAATCTATATTATCTGGAAAGTCGTTAATTTTGACGCCCCCAAAATAGGTATACATCACCCATTCCGAGTCGTCAAATACATGGTACAAAAACAAATACAATTCATTAATACAATTGTCATGCAAAATACAACAACACATATACTGTGAGTTTAAATAAAAATATTGTCTAATAGACAGTATACAAACTCAAAAGGAGTCCTTATTACAATTATTGATACACTATTTTACAAAAATAGTGAGGACTACTAAAACAACTTTCTAGAATCATCACTCCATACCCCGGCTAGTTCCTGCTAAATTCTCACCTCCTGAGAAGAAAAATGGAACAAAAAGGAAACTGGTGAGCTCAACTAGCCCAATAAAGAATATTATGACTAAGATATTATACAACAATTTATCATTAGTCTTCAACAAGGAAAAATCTGATAAAATATAATAGACAACAAGTTTTAGATCAACAACTGCAATGGAAACAACAATCCATTAGATGAGTCAAGTAGAAAATGAATTCTACTATCTTCTAAGATTTAAAAGTTCATCATCAATATTTCATCCCTGTAACATCAATCAATATACATCTTGAATCAAATATTTATCTTTGCACTACAGGCCAAAGATATTCATTTGTATCACCAGTTGATCATGATCATCTCAACACCTATTCATCTTTGCACTACGGGCCAAAGATATTCATCAGTTAATCATTCATCTTTTGCTACAAAAATAACGATATTCGAAGAATATCATCATTTAGGACTGAGGATGATGAAAAATATCTTAAAGAAAATGAATCCAGTGAGATAAAAGATCAAAGATTAGGGATTAGTACTTTATTTTATCCAAGTTCAAAAATACCTTATAATAATCAATTGTGGAGCAAAATTCAAGAATGAAGATCAAAACATGGATACAATCAAAGATAGTAACCATAATAGATAACTTGGACAAAGAATTTTTTTTTTTCATTTTTTCCTATGAATAGTGTCGTATTTGCGAATAGTGCTGTATACGTGAATAGTGTCGTATACGTGAATAGTAACCCCAACACAAAAAGGTAGAAATTCTACAAAAAAACTCATAATTCATGAATAGTACTTATGAATAGTACCGTATTCGTGAATAGTATCGTATACGTGAATAGTGTCGTATACGTGAATAGTAATCTCGACACAAAAAGATAAAAATTCCATAATAAACTTTATATCAATATTTCGGCATAATGATATTGAAGAAAATAATATATCATTTACGAAGAAAATAACATCCCTTATCTCAAAATAACAGTACTTCTGATCAGAATATCGGATGTAATGCCTAATGAAACTTACACTGAATAGCAACTCACAAAGTATCTAAATACTCATAAAATACGCTCGATAATATAGAGAGAGAAAGAAAATTTGTTTATGGTGTGATTTTCAATTCTAACTAAGCACCCTATTTATAGAAAAACGCTAGAACGCCAAAAGAGACTAAAATAATATTATTATTTTCTTTTCTACGCACTCCTTTGAACACAAGCTAGCAAGCCAACTTTGAAAAAAAAATCCCAGCACATGTTTTCACAAAATCAAAAGTGTGTCCCACCCATAATTTTAATAAAAATATTTAATTTTCAAAACTTCAATAGTTTATAATAAATAGCCCTTTTATCAAAAAAATACAAATTTTATGTCCATTCCATAGGAAATCGAATTCTCTACAACTTTGTAGCTCTAAGTTTTTCCAAATTTCAAACATAAAATGTCTAAAATCCACATACGGGTGATTTTGAATACCTCCATTCCAACAAAATACTGATAAAATACCTCAACATTAATTCCTTCATTTATATCCACACAAAATAAATATTTTTCTATCCATCCACATAAAAAAATATTTTCTTATCATATAAATCAATAATTAATTATTCACAAATAATATTACAGAATCACAATTATGACAACCAGGTCTTTCCCAGGAAAGAGGGGGCTTTCCGATAAGGATTTTTCCTTATCAAGCGCATAATTAGGTGACCAAACCCTTTCCTGATGTAACTTCCTAAGACATTGCCAATAATGCTATCTAACAATATTATTAAAATAATATGAATTATTGATCCGATAATAGAGATCTTGTCGTTGAAGATTATTATCGAACATCAATAATATAAAATATCAACGTAGCAATTATTGAATCAATAAAATAAAATATCGAATAAGAATTACTGTGACAATTATTGAGTAGTGTCTTCTTACGTAAGAATCAATAATTCAAAAATAATGTGTAATAATGGTGTGCTCTTTGCAACAACCACGCCAGACATCAGATTTTAACCACCGGGTATTCCAACAGTGTTAACGGTAATAACTACGTCGTTATTTGTAAAAACTCAAACTTGTCATTTTCTTCATCCGACCATTTTTCATTATGGGGCCCACAAATAGCTGCGCCGTCGTACGAATATTCCCCGACAGTAAGAATATTCCACGACCAAACGAATATTCCTCGACAACAATGAATATTTTATAACCACTTGCTTATTTTGCAAAATTTGCACATTTCACCCATAACCTAAAGCATTATATCAAATTAACACCTTATTATTCACAATAATAAATAGAGGTCTTACAACATCCCCTCCTTATAAAAATTCATCCTTGAAATTGACGTACATACGTGGTATTTCAAAAAGGTGAGGATATCTCGCTTTCATTTCTGATTCCAACTCCCAGGTCATTTCTTCAATAGCATGGTTCCTCCACAAAACCTTAACTTGTGGTATAACCTTGGCGCGTAGGACATGCTCTTTTCTATCCAAGATCTTAACATGTACCTCCTCGTATGTTTAATCTTCGACTATCTCGTCTGGTTCTAACTCAATAATTTGGTTCGGGTCTTTCACATATTTATGAAGCATAGATATGTGAAAAACATTATGAATACGAGACATGCTTGGAGGTAATGTGAGTCTATAGGCCACATTTCCTATTCGGTTAAGAATTTCAAATGGACCAACAAATATTGGATTAAGCTTTCCTCTCTTCCCAAATCTTGTAACTCCATTCCATGGAGCAATACGTAATAATACATGATCCCCAATATTAAATTCCACGTCTTTTCGATAAAGATTCGCAGAACTCTTTTGTCAATCATGTGCCGTTTGTATACGTTGTCGAATCGTTTGGATCTTTTTTGTAGTTATGCGTACTAATTCTGGTCCCAACTGTGACGACCCCAAAATAGGTCCAATCCATCCATCCTATTCTGAGTCGCCAAATACATGGTACAGAAAACAACTACAACTTTATTACAACAATTGTCGTGCAAAATACAACAACACATATGCGGTGAGTTTTGATACAAATATATACAAACTGTGACTCTCATCCCAACCTTGGATAGCACGTCACAATGGCACCTTACATAAAGGTATAGTTAAAAACTGTTTTAGAAATTAAAACCTGTGGGAAGTGCTCAAGGAAACCTTCGTACATGGGAGGCCATTCGTTTAGGTTATGATAGATATCATATGTCCACATAATTATCCTTGGTTGACCCAATAGACCCCAAAGAAAAACGAGAAGATTACTATCATGTTCTTTCCAATGGTGACTCTTCTCTTAACATATAACTATCTCCACTGTCTCCAGTGGAAAATTATATTTCAAATAAACTCCAAGATCATATAGGTAGTGCTCGTAGATATACTCAGCAAGTGAATGTGCACAACCCTGTCTTATGATAACATGAGGTTGCATGTCACTAGACATCTTGTATGATAGTGGCAAAACACCCTTCCAACGTTGGGTTTGCCTCACCCTATTTGATTCACCAAATATAACTACTAAATGATGAATAAAATACAACACACTTTTTTATACTGTTTAGGGAGAACTTCCACCGCTAGAGACCACCGTTCTATTCCCCTGTTATCCCCGCTCAACCCGGCAACGCTCTTATTACCTAAAAGGAATTGTGAAGCAAAAGGGTGAGCACAACTAGCTCAGTAAAGAATATCATGACTAAAGATAATTAAATTATCAATAGCCTTCATCAAGAATAAATCGAGAGATTTAGAACATATGGTAGATGATAAAACTTTTCAACCATAGTTTCGCAATTTAAACAAGCAATCCATTAGAAGAGTCAAATAGACCATAAAGTCTATTATCTTCTCCATGTTAAAAGTCCACCAACAATGTTTTATCCTTGTAACATCAATCAATAGTTCCTGTCCACAATCATGTGAATAACTCATAATCATAATTGTAGTTCTAAATTCCTCTTCTCATCCAGGACAAAGATAATTTTATCACCTGTCTTTACCTGAAACATCAAAGATCATGGTTATACCAAATCACAGTTCTTGTTCATAATCATACTAATAAATTCATCTTTGCACTATGGGCCAAAGATATTCATTAACAGTTCATCTTTGCACTACAGGCCAAAGATATTCAACAACAGATCATCTTTGCACTACAGGCCAAAGATATTCAACAACATGTCATCTTTGCACTACGGGCCTAAGATATTCATCAACAGTTCATCTTTGCACTACATGCCAAAGATATTCATCAACAGTTCATATTTGCACTACAGGCCAAATATATTAATATCTCAAAGAAATATATAATCATTTCAGAATTTATATAAACAATAATTATAACCATGTTGATCAATTCACCTTTGCACTTAAGCTAAAAATATTCAATTGTAAATTCAATGGTCATGATCATACCAGTCAACAATTCATCTTTGCACTACTGGCCAAAGAGAACCCATAGTCATGATTATACCAATAATCTACCCATCTTTACACTCAAGTCAAAAGAAATTCCATCACTAGGGTTATAAAAATGTTATATATGATAATAAAAATAATATAATCAACAACTGCATTTAATTTCAAGAGTAAGATTAATAAATCAACGATAATTTGGTCAGAAAAAGAAACCAATTTTGTCGTGAATAGTACCCGTGAATAGTAACTCGCCAATAGTAACCCCGACATAAAAAAGGTAGAAATTCCACAATAAAATCCATACCAATATTTCGATATAATGATATTGAAAGAATAACATTTCTTAAACTTATAAACAATTTATTTTAATTGTTTACACTTTACTAAATAATGAATTTAATCATCCTAAAATGCCAAACTCATAAGATTTCATCACCAATAACCAAAACCCTCATCAAAAATCTGCATATACCTCATATAGGATTCTCAAGCCATAAAATCCTATTTTCTAATTTTCTTACTTCACATAACATATTTAATTCATTTATTCATAACTAGTTCATTTTCATGAAAAGTACCAAATCAGTATAAACAAATTTTCTTTTCTGGGATTTAGCAGAATATAGTTCCATATTGAACATATATTTTTCTCAGAATTTTTAAAATTCATTTACTATTTTTCATATGGCCAAAACTGCCGAATATTCAGACATTTATCATAAATTTTACTTTTGTCCAAAAATTTAGAAATTTACAGAGTATACTTCTGTTATATACATGTACTCCCAATACAAATTTCACCAATTTTGGAGTTAACCACAAGGAGTTATAAGGGTTTACTTTTAAAATAGTCTTTTCGCATAAAATTCATAACTCTTAATCTATACATCCAAAAATCACCATTTTCGGACACAATCAAGAAAACTCATCAAATTATCATTTCAAATTTTTCTAGAATTTTTGAGGGTCGGAAAAATTATGAAACTGAAAAACATAATAACCCTTAAAATCCCTTACCTCAAAAGAGCAGTACTTCTGACTTAAATATCGGATATAACGCTGAACGAACTTGCGCTGTATAGCAACACTCAAGATATCTAAATACTCACAAAATACACTCGATAATATAGAGAGAGAAAGAGAGAAAGCTTATGTTTCTGGTGTGATTTTCAATTCTAACTTAGCCCTCTATCTATAGGAAAATGTTAGCACGCCGAAGCAGACTTGACCTGCAACCTGATGGCTTTACCTGCTACTATTCCCACCCACCACATTTGAATAAAAATTCCAGCTCATTTCTCACCAACCAAAAGTGGGGCCCACCAATTCTAGAATTTTCCACTAAAATGATAAATTCGGATACTTCAATAATTTTTGAATCAGTCACCTCTTAAAATTCATAACAAATCATACTTTCATTTTTAACGGTTCAAAATTTGTGGACATATACTCAACTTATATATGTATAACATATCCAAAAATAACAACGATCCAACGGTCGGATTAAAAATTATAACTCACGCAATAGAGCTTTAAGAATATCGATTTGATATTTTAATACCTCCAATTTGACAAAATACTGATAAAACACCTCAACATTAATTCCTTCATTTATAACCACATAAATAAACCCATCATTTATATTCACATCAAATAAATATTTCCTTATCATATAAATCAATAATTAATTATTCACAAATAATATTACAGAATCACAATTATGACAACCAGGCCGTTCCCAGGAAAGAGGGGGCTTTGCAATAAGGATTTCTCCTTATTGGCGCGCAATTAGGTGACGAAATCTCTCCTTGACAGAACTTTCTAGATATTGCCAATAGTGCTATCTAATAATATTATTCAAATAATATGAATTATTGATTTGATAATGGAAAATACTGTGCAGTGACAATCATTAAAACAACAATAATATAAAATATCAACGCATCAATTATTGAACCAATAAAATAAAATATTGAACAGTAATTACTGTAACAATTATTGATTAGTGCCTTCTTACGTAAGAATCAATAATTCAAAAATACTATACAATACCGTATGCTACTGTGCAACGACGTGTATTACTATATTTTAACCACCAGGTAATCCAACAGTGTTAACGGTAACAATTACGTTGTTATTTATAAAAACTCAAATTTATCATTTTCTTCATCCGACAGTTATTCTGTTATGGGGCCCACAAATGGCTACGTCGTCGTACGAATATTCTCCGACAACAAGAATATTCCACGACCAAACGAATATTCCCCGACAACAATAAGTATTTTATAGCCACTTGCTTATTTTGAAAAAAAAATCATATAGCACCCTTAACTTTGCTTTTTATCAATTTAACCATTTACTGAATAGTAATTATAAGAAAAATTGAATACTTTTATTTCATAAAATTCGGGGTCTTACACCAACAATGTTGCTTCACCCACCTCATACTGGAGAGCGACACTTTTGTCCATACAATGCCTCGAATGGAGCCACACCTATACTTGCTTGATAACTGTTGTTGTAGGAGAATTCCACCAATGTTAGGTACTTATCCCAACTCCTTTTAAAATCTAGGACACATAGTCTTAATAAATTTTCAAGAGTTTGTGTGACGACCCCAAAATAGGTCCATACCATCCAACCTATTCTAAGTCGCCAAATACATGGTACAGAAAACAACTACAACTTTATTACAACAATTGTCATACAAAATACAACAACACATATGCTGTGAGTTTGGATACAAATATATACCAAATGTGACACATGTCCCAACCGTGGACAACACCTCACAGTGACACCTTACATAAAGGTATACTCAAAAATTGTTTTAGAAATTAAAATCTTTGGGAAGTGCTCAAGGAAACCTTCGTACATGGGAGGCCATGCGTCTAGGTTATGATAGATATCATATGGCCACAGAATTATCCTTGGTCAACCCTAATAGACCCCAAAAGAAAAACAAGAAGATTACTATCATATTCTTCCCAATGGTAAGTCTTCTCTTGACATATCATTTTCTCCACTGTCTCTAATTGAGAATTATACTTCAAACAAACACCAAGATTATATAGGTAGTGCTCGTATATATACTCAGCAAGTGGATGAGCACATCCCTGTCTTATGATGATACGAGGTTGTATGTCATTAGGCATCTTGTATGATAGTGACAAAACACCCTTCCAACCTTGGGTTCGCCTCACCCTCAACAGCTATAGACCACCGTTCTATTCCCCTGTTATCCCCCACTCGACCCAGCTACACTTTTATTACCTGAAAGGAATTGTGAAGCAAAAGGGTGAGCACAACTAGCTCAGTAAAGAATATCATGACTAAAGATAATTAAATTATCAATAGCCTTCATCAGTAATAAATCAGAGATTTAAAACATATAGTAGATGATAAAATTTTATAACCATAGTTGCAGCGGAACGAGCAATCCATTAGAAGAGTCAAATAGACAATACAGTCTATTATCTTCTCTATGTTAAAAGTCCACCAACAATGTTTTATCCCTGTAACATCAATCAACAGTTCCTTTCCACAATTATATGAGTATCTCATGATCATAATTGTGATTCTAAATTCCTCTTCGCACCGGTGATCTAATATAATTTTTATCACATGTCTTTACCTGAAACATCAAAGATCATGGTTATACCAAATCACAGTTCCTGTTTATAATCATACTAATAAATTCATCTTTGCACTACAGCCAAAGATATTCATCCACAGTTCATCTTCGCACCACTGGCCAAAGATATTCAACAATAGGTCATCTTTGCACTACGGGCCAAAGATATTCATTAAGAGTTCATCTTTGCACTACTGGCCAAAGATATTCATCAACAATTCATCTTTGCACTACAGGCCAAAGATATTAATATCTCAAAGAAATATATAATCATTTCAGAATTTATATAAACAATAATTATAACCATGTTGATCAATTCACCTTTGCACTTAAGCTAAAGATATTCAATTATAAATTCAATGGTCATGATCATACCAGTCACAAGTCAACTTTTCACTACTGGCCAAAGAGAAACCTAGTCATGATCATACCAATAATCTACTCATCTTTACACTCCAGTGAAAGAGAATTTCAACATCAGGGTTATAAAAATATTATATATGATAATAAAATCAATATAATCAATATATAGTTTTAATCTCTAGAGTAATATTCATAAATCAACTATAATTTGGTTAGAAAAAGAAACAAATTTTGTAGTGAATAGTACCTGTGAATAGTAACTCGTGAATAATAACTCATGAATAGTAACTCATGAATAGTAATCCTGACACAAAAAGGTAGAAATTCCACAATAAAATCCATACCAATATTTCGGTATAATGATATTGAAAGAATAACATTTCTTAAACTTATAAACAATTTATTTTAACTGTTTACACTTTACTAAATAATGCATTTAATCATCATAAAATGCCAAACTTATAAGGTTTCATCACTAATAACCAAAACCCTCATAAAAAATCTGCATATACCACATATATGATTCTCAAGCCATAAAATCATATTTTCCAATTTTCTTCCTACACATAACATATTTAACTCATTTATTCATAACTAGTCCATTTTCATGAAAAATACCAAATCAGTTCCAAAAATATTTCTTTTCTGGGATTTAGCAGAATATAGTCCCATATTAAACATATATTTTTCTTAGAATTTTTAAAATTCATTTACTATTTTTCATATAGCTAAAACCGCCGAATATTTAGACATTTATCATAAATTGTACTTTTATCCAAAAATTTCAAAATTCACAGAGTACACTGATATTATATAGATGTACTCCCAATAAAAATTTCATCAATTTTGGAGTTAACCATAAGGAGTTATAAGGCGTTACTTTTAAAATAGTCTTTTCTCATAAAATTCATAACTCTTAATCTATACATCCAAAAATCACCATTTTTGGACACAATCAATAAAACTCATCAACATATCATTTCAAATTTTTCCAGAATTTTCTAAAGGTCAAGAAGTAATGAACTGAAAACATAATAACCCTTAAAATCCCTTACTATCCCTTACCTCAAAAGAGCAAGACACTTAACTGGATATCTGATATATTGTTGAATGAAACTTGCAGACGATGAATATCAACTCACCAAGTATCTAAATACTCACAAAATACACTCAATAATCTAGAGAGAAAAAGATGAAAAACTTGTTTCGGTATGATTTTCAATTCTAACTTAGCCCTCTATTTATAGGAAAATTTTAGCAGACTTGACTCAAACTTTGATGGCTTTACCTGCTACTATTCCCACCCACCACATTTGAAATAAAATTCAGCACATTTCTTCACCAACCACAAGTGGGGCCCACCAATTCTAGAATTTTCTACCAAAATCATTTATAACCTAATTTCCGAATCAGTCACCTCTTAGAATTCATAACAAATTATACGCTCATTTTTAACGGTTCAAAATTTGTGGACATATACTCAACTTATATATGTATAACATATTCAAAAATTACAACGATCCAACGGTCGGTTTAAATATTATAACTCATACAATAAAGCTGTAATAACACCGATTTGATCTTTTAATACCTCTAATCCGACAAAATACTGATAAAACACCTCAACATTAATTCCTTCATTTATAACCACATAAATAAACCCATCATTTATATCCACATCGAATAAATATTTCCTTATAATATAAATCAATAATTAATTATTGACAAATAATATTACAGAATCATAATTATGACAACCAGGCCGTTCCCAGGAAAGAGGGGGCTTTCCGATAAGGATTTCTCCTTACTGGCGCGCAATTAGGTGACCAAACCTCTCCTTGACAGAACTTTCTAGACATTGCCAATAATGTTATCTAATAATATTATTCAAATAATATGAATTATTGATCTGATAATGGAGATACTGTGCAGTGACAATTATTAAAACAACAATAATATAAAATATCAACGCAGCAATTATTGAATCAATAAAATATTGAATAGTAACTACTGTAACAATTATTGAGTAGTGCCTTCTTACATAAGGATCAATAATTGAAAAATACTGTGCAAAACCATGTGCTACTATGCAACCACGCGTATTACTGTATTTTAACCACCGAGTATTCCAACAATGTTAACGGTAACAACTACGTCGTTATTTGTAAAAACTCAAACTTATCGTTGTCTTCATCCGACAGTTATTCCGTTATGGGGCCCACAAATAGCTGCGCCGTCGTACGAATATTCCTCGACAGAAAGAATATTCCACGACCAAACGAATACCCCGATAAATGAATATTTTATAACCACTTGCGTATTTTGAAAACTTTCATATATCACCCTTAACTTTAACCTTTTATCAATTTAACCATTTATTAAATAGAAAAATTGAATACTTTGATTTCATAAAATTCGGGGTCTTACAGTTTGAATAGTCCTCTCTAATTGTCCGTCCGTTTGAGGATGGTATACCGAACTGAATCGTAAATCCGTGCCCATAGCTTTCTGCAAGCTAACCCAAAATCGTGAAGTGAATCTTGGGTCACGATCCGAAACTATGGATATTGGCATGCCATGCAATCTCACAATCTCATTCACGTACATACGAGCAAGACGTTCATGGGAATAAGTCTCCCGTATAGGCAAGAAATGAGCAGACTTGGTTAATCTATCAACAATAACCCAAATCGCATCTATGACTTGTGAAACCTTGGGAAGACCAGTAATGAAATCCATAGTAATGTGTTCCCACTTCAATTTCGGAATCTCAAGTGATTGCAATGGACCCTTTGGCACTTGATGCTCCGCCTTTACACGTTGACAAGGTAAACACCTCGAGATAAACTTCGCAATTTCTCTCTTTATATTGCTCCACCAAAATGTATGTCGAAGATCATGATACATTTTGGTACTCCCAAGATGGATTGCAAATGGTGTGTTATGTGCCTCCATCATGATTCTATGCTTCAAGTCAGAATCATTAGGAACACAAAGTCTGGAGTTGACTTAAAGTATTCCTTCTTCGTCGATTCTTGCTTCTGGAATAACACCTTCTTGCACTTTCTTCTTCATACGCATCAGCTCCAGGTTCGTAGCTTGAGCAACTTTAACTTTATCGATTTAAGTTGGTTCTACTCGTATGTTTGATATCATCACGTGGGTATTTAGAGCCGTTACCTCTATCTCCATCCTTTGCAAGTCATACAAAATGGGCCTTTGTGTTAACAACATTGCACTCGTACCTGATATGATCTTCTACTCAATGCGTTAGCTACCACGTTTTCTTTTCCAGGATGATATTGGATGGTATGGTAGTAATCTTTCAACAACTTGAGCCAACGTTATTGCCGCATGTTGAGTTCCTTTTGGGTGGAGAAATATTTAAGGCTTTTATGATCTGTATAGATCTCCACTTTCTCCCCATACAGGTAGTGTCTCCAAATCTTCAATGCAAAAACAACTACTGCCAACTCTAGATCATGAGTAGGATAATTCCTCTCATATTCTTTGAGTTTTCACGAGGCATAGGCTATGACTTTCCCATGTTACATGAGAACGCATCCTAACCCTTTGCCTGAAGCATCGCTGTAGATAACAAATCCATCCAAACCAGATGGTATTGTCAGAACAGGTGCCGACATTAGTCTCCTCTTGAGTTCTTGAAAACTCTTTTCACAATCCTCGCTCCAACCAAATTTTGTATCTTTACGAGTCAGTTGATTTAACGGAGTAGCGATTCGAGAAAATCCTTCCACGAATCTCTGATAGTAACTAGCTAAGCCCAGAAAGCTACGTACTTCGGTCACCGACTTCGGTTGCTCCCAACTTTGTATTGCTTCAATCTTCACTGGGTCAACAGATACTCCATGTTTTAACACCACGTGCCCAAGGAATGCTACTTCCTAAAGCCAGAAATCACATTTCTTCAGCTTGGCATATAACTTGTTATCACGAAGCCTTTGAAGTACCAGCTTCAAATGGCACTCATGATCTTAACGGCTTTTGGAATAGATGAGGATGTCATCAATAAAGACAACAACGAACTGATCTAAATATTTTTTGAACACACGGTTCATCATATCCATGAAAGTAGCAGGAGCACTAGTCAATCCAAAAGGCATGACTAAGAATTTATAATGCCTGTACCGAGTTCTAAAGGCAGGCTTTGGAATATCCTCAGTTTTAATCTTCAGCTGATGATATCCAGAACGAAGATCAATCTTTGAAAAGAATTATGCTCCTTGCAACTGGTCGAACAAGTCATCAATGCGAGGTAGCGAATACCTATTCTTGATGGAAACATGGTTCAATTCTCGGTAGTCAATACAAAGTCGCATACTCCCGTCTTTCTTCCTTAAAAATAAAATAGGAGCATCCCAAGGAGATGTACTAGGAGAAGTTGAATTCTCGGTAGCTATTCGATATGGGGTTTTAGAAATAGGCTTTGTATCAGGTTCAAGGTCAATAAAGAATTCAACTTCACGTTCTGCGAGTAGACCGGGAAGTTCTTTAGGAAATACGTTAGGAAATTCACTAACAATAAAAATATTATTCAAATCTGACGTGTTTTTGTTCAAGTCCGTGACATGGGCTAAGAAAGCTTGACATCCGTTTTTCAATAAACGAATAGCTTTATAGCTTGATATGACAGTGATTGACTTTAGTGGTTTGGTTGTTTGAATTCGCATAACAGGTTGGTTAGGAATATGAAAATTAGCAACCTTACAAAAACAATCAATTTTAGCATGATGAATGGTTAACCAATCAATCCCTAAAATCACATCAAATGCAAGTATTTTCAATGAAATAAGATCGGCAGATAATGTGATGGTTCCAACTTGAATCAAGAAAGATTTATAAACAGTAGATGTAATGAAAATTTCTCATAACGGAGTCTCAACAGATAAGTCAAGGTCTAATTTCTCAAACGTTGAGCACAAGCAGGAGAGATAAAAGAATGGGTAGAACCGGTATCTAATAAGGTATAAACTTCACAAGAGTTTATGATTAGCTTACCCGTAATCACCTCGTTCGGGTTCCTCACGTTTTGGGCAGTCACAACAAACGCCCTTCCAGGAACCACCAACTTTGACTTGTCTGGGACTGCCTTTGGAGTTACCATCCCCGTTGAACTTGGTTTCGCTACAAGACAATCTCTAGCTATATGACCTTTCTTTCCACAGTTATAACACACCTTGGATTGTTGTGGGCAGTTTGGGCTGATGTGTCCCTCTTTCCCGCATTTATAACAAACGACCGGTGCTCGATCTCCTCCCCTAGAAACAGTTGATGTTTGTGCTGACGTCTTCACGTTGTCATTGTTGTACCTTCCCTTCTTGAAATCTCCCCCTGACTCGCTTCTTCTACCATCATGGCCATGATTACCACCAGAGTGGCTACCGCTTTTTTCTGAATGTTTTCCTCCCCGCTGGTTGTCATTGCTCCGATGACTGCTGCCACCGGTATGACCCTGGTTGTGGTCCCTCGGTTGAACATACTCATTATCTCGCTCTAATAATTGAGCCATGTTTACAACATCTGAATATAAAGAAAATTTATGAGAGATAAGATATTGCCGAATCTTAAGTTTTAGACCTCTCAGAAACATCTGTGTCATTCGTTCCTCATTTTCTACCAAATGAGGTGAAAACCTGGATAACTCTGCGAACTTCGCCTCGTACTGGGACACCATCATGTTGTTTTGTTCCAGTCTGATAAACTTTACCTCCTTTATATAACGAATACTTTCAGGAAAGTACTTGTCATTGAACAATTTCTGAAAAGTTTCACAAGACATATTGAGTGCTGCAGGCTGGGTACGCTTCACAGATTCCCACCAGTAATCTGCCTCACCACGGAACATAAAGGTGGCGAATGGAACCTTATGTTCCTCCGTGCATCCCAAGACATTAAATATCTTAGTAATTTGTTTAACCCACGTTTCCGCCTTGATCGGATCCGGCTTTCCTGCAAATTCTGGTGGTCCCAACTCTTTGAACTACTTGGTTGTGACAAGTTGCACATTGCTATCATTTCCACCCGTATTTTGTACACGAGTCTCCTTTGTCTGATTTTGCATGAACTGCAAAAATCTTCTAAACATCCCATCATTCATCATTTGTTCGGTAGTATTATTTACAGGAGGAATATTGCCTTCCTGTTGCACGTTCCCCTGGGTGGTGATTAAAGGTGTCTCCACGGTATCATTCACTCCATTGTTAATATTTCCGGCTGCCATTCTCAAATACTGCCACAAAATAAGAGTTAATTAACAAATTAACATATCACATATTAACCATATGCTCTAACTGACCAACCAAATAAGCTTAGGTATGACACACTAGCGAAGGATTACTCGTCTCTCCCCTCCTTGTTCTATTCTCCGATCTCCGCCACAGACCATATCCCCAAGCTCTGATACCAACTGTGACGCCCCCAAAATAGGTATACATCACCCATTCTGAGTCGCCCAATACATGGTACAGAAACAAATACAATTGTCATGCAAAATACAACAACACATATACTGTGAGTTTAAATACAAATACTGTCTAATAGACAGTATACAAACTCAAAAGGAGTCCTCATTACAATTATTGATACATTATTTTACAAAAATAGTGAGGACTGCTAAAACAACTTTCTAGAATCATCACTTCATACCATGGCTAGTTCCTGCTAAATTCTCACCTCCTGGGAAGAAAAATGGAACAAAAAGGAAAAGGGTGAGCTCAACTAGCCCAGTAAAGAATATTAGACAACTCAAAGATCCATAGTTGGGAGGAGCTAGCTCACGCCTTCCTCACTAAATACAGCTTCCAGTCTCAGATGGCTCTTAACTGGTACCAGATTACCAAGGTCAAGAAACAGTCCAATGAGTCTTTCAGAGAGTATGCTCAAAGGTGGAGGTGCCTTGCTGCTCAAGTTATTCCTTCCATGATGGAATCAGAAATGGTCATGATGTGACTCCCCCAAAATAGGTATACATCACCCATCTTGGGTCGCCAAATACATGGTACTGAATACAAATACAAACTTAATTATACAACATGAGTTGAGAGTTATTACACGAATATTATCTTCTAGACAATATCCAAACTCAAATGGAGTCCTCATTACATTTATTGTCACACTATTTTATAGAATAGTGAAGACTACTATAACACCATCTCGGGCCATCACTCCGTTCCCCGACTAGTTCCGGCTACGTTCTCATTTCCTGAAGAGAATAATGGAAGTAAAAGGGTGAGCTCAACTAGCCCAGTAAAGAATATTAGACAACTCAAAGATCCATAGTTGGGAGGAGCTAGGTCACGCCTTCCTCACTAAATACAGCTTCCAGTCTCAGATGGCTCCTGACTGATACCAGATTACCAAGGTCAAGAAACAGTCCAATGAGTCTTTCAGAGAGTATGCTCAAAGGTGGAGGTGCCTTGCTTCTCAAGTTATTCCTTCCATGATGGAATCAGAAATGGTCATGATGTGACTCCTCCAAAATAGGTATACATCACCCATCTTGGGTCGCCAAATACACGGTACTGAATACAAATACAAACTTAATTATACAACATGAGCTGAGAGTTATTACATGAATATTGTCTTCTAGACAATATCCAAACTCAAATGGAGTCCTCATTACATTTATTATCACACTATTTTATAGAATAGTGAGGACTACTATAACACCATCTCGGGCCATCACTCCGTTCCCCGACTAGTTCCTTTCCACGCTCTCATTTCACTGAAGAAACAATGGAAGTAAAAGGGTGAGCTCAACTAGCCCAAAGAAAGAATATTAGACAACTCAAAGATCCATAGTTGGGAGGAGCTAGGTCACGCCTTCCTCACTAAATCAAACTTCCAGTCTCGGATGGCTCTGACCGATACCAGACACCAAGGTCAAGAAAGCAAATTCGATGAGTCTTTCGGAGAGTATGCTCAAAGGTGGAGGTGCCTTGCTTCTCAAGTTATTCCTTCCATGATGGAATCGAAATGGTCATGATGTGACTCCTCCAAAATAGGTATACATCACCCATCTTGGGTCGCCAAATACACTGCAGATCAATACAAATACAAACTTAATTATACAACACGAAATGAGAGTTATTACATGAATATTGTCTTCTGCATAATATCCAAACTCAAATGGAGTCCTCATTACATTTATTATCACACTATTTTATAGAATAGTGAGGACTACTATAACACCATCTCGGGCCATCACTCCGTTCCCCGACTAGTTCCGGCTACGTTCTCATTTCCTGAAGAGAACAATGGAAGTAAAAGGGTGAGCTCAACTAGCCCAGTAAGAAATATTATGACTAAGATAATGCAGAATAAGTTATCATTAGCCTTCAACAATGTTAAACTGATAGAATATAATCAACAACATGTTTAACTGCAGCGGAATAAGCAATCCATTAGAAGAGTTAAGTAGAGCATGATATCTACTATCTTCTATGATTTAAAAAGGTTTTCATCAATTTTATCGCTGAGACTCAGCTTAATAAATAAACCACATCATCGAATCATCCCTGCACTACGGGCCAAGGATATTCATGTAATCATCAATGGTCATGATTACACCAAATAATCCCTGGTCATAATCATATCAACCAACAGTCCATCTATGCACGTAAGCCAAAGATGACTTTTATCACAATATAAACGTAAGGATGATGATAATGATATAAGCATTTAATTAAATGAAAGCAAAGGATAAATTTTGAAGATTTATAATTTAATTTATCTAGTATTCAATATTGTCCAAATTGTCAACATGATACTTTTGTGGAGTAAAATTCAAGAATAATATCCATGAATCAAAAATATTTTGGACGGAAAAGAAATTAATTTTTTGGGTGAATAGTAACCGGGTGAATAGTACCCCGTGAATAGTACTTCGTGAATAGTAACCCGATATGAAAAGTACCCCAAATACCCGAGTGAATAATATTATAGTGAATAGTAACCAGGTGAATAGTAACCCGTGAATAGTAACTCGTGAATAGTATCCCGACATGAAAAGTGTCCCGAATACCAGAGTGAATAATATTATAGTAAATAGTAACTGGGTGAATAGTAACCCGTGAATAGTACCCCGGGTAAAAATATTGATATTTAATTAGAAAGTTCATATCAATATTCCAATGAAACGATACTGGATGAAGCGCAAAACTCAAGGATATTCTACTAATTTCAAGGATTATAGAAGCAATACTTACCATAGTAAGTTTAGATTTAAGAATATGAAAAGAAATAACATACTGAATCTATGAAATGGATTTTCACCATTATACGATGACGTAATCAAGCGTGAGCGTGTTATTCCGACATATTAAAGGATGAATACAAAAAAATAGTATTCCTTATGAATACGAAAGAAATAATACACCTTACCTTAGTAGAAGGCTGGATACTGGAATAGTGAAGTAGCAGAATACTCTTCTTCTTGCTCTTTATAGTTTCTCTCTCTATAGTGTCTCTTGTGAATCTCAGTGAATTGGTGAGAATGAAAGAAGAATTAAGCTTCTATTTATAGGAGAATGGACTAAATAGTAATTTATTCACGAACGGTCCAGATTGATTTACTATTAGAACAAACGGTCCATATTGATTACTATTAAAACCACAACCGATGGTCCAGATTGATTACTTTTAAAACCACCATCAACGGTCCAGATTGATTAAACTTATTACACTTTGGTACCCCTAAATTTTTCCAAGTTTGCATTATTCCCCTCTAACTTTTGTAATTCACTTATCTTCAATAAACACATTCTTAATACTTCAACAATTATTCATCATTAATATTATAACTCATAATATTTAACAACCAGATCGTTCCCAGGGAAGAGGGGGCTTTCCAATAAGGATTTCTCCCTATTGGTGTGCAATTAGGTGACCAAACCTCTCTTCGACAGAACTTTCTAGACATTGTCAATATTGCAAATAATAATATGAATAACTTTGTTGTCTCAATTATTGATTTAATAATATAAAATATTATGCAGATGATATTGTGACAATAATTGAATCAATAATGTGAAATACTATGCAACAATTACTGTAGCAATAATTGAGTAAACTGAGTGGCTTCTTACGTAAGCATCAATAATCAATACCGTGTCTACTATGCAACCACGCCAGACATCGCATTTCTTTACCACCGAGTAGTTCAACAGCTTAACGGTAAAACTTCCATTTTATTTTTATAAAAGATATTTACGTGGCTTTCTAACTACGACAATACTTCTATTGTGGGTCCACCAATGATTGTCTTGCGTCATTTAATATTCCCCTGTTAAAACGAATATTCCCCGACCAATCGAATATTCACTGACATAACGAATATTTTATATCAACTTGCTTACTTTGCAAAATTTTCCAAATATTACCCACAACTATACCATTATATCATATCCACACCATAATATTAAAAAATATATTTCGAGAAAAATTATTCTTTATTCAAAAATGTTGGGGTCTTACACATGACCTTCATAGACATACAAGAAGCTCCTTTCTATGAAAGAGTCTTAGCTGGCATTGGTAAACCATTTTCTAAAATGATTAAACATGGGGAGATGACTGAGATGGGATTGAAGTCAGGAAAGATTCAAGACCTAGCTGCCCTTAAATCTGTTGCTGAACACATCCAATCTGGAAATTATGGAAATAACCCCCGGAGGGTCCATAAAAAGAAAGAGGAAGATGTTTCCATGATACTACAGGGTCAAAAAGGCAATCAAAACATGCCTATCCAGAGGAGTAATTTCACTCCCTTTCAAAAATAGTCTGCAAACCCTCCATTGCCAAGAGGTGGAGAAGTCAAATGCCCTCGAGTGCTCACACCTTTAGGGGACTCACTTGAGAACATTCTCACTCTTCTGACAACTCAAAAGAAAATTATGCTTCTTCTTCCACCAGCCAACCCTAATGGGAGGGGTTTCAATGCTGCTCAGAAATGTTCTTATCATGTCGGGGCACCTGGACATGATACTCAAGATTGTTGGGCCTTGAAACACAAGATCCAAGATTTAATAGACAACGATGAGATCATGGTCACCAAACTAGATCAACCTCACGTACAAGATAACCCTCTCCCTCAACACAAAGAGGAGGAGAGGAGGTCAACATGATTAATTGGAGCAATGGACAGAGTTCCAATTTTAATGGTGAATCATCCCAGACCATCAAGGACGGTGTTGACAAATGGGATTATGACAAGTTCTAGTTCGCAATGGAACGAAAGATGAAAGCTCTGTGTAAACAGATTGAGTAACTGGCAGAACTGGTGACCTATCAACATCAAGTCACACGCCAATTAGTCAGCCAGGAGCATGCTAGTCAGCTCCCTTTTGTTGTGAATACTCCCTCGTCACATTTAGAGAAAGAAACACAAGAAGACAAAGTGACGAAGAGAGCAAGTGCCAAAGCCCGTAGGGGTTTTGCCAATAAAAGAGAATTCACATACCTGGGCCAACCTATGGAGGTTATACTTCAGATGCTGATCAATGAAGGAAGGATTACTTCCCTTCTTCCTCCAATCAATCCCCATTCAGAACGGTTTAATTCTGATGGAGTATGACAATATCACTCCCATTCTCGCGGTCATAGCACTGAAGAATGTTGGGCACTCCGCCACCTTATTCAGAACCTAATTGATAGAGGTGTCTTGCAGCTAGCAGACGAAGATATTGTGCTATTGGAGAGTGAGAATACTTATCTTACTAAATGGAAGGGACTGGTAGCAGTTATATTTGCTGAGGCTGATGGGACTGTCAAACCTCTCACAATACAAGCAATTCAACTCAAAGGAATTGACAATCCTTTGAAAGTGGCTGCTCCAGAGCCAATCAACTTGCCATTCAGACCACAATATCCTGTTATCAGCTTACAAAAAGTCCCATGGAATTATGGAGAAGCTGAAGGATCCACCTCACATACAACTGTTGCAGCATCGAAGGAGAATCCACTTTATCTTCCCCAACAGGTGATGAAGTCTACCATCAAATCAAAGGGGAAAATACCCATGGAGAAGATTGAAAAATTCCTCCGCACTATGGGTCATAATGAAGCCAAGGTGGTTTTAAGCTTAAGAGAAGTTCTACACCAAATTTTAATCCTGAACTTGGTTTTAACTTCCAAGGATCATAGGAAGATTTTATTGAAGGTTTTGGAAGAAGCCTACTTGCCGACAGCAGTGGATGTGGAAAATTTTCAACATTTAGTTGATCACATTTTTAACAACAATGTGATATCCTTCACTAATAACGACATACCACCCGAAGGGACCGGTCATTGCAAGCCGTTGCACATTGCGGTTTTGTCCTCTTGATACATGCTAGCTAGAGTCTTGATAGATGGAGGTTTGTCTCTGAATATCTATCTTTATGCTACTTTACTGAAGATGAACGCCAATCTCAAACGGATTCGAAGTAGCCAGCCATTCAATCCTCAAAGCTTTCGACGGATCCCGTTGAAATTCAGTCAGAGAGATTGAGCTACCAATTGAGATTGGTCCCCATACATTCTGCGTATCTTTCACGTGCTCAAAATAGATTCAGGATACAACCTGCTATTGGGAAGACCGTGGATTCATATGGCTGGGGCCGTCCCCTCCACTCTTCATCAGCAATTGAAATACATCATTAATGACAGCCTGGTCACAGTCAATGCTAAACCGGAATGTCCTAAACAAAGTGACATACCCCTCATCAGTTTTAATTCAGAAGTTGAGCCGGTCAGTTTTCATGCCCTGGAGGTGAGCAACACTCGCTAGCACCCTATTGGGGTGCCACCTCTCACACTCAAGATTTCTGCCGAAGTAATGTCGGCAACTTAAGAAATGATATCTTTGGGTCATCAGCCAGGACAAGGGCTAGGTAAAAGTCATCAGGGTATTAAGGACCCGATTCAAGTGATCAGTCAAATTGGGACAGCTGGGCTGGGCTATTCTACTAGTTCCAGTCACAGGAATCCTCATAAGCATAATCAGATTCCTCCAGCTTCAGTTACATGACGATTGTCTCCACCTACAAATCCTGAGTCCGCACAACCTCCTGTAAAGGTGCCAGCCAACATAATGGCTATGTTATTTCCGAAGCCGATGCCAGTAAAGGAGAAAGAAGTCTTTGTTACAGACCCTAGAGTGGAAGAAGAGGAACGAAGAATTAAGCAAGACATCGTCAGAATTATGTCAGGCGTACGCATCATTCTCCATGATGAACATACAAATAGATACACCCCAGACGATGATTGCCCAGATGTGATGGTCATCATTCGGGAGAAGGAGGACGATGATAGCCCCTCCATCACTGCAGTCCACCAAAACTTTTCCCTCGACAATTGGAGCAACACTCCTTACATTGGTCTACGAGGGACCCTAAATTTAGATGTGCCTGTACTTGCTGATAAGATGCCTCTTCTCTACAAGGATTGTAACTTTGATATAAAGTTGGATTCAGCCTTGATGGAAATACACTAAGACATTGAGGTGCCTGCGGAGATTAAAGAATGGGTCGAAGATAAACCTAAACCCAACCTTGATCAAACCACTTCCTTTAATCTCAGAACCTTAGAAAGCCCTAAGTTAATCCAGATTGGTTCAAACCTTACCCCAAAGCAAAGGAATGACATGGTTACGCTAAGAACCCAATTCCAGGATGTGTTTATATGGTCTCACGATGGCATGGTGGGTTTATCCACTGACATTGTTCTTCATCGCCTTCCAATTAAAGAGGGATTCAAGCCAGTCAAGCAAAAGCTCAGGCAATTGAAGCTTAAGTGGAGTTTAAAGGTGAAAGAAGAAATTGTGAAACAATTTCAAGCTGGTATTATCATGGTGTGCACATATCCTGAATGGATATCCAACATCGTTCATGTGCCTAAGCCTGGAGGAAAGGTGCGAGTTTGCGTGGATTATCGAGATCTGAACAAAGCTTGCCTTAAAGATAGCGTTTCGGTGCCATTTATCCACATTCTCATTGACAACACTGCTCAATACGACATGTACTTCTTTGCGGATTGCTTCGCAGGATGCCACCAGATTATGGTTGCTGAGGAAGATCGTGAGAAACCTACTTTCATCACGCCTTGGGGAACCTTTTCCTATAGACGATTGTCATTCGGCCTCATCAATGCCGGAGCCACTTATCAATGAGCTATGATGGCTCTTTTTCATGACTTAAATCATAAGGAGATAGAGATCTACGTGGATGACATCATTGTCAAGTCCCGAAGGGAAGAAGACTACTTAGACCATCTCAGAAAGCTCTTCAATAGGTTACGCAAGTACAACTTGAAGTTGAATCCAGCCAAGTGCGCCTTTGGCATTAAATCAGGCAAGTTGCTAGGATCCTAGTCAGCCACAAAGAGATTGAGCTGGATCCCCCCAAAATCCAGGCCATCACGGAAATGCCATTCCTCAAACGGAGAAGGAAATACGGGGATTTTTGGGAAGAATAAACTTCATTGGCAGGTTTATTTCTCAACTCACAGCAACCTATGAGCCTATCTTCAAATTGTTAAGGAAGAACTCCTCCATGAAATGGAACGACAAGTGCCAGAAGGCCTTCCTCACAATCAAAGAGCAGCTAGCCAAAGCTCCTATTTTGGTACCACCCAGGGATGATGTTCCCCTGTTCATGTACCTGTCCATAAGTGACAATGCCATGGGTTGTATTCTAGGACTGAAAGACATAGAGGCCAAGAACGAACTATCTATTACCTCAGCAAAAGATTCAGCAGCAGTGAACACAAGTACACTTGTTGTGCTTTAGCATGGGCTTCCATGAGGTTACAACATTACCTCCATGGTCACACAACCCATCTCATATCCCACGTGGATCCTCTCAAGTACGTATTCAATAAACCCATATTAAATTGACGGCTGTCAAGATGAAAGTTGATCCTACAACAATTTGACATCGTCTACGTGACGCAAAAGTCCATCAAAGGTCAGGGAAATGCGGATCAACTAGCTGCCGCACCTATAGGGGACTTCAAACCCTTGGAAACCTACTTCCCAGATAAAGGGGTAATGGCAATTCAGTAACACCATCAGTACGATACATGCCATACATGGAAAATGTATTTCGGTGGAGCTGTTAATATAGAAGGTTCTGGAGCTGGAACAATTCTAGTATTCGGTATGGGGGAGCAGTATCCCGTCGCCGTCAAATTGTAGTTTATCAGCACCAACAACACAGCTGAGTATGAAGGATGTCTCATGGGGCTAAAACTTGCCCGTTCAATGGGCATTAGGCTGTTAACTGTCTTTGGGGATTTGGAGTTAGTAATCAGACAATCCACGGGAATCTATCAAACCATAGAGTTACATTTGCTGCCTTACCATCGGCAAGTTTTACAGATGGCTTTGGAGTTCGAAGAAATCTCTTTTCTACACATTCCTCATAATATGAATGACTTTGTAGATGCGTTACCGACTTTGGCCTCCTTGATTCACATGCCGGACATGGAACACATGCCAAACGTCACATTTGCCCTGCATAAGGCACCAGCCTATGGGAACTATGTTGGAAAATATCGGATGAGCTACCTTCCATCCAGCACCCATGGTATCAGCATATCAAGGAGTATCTATGAGATGGATCTACACCCGCTGAGATGAGCTTGATTGAGAAAAGGCGGATCCATTGACTTGCTATGAAATTCTACCTGAGCGGAGATGCACTCTGCAAAAGAGATGCAGGACTAGGTCTCCTCAGATGTCTGGACCAAGACCATGCTCAGAGGCTCATGGATGAGGTCCATGGTATAGTATGTGGCCCACACATGAGCGTCCCCCTGCTTGTTAAAAGATCCTCAGGACAGGACATTATTGACTTACCCTCAAAGCTGACTATGATGATCACGTCAAGAGGTGTTATCAGTGCCAAATTCATGGAAATGCCATCCACGCCCCTCTGAGGGAGCTCCACAATATGAGTTCACCTTGGCCCTTCTCAATGTGGGGAATGGAAGTGATCAGACCCATCGATCCCAAAGCCAGTAATGGGCATCGCTTTATATTCACCATGATTGACTACTTCACCAAGTGGGTAGAAGCAGCCTCCTTCCCTAGGGTTACCAAAGAAGTCATCATTGCTTTCATAAAAAATAATGTCATTTGTCGATATGGACAACCAGAGGTAATTGTGTCAGATAATGCTAAGAACCTCAACAACAAAATGATGGAGGAGTTATGCAGTAGATTCCACATCAAACATCTTAACTCCATCATCTACCGTCCAAAGATGAATGGTGTTGTTGAAGCGGCTAACAAAAACATCAAGAAGATCATGCAAAAGATGTCTGCAAACCATAAAGAATGGCCTGACTTATTGCCTCTTACTCTGTTAGCCTACAAAACATCAATGCACACTTCCACTGGGGCAACCCCCTATGCATTAACCTATGGGATGGAAGCAGGGCTCCCCGTAGAAGTTAAAATGGAATCCCTCAGAGTGTTGATAGACGCTCAGCTGGATGAAGACCAATGGGTACAAGACATGTATCACCAATTGTCTCTAATAGATGAAAGGCAAACCACAACTATCTTTCATGGTCAGTTATATCAACAAAGGATCGCCAGATCGTACAACAGAAAAGTCATGACTTGGTTTTAAAGAAGATCCTTGACAACCAAGATCAGTCCAAAGGAAAATTCCCTCCTAACTGGGAAGGCCCGTTTATTGTCAAGGAGGTATTGGCAGGAGGCGCTCTCAGATTGCAGGAAATGGACGGCGATGAATTTCCACAGCTCATCAACTCAGACACCGTGAAATGGTACTATGTCTAAAGTTACCATCAAGCAAACATCCTGGTGTTGGATCATCAGATCACCAGTCATTCTGGTTCTTTAACCCTTCCTCACATATAACTCCTTTCCACACTTTGCCCCTCAGGGAAACACACTCTTCAAGCCAGCAGCTTGGCTTCACTGCGTTCATACAACTTCGGTTATCCCACTAGGGATTTAACCTTTCACACTTGCAGTTTGTCCCCACACATGGGATCAAACTTTTTCACACCTGCAGTTTATCCTGAACTTAGGATTAAACTTTCTTTTTCCCCGCAGTCTGACCTGCACATAGGATCAAGTTCTTTGGCTACGAATCGTCCTGAGGGCCGAACTACGTCGACCTGATCTCCTCTTCAATAGGAGTACGTAGGCAACCATATTTTATATGGCCCGGTCGCAATAAAAAAAATAACAAAAACATTTCTACACCCTTCTCCTTACAAAAACAACAACAACAAAAATATTCCTACACCATTTTCTGCCACATACAACGTTGAACCTCTTACACCAGGTTCGAACTACACAAACATGATCTCCTCTTCAATAGGAGTACGTAGGCAGCCATTTATGGTTCGGTCTCACCCTCTACCACAACACAAATACTTATCATCTGGTACTGGGATCAAACTTTATTCCATCACATTTCATTCGGCTTCAGACCAAAGGGATGGAATTACCTGAACTACTCCTAAATAGGAGATTCGGCGACCATCTAAGCTGCGGTCGTGCCTCAAAGAGCAACACCAATCCATAAGAGATGGAATTAACTAGGCTCCTCCCAAATAGGAGTATTGGCGACCATCTGTGGTGCGGTCAATTTCAGAGAGGAAAGCCACACTCCTCTCCACCTTTCCATACAGAAACCAGTCCCAAGACACCAAAGATGGTAGGGATCCACACAGATCAATGATCTATTCTGAACTATCCAGTGACAACTCAATGTCCATCAATCAAAAAGGAATTAAGAAAACATCAAGATCACAAGTCCTGAAGAAGTAGACAAAATATCAAGCAAGTATCCAGACATATTTAAAAGGGAAGTGATTAAAAATATATTTCCCTGCTACATATATAATGGTGTTTGATATACACAATGTAAATTGTACATGACAAAATGGCTAAGCTAGTCTGTGCAGGAAAATACAAGCTCATCTACAAATTGGTGTATATGCAAGCTATCAAGCCCAACATGGCATCCCTCTCAACAGAAGGAGGTAACGCTGTGGTCTCCTGTACAAGGGTATCCAAGCAAGCCAACAGATCTACAACCATCTATATGGTGACTCTATGTTCATTAATGTATGCGCTCATTTCTGTAATCATGCCAGTGGTAAGAGACCTCACTGTAGTACCATCTGTAATGGCTACGTCCCAGGCACATATGGCACTACCCCTCTCAACTATCACAACATCTCAAGCTGATCTGTCCTCATCCCACTTAACAACAGCGGCATCTCTATGAGCTAATGCCTCGTCTCTCTCTAACAGAGCTACGTCTCTCCCATCAAGGGTTGTCAACATCAAGGCTCTAACCTAATCTCTCTCAAATGTCATCAAATGAAGACTCTGCTCAAAGTACTGTGTTGAATGCTGGATCACAACAGCGCTAGTACTAGGAGATTCTAAAGGAGATGTTGGCAACCCAGTAAGTGGCTCCTCATTGATGTGGGAATCAATGTCCTCCATGGGCTCTCCATCATCTGAATCACTACCCGGCACTTTGGATACTGCCGCAGCCGAAGAAGCCTCTGTCTCAATCCATGTTGAATACTCTGGCGAACAGCCCGGATGGCCAATAGAGAAAACAGATATCTCACGCTGATCCCAATATGCGTACAACCGGAATCGGTCCTCTGCTGATAGATGGCGAGAAGCTAAACGCTGACCTAGCACCCCCTCAAAAGGATGGAAGTCCTAAAACTGGTCAAACTGCGACATCACGGCCAGCGGGTGATAGGTAGTCATGCCCCTCAAGCCAACCAAAGGGAGATAGTCCATGCCCGGAGCATGAGTAATGAAGTTGTAGGGTGAGCTAATCCATGTGCACAGCAGAATGCCAAATGGATCTCTGATATCCGCCAAGAACATCGACCAAGACATACTGTCTGTACACCCCGATGGCTAAAAAGAGTAAGACATAGCTTTATCATGGGTGAAACAATACCCGTGTCGGTGAAAAGTCCTCATCGGTCTCAAGTGTGACCTAAACCACACGTACAACATGACCGAACTACTTGTGTATACCCCTGCAGGGTAAGTGCTGCAAAACGTGGCCGACCTCGGCGTCTCTGCCACAATCATCGGAATAATGGTATGACCCTCCCTGAGAGCTCTCATTGCCATGATAACACCGATATCCAGCTCGTCCATATATCGTGGCATGTACACATACGCCACTATGCACATCAAGAATGCATCCACTCTGGATAAATGCCACTGATCCTCTAGTATGGTGAAATCCTCAGAATAACGAACATAGTTGTCCTCAGAGCCAAATCTGTCAAACATAAAATGCTGGGATATCACGTGGCTGGATGTGATCTCATCCTGCACAACCCTATGCCTCAGGCCCGTGAGAGTCATTAACTGTCGACTCATGTCCCCAATAGCCATATGCACGTAAGGTCTGTCAAGTGGCAGCATCATCAAACATGCATACTCCTCTAGAGTCGAAGTCAACTCCTGGGTCCCAAACCGAAAAACCTGCCTCTCCGGTACCCAGTGATCCAGCATGCCCTCCATAAATCCTGCGGGAACCTGAAATATCAAGAGGGTCATAGTATGCTGCAACATCTAATCTACAGTCACCCTGCCTGATGGTGACATACTATCATACCACGATATAAGACGTGATGCCACCAAAAATGGTGGGGTATGATCTATGCGGCTGACTGTCAAAGAAGACATCTATGTGGGCCGTATCATAAGACCATCCAGGGGTCAATGCTGAATATCTCTGGACATACATACATATGCATAACATGATACATGCATTACAGATAATAGATGGCAATATGATATAGGGAATAAAAAATTGTACATACATTCCTAAGTATATCATCATCTAATACATCATCTCTGTACAGCTAAAAATACAGGGAAATGGGGCACAGACGCCCTACTACTAATAGAGGCCTATCAAAAGATATAGCGAGAATGGGGCACAACCACCCAATATATAACAGAGGCCTATCAAAAGAGATAACGAGAATACACATCAGAAGAAGACAATGGTGTCAATATCTACATCATCAATCCTGTCCACCTGATGCAACTCCTCCTGAGTCCCAGTATCTCTATCAATAGGGATGTCAGGCCCATACAAAGGAGGATCTATGTCAGAAAATCCAAATGGGTCATCTGAGGGGCCAGCGCCTGAGCTGGGATGATCAAACGAATCTGCCTCTACCGGATCTCTGCCCAAATGTCGGATAAAGAAATGTGCCCGGTCCAGTCGCTGGGTGAAACTGTTAATCTGTGTCAAATGAGTCGGATCTCGGATACAGGCTAACCAATCCGTCATCATCACGGATCCTAGAACCATATCCCTCATGAACTGAGTGGCGCGGGTCTTGGCTCCAATGGTACGAGGGGACAACCAATACTGGAATATCTCCTGAGTGCAGGGATCCTCTGACAATGCAAAACCGTCAAGACCAAACAATGGGATATCAATGACGGGTGATTGCGACACAGGCCAATAACGCCTGGCAGGAGGCAAGATCGCTATACGGATCTCTTCTGTAGTGCTCCTAATAGCACGCTCTCCTAAATAGAGCTCCCAACCTCCATCAGTAAAGAAAGGAACCCTACGGGTGGAAATCAAGTACTCAACACCAGTCGGGTACCCATCCTCAAATCCCATGGCCAAGTGCTCCCCAAAATAGAGAATCCATGTGATGACATCAGCTGTCAACAACTCCAGCTATAGGCGGCAATGAGTAAAACCCTCAGCTATAGGGACCTCTGCCAGTATGGAATGATGCCATTGCCGTCGTCGTGGATAGGTATCTAAACCTAACACACTCACAGGACGTAAACATGGAAGCCTCTCATAGGCCCAAAACTGCCAACACAGAGGCAAACATCTGCGGTCAGTAAACACTCTTAACATATATATAGGAAACTACAAGAGAAATACTCACCAGCAAAAATGGGTAGAATTCAAACCAAGCATCGGTCAAGCCCTGCGAACATATACGCATGCCCCTGGGGAAATAGGCAAAGGTGTAGGAACCCCAGTCATACTCTCCTATACGGTCCACTTGTCACGTGGCACTGATCAAAGCGAACGACACCGTAGAAGAGTTATCTGCTATGAAGCAGCCTCTAATGATCATCAGGAACAATCGCCATAGAATGCGATCCCTCACTCTGACATCATCTGGTAAGGGCTCGCTCAACAGCCTACTCATAGCATCTACGCTCAAAGGACCCGTACAGACGGTCCTGCCCTTGAGTACCTCCGTCGAAACTCCTAGCAAGGATCTGACATCAGTAGGGGTAATATCTGTCATGCAAGGCACTGGTGCCCCTCCAAACTCCATACCTATGATAAACTGCCAATCCATCAGCGTCATCATCACCTCACAGTCCAACAAATGGAGTGACTGAGTCTGGTGAAACCTGCGCTTAGACAATGCCCTGAGTTAACCCCAAGGACAACGACGGGGAAGGATGGAAAAGAACGTCCAAAATCCCTAGTCATGCACAATCGCTCTATAGTCAAGATGCAGAGCCTGGTATATGGAGTGAATCCTGAACCATTTCCCTCGAGGCTGTGTAAAGCTGGGAACCTACATGAAATGCAGATCAACATCAAAATCCTTTACTCCTCATCAATAGGAAAGAAGGAAGATTAAGATCTAACGTTATACCTCGTTGGCATGCAAATACATCGAGGGATGTCGACTCAAATCACCCAGGAGCTCTGGGTTTGCCACCTGAATACTCGGGAGGTCCCTACGGGGAACATGTGCAGCAGGAGCGGGGTCTGCAACCGGAACATCCTCCTCCTCGTCCTCAACGTCTGACACATCAACCTAGACTGGACGTATCACTGCCTCAACTAACCAACGAGGTTGTCTGACAGAACGGGGTCAAGGCACTTCAGAAGCTCTCCTCCGTACACCAGAAATGGTCCCGCTAGAACTACTCGGCTGATTCGGATCCATAATATCTAGACAAAAGTCTCCAAATCACCTCAGAAAGGGTGTGGTAATTTCTAACCTGGAGCTTTCTTTTCAAAATTCATTTTAGACTACATGCATGCATGCATTACTTTAACATACATCTACGGTAGAGTTAAAAATGTATGACTATTCAATGCCTACATTTTGGAAAATTTTACCATAGTCCCCTTTGTAAATAAGACTATCCACATGCACATAAGCATGACTAGGTGGCCATTCAATAACACACCTGCCCGCAGTCATATACATACTATATGCATTAAAAATTCAAAGTCATCAATCCATAAGGGTAGTTTAATTACCAGGATTACTTTGCATTTTTACCTTTTCCTCATTTGTCCTCACATAGGATAAGAAATAGCAGAAAAAGGTGCCAATTTGACTATCTCAAAAGTCAAATTTTTTCACATCATTATGTACAACATGGTTTAATACTAACATTTACTATGTTGAATATTTTTTTTAATTTGAGCATGCATATTCACTACTATGTGTTTAGATGCATTTTATGTGATAAGTCATTTTCCAACGGATAAAAACTGGAAAAGAAGACATGCATACGTTACCAGGACAGTGTAGAACACTTGTACAGTGCCAGAATTTTTAGAAAGACGTCCGAACTCAACAGATCTGAAGAAGAGCTCTCATATTTCCTTCGCGGCGCAACATGAAATGACTTGAGAATGCAACCTGCAGCATTAATAACCATCCACAGCTGGCCACAGGTCTATCTGCAGCTACTACAGGTGTACCTGTGGCACCCATATGTGGGTCCCACACCTCCGTCTCGGTCCAGTTTGAGTTGCAACGGAGTTCTCATAAAATGAAAAAGCCAAATCAAGAATAAAAATGCTACGCGATTGAGCGAAATAGCTTACAATCCTGGTTTTTTTCAGATCAAGCCATGGGTCTGCACATCACTCATTGGTATTCTCCCGAGCACAGGGAACACTATGCCGATGATCTCAACTATTATAAATCACACTCGACGATACCTGACACAGGTCCAATGCCGCTAGTTCAGGGTCATCACCCTAATTTTCAAATAGATCCCCGGCGGGGGTTACAATGCAATGTTATTCTTTGACACACATATCAATGAAGGTCAAGTAGCCTTGACATCATTGTAACCGTTGGCAGGTAAATCCAACGAAGCGTCGGAAGCCATCAGATGATTTTAGCCATTGATACACACGTTAACGAGGATCAAACAGATCCCCGGCGGGTGTTATAATGCAATGTTATCCGTTGACACACATATCAACTAAAGTCAAGCAGCCTTGACATCATTGTAACCTTTGGCAGGTAAATCCAACAAAGCATCGAAAGCCATCCGATGATTTCAGCCATTCATACACACGTCAACGAGGATCAAACAGACCCCAACGGGGGTTACAACGCATGTTCCGTTGATACACATGTCAATGAGGATTAAATAGATCCCCGACGAGGGTTACAACGCAATGTTATCCGTTGACACACATATTAATGAAGGTCAAGCAGTCGTGACATCCTTGTAAATATTGGCAAGTAAATCCAACAAAGCATCGGAAACCATCCGATGATTTCAGCCGTTAATACACATGTCAAGGAGGATTAAACAGATCCTCGGCGGGGGTTACAACGCAATGTTATCCGTTGACACACATATTAACGAAGGTCAAGCAGCCTTGACATCATTGTAACCGTTGGCATGTAAATCCAACGAAGCATCAAAAACCATCTGATGATTTTAGCCGTTGATACACACGTTAATGAGGATTAAACAGAACCCCGGCGGGGGTTACAACACATGTTTATACGTTGATTAACACGTCAACGAAGGTCAAGCAGCCTTGACAGCATGCCCAACATGGATTTTTATCCGGTGACGTACGTGTCAGCGAAGGTCAGGTAGCCCTGAGGACACATTTTGTTGGCAGTAAATCCAACAGAACATTGATATGGTCTGGCGATACAAACTAGGGAAGATCAGCATCATCGAGGAGGATCGATGATGGAATATGTTATACACATCCTCAAATAAACAGAGCGTTATCCCCACAGATCTCTTGTACACGAGAGGCACATCTTTGGAATCAAGTTTGTATTAAGGATTAAGGATTTTGGTGATAACCCCAATGTCAACATCCTAAAAGATTTGGATCACACATCTAATCTGGTCATCATTTTCAATCCCCGGTAGAAGCAATAGGGAGCCAACAATCATCGCCAGCATGTTGGACAACAACCCAACGTACATGCATCATACATTTGCATCATGTTGCTGCACTTAGCATTATGTTTATCTTGTTGCATTTTCAAGTGTCTAGGATTCTTTATCATATCCATGCCATTGCATTGCATGAATATGATAAAGAGGGGCATCTGTAGACACTCGAAATTTTCTGCACACCTTTTATTGACATTACAAAAGGGCAGATTCGTCTTTCAGAGATAACCCTGGAAGACAACTCATATCCAATCCGGATACTACTGGAGGTTCAGTCTCAACCCTGGAACACACACCAGGAGTATCAGTTCCAACCTCAGAGATAGCCCCGAGGCATGCAGTTCCAAAACCAGAAATTCCACCGAAGAAGGCCGATTCATCTCGAAGGTAACCTCGAGATATTTAGTCTCAGTCCCGACACTGGGAGTAGCAGTTACCAACCTTGGAGATAAACCCAAGGAATGCATTCCGAAGATAACCCCGTAAATGCTTGTTTTAAATGTATGCAATCAGCTTCAACCTCGGCACTCACACCGAGCCACTCAGTACAAGTCCTGGAGATAACATCTGGAAGACATGCACACCTCATAGATGACACTGAGGACCTTCAACACTTGCAGCAGTCTAATCTCAAAGGATAACCACGAGCAACATCTCATGATCGCTTTCAAACCGGTGATAACCCCCCCTGAGAGAGCAAAGTCGTCATCTTGCCACCTTGACGCCACATCGCGTCGTCTCAACATTTCATACATACATTTCTACATCGTAATGTTCCACAAGAACCAAGGGTGTCCAATCCCGAGTGACTTTTACGTAGGGTAACGAATAGAATTTAAAGCTTGAAGACCGGAGGGCATGGTCCCATCTTCTTGACTTCGTACAACCTCTTATCCCATGTCATTGCGTAACTCTCGACAATAGCAGACCAAAATAGGTCTTATATACCTCAGTCGGATGCCCGGATTGTAATTTTGAAAGTTCGAGCGGATATTACAGTGCATGCGTGCGCGTACTTCAAGATGGTGGGACTCGCGAAGCCCAGGGCACCCCGAGCAGCCGCAAGTACATATGCGGCACCTCCTTTATAAATAGAGGGCTTGGGGTGGCCATTTTAAAAAAGAGAAAAGGCGAGGAAGCCCTATCAAATTTGCTCTGTACTCACCCTATATTGAGTGCTTTCTCATTTTAAACACTTGTGAGCTCACATATAGCTACTTTTTGTACCGGTGGGAGCCGAGTGTTCATCCCTTTAAAGATATAGAAGTCTTCTATGGCAGCCCACTGTAAGCCTTCTCACACACTTTAAAGCCTTTCTCTTCATCTTTGCACACACCATTCTTCACGTTGAGAGTCGTGTTGCGTGTGTTTGCCCGGACTTCGGTCCGTGGTTTTATTTCAGTTGTATATATATATATATATATATATATATATATATATATATATGAACTAACATTATCGAGTTATGCCTCGATTGAGCCTAAACTTCGGTCTGGAACATTTATTTGCTTTCGTATATATATATATGGGACCGCATCCATGGCAACCGGTTGCTGAGAGCAACCCAAAAAGTCAAGGCACAACAGTTTGTAGCGGATGGGACAATAAAAATGGGACTTCCCATTTTTATTGTCCCAACCGCTATAAGTTGTAGCGGCTGGAGTAATTTTGCTATTGTGGCTTTGTAGGTTAAATTTCTTCTTGTGCATGGCATGTGGGACTACCTTGAGAGGTCACTAGTTTGAATGTTTAATGATTGGTTATTAGTTTTATTAAAATAAACTAAATTATGAAATTAATAAGGAGAAATAATTATTAATTATAAAAAATAAATAATTATTATTTATAAAATAATTAATAAATAATTTATTTATTATTTATAACCTTTTATTCACTCAATTAAAAATTATATAATAAATGTTTTATATAAAACTAAATATAAATAAAACTTTTACTTTCATCAATTTATTTATATTTAGTTTTATATAAGTTTTATTTATATTTAGTTTGATGATTGGTTATTAGTTTTATTGAATTAAACTAAATTATGAAATTAATAAGGAGAAATAATTATTAATTATAAAAATAAATAATTATTAATTATGAAATAATTAATAATTAATAATTAATAAGTAAATACTTTATTTATTTTTATAACCTTTTATTCACTCAATTAAAAATTATATAATAAATGTTTTATATTTAATTTATATAAAACTAAATATAAATAAAACTTATATAAAACTAAATATAAATAAATTGATGAAAGTAAAAGTTTTATTTATATTTAGTTTCATATAAAACATTTATTATATAATTTTAATTGAGTGAATAAAGGTTATAAATAATAAATAAATTATTTATTTATTTCATAATTAATAATTATTTATTTTTATAATTAATAATTATTTATTTTTATAATTAATAATTATTTCTCCTTATAAATTTCATAATTTAGTTTATTTCAATAAAACTAATAACCAATCATCAAACTAATGACCTCTCAAAGCGCATCCCATATGCCATGCACAAGAAGAAATTTAACCCACAAAGCCACAATAACAAAATTATCTAGTTATCTTCTGATTTATTAATGAATGGGACAATAAAATGGGGCGTCCCATTTTATTATCCCACCGCTACAAGTCATTGCCTATTGATTTTTGGGTTGCTCTCAAAGAACCGGCATGCATGGATGTGTTCCCTATATATATATATATATATATATATATATATATATATATATATATATATATATATAGTCTCGCTTTGAGTTTACTTACGTGGCGGTTGATTGCTTTTACACTTTATATACATTTCGATCCCCATGGAGGTGCTTCGGTGGTGGTTGATCATGCTCAGATATATATATTTACGACTTTTATATATATACCGCTTCTTCGCTTTATTATCAATTGATGCATCATGTGAGCCTAGGAATCATGTGATCACAGATTCGATCTCATCGGATCTAGATTCGCCTCGTGATGGACATTTTCAACTGTAAGCAGCTTGTAAATTTATTCACGGTGTGTGGATTTCCTCATATGGTTTTCATACCCACAAGGAGTTCGGCATTATTTTGTACATTATTTTATCGAAGGTGCCTCGTATCTCGAAAAATTAAAAACGATCAAGCTGAACACTTAATAAAAAAATGGGAGTGTAAAATGTCTCAATTACTATTGAGCACAAGGGTTTGAAAAACCTCTTTATAAAACATCACTGCCATATCTTGTTTAACACTGAATTTTTATGCAAATTCAAACCCATGTATATAGGTGGGAACGAGGCCTCGCTTTTACTTCCAAATAATTGCACATTGATCCACACACACACATTCATCATATGAGCTTCTTAAAAAGTGGTGGTCACCTTGGTAACACTGGATGTCGGGGTGCCTAACACCTTCCCTCCGCATAATCAAGCCCCTGACCCTATATGAATCTCGATTTTATTGAATTCGCTTAGCGATTAATATCACTAGGTCAATGTGCAACCTTTTCTCGGTTGTGTTAGTACAACCATATAAAAACAATCAAGCGATTCTTAATAAATCCATCGTCGACATTATACATGCTCGGACCTTTTTCACTTATTTTTCAAACAAATCTCACCTAACATGAGAACACCAAAGAACAACAAATGTGAAAAGACATATAAAAATTCGACGTACGACAAAATAATTTTAAAAATTATTTGAAGTTATAAAATTAACTTTTAATAATTTGACATATTTTCCATAAATATTAGTATTTATTTAAACAATATTGATATTTAATTTATTTAATAAATGCATTTAATAAATTTATTAAAAATGATTTTATTATATTAAAAATTATTTTAAATGATAATAAGGTATTTAATAATATTTTAAGTTATAAAATATAACTTTTAATATTTAAAAGAAAATTTCATTAATTTTTAATATTAATGATATTAGATTTATTTAATAATTATATTAAATAAATTAGTTTAAAAATGATTTTAATATTAGAAAAATCATTTTAAATGAAAATAAAGAGTTTAAAATATTTTTAAGTTATAAAATATAACTTTCAATATTTAAAGGTAAATTTCATTAATAATTTAATATTAATTTATTTAATAATTATATTAAATAAATAGTTTTAAAATGGTTTTATTGAATTAAAATCATTTAAAAAGTATATAAATGTTTTAAAAATATTTTAAGTTATAATTAAGGACTTTTAATATTTTGATAAATAATACATTATTATTTAAATATTAATGATAATTATTTAAAAATAATTTTAATTATTATAAAAATCATTTAAGGGTAATATTAATACTTTAAAATATTTTAAGTTATTATAAATAACTTTAAGATTTTGGCAATGGTTTCATTAATAATTTAATATTAAATAAATATTAATGATAATAGAATTAATTAATATTTAAATCTTTTAATAATGATTCCTAGGTGTTTGAAAAATCATGATAAATTATAATAAATATTTAAAAATTATTATAAGTCATTTAAAAATAATATGACTGATATTTACATCTATTGAACTAACAGAATAGAGTTTTAGACTTGATAATTACCCGATAAAGTCGTCGGTACACTGAAATGTTTCAAAAATTGATCTGGACTTAGATAATTTGACTAGATACGTGTTTGTTTGTGATCCAATAACTGTTGAACATACGTGAAAATGTGATAAGGTTATGTGTTGACTGCAAATAGCAGTACTATGTGATATGATATATTATTCTAATCGAACGAATGATCTTAATGATAGGTCTTAATATAAAAGATAAAACTAAGTTGCATAATTGTAAGTAGCAGCTCAGGCAAGTATCCTAACTTTGCATTTACTTTATGCAATGGACATGGGTAAGAAAGTTTCAGAATTATATTATCGTTATGCCATATTATTAAATCTATTGTTATTGATTATGTATTCAATCATTTGTACTCATACAAGTTCTTAAAGTATCTGATCATTGTTTATCAACATAGTATTATTGTATAATCCAGACATTTATTCTGTTCGTTAATTTCTAAATATGGTTTGACAAGTGTCTTCACTTGGATAATCATTGTATTTAATCACATGTTGATGCATACTTATTGGTTTCTAATATGTATACGTCGACTTAAAATCTGTCTAAGCTATTTGATTCAGCTAGACACAAAACTTAAAAATATTGTAGAACATGATAGGACCCTATTGATATCCAACTGAATTGTTTTGGTTCGAATTCCCGACTAAGTATGAACATCCCGAATATAGAAAAACTTTTGGGCGCCTAAGGCGGATAAGATGAACGAAAATATCATTCTTGCATGTAGTATTGATCAATACAGGGCATAACGGGCTGATCACCCCCTGTGCCTATAAGTTATGACAGTTTGCAGAAGAAGTTCTGTTAAACCTTATCGAAAATTGAAAACAAAGTTCATAGTCTATGGACTGCTCTCCATTTATTATCAGTACGTAGTTTAAAAAACTTGATATATAATAGATATGTTATTATTATTGGTTCAGCTTACTTCACAACTGTTGATTCATTGTAGAAGTGTCAAAGAAAACATTTACTTTGTTCAGCTAACACTTATCGTTTACTATTACTTGTTGGTCAATCAAATGCTCATTCTTGCTTAATTTAAATGTTTTCAGCTAAGCGTGATCAACCAGAAGGTTCAGGTAAGAACAAAGATAAAGGAAAGCTGACTGGATAAGTTTATATTATCTTATGTAATAGTTAGATATTATTAAAACAATGATATCTATTATTATCATGTAATGAATGTTTAAAGGTCGCGTACCTGAAATTTAGACTCTGATGTATGTAAATTAAATTTGGTATTTATGTTATTGTTATCATTATTAGTATTATTCTGCTCATAGAAATGGTATCGTGAAGCACCGAGTTCGGGTTTCAAGTACCTGAATTTGGGGGCGTCACAGGTTGGTATCAGAGCCATAAACGTAAATTTGCAAAGGGCCCCGAGACTCTCGCTGGTGACTTCCTTATGTGGAATGCACCGCCGCATCTCAGTGGGGACGCCGAGCCAACCCCGATCGGTGTAAGTGATAGGTACCACTGTGAGGTGCTTTGGTTGGAAGCACTATGAAAGTCACAGGTTGGTATCAGAGCTTAGAGTTAAAAATCTTAGGTAGGATAAACCTTAGGCTATAACCTTAGAATAGAGGAAAATGTTTAAAATACAAATAACTCAAATAGAGTTTAAAAAGAGATGAATTGAATAAATTCATCATCAACCAAAATAAAAGATAATCTATATAAAACTATTATTTGATGTGTGTATATACTATATGTTAATCAGGATAATTTATGTGTGTAGATGTCAGGTGGAAAAGGATTAGGATACCTTCAGATCGTAAAGAAGGAGCCAATATCAAAGCCAATAGCTAAAATAGAGGCTCATAGTGCAAGCAACCCTGATAAGTTGGTTATTGTGGAAAACGTGGTACCATATCCGGAAATGGTAGTATTGACAGATAGAGATTCAGACACTAAAGTTGAAGTTGATTAAGCATCAATGGCTAGTATGTATACGTCGACTTAAAATCCGTCTAGGCTATTTGATTCAGCTAGACACAAAACTTAAAAATATTATAGAACATGATAGGACCCTATTGATATCCAACCGAATTGTTTTGGTTCGGATTCCCGAATAAGTATGAACATCCCAAATATGGGAAAACTTTTGTGCGCCTAAGGCGGATATGATGAACGCAAATATCGTTCTTGCATATAGTATTGATCAATACAGGGCATAACGGGCTGATCACCCCCCGTGCCTGTAAGTTATGACAGTTTGCATATGAAGTTCTGTTAAACCTTATCGAAAATTGAAAACAAAGTTCATAGTCTGTCGACTGCTCTCCATTTATTGTCAGTACGTAGTTTAAAAAATTTGATATAGAATAGATATGTTATTATTATTGGTTCAGCTTACTTTATAACTGTTGATTCGTTGTAGAAGTGTCAAAGAAAACATTTACTTCGTTCAGCTAACACTTATCATTTACTATTACTTGTTGGTCAATCAAATGCTCATTCTTGCTTAATTTAAATGTTTTCATCTAAGCTTGATCAACTAGAAGGTTTACGCAAGAACAAAGATAAAGGAAAGCTGACTGAATAAGTTTATATTATCTTATGTAATAGTTAGACATTATTAAAACAATGATATCTATTAATCATGTAATGAATGTTTAAAGGTCGCGTACTTAAATTTAGACTCTGATGTATGTAAATTAAATTTGGTATTTATGTTATTGTTATCATTATTAGTATTATTCTACTCATAGAAATGGTATCGTGAAGCACCGAGTTCGGGTTTCAAGTACCTGAATTTAAGGGCATCACAGGTTGGTATCAGAGCCATAAACGTAAATTTACAAAGGGCCCCGAGCCTCTCGCTGGTGACTTCCTTATGTGGAATGCACCGAAGCTAGACTCTCCGTAGGGGACGCCGAGCCAGTCAATGGCAAGCTGATAGGTACCACTGTGAGGTGCTATGTTTAGAAGCGCCATAAAAGTCATAGGTTGGTATCAGTGCTTAGAGTTAAAAACCTTAGGTGGGATAAACCTTAGGCTATAACCTTGAATAGAGGAAAACGTTGAAAATACAAATAACTCAAAGTTTAAAAGGAGATGAATTGAATAAATTCATCGTCAACCAAAATAAAAGATAATCTATATAAAACTATTATTTGTTGTGTGTATATACTATATGCTAATTAGGATAATTTATGTGTGTAGATGTCAGGTGGAAAAGGATTAGGATACCTTCAGATCGTAAAGAAGGAGCCAATAGCTGAAATAGAGGCTCAGAGTGTAAGCAACCCTGATGAGTTGGTTATTGTGGAAAACGTGGTACCATATCTGAAAATGGTAGTATTGACAAATAGTGATTCGGACACTAAAGTTGAAGCTGATTAAACATCAATGGAGGTGCAGAATCTGAGGAACAAGGTTTCTTCTCTGGAAAAGCTGTGGGAAATAGAAAAGATGTTAAATAGTCAATTATGAAAGGCATTAATTGAAACAATGGAAGAATAAAATAAGCTTAAAATCCAAATTGATTAAATGGGAGCCAAAAGCAACAAATCGTGTGGAGCTCAGAGCAAGAAGGGGAAAAGAAAGATGAAGGACCGTGACTTAGGAAATCCTGATAATAACCAAGGGAACCTTAACCGAATAGAAAAGTGTGCAAATTGTGATAAGAAACATGAAGGCTTGTGTTGGAAAGGGGAAAATTTGCTACAATTGCGGACATGAGGGACATATCTCTCCTCATTGTCCCAATCCGAAGCAAGGTGTCAGTTTTATTTGTGGGGTAGAAGGTCATTAGGCGAAAGGTTGTCCAAGATCTAGAAAAAGGCGTAATGAACCAGTAGTATAAGTACTGTTAGATTATACGTGTTCTATGATAAGTATGTATGTATAATATAATATTCTCAACTTTTGTATAAGTTGTATCAGTAAATCCCGACTTTTGTTGTCACAAAGGGATATCAGTATGTGCTATGTTATGTAAAGTACTATGAGTTAGTTGAATGAATGTGAATCTATGTTTGATTAATGACATAAGTTTTGTATAAAACTTCGTGTTATATGTTAAACTTATACAGTAAGGTTTAGAATGTAAATTAAATTTATGATTTTATTTAATCAGATAATGCCGACAAAACGTCAAACTCGAAATCAAAGGGCAAAAGAATCTGTCAAAAACGCTAGAGGACAACAACCAGACCCGATGCAAAACTTTGCAAACATTGTAGCTTAGGCTATACAACAGGGAATGCCAGCCGTAGGGAACCAACCAGCCAATCGCTTAGAGAATTTCAAAGACTTTAAAGCGGTCGGACCACCAGAATTCAAGGGAACAGCTGACCATATAGAAGAACAGATATGGGTTAAAGAGATAGAAAATGCGTTCGTAATTGCCAGGGTAGATGAGGGGCAAAAGACAGATTTTTCCACTTATATGATGAAAGGGGAGGCTAACTTTTGGTGGGAGGCAAATCAAGCTAGGGCAGGAGAAGGTGTAGTTACATGGGCTAGGTTTAAGACATTGTTTTTTGAAAACTACCTCTCAGCTAGTATGCAGGCGAGGATGGAAGTGAAATTTCTTGAGTTAAAGCAAGAGAATATGACAGTTGCGGAGTATGCTGCAAAGTTTAATGAGTTGGCTAGGTTTGCTCCGCATCAAGTTGATACATAGGCTAGGAAGGCGAGAAGGTTTGAGCTGGGATTAAAAATCTATCTCTATAACAAGGTGGCGTTGTTGCAGATCTCAACATTCACAGCACTCTTGGAAAAGGCTATCATAGCCGAGGAGGGAAGTGAGGCAATGAGCCTCTAAAACAAGGACAAATGAACAAGGGTAAAGTCGAGGGAGCTGTGAAGGTGGAAACTAATAGTGGAAGTAGGGGTGAGAAAAGAAAAGGTGACAACTTTGGGAACATTCAGGTCAAGCAGGAAGGTGTTAAGAAGTAGGTTGTACAGTGTAAGAATTGCGGGAAGAATCATTCCGGTGAGTGTCTGAAAGGTAAGTTTGTATGCTACAAGTGCGGGCATGAGGACCATATCTCTCCCAACTTCCCCAATCTAAGGATGAACAATGGGTGTTTTCTATGCGGATCGATGAACAAGGTTAAGGACTGTCTGAAAAGGAAAATGGATGCAGGGAGTGTGACTATAGGTAAAGGCAGTGGGACTCTGGCGATCATAGGATCGACTTCAACCAACAAACCGACAAGATTAACCGCGAGAATCTTCAACATGACGGTTTAGGATGTCGTGGCAGCTGTGGATGGAACTCCAGGTATTATTCGTATAACTTTATTTTTCTTATACATGCTTTTCCTATATATAGTAAATTATTTTATAAAGATATTTTGAAGGAGGAATTTGAGTTCTTTTAGAAATCAAAATTTCATTTAATCAGATAGACAAGCTTTGTGTTAAATAGTTAAAGATCAGTCCGATCGAATCTGATCGAGATCTATTTACAATGATTGTGTATGTTATGTACCCTTGTATGTATAAGTTTTAAGACGGTGATTTCGGGGATAGAATCATTATAAGGGAGGGTGAATGTAATAACTCAATATTTTCTATATAAATAAATAAGAAATTTTGCATATAAATTTTTTATTTTATTTTAAAGGTGGGAATATGTATAAGATATAAGCGTAGAATTTATGTGATAAATAAAAATATATTTATTACATGAATATTTATAAATAATTTTATTTTAGAATTATTGATCATTATAAAGTATATTGTTATAATAATTAATTTTATAGTAGAAATGTTTTTATTATTTATTTCTATGAAAATATGTTTATATATTATTTTAATAATATATGAAATGATTATTGGAATTATTATAGTAATTATTTTATTATATATATTTATTTAGATTAGTTAAGTTAATTATTTGAACTTAATTAATAATGTTATATATGCAAGAAAAATCAGATATGGAATTCAAACCCTAATTCTAGATTTTGATCAAGGAATGAGAATAATAATATAATATTAATTTTATTTCAGTGCTATGAATATGTACTGTATGTGTATTTTGAGAACAATTGGTCAATTATGGTATTTCATGCTAAAACCCTAACATCGCTGATAAACCCTATTTCAAAAAGTCAAATATGACTTTAAGACTTTGTTAAGTCGTTATGTAGTCATGTTAATATTAATAATGTCAGGTATTATACTTAATTAGGGAATACCCTAATTATTAGAAACTCGAAATTCTAAAATCAGTAACCCTAATTTGCTAATTGAAAACCCTAATTATTAAATTAGGGACCATAATCGCTAAATGATAAAGCTTAATCCAAATTAGTGGACTTTAAACTCTAATGTTCATGAATAATGTAATTAGATAACCTATGTTAATTAAGAAACCCTAATTTGGAATTTTAGAAACTTTAATTTTTATTATAATTTAAACCCTAAATTGAAATCCTAAAAAACTAAATTTTTGAAAACCTTAGGGTTAAACCCTAAGGGTCAAACCTTAAGGGTTTGGCAAGTTACATTGTTGCCATTAAAATTTTAAGCCAATTGACCAAATTACCCCTCTTGCATAATTGAAGGTAGCTTGTAAATCTTGCCATATATTGGCAAGTCACCAACTCTAGCTCAGTCATTTGACTGAAATATAAAACATATCAGCCATATCATACACCTACATGTATTGCATCCAATTATATATATATAGGGAGAGAGAAAATTTCATTTGTTAGCCTCATTTGTACATAAACTCCTTACCATGTCTCTCTCTCAGGACCCATGAAATATATTAGTGGATCAGTCCCTAAACAAAGCCCCACTATCACTTATAACAGATCAGAGGCATTAAATCAAGAATTTGTTCAAAGTGATGTAGAAACCCTAAACAAATTCTTATCTTTGATCCTCTGTTAGATGTTAGTTTTTTGTCATGCTGGCTACAATATAGAACTATTAGAACACCATAAAATAACACTGAAAGCAAGTTGTGGAAACCCAAAAGTGATCAGTCGAACTGTTCTTATTTTCTGGGTAACCCAGAAAATGAAGAACAACTCTGACAGATAGTTTGAGCTTCCATATCTTGCTTATATGTTGTAATCTGACCCAGATCTTGCGTGATAATTGCAGTACTACATTAGTACCACAAGATCAATATTATAGCTTGCCCAGAAATGTTGTGATCTGACAGTTTTTGTTGGTCAAACGTGGCATCTCAATAACTGGCTATGAATGTCCTTGAGCCTCAAGAACACCTATGGCGACGCTTTCTGTCGCTAAAGGCTATAGCGACAGACTTTTTTTTATTTATTTAATTTATTTTCCAAAAATCATTTATAAATATAAATTAATTTTTGAAAATTACAAAAAAAAAATTAAAAATAATTTCAAGTTATAAATATTAACTTTTAATAATTTGACATATTTTTCATAAATATTAGTATTTATTTAAATAATATTGATATTTAATTTATTTCATAAATGCATTAAATAAATTAATTAAAAATCATTTTATTATATTAAAATCATTTTAAATGATAATAAGGTATTTAATAATATTTTAAGTTATAAAATATAACTTTTAATATTTTAAAGCAAATTTCATTAATTATTTAATATTAATGATATGAGATTTATTTAATAATTATATTAAATAAATTAGTTTAAAATGATTTTAATATTAGAAAATCATTTTAAATGAAAATAAAGAGTTTAAAAATATTTTAAGTTATAAAATATAACTTTCAATATTTAAAGGTAAATTTCATTAATAAATTAATATTAATTTATTTAATAATTATATTAAATAAATATTTTAAAATGGTTTTATTGAATTAAAAATCATTTAAAAAGGATATAAATGTTTTAAAAATATTTTAAGTTATAATTAAGGACTTTTAATATTTTGATAAATAATACATTAATATTTAAATATTAATGATAGTTATTAAAAATGATTTTAATTATTTTAAAAATTATTTAAAGGTAATATTAATACTTTAGAAATATTTGAAGTTATTATAAATAACGTTGATTTTTTGCAATGGTTTCATTAATAATTTAATATTAAATAAATATTAATGATAATAGAATTAATTAATATTTAAATCATTTAATAATGATTCCGGTGTTTGAATAATCATGATAAATTATAATAAATATTTAAGAATTATTATAAGTCATTTAAAAATAATATGACTGATATTTACATCTATTGAACTAACAGAATAAAGTTTTAGACTCGATAATTACCCGATAAAGCCGTCGGTACACCGAAATATTTCAAAAATTAATCTGGACTTAGATAATTTGACTAGATATGTGTTTGTTTGTGATCCAATGATTGTTGAACATACATGGCAATGTGATTAGGTTATGTGTTGACTGAAAATAGCAGTACTATATGATATGATATATTATTCTAATCGAACGAATGATCTTATTAATGATAGGTCTCTATATAAAAGATAAAACTAAGTTGCATAATTGTAAGTAGCAGCTCAGGAAAGTATCCTAACTTTGCATTTACTTTATGCAATAGACATAAGTAAGAAAGTTTTAAAATTATATTATTGTAATGCCATATTATTAACTCTATTGTTATTGATTATGTATTCAATCATTTATACTCATACAAGTTCTTAAAGTATCTGATCATTGTTTATCAACATAGTATTATTGTATAATCCAGACATTTATTCTGTTCGTTAATTTCTAAATATGGTTAGACAAATGTCCTCACTTGGATAATCATTGTATTTAATCACATGTTGATACATACTTATTGGTTTCTAGTATATATACGTCGACTTAAAAGCCGTCTACGCTATTTGATTCAGCTAGACACAAAACTTAAAAATATTGTAGAACATGATAGGACCCTATTGATATCCAACTGAATTGTTTTTGTTTGGATTCCCGACTAAGTATGAACATCCAGAAATATGGGAAAACTTTTGTACACCTAAGGCGGATAAGATGAACGCAAATATCATTTTTGCATGTAGTATTGATCAATACAGGGAATAACGGGCTAATCACCCCCATGCCTGTAAGTTATGACAGGTTGCAGATGAAGTTCTGTTATACCTTATCGAAAATTGAAAACAAAGTTCATAGTTTGTCTACTACTCTCCATTTATAGTCAATATGTAGTTTCAAAATTTTGATATAGAATAGATATGTTGTTATTATTAGTTCAGCTTACTTCACAACTGTTGATTCGTTGTAGAACTGTCAAAGAAAACATTTACTTTATTCAACTAACACTTATCGTTTACTATTACTATGAAGGGCCCCGAATCCAAGGTCCCGAATCACCGCGGATCTGGTTCGATCATTCTATAACTACTATTACTATTTACGGAAGATGTAAACATAAATTGTTTATACATTACATTACACACTATTCCCCAAGGTCGAGTAACCTTAACTTATACATAATTCATAACTTTTCTAACATATAACAACATTAATATCATACAATACAAATCTAACTGCACGCGTCTCCTAAAGCTGGAACTGTCTTGGACCTTTCCTTGTATCCGACGTATTCGCCTTAATCTGCAATGTTTTATCATGATATAGCAAGGGTGAGCATAAGGATTGCCTATCAAGTTTAAGTTCAACAATATAATGATATATCATGATTGAAAGAGTCTGAATAATAAGCTGGCTATAATTCAACAATATAATTGTGAACTAGCAGGAAAAAATTAATGACTGAACAAGTATTATACATGAACAAATATATCTGAACCAACTGGTAATGAAGGTGATCAGCCTTTCATACCTGACTTATATATGCAATATGTACAGAGTTAAGTAAAACAAACTTGCATGAACCGTTGATTATCGCAATGCAATTTATAACGCTTTATTCGAAGACCTAATATTAATAATATAGATCTCCAATATTAGAATAATATCATCACAATATAATACTATTATATATATATATATATACATAGAATAACCTAAACACATAACCCTATCAGTCTATAACACACATAAGACACGGTATCAAGTCAAACTATCGGCAATTACATCTTGATTCCGATTAAAGTTCTAACGTCCCGATTTGGCCTAGTGACAATTCTTCGAGTTTAAGTTCAATTAAACTCGCTTAACACTTAAAAAATTATCTCGAGATAATTTTAATATCAATCAAAATATTTTCTAAGTCTCATAATAATTTTAAATAATTATTACTATTTATCGTAAATTTTCAATCATTAAACACGTATTTAAATGAATTAAATACCACATAATTCTTTTATCATTAATATTTATTTATTATCAAATATTAATGAAATATATGCTATGATATTATAAAATATTTATAATATATCAAAGTATTTTTAATACTTTAAAATCATATTTTTATGATTTTTAATCATTTAAATCCATTATCTCGATAATCGCTTTTAATATTAAAATATTAATATTTTCATGACAAAATATCAAAAGTTATATTTTATAACTTCAAATATTTTTATAATACTTAAATCATATTTATTTGATTTATAAAGCATTAATTACTATATTTCCATAATTTATTTAATATATTTATTAAATAAACTAATTATCATTAATATTGATTAATTAATGAATTTCATCACAAAATATTAAAAGTCACTAAAAATAACTTAAAATATTTTCTTTGACCATAATATAATTTTTCATGATTTTTCAAGTATTTAAATCATTTTTAAATCATTTATCTCATATTATAATTAAATAAATTAAATACCATTTATATTCCAAAAATATTAAATATTTATGAAATATACTCTAAATAATTAAAAACTATTTTTCAGAATTTAAAATAATTTTTTAGAATTTATTATGTATTTTTAATAATTAAAAACTATTTTTTTATATTTTTAAATAATTTCTAAAAAATAATTAATTAGAAACTGTCGCTAAAGGGCCCTATAGCGACAGAACCGTCGCTATAGGTGTTCTTGAGCCTGTTCTTGAGCTTCAAGTCAGACTACATGATACCTACTTTGACCGACTATACTTCTTTGTCTGTCATGATTATTAGACATGTTAAATATTGATCGTGTAGTGTTTATGTAACACTACACAAATCAATCATCAACTATATCATATAATCACATGACTGCAAGATACAAGCCCCTAAAGTCGTTGTCAGAGGCCTGCTGGGTTTTCTGGGTAACCCAGAAACCCAGGCAGTTACAAGTGACTTCCTTGTGGCTCAATTTTATACATTTTCCAGTCATGTTTCCTGTGATGTTAAGGTTCCAATGTATAGTAGGTATGTCAAGTTACATCAAACAATCATCAGATCAACTTATAAACATCAAACGAGTACGATCTAGGTCGGTCAAACGGATGTCAGGAACTGTTCTTGACGATTTCTGGGTTTTCCAGATTTTGTCAAGAACAGTCGGTCAACGCTTGTTTGACCCTACTTATTTATGATTATGTTAATGCTATGCGTGAAATAAAGAATTAATAATGTAGTCATAATGTCAAGCTACAACGTTCAAACAACAAAATGACTAACACAACTTAACAGAAGCAAGATCAGGGGCTACAAAAACTTGTCAGACCACCTGGAAAATTTCTGGGTTGCCCAGATGCTTACTCCCGTGATCGGTCAACGCTATTTGACCGATCATAACATGAAATCTAGATCCGATCTGACCATGATTCAAGTTGCAGATTAAAGATAACATGTCATACTACAAATCTATAACACAAAACACAGAAAACATCAAACACACACGGATCTAGAGGCCCTGACATTGGACTGTCAGACACCATTTTTCCAAATTTCCAGATTTTTCAAAACTTTAGATTTGAGCATCTAGATGTTATGGATCCATGACCCAACAACCCAGATCTCTAATTGACACCTTATAACACATATTTAACCAACAACTAACATTAAACATTAACATAAGATTAAAAGATTTCAAAATTTTAGGGTTCTTACCACTTTGAGCCTTGATTTTTGATTCTGACCCTTTGATTATGTTCTTAACTTGATATGAACTGATCATGCTTCATCTTTTCTCTCTCTCTCTCTCACTCTAAGTCTCAAAATTCTAGAGAGAGAGGGTCTAGGGAGAAAATGAAAATTAAAGTAGCTCTTTCTCTCTCCTTAATCTATTTATTTGCTACTTGTTGCTATGATTTAACAAAATTCGGCTGGTATGGCTGATTGCTGTGATATATTAGCACATGTGGGATATCTAGAGTTAGTCACCAACTCAATATATTGCAAGATTTGCAAGCAATATAATAAATAATGCAAGAAGGCTATTTTGGTCATTTGGCATTTATTTTTAATGGCATTTTTGACATTTTAGCCAAACCCTTATGCTACGTTTGGATTTAAGGGATGGAATAGAGTAGGGAATGGAATAGATGAGGGAATGGAGTGGGATATCTAGAGTTAGTCACCAACTCAATATATTGCAAGATTTGCAAGCAATATAATAAATAATGCAAGAAGGCTATTTTGGTCATTTGGCATTTATTTTTAATGGCATTTTTGACATTTTAGCCAAACCCTTATGCTACGTTTGGATTGAAGGAATGGAATAGAGTAGGGAATGGAATAGATGAGGGAATGGAATAAGGAAGGGAATGGAATGATTTTTTTAATATTCCATGTACATGTTTGGTTGATATTATGAATACATCTAAGAATGAAATAAATAATTAGAAAGTGACCTAAATACCCCCAAATGTTCAAATTTAACTTAAATTCAATTTATATTAAAAAATTAACACATATTTCTCTAGATTTTTTTTATAATTATATTCTTCTTTTTTTTACTATACTTTTTCATATAATTTTTCATATGCTTTTTTCATATAATTTTTCATATACTTTTTCATATAATTTTTTTTTGGGGGGTGGGGTGGTGGTAAGGTGTATACATAATCACATAATATTATTTTTTTTGGGTGGGGGTGGGGTGGGGTAAAGGTGTGTATACATAATCACATAATATTTTTTTTTTTGGGGTGGGGGGGGTGCATGGGGGGGTGGGGGATGGGGTGGGGGGTAAAGAGGTGTATACATAATCACATAATATTATTTTTTTTGGGTGGGGGTGGTGGGGGTGTGGTTTGGGGGTGGGGTTGGGGTGGGGTGGGGTGGGGTGTATATATCACATAATATTATATTTTTTTTGGGTGTGGGGGGGGGTGTGGGTGGGGGGTGGGGTGTGGGGGGTGTGGGGGTGGGGGGGGTGTGCGTGGGGTGGGTGGGGGTGGGGGTAAGAGGTGTATACATAATCACATAATATTATTTTTTTTTCAGGGGGTGGGGTGGGGGAACCCTATGATGGTAAGGACATGTGTATACATAATCACATAATATTATTTTTTTGGGTGTGGGTGGGGGTGGGGTGGGGTGTATACATAATCACATAATATTATTTTTTGGGTGTGGGTGGGGGTGGGGGGTGGGGTGGGGGGCATTAGGGTGGGGGTTTGGTTTGGGGTTTGGGGAGTGGGAGAGTGGGGGTGGGTGTGTGGGTGTGGGTGGGGTTGGGGTGGGGGTGGGGGTGGGGGTGGCTCTCCTCTTTCACTTTACCTCTCTCCTCTTCTTTCGCAGATCGATATTGATTGAATGAATGATTCTTAAAATATTAAACGATACACTAATTGTGACGCAAAATAGGTATACATCACATATTCGAAGTACAAAATACAAATACAACTTAATTATACAACTATCGTAAAGTACAAAAAACATAAGTCGTGAGTTTTAATACAAATATTATCGCCTAGACAATATACAAACTCAAATTCAATATTATTACATTTATTTTCCACTATTTCACCAAATAGTGAGGACTACTAATGCTATCATCCGTCCGCCACTCCGCTCCCCGACTAGTCCCTCGCCACGCTCTCATTTCCTCAAGAGAACAATAAAAGTAAAAGGGTGAGCTCAACTAGCCCAAGAGGGAAATATTATGACTAAGATAATGCGTAATATATTATCGTTAGCCTTCAACAAAGTTAAACCGATACAATATAACAACCATCAAGTTTAACTCAAATTAACAAGCAATCCATTAAAAGAGTCAAGTAGAGAATAAAATCTACTATCTTTTATGATTTAGAAGGTTTTTCATCACTTTTATCACCGGGACTCAAATTTTAATAAATAATCCACATCATCGAATCACCCCCGCACTACTACCAAGGATATTCTTTAGTATCACGACCACAATTATCCATGCACTACGGGCCAAGAATATTTGTGTATTCAATAATGGTCATGATCATGCCAACAATCGTCCCATCAATGCACTACTACCAATGAGGACTTTTTTCCACATCATTTGTAACATTACTACCATGATTACAATCAATAATCCTCGGTCATAATCATACCAAGTCCATCTATGCACTATAGGCCACGTATGACTTTCAACAAAATATAAAACATGAGGATGATGACAATGATATAAGAATTCAATAAAACAAGTTCAAGAATTAATTTATCCAGAACTAATAACGCCCAAATTGTCAACATGATATCGCTTTGTAGAGTAAAATTCAAGAATGCTCGTAAGAATATTTTCATGAAAAGATATCGACGAAGCGCAAATATCAAGGATATTCCACTAATTTCATGGAGTATAGAAGTCAAAACTTTAACCAACCGAGTATAATAAGGAATGGAATAACAAAAGAAATCACCAGCATGCGATAGACCAAGACAGCAAGTTATTCCAATGTAATAATAAATAATCTAATCAGTCCAACAAAAAACGCACAAATGTGATATTCCAACAAAATAATAAAGATTTTAATCAGTCCCAAAACGCATGAAATTCCATGTATGATAAAGATATTCCAATGTAATAATAAAGATTATGGAATCAGTCCCACCAGAAAACGCATGCATAAGATATTCCAATGTAATAATAAAGAATTTAACCAGTCCCAAGAAATGCACGCATGTGATGTTCCAACAGTAATGATAAAGAATGGAACAACAAAAGAATTTCACCAAGTATAGGTAGCTCACAGACATATAGGTTATTCCAATGTAATAATAAAGAATGGAATAACATAAGTTCTCTTCATGGATAAGAAAGAAATAATACTCCCTACCTTAGAAAAAACCGGATACTCGAATAAAGAGAGGTAGCAGACTTCTCTTCTTCTTTCTATAATTTCTCTCTATAATAATCGCTTCTAAAGCTTTTGTGAATTGGTGAGAAATGAAGGAAGAATGAGCTTCTATTTATAGAAAAATATAGTTTCGATAATCGCACGCTTGGGGCTCAAAATTACAAAGACAATACCTCCAACTTTTCCTTTATTTTTAATTTAGTCATGGAAGTATTATCAAACTTGCACCACCTCCCCCCTAATAGTAAATAATGTGATTCAATAGTAAATTATGTGAATCAATAGTTCTAGACATGTGAAAATACGAATTACAAGATAAGACTCTCCATCTATACCTCCATTTTAACTTAGTCATGCAAGTATTATCAATCTTGCACCAACTCCCCTAATAGTAACAAGAATGTGAAACAATAGTATACACATGTGAACAAATAGTTATAATCATGTGAAATAATAGCAATCAATTGCTCATTTATCCTGCTAAATACCCGATCGTCAATATAACCTCCAGACATCAATTATTATCGAAATAATTGTCGATTTTCACTAACACAAATAATTCCAACACAATGAAACCATTTTATCAAAATATAAATTTTGAAATTTCAAAGTTTGATTTTTCCCAAAAAAAGTCAACTCGTCAACTTTTTTCACCAAATAGTGAATTTCGGAAAATTTTGTGTTTATAGACTATTTTACTAATTTCATCGTTCCGACTCAAATATCACGTCCAAGCTCCAAATTCAACTCCTAACACAACTTCAATTTTAATAACATTCATCATTAATATTATAACTCACAATATTTATCAACCAGTCGCTCCTGTGAGAGAGGGGCTTTCCAATAAGGATTTCTCCCTATCATGCCGCAATTAGGTGACCAAACCTCTCCTCGATGTAACTTCTAGACATCAGTAAATATTGTAATTTAATAATATGAATAACTTTGTCGCCTCAATTATTGATTTAATAAAATAACATATTATGCAGATGATACTATGACAATAATCGAATCAATAATACGAGAGATATGATGCAAAGAATTATCGTAGTAATAATTGAGTATAACCGAGTGACTTCTCACGTAAGCATCAATAATCAATACCGAAAGGCTACTAGCTACTATGCAACCACGCCAGACATCAGATTTACTTTTACTACCGGGTAGTTCAACAGCTTAATCTGTGAAACTTCCGTCGTTATTTTTATAAAGTATTTTTGTCGCTTTCAATCCGACAATAATTCCGCTGTGGGGTCCACCAATGATTGTGCCATTATACTAATATTCCTCGTTAAAACGAATATTCCCCACCAATCGAATATTATATAACAACTCATGATTTTTTTAAAATTTGTAAATATTACCCACAACTATAACATTATATCAAATCCACACCATAATATTCAAAAATATATTTCGAGAAAATTTAATCTTTATTCAAAAGTCAGGGTCTTACAACCTCCCTTCTTATGAAATTTCGCCCTCAAAATTAGGGTGCGACTGGTATGTCAAGAGGTAAGGATATCTTGATTTCATCTCGATTCTAACTCCCAAGTCATTTCTTCCACATCGTGGTTTCTCCACAAAACTTCGACTTGAGGTATAACCTCGACGTAGAATATGATCCTTTTATCCAAGATTTTAACAGTAACTCTTCATACGCTAAATCTTCCTCTATCTCATCCGGTTCTAATTCAATAATGTGGTTCGGTCTTTCACATATTTACGTAATATAGATATGTGAAAAACGTTATGAACACGAGACATACATGGCAGAAAGCGAGTCTATACGCCACGCTCCTACTCGATCGAGGATTAAAATGGGCCAATGAATCGAGGGTCGAGCTTTCTCTCTTTCCAAATCTTGTAACTCCTTTCCATGGAGCAACACGTAATAACACACGATCTCCAATATCGAATTCCACGCCCTTTCGATGAAGATCAAGATAACTCTTTTCTCGATCTTGTGAGGTTTTTATACGTTGTCGATCGTTTGAATCTTTTTCGTAGTCATACGTACATCAACTCCGGCCCCAACAACGCTGCTTTCACCCACCTCATCCCAAAGATACCGAGAACGACACTTTCTTCCATACAACGCCTCAAATGGAGCCATGCCAATACTTGCTTGATAACTGCTGTTAGAGGAAAACTCCACCAATGGTAAGAACTTATCCCAACTTCCTCAAATCAAGGACACAGTAGTCTTAATAGATCTTCAAGAGTTTGAATAGTCCTCTCGATCGCCCATCCATCTCGAGGATGATATGCCGAAGCTAAATCAGAAATCTGCGCTCATAGCTTTTTGCAAACTAACCCAAAATCTTGAAGTGAATCTTGGGTCTCGATCAAAAACTATGGATACCGCATACCATGCAGCCTCTTACAATCTCGCTTATGTACATACGAGCAAGACGCTCAAGTGTATAAGTTTCTCAGATAGGTAGAAATGAGCGAGACTTGGTCAATCTATCAACAATGACCCAAATCAGCATCTATGCCTTTGAGAAACCTTGGGAAGACCAAGAAATTAAATCCATAGTAATGTGTTCCCACTTCCATTCTAGAATTTCAAGTGGTCAGCAATGGACCTTTTAGGTACTTGATGCTCCGCTTCGACTCGCTGACAAGTTAAACACCTCGAGATAAACTCGCTATCTCTCTCTTCATATTGCTTCCACCAAAATGTATGTCAAGATCACGATACATTTTGGTACTCCTGTGATGGATTGCAAATCTGTGTCAGGCGCCCCATCATGATTTTATACTTTAAATCGTGGTCGTTAGAACACAAAGTCCGAGTCGACTCAAGTATTCCTTCTTCATCGATTCTTGCTTCCTAAGATAAAGACCTTCTCAGACTTTTCTTCTTCATACGCATTAGCTCCAGTGTCCGTAGCTCGAGCAACTTTAACTTTATCGATTAAAGTCTGCTCTACTCAGATATTTGCCATCATCACACGGGTCCCTCGAGTCTTTATCTCTATCTCCATCCTTTGCAAGTCATACAAAATGGGCCTTTGCGACAATATCGCACTCAGATTCGTATATGATCTTCTACTCAATGCGCCGCCACCACGCTCGCTTTCCCAGATGGTATCGATGGTATGATCATAATCTTTCAATAATTCAAGCCAACGCCATTGTCGCATGTCGAGTTCCTTTTGAGTGAAGAAATATTTGAGGCTTTTTATGATCCGTAAAGATTTCCACTTTCTCCCCATACAAGTAATGCCTCCAAATTTTAAGTGCGAAACGATAAATGCCAACTCTAGATCATGAGTAGGATAATTCCTCTCATATTCTTTGAGTTCACGTGAGGCATAGGCTATGACTTTCCCATGTTGCATGAGAACACATCCTAACCCTTTGCCAAGCATCACTAGAGATGACAAATCCTCCGAGCCAAATGGTATTGTCGTAACAAAATGCCAAATGAGTCTCCTCTCGAAGTTCTTGAAAACTCTTCTCACATTCCACGCCCAACCGAATTTTGATCTTTCGAGTCACCGAAAGTTAATGGAGTAGCGATTCGAGAAAATCCTTCCACGAATCTCCGATAATAACCAAATAATCCGAGAAAGCTACGATTTCATCATCGATTTAGGTTTCTTCCAACTTTTGAATAGCTTCAATCTTTGTCGGTCAATGATATTCCATGACTTGATATCACGCGCCCAAGGAATGCAACTTCCTCAAGCCGTAACTCGATTTCTTCAACTCGGCATATAGCTTGTTTTCACGGTTTTGGAGTATCAAATCAAGTGTTGCTTTCATGATCTTCACGGCTTTTGAATATATGAGGATGTCATCAATAAAGACGACCACAAAAATGATCCAAATATTCCTCAATACTCGGCTCATCATATCCATGAAGGCAAGCAGAGCATTAGTCAATCCAAAAGACACGACTAAGAATTCATAATGCCCGCATCGAAGTTCTCAAGGCGCCTTTGAATATCCTCGCTTTAACCTTCAATCGATGATATCCGTAACGAAGATCGATCTTTGAAAAAATTTGCTCTTTGTAATCGATCAAACAGTCATCAATACGCGGTAATGGGTACCTATTTTGATGGTGACATGATTCAACTCCCGATAATCAATACAAAGTCGCATACTCCCATCTTTCTTCTTCACGAATAGTAACAGAGCACCCCAAGGAGACGATTAGACGAATGAAACCAATGTCTAACAATTCCTCGTAATCGGGTCTTTAACTCCTCAAGTTCAATAGAGCCATTCGATATGGGGCTTTGGAAATGGGTTTTGTACCGGTTCAAGGTCGATACAAAATTCAATTTCACGCCTGGGGTAGCCAGAAGTTCTTCGTGGAATACGCCAGAAATTTATTAACAATAGAAATATCATTCAAATCGACGATTTTTGTTTAAATCTGCGATATGAGCTAAGAAAGCTTTCGACATCCATTTTTCAATAAACGAATAGCTTTTATGGCTTGAGATGACCGTGATTGATTTTAATGGTTTGGTCGCTTGAATTCGCATAATAGGTTTATTAGGAATATGAAAGCTAACAACCTTACGAAAACAATCAATTTTAGTATGATGAGTAGTTAACCAATCAATCCCTAGAATCACGCCAAATGCAAGTATTTTTAAGGAGATAAGATCGACAGTAACGTATGTGCTACCGATTTGAATCAAACAAGACTTATAAACAAAGGATGTAATGAAGGTTTCTCCTAATGGAGTTTCAACAGATAAGTCAAAGTCTAATTTCTCCGAGTCAAATTTAAACGCTGAGCGCAAGTAGAGAAATAAAAGAATGGGTAGAACCCAGATCAAATAAGGTATAGACTTCACTAGAGTTTATGATAAGCTTACCCGTGATAACCTCGTCGTTCCTTCGCTTCCGGGAGGTCACAACAAACGCTCTCCTCAGACTACCGGCTTTTTTTTTCTCGGGACTACTTTTGGTGCCTCCATCCTAGCCGAACTTATCTTCTGGTGAACGACAAAAATCGAGCTAAGTGACCTTCCCTTCCATAATTATAACACGCTTTGACTGGCATCGCTAGCTTTGACCGATGTGTCCCTCCCTCCGCATTTGAAGCATATGATAGTGGTCGCTTCTCCTTCCTTAACAACGGGTGTCAGCCCGACGCCTTTCCATCATCATGTTGAATCTCCTTTTCTTGAAATGTCCATTTTTATTGTCTTCGCTATGATTACCACCGGCGTGGTTACCATTTCGCATGTTGATTCCTCCACGCTTGTTGTCACCGCTTTCACGATCATTACCACCGGTATTTTCATTCCGCCGGCCGCTTTCTTCGGTCAAGGCTGACTCATATCGCTACCCCAATAATCGAGCCCTATTTACAACATCCGAATACAAACACGCTTTATGAGAAATAAGATATCGACGATTCTCCTGCTTTCAAACCTCTTAAAACATTCGCGGCCATTCGCTTCCTCATTATCGACCAAATGGGATGCAAACCGAGATAACTCCGCAAATTTAGCCTCAGATTACGACACACTGGCCATATTGTTTTGTTCCAACTTGATAAACTCCACCTCTTTCATGTGACGAATACTTTCGAAAGTACTTGTCGTTGAATAGCTCTTGAACTTCTCCCAAGACATCTTGAAAGGCCCAGTCGGGTACGCTTTACGATTCCCACCAAGAATCCGCCTTTCACGCAATACATGAAGGTGGCGAAGGGAACCTTTTGCTCCTGAGCATCCCAAGACATCAAATATCTGGATCTACTTTATCCATGCTTCACCTTAAGTGGTTTTGCTTCCAATAAACTCCGGTGGTCCCAGCCTCGAATCTGCTTAATGCAGAATCGTCCGAGAGTTTCCAAAGTTTCCACCTACATTTTGGACAGAGCCGCTTCTCCGATGTCGATGTCGCATGAATTGCATAAAGCCTCCTAACATTCCATCGCTCATCATTTGGTCAAGTTGTTGTTTGCATGAGGATTGTCGCCTTCCCGATGCACATTATTCTCGATTGTTGATCCGCGGAGACTCAACGGCCTCTTGTGCTCCATTGCTATTCTCAATATTCTCGATGCCATTTTCAAATACCGCCACAAAACAAGGGTTAATTGACATGCAACATATTATCCATATACTCGACCAACCAAATTAAATACCAAATAAACTTAGTAGGTCATACTAGCGAAAGGAATTCCCCGCCTCTCCCTCCTAGTTCTAGTCTCACATCTTAGCCAGTGGATCATATCCCTAAGCTTTGATACCAACCGCGACGCCCCAAAATAGGTATACATCACCTATTCTCGAGTCACAAATACACATGGTACGTAATACAAATACAACTTAATTATACAACCGCAAAAAGTACGACAAAAATATAAGTCGAGTTTTAATACAAATATTGTCGCCTAGACAATATACAAACTCAAATTCAATATTATTACATTTATTTTCCACTATTTCACCGAATAGTGAGGACTACTAATGCTATCATCCGTCCGCCACCCGCTCCCCGACTAGTCCCTCGCCACGCTCTCATTTCAAGAGAACAATAAAAGTAAAAGGGTGAGCTCAACTAGCCCAAGAGGAAATATTATGACTAAGATAATGCGTAATATATTATCGTTAGCCTTCAAATGTTGTTAAACCGATACAATATAACAACCATCAAGTTTAATCATAAATGAAAAGCAATCCATTAAAAGAGTCAAGTAGAGAATAAAATCTACTATCTTTATGATTTAGAAGGTTTTTCATCACTTTTATCACCGGACTCAAATTTTAATAAATAATCCACATCATCGAATCACCCCGCACTACGCCCAAGGATATTCTTTAGTATCACGACCACAATTATCCACGCACTACGCCAAGAATATTTGTGGTATTCAATAATGGTCATGATCATGCCAACAACTCGTCCCATCAATGCACTACTACGCCAATGAGGACTTTTTTTCCACATCATTTGTAACATTACTACCATGATTACAATCAATAATCCTCGGTCATAATCATACCAAGTCCATCTATGCACTATAGGCCATGTATGACTTTCAACAAAATATAAACATGAGGATGATGACAATGATATAAGAATTCAATAAAACAAGTTCAAGAATTAATTTATCCAGAACTAATAACGCCCAAATTGTCAACATGATATCGCTTTGTAGAGTAAAATTCAAGAATGCTCGTAAGAATATTTCCATGAAAAGATATCGATGAAGCGCAAATATCAAGGATATTCCACTAATTTCATGGAGTATGAAGTCAAAACTTTAACCAACCGAGTATAATAAGGAATGGAATAACAAAAGAAATCACCAAGCATGCGATAGACCGACATAACAGCAAAGTTATTCCAATGTATAATAAATAACTAATCAGTCCCACAGAAACGCATGCATGTGATGATATTCCAACAAAATAATAAAGATTTAAATCAGTCCCACAGAAACGCATGCATGCATGTGATATTCCAATGTAATAATAAAGATTTTAATCAGTCCCACAGAAAACGCATGCATGTGATATTTCCAATGTAATAATAAAGACGGAATCAGTCCCCAAAAATGCATGATGTTCCATTCCAATGATATTCAAATGTAATAATAAAGAAGGAACCAATCCCATGTAGAACGCATGCATGATGTGATGTTCCAAATGTAATGATAAAGAATGGAACAATGTAAGAATTTCACCAAGTATAGGTAGCTCAGATAGATACAAAAGTTATTCCAATGTAATAATAAAGAATGGAATAATGTAAGTTCTCTCATGGATAAGATAAGAAAGAAATAATACTCCCTACCTTAGAAAAACCGGATACCGAATAAAGGAGGTAGTAGTACTTCTTCTTCTTTTTCTATAATTTCTCTCTATAATAATCGCCTAAAGCTTTTGTGAATTGGTGAGAAATGAAGGAAGAATGAGCTTCTATTTATAGAAAAATATAGTTTCGATAATCGCATTTTGGGGCTCAAAAATTACAAAGACAATACCTCCAACTTTTCCTTTATTTTTAATTTAGTCATGGAAGTATTATCAAACTTGCACACCACCTCCCCCTAATAGTAAATAATGTGATTCAATAGTAAATTATGTGAATCAATAGTTCTAGATATGTGAAAATACGAATTACAAGATATAGACTCTCCATCTATACCTCCATTTTTAACTTAGTCATGCAAGTATTATCAATCTTGCACCAACTCCCCTAATAGTAACAAGAATGTGAAACAATAGTATACACATGTGAACAAATAGTTATAATCATGTGAAATAATAGCAATCAATTGCTCATTTATCCTAAGTAAATACCCGATCGTCAATAATATAACCTCCGACATCAATTATTATCGAAATAATTGTCGATTTTCACTAACACAAATAATTCCAACACAATGAAACCATTTTTATCAAAAATATAAATTTTGAAATTTCAAAGTTTGATTTTTCCCAAAAAAAAGTCAACTCGACTGACTTTTTTCACCAAATAGTGAATTCCCAAAATTTTGTGTTTATAGACTATTTTTACTAATTTCATCGCTCCGACTCAAATATCACGTCCGCTGCTTCCAAATTCAACTCCAACACAACTTCAATTTTAATAACATTCATCATTAATATTATAACTCACAATATTTATCAACCAGTGTCGCTCCTGAAAAGAGGGGGCTTTCCAATAAGGATTTCTCCCTATCATGCCGCAAATTAGTGACCAAACCTCTCCTCGTAACTTCTGTACATCAGAAATATTGCAATTTAATAATATGAATAACTTTGTCGCCTCAATTATTGATTTAATAAAATAACATATTATGCAGATGATACTATGACAATAATCGAATCAATAATATACGAGATATGATGCAAAAAATTATCGTAGTAATAATTGAGTATAACCGAGTGACTTCTCACGTAAAGATCAATAATCAATACCGCAGTGCTACTACGCAACCACATGCAGACATCGCATTTTTTACTACCGGTAGTTCAACAAGCTAACTAGAAAACTTCCGCCGTTATTTTCATAAAGTATTTTTGTCGCTTTCTCAATCCGACAATAATTCCGCTTGTGGGGGTCCCACCAATGATTGTGTCATTGCATTTAATATTCCCCGTTAAAACGAATATTCCCCACCAATCGAATATTATATAACAACAACTTCATGTGTGCTTTTGCAAAATTTTTACAAATAACATTTGTAAATATTACCCACAACTATAACATTATATCAAATCCACACCATAATATTCATTCAAAAATATATTTGATCGAGAAAATTTAATCTTTATTCAAAAGTGCAATAAGTTTCTAAATCATCTCAAATGGTTTTCTTACAATGGACGTCTCCTGATGTGTAATAATTGATTGATGTATCTGAAAGAAAAAATCGTACCTTGTTGGACATGGTGCGATCCATAATGATTTTACCAACATTCCAGTACCCTTATGGGGTCATACCCTAGAAATGGCTGCATATCTACAAAAAGGTAACCTCCAAATCCAACCCAAAGACTCAATTAGAGTTATGGACAGGGAGGATTCCTAATCTTAAGTATGTTAAGATAAGGGGTTGTCCAGCTTATGTGAAAAAGGTTTCAAAAGGATAAGCTTGGGACAAGATTTGACAAGTACAGATTTATGGGACATCCTAAAGTAAGTTTAGGGTATATGTTCTATATTCCTAATTAGCAAAAGGTGTTTATTGCGACACATACTACCTTATAAGATAAAGGTGTTTATCATTGAAAGGGCTAGTAGGAGGATAATAGATCTTGAAGAGTTCAAGAACCACAAAACACTATAAGTCAAATAAGATGAACCTGTAGATAGACCTATGGTACCACAATCGTAAATCTGGAATAATGCTGAAGATACCTAGGAAGAATGGATTCATCATAGATGATGATGAAGAGGTACACATCATAAAAGATGATGATATAGTTATATACGATGAGGTAAGAGTTGTAGACACTCAAAGAAATGGATTGAAGCAAGCTTCTCATTCAAGAGTAAGACTGCCAACTCCATTGACAAGCCCCTGCAGTTGCTCCACATGGATCTCTTTGGGCCAATCCCAACAACTAGTCTTGGAGGAAAAAGATACTCTCTAGTTATAGACGATGACTACACCAGATTCACATGGGTATTCTTCCTAACCTCAAAGGATGAAACGAGCTCCGAATTAATCAATATGTTTAGACTGGTGATGAACGAGAAAGGAGAGAAAATCAAGTCCATAAGGAGTGATCATGGAAGAGAATTCAATTTCTCAGAAATAGACAAGTTCTGCTCAGACAATGGCATCACTATAATCTCTCATTCCATGAACTCCTCAACAAAATGGAGTTGCTGAAAGAAAGAACAAAACCCTGATAGAAGATGGAAGGACTCTACTAGCAGCAGCTAAATGCTCTTCAATACTTCAAGCGTAAGTCACCAACACCGTGCATGCTGCTACACGAGAAATAGATCATTAATTCACTCTACGATCAAGAAGATGCCCTACGAACTGTGGAAAGGAAGGAAGCCAAGTGTCAGCTACCTTTATGTCTTTGGATGTGCTTGCTATATTCTCAACAATGGAAAGCAGTATCTGACAAAATTCCAGCCCAAGTCAGACGAAGGAATCTTTCTTGGATATGCCACAGATAGCAAGGCTTACAGGGTGTTCAACAAGAAGACACTGAAAGTTGAAGTCTCAATACACATCATCTTTGATGAAACTGACTTAGACAAAACAGTACCTCAAGACACTACGACCGATAGTGCAGACACTACGAATGAAGTCGTCGAGCTCAACATTATGATCGTAGTGCCAGATAGTGAAATCGTAGAGCATGAGAATGTGATCATAGAGAGGTCCATGCAAGACAGCGAGACTCCACTCCAAGAAGAAGAAATAGACCTTGAAGATTTAAGACAGGAAGGCATCCTGGACGTATGTCCCAACCGTAATGAGATGGGCAAGAGATCACACTCGTGGATCTAATCATTGGAGATCCGAAAAGTGCGAAGTCAAAACAAGAGCCGCTACTCAGAATGAATGTTTTATCTAAGCTTCACGTCACAAATAGAGCCAAAGAAGATAGAGGATGCTATGGAAGACTCCAGCTGGATAGAAGCAATGCAGGAAGAGCTCAACCAATTTGAAGGAAGTAAAGTATGGAGATTGGTACCAAGACCAAAGAGCCATCCTGTTATAGGAACTAAGTGGGTCTTCAGAAACAAAATGGATGAAGATGGGGTCATAACCAGAAACAAGGCAAGATTAGTGGCAAAGTGTTATTCTCAAGAAGAAGGTATCGACTACGATGAGACATTTGCACTGCTGCCGGATCAGAAGCCATCGAAATCTTTCTTGCCTTTCAAGGCTCACATGAAGTTCAAAGTCTTCCGGATGGATGTCAAGAGTGCATTTCTAAATGGAGAACTCCAAGAAGAAGTCTATGTAGAGCAACCTCCGTGTTTCATCAATCCATCTCTTTCCAATTATGTCTATAGATTAGATAAAGCCTTATATGGTCTTAAACAAGCACCTGTAGCATGGCATGAAACACCGACTAACTTCTTAATCGAAAATGGGTTCACTACACGTAGAGTAGATACCACACTATTTCTTAGAAAGCATAAAGACAAAGTCTTACTAGTTCAAATCTATGTTGATGACATTATCATCGGTTCTACTTGACGAAAAGTTATGCAAGAGATTCTCTAAGCTAATGCAGAGCAAGTTTGAAATGAAAGCATGATGGGTGAGTCAACTTCTTCCTCGGATCGCAAGTAAAGCAGATCAAGAAGGAATTTTCATAAACCAAGCCAAGTACATCAAAGACCTACTAAAGAAGTATGGCATGGAATCACCTTTCCCATGAAAACACCAATTGCTCTCCCGCAACCAAGCTTCGACAAGGATGAGAAAGGTAAAAGTATTGATATCACTCAATACTGAGAGGTATGATAGGTCTCTTTATACCTAATCGCTAGTAGACCAGAGTATAATGTTTGCAACATGCATATGTACTAGATTTCAAGCTAACCCTAAAGAGTCACATTTGTCTGCTGTAAAGAGGATCTTCAAGTATCTCAAGGGTACACCCTACTTGGGGCTGTGGTATCACAAGGAATCCTCATTTGAACTAATAGGATACATTGATGCCGATTTTGCAGGATGCAAAATAGATAGAAAAAGTACCAAAGGGCACTCACAACTTCTTGAAATGGACTTGTGTCATGGTTCAAAGAAAAAGCAAAACTCAAGGTCTACTTCAACCGCAGGTTTAATATATTGTCACAGGCAAATTCTTTGTACTCAAATCCTATGGATGAGAAATTAGCTAGCTAACTATAGGTTCGATTTCAAATCTATTCCCATACATTGTGATAACACAAGTGCCATAGCAATAACTCATAATCCTGTCATGCATTCTAGGACCAAGCATATAGAAATAAGGTATCACTTCATTAGGGATCATGTGCAAAATGGAACTATATCTTTACAATATATCCCTACTGAAAATCAACTTGCTGATGTTTTTACAAAACCACTAGATGAATCCAGATTTAATAAGTTAATAAGTGAGCTAGGGATGCTAAATCTACAACCATGAAATATATGCTCTAGATTGTGCTAACCATGACATATACAAATGGTGAACTCAAAATTGTAGACATGATTAAGGGAAGTTCACGATCGAGAGAGTCGAATGCATAACTACCTCAACGATCGTAAAAAGGACTCAACCATCTTAGTGCAGACTCAACGATGACAAAAGCTCATCTTGTGATGACAAGCTTCATAACAAGGCAATCTCTCTAAGAGGTGGCTCAGGAACAAACCTAACCCTTGAATCTCTCCAAGAGGTTGGCCCTTCCCAAGCTGCCTTAAAAGAATGTTTTATCAAAAACTCATCATAAGGATTCGGACAGACTCGACGATCATAGGACAGACTCGACGATCGTAGGAGACAGACTCAACGAATGCTGATCAGACTCAACGACTGCCATACACACTCGACGATCGTAGGACAGACTCGACGATAGTAGGACAGACTCAACGAATGCTAATCAGACTCAATGACTGCCGGACAGACTCGATGATCGTAGGACAGACTCGAGATAGCAGGATAGACTCAACGAACATAAGACTACCTCAACGATCGTAGTCTTCGTAAGGACACCTCAGCTCCGAAAAGGCTAAGGGCAAATCAGTACATTCCTGCACAGTCAAAATCGTAGAGCCAAACAAAAATCGACACATGTCCCACTAAGTGAAAAAGACAGAGGGAAGTTACAAGTACAAATTGAAATCATGTAATTGAAATCTGAAGTTCAAAAGATTATCTCTCTCATCCTCTTCCTCTCTCTCTCAAAGCGAAACCCTAAATCAAGAAGAAGCTCACCAGATCTTACCTCCAACTATAGAATCAATGGTCGCTTCAAATGTGGTTTCAAAGCTGCTGACTCTACTTCGACGAATTCAAGATCTGCTTCCACCAAAATTTCACAAGACGACGCTAGCCTTATCAAGAAGGCGGGTCTCAAGAGGCGCTGAAAGCAATCGATACACTCATCTATCCCAAGCTAGTGAAGGAGTTCTATAAGAATGGTGTGTTCAACACAACACCATCACTACTCGAGTAAAGGAGTAGAAATAAGACTAAAGGAAGAGGACTTCAATCTGCCCTAGGTTTCAAGAATGAAGGACACCCATTCTGTAGACAAAGATAAACTTCCAAGAGGGTCTAAGGAAAATGCATCACAAGAAAAACCCTCTCGTAAAAGGATACAAAAAGAAGGAGTTCCCACAAAGGTATGAATTTTTGGTCGACATTATTGGAAATGCATCTGCTTGAAGAGCTCTCGGGTCACGACTCGAAGAATGAAGCTCAACTAAAGCTCATGACGGCCATGTTTTCAATGGCATACAACTCAACTATGTAGTCAGACACTTGAGTGGATCGGCGGATGGATCCTCAACTCGAAGAAATCAAAAAGCCCTCTAAAGATGCTATATGGGCGTTTCATAAGTATCATTTTGCAATCAGCACTGGGTGACAAAATTGGGGATGAAGAAGGAGAAGCCATAAACCCAAATCGAAGAATGACCCAAAGAAGCTTGTTTGAAAACAAGAAGAGAAACCCAACAGAGTGTGTATGAATGATGACAGTAATCCAAAGAAAGAACTCGGGATCTACAAGAATGCAGCATTCCCGAAACATGTCTGTCATGTCGGAAGAAGAAGAAGAACAAGAAGGAGAAATCAACAAGGAAGAACCTCCGCTTCTTTCCGTAAAAAGCAAGGGCAAGAGAAAGCTAAGAGCCAGCCAGATCGAAGAGCCTCAAGGATCTACAACTGACATTCCTGTAGAGTCCTCTGATATATAAACTCTAAGGAGGTTAAGAAAGAAGCAGCAGCAAGACGAAGCTGAAGAGGATCAAGCCACCATATCACAGATCATAAAGAAGAACAAAATTGGTCATAAGTCCAAAAGACCAACAGTTGCTTCTATCGTAGAGTCTCTGTTATTCTCTGAGACCAGGCCAAGTGTGGTAGAAATGGAGGAAGCTGCTTAAAGAAGAGTGGATGTTCAACATGACAAAGCTAAGACTTAAGAGAGTCCAGAAGTTGTGGCTAAACCCAACAAATTCAAAAGAAAGCTGGTCAAGAAGTATATTCTTGAAAATGAAAAAGTGATGAAAAAGGAAGCCAAGAATATGGCTGCAAAAGAAGAACTGTCCCAATCAAATAAAGAGGACAGTGCTCCAGCTAAGGGGGAGATCCCCGAAATTCTCATGATAGAGAATACACCGGCAGAGGGGGAGAAATCTACAGCTCAAGAAGATGTTCCAACTAAGGGGGACTTGCTGAATCTACAAGAAGATGATCATGCTGAGGGGGAGCCCCATGATATCCACTCGGCAGAAGAGGAGATTCCTGCCCAAAATCAAAATGTCCCTACCAAACATGAAGAGGAACCAGTAAAAGGTCGTTAAGAGCCCATTGAGATAATGGAATCCTCAAATGAAGATAGTGAAGAGGAAGAAGAAGATGATGATCTTCAAATCACCGTGTAGGGGAAAGATGGATATAGAGCTATCTCAGACACTCAACTGCTTTTCCTATCTACCCATGATGGCATACCATCAAAGCTCAAATCCTGAACTCATGGGATCACATGTTCTGGAGCTTCAAGGAATATCCAGCCATCTCAGTCCTAGCTCATGGATTTCCAGGGAAAGTCATCTTTGCCAAGAAGTCGCTACTCAACCATTCCTCATCAAAAGACAACTGAGGTATTGTCTATTCCTACTAAATTCAGAGTTAATCACTTATCATCATCTTCATTTAGCTATTTTTATGAATTCCCTCGATGGTCGGAGGTGACTCTCAATCCAATAAATTAATTTCCATTCATGTAGATCCCAAAATTCTCAGAATCAAGAACCAAATGAAGTCAACTTTACCTCGCAACCACAAATCACTATCTCTACGATTCCGCACTCCAACCACATCGTAGTCCCACATCAAAATCGTAGAGTCGCCATCCCGCACATCCAAACCCAAGCCCTCCATCCGATATACCTTCCTCCTCATCAAATGACTACTTTAGCCTTGATCTCGCTCTTTACAACTTGCAAGATCAATCCCAACAGAGAACCTCTCCAATTAACAATCCACAAGCAAATGATACTCTCCCAAGCCTGCCTGCCTACCAAGGATGACTTGAAAGAAACTTCTGAGCAAATGGTCAAGTCTATAGAAGCGAGTCTGGAAACTCACTCTAACCTCATCAATATCCGGCTGAATCAAATGATCACAGCTGCAAATAAATTCCCTGGCACTATGAATACTGAGCTTACAAAGAGGCTAAGGGAAATTATCATAGAGATTTTGAAGAGTATGTCAGACAGAGATGAGATCCACTTCCAGATAGCTACCAAACAAAGAGAGGCTGTACTCGAAATGCAGAAACACCAAGACCTTCAACATAAAATTATACTGGACAACATCCTCAACTTGAAAGCTTCTGTCTACGACTTCCAGCAATCTTATGCAAATCAAGAAAAACATAATGATATGATTCTTTCAGTTCTCCAAAATACAGAAGCAAGATCTGAAAAACAGATCAAGGAAAATAGAGAGGACATTGCTCAGACACAAAGCCAACTTATCGAGCTTGTCCAAGGTGTTAATCGATCGTCTCACGATATTCAAACCTCGATGTCGACATAAAGGGGGAGAATAAAGGGAAAGGAGTTCAGTGGAGAACAAGGCAGAGGCGGAGGAGGTCATGGAACTCAAAAAAGGGGAAGAGGACAATATCAAGCTCAAGCATCACGAAGCCCTCCTGCAAGACAATTCCACAGTCAAACTCAACGATCTGATCAACAGAGAATTGTAATGGCTATACCATTAAGCCGTCAAGAGTCAACTCCCAACTCACAAGATGTGTCTACTGTACGCATAAGAATGCCAACTGGAGATCCTGCATTCATGCACAGGCATAAGGAGAATCCAATATTAAGTCTAAGCAAGCCGGGAAGAGTTAAAGGTAAACGAGGAAGCTCAAAGAAAAGAAGGGTCGAGGAGTACGCCAACCCACCTCCACTAAAGAGGTCAAAGAAACAGAGATAAGTTGAAACTTAAATTTCCTATTGATGTAATGCTGAATTGTAATATCTTCTTATCATCAATAAATTTATGCTTATTCTCTAGAAATTTCAGCTGCTCACTAAAATACTAAGTCATGTTTAAATTTCCTGCAAATGCATCTAGTCACTAATAATCATGACAACAACAAATCTCCTTGGTTATGTCAACATCAAATAGGGGAGATTGTCAGAATGCATATTATGATTTGATGTTATAATGTATATGCTAATGATTATTTGTAAGGTCCTTCAATGAATACATGTACAAGGACTTAGTGATAGATCAAATTGTTAGGTTGATCTGAGCTCTCAACGTGTACAATTATGTTAGGGAATGTATAGATAGAAAGATCAAAACTGTTAGGTTAATCTAGAGATGTAATAGATTAGTATTGAAGAAATCATAGTGCATCAATCTGATCAACATTTCAGAAGTCAAGGTAGAAAACGTAGAGCCTTAAGATCGTAGTATGCCTGCCTTGAAGGGACTCTTCAAAAATTGTAGAGTAGTCCCAACGTCTGCCGAGCCATCTCCATAATCGTAGTATGCTGAAGGAAACACGAAGTTTGCAAGTCAACGATCGTAGTGTGCTCTCGGGAACGTAGAGTCAACAACACGAGCAAATGAAGATCGTAGTGTGCAAAGGTTTAAGGGAAATCGCAGTGCTCTCGACTGATAGCATCATAGTGTGCAAAGATGTCAAAGACGCTACGATCTGAATTGTAGAACACCACGATCCAAATCGTAGAGCATCATCTGTCTCATGTCAGAAGACGTCGAGCCTCATGATATGTGATTTCATTATGTGAGAAATGGATCCTAGACGCTACAGAACTCATCAGTCCCAAAGTATATGAAATATCCTTAGTATGCAACAAAGAAGCGTATTGAAGAAGCTAAGGATAGTAGCATGGGTAAGAGGGACAAAACACCTTTGCAGGTGGTAGGTGAGAAAGCAGCCTGCAGTGTCAATGGGCCAGAATGCAGAATTCAGAAGATGTGCAGAAATATCTCCATCACAGTACAGAAAGTTCAGACGCATTTAATGCCACAACGGATGGATCCAACTGGATAGTTTTCAACATCACATATATACAGATCGATGTATGAGAGAGAATGTAAGCAAGCATCAACAAACAACGTGAACATCTCTCTCAAGCTCAACTCTACGATCCGAGATATTGCAAAGCTTGCTCACCACTCGCTTCTTTAGAACAAGTGCTTACACAACGAATCGAAAGTAAGCAACCATCAAGAACACAACATTATCAACCAACTCAAAGAAGAGTACCAAGTTTGCTTGGACTTGAAGAATTCAGAGAAACTATAAGAAAGCCAAGTCTCATCGGACTCAAGAGTTCAAGAGTGAACTAAGAAGTTCCTGATCACCGGGTCTAGAAGGAATTTGTGTGATTCGTAAGTTGTAACAAACATCCTTAGTGGATATCCTACTCGCTGAGTAGAAGAGTGACTAGAGCTTTAAGTGCTCAAACCACTTAAAAACGACTATGTCATTTACATTCATATCATAACTACTATATCTGTTATAACTGCCATAACTGCCTCACCCTCATTACTCCATTGCTTGGTAAAGAAGATTAAAACAAACATTTATTCTGCAAAGTTTTAATCATTATCAAAGAATAAGTTTAAAACGAAAAGATTTTTAAATATCTATTAAACCCCCCCCCCCCTTCTAGATAACTATTGTGCCAACTAGGAACTAACACTTTTTTCCCCTAAAAATAACACAAATAACTAATCTAACAGAAAACTAATAATAGTATTTCCTCGGCTTTTCCTTTCTTTTCTATCTTCTTAGGAACTCGCAAACAAAGCAGAGAAACCCAATTATTTCTGTGAAAACTCCAGGAGACACTCCATTATAAATTCTTCCATAACTTTTTTTCTCTATTAATAAATTCAAGAAAATTAATGAGGTTTAGGACTAAAAAGTAATCAATCAAAAATTTGTGATCAAATATTTGATAAATAGATACTCACAAGACTTACTAATTAAAAAATTAAAATTACAGTAGATAGTTTATCCTCGAACTTAAATAATTAATAATAACTTCATACTAATTTTGCACATAATGATTTATAACTAAAACTAATAATTAATTACATACCATATTTTTATGGTATTGTGGATGATAAAAGGCAACGCTTGGGAGAATATCATTAGAGAGATTGATGGGTTTGATTTGGCTTTTTCTCATCTTATCTTCGCTATATCTTTCGTGTCTCCAAACAATAGCCTGTATGAATTTCCATTAAAACCCTGCTGCCTTAGAATCTTTTCAACATTTTACTATATAAAAAAAACATAAAGAAGACAGAATTAGACCAACTCAAAAATAGAAAAAAATAGTAGCAAATCTCCATGTACAATATATATAAATATATATATAACACCTTATCTCATCCTTAAATTCATAGAACCTGCAACAAATGTATAATCACACATTCACACAAATATTGCTACCCATCACTGCATTTATACCATTCAGTTACTAGTCTCTGTAATTCCTTGGTGTCAGTAATAAAATCTCAGTTAAAAACACAGTAAATTCATTAAATATGTGAAAGAGTTTCAAGGTTATAAATTATTTTTTGTACTTCTTGAAATTAGAGGAATTTTGATTTTTGACATCTGTCCATTAAATTCGACATATGCCCCGTGTGAACAGCAGCACAAGAGATCTCTCTTCCAAAAATTTGTACAAAAGGATAAAGCTTGCATCAGGGCAAGCATAATTCACATCCACCTTTCCACACAATATCCGAGACAACTTAGATTCATCCATTTAAATGATAAATCAAGCACATTAAGATGCAATGTTTAGAATATCAAGCATAAATGACCATATACACATTAAGAAACACTAGTCACAAGATATCAATCAAGTCTTCGCATCAAAGATGGATTTCGAATAGTGAAATAATTTTTGAACTCCACCATTTTTTCTTACGACTTCCGCCACTATACATATAAGAATTTGGTTTCCATACTTCTAATAACTAAAACCTCTTATCGAAATTGCATTAAGCATATTTTACTCTCAGGTGTAGGCGAGGATTATATTGATAACAAATAAAAGTTACAGCATTCTACTATAGATAAAAATAATTCAAAAAAACATTTAATAACACAATCTAAATCCAGAACATTTGGAAGTCCAACTCAATGTAAAACGAGAAATCATTGGATACTATGTTGGCAGCATGAATATCAAGCAAAGGCAACTAATAAAACGAGAAAGCCCTATATCACGATCTCGATCACGCACTCAATTTTAAAAGGAGAACTTACTTGAAATTTCGAACAACAGCTCTTCAACTAATAAAATCTCTAGAGGTTTGCTCTTCATTTCATCACAAATCGATACTTTTTGCTCGTCGTGGTTTCGATTAAGGGGAATTAGGGGTTTGTATTTAGGTTTTTTTCAATATCAGTTATTTTTTAGACGCGGGGGTCAAGGGTTCAGAGTTGTTTCCCAAAAGAAATAAAAACCACTGTTGCGCCAAACCTGTTGAATAGCCCAACAAGAGGGGTCCAGACCAAGCCTACACATGGTAGGAACTCAATGGAGGAAAACAGAGAAAGAACCACTATTGTGTCCCTCCCAAATTGTTAATTAAGTGAATGTTAAATACAATACCAAAAAATAAAGCTACTTTAAATTAATCTCTAAAAGACTTTTTTGGATTAATATTATATACTTAAAATAAAATTTAAAGTCTTTTGGATTATTTAATTTAATTTTTATTTAATTTTAACTTTATTTAATTATGATCATAAAAATAAACTTTTATGGATAAATTTTAAAGTTTAACATATTGTAAAGTTATTTACTTTATAGTTTATTAAAATGAATAGTTGATATTGTAAGTTACTTAAAAGTGTTATTAAAATTAAATTTACTATTATAAAAATTTAAGGTATTTATATTCACCACAATTAATTCAAAAAAAAATTATTTAGAACAAGATAGCAACCAATTTTATCCCTCACAAAAAACTTCTGAATAATTATATATAATGAGTAATAATTCCTTCACTAAATAGATTTTTTCCTCTCAAATTTTCATCATAAATTGGCACCAAAAATCTTTCTATCGCCCCAATTTTGTGAGGAAAAAAATATAAATTGTGAAGGATGTTTCTTTCGCTAATAACTATATTGTCACTATACTTTTTTTCTTCACTGTTCCTTCGCTAAACAACTCCTCATGTGAAGGAATAAATTCCTTCACAAAATTTCCTTCGCTATAGGCCATTTTTGGTGTAGTGATTGCAAGTAGATCTCAACCAACTTTGATCGAACTAATCTTTAACTAAACACATAAAACTTGTCTATCTGATTAAACTGAAACTTGATTTCTAAAAGAACTCAAATTCCTCCTTCAAAATTCCTTTATAAAATAATTTACTCTAAATAGGAAAATCATGTATAAGAAAATAAAAGTTATATGAATAATACCTGGAATTCCATTGCCAGCTGCCATCGTATCCTGGGTAGTCATGTTGTAGACCCTTGCTGTTAATTTTTTTGGCTTGTTTGACGAAGTCGGTCCTGTGATTGCTAAAGTCCCGCTGCCCTTGCCAGTAATCACACTTCCTGCCTCTGTCCTCCTCTTCAAACAATCCTTCACCTTGTGCTTAGTCGACCCGCATAGAAAACACCCACTGTTCATTCTTGGATTGGGGTAGTTGGGAGAGATATGGTCCTCCTACCCGCACTTATAGCATACAAATTTTCCCTTAAGACATTCCCTAGAGTGGTTCTTTCCACAATTCTTACACGGCACATTCTGTTTCTTCACACCTTCCTGCTTCACTTGCACATTCCCAAAGTTGTTCACCTTCCTCTTTCCATCTCCACTCCTGCTCCCACTATTAATTCCCATCTTCCCAGCTCCTTCGACCTTACCTTTATTCTTCCTCTCCTTGTTATAGAGGCTCATGGCCTCACTCCCCTCCTCGGCTATGATAGCCTTTTCCATGAGTGCTGCAAATGTAGGAATCTGCAACACTGCCACCTTGTTATAGAGCCATGGTTTTAATCCCAGCTCAAACCTTCTAGCTTTCCTAGCCTCTGTATCAACTTGATGCGGAGCGAACCTAGCTAACTCATTGAATTTTGCGGCGTATCCTGACACCGTCATATTTTCCTTCTTCAACTCTAAAAATTTCACCTCCATCCTAGCCCGCATACTGGACGAGAAATAGTTCTCGAAGAACAGTATCTTAAACCTATCCCATGTAACTATTCCTTCTCCTGCCCTCGCCTGATTTGCTTCCCACCAAAAGTTCGCCTCCCCTTTCATCATGTAGGTGGCAAAAGCTGTCTTTTGTCCTTTAGCTACCTTAGCTATTACAAATGCCTTTTCAATTGAAAGTAGTATACACACAAGCCAATCATGTTTGATGATAAAACATAAACTTTGTAACAATCTTATTCATTTATTAATAAAAAGTATTAATTTATTAAAGGCTTTTAATTATCTACATGATGTTGTTTTATAATATGTGATAAACCCATAGTTTTAAGCAATGCTTTTAGAATAATGATGATGATCATTCTAATGAGATCTAAATTCTTAGAAAGCTTAAAACTAAAATAGTTCCCAATCGTTGGATTACTAAATTGGGGATTAGTGAATCCGGATAGATTGGTACATACGTTGCTTGCTAATTGGATGAGGATGATTGATCTCATGATCATTTGTGTGGAGACACTAAAGCAAGTATGTAGGTGCTTATTAGAGAATAAGTTCACTGAACGTGGCTCGCTAAGGAATACCTAATTCGATGATGTGGATTAATTATTGAGATGAGTCTCAGCAATGAAATATTAATTCATGGATGTGATAATAATGAATATCTTTGGCCGTAGTGCAAAGATGATTTAATGATTTCGAGCAGGAATTGTGATTTGGTATAACCATGATTTTTGATATTTCAGGTGATTAAAATTATCTTCGTCCTGGGTGCGAAGAGGAATTTAGAATCACAATTGTGATTATGAGTTATTCACATGATCGTGGACGGGAATTGTTGATTGATGTTACAGGGATAAAACATTATTGGTGGACTTTTAACATAGAGAAGATAATAGACCTTATGGTCTATTTGACTCTTCTAATGGATTGCTCTTTCCGCTGCAACTATGGTTGAAAAGTTTTATTATCTGTCATATGTTCTAAATCTCTGATTTATTATTGATGAAAGCTATGGATAATTTAATTATCTTTAGTCATGATATTCTTTACTGGGCTAGTTGTGCTCACCCTTTTGCTTCACAATTTCTTTCAGGTAATAAGAGTGTTGCCGGGTCGAGCGGGGATAACAGGGGAATAGAACGGTGGTATCTAGCTGTAGAGGTTCTCCCTAAAAAGTATAGAAAAGTGTGTTGTATTCTATACATCATTTAGTAGTTATATTTGGTGAATCAAATAGGGTGAGGCGAACCAAACTTTGGAAGGGTGTTTTGCCACTATCATACAAGATGTCTAATGACATACAACCTCGTGTTATCATAAGAGGCGTATTGTGCGCATCCACTTCTTTGAATATATCTACTGGTACTACCTATATGATCTTGGAGTATATTTGAAATATAATTTTCACTTGGAGAAATCTGAGATATTTATATGTCGAGAGAAGACTCACCATTGGAAAGAAGATGATAGTAATCTTCTTGTTTTTTCTTTGGGGACTTTTGGGTCAACCAAGGATAATTCTGTGGACATATGATATCTATTATAACTTAGACGCATGGCCTCCCATGTACGAAGGTTTCCTTGAGCACTTCTTAAAGATTTTAATTTCTAAAACAGTTTTTGACTATACTTTTATGTAAAGTACCATTGTAAGGTTGTGGTTGAGGCACCATGAGAGTTACATACAATTGTATTAAAACTCACGATTAATCGTGGTCGTATTCTATACTGACGCTCAACAATTAATATAAATGAAGTTGTATTTGAATTTTGTACCGTGTATCTGGCGACTCAGAATGAGTGATGTATACCTAATTTTGGGGGCGTCACAAAACTTGTCCTTCGTTGCAGATTGTGTCAGGCTTTCACATTTTGCAACGAAATTCATAAGTCATTGCAAAATTTGGAAACAAAATTCGTTAGAAATTTGTTGCAAAATTTCTAAGCACTTGATTTCTCCTCATCGTGGACAACGAAAGTTTTTTTGTTGTTATATTTCGTTGCCTAATATGGACCACATTCATTGGCAATAATTTTTATTTTTGTTGCATATCTTATACAACTTTTTGCAACAACTATTAAAATGTTGCCTTAAATTAAGATAATCCCAATAAGCATGCTTTTGTAAGACCATATTCGGTATTCGGAGAATTGTCAAAAAATATTCGTATTTAATATTTAAAAATTATGTCCAAATGCGAAACATATTCGAACTTGTGACCTATCATTTGGAACTTTGGTCATTTGACCACTGGAGCAACACAAGTTATCTGTTAATATCTTGCGATGATTAATATTTATATCAAAACATGAGATTTTCCCCATATATTCCTTTCTTCTCCTTCACTACATAACATTAATATAATCTCAAGAAGTTATATACTACAATAATAATAATAATAATAATAATAATAATAATAATAATAATAATAATAATAATAATAATAATAATAATAATAATAATAATAACAATAATAATAATAATAACAATAACAATAAAGTTGCACCAATGGTGTGTAAGTTTTTTTAACTCCCATTTTTCAAATTCTCTTTTTTCTTGACTTGTAAATTTTTTTATAATCAAATATTAATTTCTCTTCATATCTTGAATTAGAGGGTGTTTGGCAATGACTTATAAGTTGGTTAAACTAAGTTATAAGTCATTTGTTATTATTTAGTGTTTGACAATAACTTAAATTTTAACTTTTTTTACTTATAAGTCATTATTAAATTTTTCATGCTTCATGTATATATTTTTTATTATTATTACTATTACTATTACTATTATTATAATTATTATTATATTTACTATTATTATTATTACTATTATTATTATTATTACTATTATTATTAATTTTTATTATTATTATTAGAATAATTATTACTAATCTTATAATTATTATTTTATTATTATAATAATTATAATTATTACTATTATTATAATTTCTATTATTATTATTATTATTATTATTATTATTATTATTATTGTTATTATTATTATTTTTATTATTATTGTTACTATTATTATAATAATAATTATTATTACTATTATTATTGTTATTATTGTTATTATTATTATTATAATAATAATAATAATAATTGTTATTATTAATTATTATTATTATTATTACTATTAGTATTACTATTATTATAACTACTATTATCCCTACCATACGCTTTTTTAAAAAATAAAATAAAATAATGCTTCCTCGGTAATCGAACTCTATACCTCTCAATTCTCCTTAAACAAATGCTCAAAACCAACTAAATATATGATTTTTTTTTTTATTATAAAGTTAGTTACCTGACACTAAAATACTAAAAATACTAATTACATATTTACATCAAATACTAAAAATACTAATTAAAAAATACTAAAAAAATCAAATTAAAAAATACTAAAATTCAAAAATAAAATAAAATTCAAATTATTTTGTTAATTAATCAAAACAACAAAAATTCAAATTACATCATTAAAATACTAAAATCATAACATATTTACATCATTTACATCATAACATAACATATTATCATATTTACATATTTATATCATTTACATCATTTAATCAAAATACTAAAATTCAAATACTAAAATATTAAAATTTTACCATAGTTGTATAACTTATCAAAATACTAAAAGTCACTTACGACACTAAATTACTAATTACATATTTACATCAAATACTAAAAATACTATTTAAAAACATACTAAAAAAATGAAATTAGAAAATACTAAAATTCAAAAATACTAAAATTCAAATTAATTTTTAATTAATCAAAACAACAAAAATTCAAATTACATCATTAAAATACTAAAATCATAACATTTTTACATCATTTACATCATAACATAACATATTATCATATTTACTTCATTTACATCATATTTACATCATAACATATTTACATCATTAAATCAAAATACTAAAATTCAAATACTAAAATACTAAAATTTTACTCAAATACTAAAATTTTACCATAGTTGTATAACATATCAAAATACTAAAATTTTACCATAGTTGTATAACATATCAAAATATTAAAAGTCACTTACCTTACACTAAAATACTAATTACATATTTACATCAAATACTAAAAATACTAATTAAAAAAAATACTAAAATACTAAAAAAACAAATTAAAAAATACTAAAATTCAAATTATTTTATTAATGAATCAAAACAACAAAAATTCAAATTACATCATTAAAATACTAAAATCATAACATATTTACATCATTTACATCATAAAATAACATATTATCATATTTACATATTTACATCATAACATATTTACATCATTTAATCAAAATACTAAAATTCAAATACTAAAATTTTACTCAAATACTAAAATTTTACCATAGTTGTATAACATATCAAAATACTAAAAGTCACTTACCCGACACTAAAATACTAATTACATATTTACATCAAATACTAAAAATACTAATTAAAAAATACTAAAATACTAAAAAAAAAAATTAAAAATAATAAAATTCAAATTATTTTGTTAATTAATCAAAACAACAAAAATTCAAATGACATCATTAAAATACTAAAACCATAACATATTTACATCATAAAATAACCGAATTATTGAACCGAATCAAAATAATTTAACCGATTTTTTTTGATAATTCGATTATTTTTAATATTTTGGTTATATCCAATTTTTTTTTACGGATTTCAGTTACGAGTTTTATTTTGGATTATTTGATTTAACTGAAAACCGAATAAAAAACCTTGCTCTCTAGTGTCTACTGTCTAGTCACTCCTAGTCTCCTACTTAAAATAATAATACTCAGCCAGCCCACTACTATTATACTAGCCTAACTCTGAACTGAAGTCCGTAACCCTCAAATCTCAATTCCCAAATCCCAAACCCAGATCTCGAACAGTCGAACTCTCTCGAGTCTCAATCTCTCGTCCCAAACGGCCAAACCCAGATCTCGAACTCGTCTCAATCTCTCGACTCTCATCGGCCGACTGAGAATATGTTATTTTGTATGGGCAGTTTTAATTGCTAATTTAGCTCGCATCGGATATGAGGAGAAAAACATGTATATGGCAGCATATGATTGGAGACTCTCATTCCAGATTAATGAGGTAATGCTGGAGTTATAATAATTTTTTCTTTTCTTTCTTGCTCAGGAATGTATTTTCCCTCCTCCATTGTGTTATTTCTGTCTAAAATTTGATATAGGGTGTTGATTAACTTATGCCATCTGTCATTGGTATTCTTACACTTTCCGTAAAATTTTATTTGTAAAATAAATTATCTGTAGTACCCAATTCTGGAAAAGGCAACTTTAGTTCTTTTCAGGCATGGTTCACATCAAGTTTATGGAAATCTGTAGAAACATGATCCCCAAATTCACATTTCTTTTGTTAAAATGTTAGAGAAATCTGAAAAAGTTTGGTATGGATTGACTTATTCTCAATCTGCTATCAAACTTATGTGAGGCATGTTTGACAATCATGAAAGGGATATACATTCCAGCAGTGGATTGATAATGGATCAAAAACAAATTGACCCTGGGGAATGTAGAAGTAGCATTTGTGTAAAACGTTGTAATGATTACTCACAAAGTACTAACATCCTATTTAAAGTTCCCCAATATTATATGTTAACATAAACAGGTTAATCTCATCAGATTTCCCTCATCAAATCCACATTTACTTTAGTTTAACTGCTGTGCTGTTAGTCTTTCCATAAGACTTATCTTTTAAATATAGATCATGTATAAGAAGTTTGTAAATGTAGTCTGCACACAAACACACTCACACATTCACATATAAACCATTGTTCCTTCCACTTGCATAAATAAATCTAAATCATAAATAGTAATTAATGTAATAAGTTTTTATCTGTTCTATGTTGCTCCATAATAAAAAAAAGTCTCAGTCAAGCAATTATGCTCGTGTAGTGGTGTTGGCTGTTGGAACGTCATTCAAGTCCTGAATTTGAAGGCCCTTGGCAGAACCAGATAAGCACTGCCCTTTGGTTCGCCTCCGCTTTGCTTTTCTTTACTCAAAGTAAGTTCCCTTTTACCATTAGTGGTATTAATAACTGTCTGATTTACTTATTTTAAGTCATATATGGAAAACTTTAAAGACCAACTTTGATGAGCTAGAACCCCAAGTCCGTTCCTGAAACATTCAGTGAGATACTGCTGCACCATAGTGTGGTTGGGGGTAACCTTATGCTGTCTCCTGTAACAAAATGACCATATTTTTCATTTTATATTTCTGTGGTTTAGGTTATGTAGTTCTCCCTTTAACAAGAGGAAAACTCTCATAATTAAGTTCGTTATTCATATAGGGGAACAAATTCACAACAATTATGCTCTTGTAGTGGTGTCAGTATGGCTTTTTGTCGTGTTGACATTATCCTCGAGCTACACTGCAAGTTTATCATCAATGCTCACAGCCCCAAGGCTTGAGCCAAATGTGATAGATATGGAGGGGACATGTTTGGAGGATAGTACCTTGTAAGTAATCATTACAACTTTTTACACAAATATGTTATAGTGAGTAATTTGTTCTTTTTACATAAACACACTCACATATTCACCTAGTTAAGCCTCCCACTTCATTACCTTTTTCAGCTCAGGGTTTTTGGACCAAATATTAAACAGGGAAAGAAACTGCAGGACCTTGGTCTTGGCAACATATCACTGCTCTTTTCCTTATTTTTTGTTTTTTGTTTGTGATAACTGATAAGCTAAGTAGCATTGAACTGTGCCTTTGCAGATTGTAGTTTTAAATTTTTAGCTTAAATTTCTGAGAGATATTCATTTGACTTCCTAAAGTAGTAGTTTTATTTTAAAACAGGAAGGTGTTTCACAGTATCTACTGTATCAACTCAGCAGTGAGTACCAGCTACCAAACACCGAAAGCAAAGCAGTATCAAGGTTCTTCTTCCATTTTCAGTATCAGGGTCACTTGAATGCCTAATCATTCAAAGAAAATGATTAAATTTTAATGACATTGTGCATAAGTATAAATGTGTTATGTGCATATAACTAACCATCCCTCCATTATCTGTTTCTGATGCTGCAAGCCTAGCTCTCTAGCCTGAATTGGAGAAGTTTAATGACAGTGTATTCTCCAATAATTTTCATATCAAGTCCCCAATTCAATGTGCTAACTACTAACACTCTATGTTCTTGAATTACTTTGAAACCTGAAGGGCCAAATTGAGATGCACAATTATCTTACTAGTGTTTATGAAGAGGGTGATGCAAGGTCAACCCTTATCACAATGGTCCAAGCTCTCAACCATACCAAACATGGTGTTGACATCCTATCTGGAACAAGGGTATGAGACTATTAAAATTTAAAATTACTCCATAGTTACTCATTCCTCTCTACTAATGTTGCAGATAAACTATATAGGACTTGCATTGCAACTAATAAGCAAGCATATCTCTTGCTATGAGCATAAAAAAGAAACTCTATTTTTGTTTCAGGTTAGGACACACTTTGCAAGGCCAAATTGGAAAGAAGAGTTCACTAAGATAGCTTCAAAGCATCCATTTGCCACAGTAGGTAAAGAGACACGGTTTCAATGTTAGATAGAAGCTTGAGTTATATCACATGAATGATTTTAACAACTAATCCTAATTTCCTTAGGCAGCATATGCTAAACAATGCTTTAGTAAACATTTGATTAAGATGTTATAGAAAAACACACATGCAGTTGCATTTTATAGGTAATCTAATGACAAGAATAAATAGCACGACCCTTGGTTAAGAAAAACATTGGCACACTAACAATGTTAATTATGTGAAATCTAAACATTGTTATTTAAGATAGTGTGATGATTGTGGTCTTTGAATATAACTGAATTCTGACTTGAGGTCAACATATAATAATAATCTACAAGTCTTGTAACAGAAAATATGTTTACCACTATGCTTACTGACATTAATTCATGAAATGACCGATTAAGATTACATTTTTTTCTTGTAACAGAGCAATCATATAGTTGCACTGAAGGTTCTTTTTCTATTTGGATTTGTAGCAAATGATATTGTGATTGTCTATTTGTCTTTTTCTTCTTATGAGAAATACGGTGTACATTAGTACCACATAGCAACTTTATTGTCTTTGTGAATTGATTTTGGCACTAAGTGCCTCTGGTGCCCTATTTGCTTTATTTTTCTGACTTGTTATTATTTTTAAATCCGTGTAGGAAGACTGCTTCTACGACCTGCCTTACAATACTGAGTATTAAATTTCCGTGCTACGTTTACGGAAGACAAAGGGACAATTATGAAGTGTACTCTTTCTATATATGTAGATATATACTTTGATTGAAGAATTGTGGTAGCTTTAGATGGTTAATTGTAAAGATAATGAATGATTATGTAGTGGATGATTTTATTAAGTTAATAATATTTTAATGTTTTGTATTTTTGCCATTATTTGCTATGGGGACATTGAGCCAGTCAGGTACACAAAAAGAATGTCAAATTTTGATTTGGCAACAATATAATTCGTTACCAAAGCGTTGAATAAGTTTTAATATAGCAATAATTTTTTATACATTTAGCAACAAATTTTCGTTGCTAATGGCATTAAAAATATAATATTTGGCAACGAAAAATAACCTAATAACAACGGAGAGGATATTATTGTTAATACTAAAATAAAAGGCAACATTTTTATCGTTGTAAATCATATAAACTTTCGTTGCATTATATAAATAAAGCGACAACATATAATGTCGTTTGCTAATCGACGACTTTTCGTTATATTGAAAAATAACCAAAGAATTAACATTTTCGTTCTTGATTCAAAGATAATGTCGTTGCTAATAATATAATCAAGAATCTAACATTTTCGTTCTTTGAGCATAAGGCCGATTCTTGGCATTATAGAGCACATGGAGTGGTTAGGTTTGGTTACCCACTCTAACACTTGTCAAGCTTTGCAATTTACATAATAAAGAAAATGTTAAAAAGGGTATTTTGGTCTTTTTTGCTCACAAATTTAATGGCAAACTTATAATCTTGGCAAACCCTTAGGGTTTGACCCTTAGGGTTTAATCCTAAGGTTTAGTACAAAGCATTTATAGGATTTAGCAATTAGGGTTTGAAAAATATAAAATTTTAGTTTCTAAAATTTGTAATTAGGGTTTCCTTAATTAGATTAGGTTTCTAATTACATTATAAATGAACATTAGGGTATTAATTATTTAATAATTATAGTTAACCTTGCTAATTTAGCAATTAGGGTTTACAATTAGTAATTAGGTTTTATAATTACTAATTAGGGTTACTAAATATAGAAATTAGGGTTTCTAATTTCATGATTAGGGTTTCTAATTTCATGATTAGGGTTTCTAATAATAATTAGGGTTTTTCTAATTAATTAAACTTACACATTAGGTTTAAAAATTTATTAATTATTGTTAAGCGTGCCATACTAACGGTTAGGGTTTACATTTTCGAAGTTAGGGTTCATAATTTAATAATTAGGGTTTCTAGAAATTAATATTTCAAAATTTTAATTAGGGTTTACTTAATTAATCAAATCATTATATAATACACAACATAAATCATATAACACAGTTATATAACAGTCTTGAATTTCCCATTTGAATTTAAAAATAGGGTTAAACAAATTAATGCGTGGTTTTGACATTATACACCATAATTGATCAACCATTATCAATACGTATATACAAGACATATTTATAAAGATCGAAAAATCAAAATATAATTAATATTATATTATTATTCTCATGCCTTAATCAAAATCCAAAATCAGGGTTTGGATTCCATATCCATTTATTCTTTATATATAACATTATTAATTAAGTTAAAATAATTAACTTAATTAATCTATCATAAATTCATATAATAAAATAAAATAATTATTATAATAATCATTTCATATATTATTTAAATAATATATAATTATATTTTTCATAGAAAATAATTAATAAAAACATTTATACTATAAAATTAATTATTAAAAGAATATACTTTATAATAATCAATAATTCTAAAATAAAATTATTTGTAATTATTTATGTAATAAATATATTTTTATTCATCACATAAATACTTACGCTTTATCTTGTACAAATCCTCATCTTTAAAATAAATAAAAAACTTATACGCAAAATTTCTGATTTAATTATATAAAAAATATTGGGTTGTTACAAGAACACCGTCGGAGGTGAGGAGTTTCTTGGGATTGGTCGGTTATTATAGAAGATTTATTCAAGATTTTTCTAAAATAGCCACTCCGCTAACAAATTTGACAAGGAAAGCTGTAAAATTTGTTTGGACGGAGAAGTGTGAAGAAAGTTTTCAAGATTTGAAGAAGAAGTTAAGTATGGCACCTGTGTTGGCATTACCAGATAATGCAGGAAACTTTGTGGTGTATAGTGATGCCTCACATAAAGGGTTGGGTTGTGTTCTTATGCAGAACGACAAAGTTATTGCCTATGCATCAAGACAACTGAAGGATTATGAGAAAGGTTATCCGACTCACGATTTAGAATTGGCTGTAGTTGTATTTGCTCTGAAGATATGGAGACACTATCTCTATGGAGAGAAATGTGAAATCTACACAGATCATAAGAGTCTGAAGTACATTTTCACTCAGAAAGACCTGAACATGCGTCAAAGAAGATGGATGAAATTGATAAAAGATTACAATTGTGAGATCTTTTATCATCTGGGCAAAGCGAATGTGGTTGCAGATGCTTTGAGCAGGAAAGGTCAGGAAAAGTTGATGCTGATAACCACTAAGAAGGAGCTTATATCAGCAATGGCAAAGCTAGAGTTGGAAATAAAATTTCTAAAGGAATCCGATGAACGACTATTCCAGATAGAAGCTGGTCCAACTTTAGTGGATGAGGTGAAGAATGCTCAACTACAGGATGAAGAATGCAGAAAAATAAAGGAAGATGTGAACGAAGGAAAAGAGGTGAAATACAAGATCGATATCGAAGGACTACTAAGGTTCGAGGGAAGAATCTGGGTTCCAACAGTACCAGCTATTAGAGATGAAATCTTGACCGAAGCACACAACACAAGATATTCGATTCATCCAGCAAGTATGAAGATGTATCAGGATTTACGAAGACATTTTTGGTGGCCAAACATGAAAAGAGATGTCGCAGAATGTGTCGCGAGATGCTTGACATGTCAAAGAGTCAAAGTCGAGCATCAAAGACCGAGCAGATTACTTCAACCGTTAGAAATACCAGAATGGAGGAACACCTCACAATGGATTTTGTGGTAGGTTTTCCAACTACTCAGAGAGGATGCGATGCGATTTGGGTGATAGTGGACAGACTAAAAAAATTAGCATACTTTTTGCCAATTAAGATTAGGTTCAATCTTGATCAGTTGGCAAGATTGTACGTTAAAGAGGTCGTTTCGAGACATTGAGTGCTAGTGTCAATTGTGTAAGATAGAGACCCGCGATTTACGTCAAACTTCTGAAAGAGACTACAAGAATGTATGTGAACACAGTTACGAATGAGTATGGCTTATCATCCACAAACAGATGGCTAAAGCGAACGAACAATCCAGACATTGGAAGATATGCTGAGAGCATGCATCATGGATTTCAAAGGAAGCTGGGAAGAAAATTTACCATTGGTAGAATTCACTTACAACAACAGTTACCACACGAGCATCGACATGCTGCCTTACGAGGCATTATATGGTAGAAAGTGCAAAACTCCACTGTGCTGGGATGAAGTCAGTGAACGCCAACTATTAGGACCAGAACTAGTACAACAAACTGCTGAGGTTGTCAAACTCATCAAGACAAGATTGGTAGCAGCCCAAGACAGATAGAAAAAGTATGTTGATCAACACAACAAAATCGTGCATTCGACGTAGGGAATTACGTATTCCTAAAAGTTTCTCCTTGGAAGGGGAAAATTCATTTCGATAAAAAGTGAAAGCTAAGCCCGAGATTTATCGGACCCTTCGAAGTGCTGCGAAGAGTTGGAAAAGTGGCTTACGAGGTAGCTCTACCTCTAGAATTGGAAAACGTTCACAATGTTTTTCACATTTCGGTGTTACGATCATATAAACCCGATTACAAGCACGTGATCGAGTACGAACCGTTGTAGTTTGATAAAGACTTGTCCTATGAAGAGATTCATATCTAGATAGTTGACAGGAAAGAACAGGTGCTCAGGAATAGGATAATGCCTTCTGTGAAGGTGATATGGCGGAACCACAATGCTGAAGAAGCTACGTGGGAACTCAAGGATAAAATCACTGTTCTTTACTGCTATGGACTTAGGAAGTATATTGTCAATTCCATACACCGGCGACTGTCCATTTACACTTAAGGGACCCATTTCCACTCCTTTGTCTCCTCTTGTCCAGCTTCGCATTGTCATGGATGACCTCACTGTGTCCACTGTCACCCTTCCTAAAACCACCGAAGTATCTCCTATTGCAATAGTCCTTCACAAATTGCTAAGGTACAATCTTCTCCCTTGTCTCAGTGGTGGGGCTGACTTCACTTACTAAGATTTGGTTTTGGTGGCCTTAATAATGATAGGCCAACCGTTCAATTTTTCCCAGATGATGCTCAAACACATGGTTAACTGTGTCAAATATTCCAAAAAGTGCTTACCTTACAGCTGCTTCCTCACCAAATTATTTTCTCACTTTTAAATTCCACTCGACAATGAGGGCTCCATCCAAATAACTGATTCCATCGACTCCAACTATCTCAAGGGTGCTCATATCACACTGCTTAAAGGAAAGTTCATATGTGTGATACCCGAAATTCCAAATCCCACACCTCCTACTTCACTACCTCCCTCCCCTGAGATTCTAAATCTTCTTCGTATCATTGCAAACAATCAAGCCACTATCACTGCTGATATCAAAGACATCCAACTTCTTCTGTCTGTGCTCGAAAAAGGCAAACTCCCTATTCGAAAAAATGATCTTCATTCTATGTTTCGCAATATGGAAGATGAGTTTATTGACCTCCAAGCTGGATTCGAGTTGCACACTCGCGCTATGGTAGAAGCCCTACAAAGGAAGATGAACCACAATGCCTATTAATTGAGCACAGAACTCAAATTCATCTGCAATTAGATTGGGACTCTTGGACATTTTACCGAGCGACGCATGAATGACCTTAGTGAAGAGCTGCAAGCAGACCAAGTCCAAGCTCGCATACCTGGATGGCCTCAATGCCATTGGATGGCCGACTATCAAGGCGACTTTCTGGACTTGCCTTTACCACCTCTTACCTTTATCGCTCGGCCTCCCAGATTTGCCAACACCCTATCCCTGGAAGCGATTGAACACAACAGGCTTCACCGGCCTTATTTCACTGCCGGCGAAGCCAACCACGTTCACATCGCTGACGAAAATGATTAGACACCATGCCCCTTTTTAGTTTTCTGCCCCTCTTTTTGATCGATGCAAAAGGGGGAGATGAATTATGCTTGCTCTCCAGACAATCTTTTAAATTTTTATTTTTTATGCATGATGACTGCTGCTTCAAAGACTGTGGTCTAAATGGCTGTTATAATTGGTTTTTCTTAAAAGTTCCTAGATGATGGTTTAATAACCTATTATATTCCTTTGCTTAACATGTTGTGGACTAACCAGAAACTGCAGGGTAAGTTTTTACCTCTCATATTTGCAAAATGCAGGGTTACTCAAACACTGCATATGTGCAGTCAATTGTGACGCCCCCAAAATTAGGTATACATCACCCATCTTGAGTCGCCAGATACATGGTACAGAATTCAAATACAACTTAATAATACAACTGTCGTGTATAATACGACAAAATATAAACTGTGAGTTTGAATACAAATATTGTCTACTAGAGAGTATACAAACTCAAAAGGAGTCCTCATTACAATTATTATCACACTACTTCACAGAATAGTGAGGATTACTAATGCACCATCTAGGACCATCACTCCGCTTCCCCAGGCTCGTTCTAGCTATATTCTCATTTCAAAGAAAACAAAGGAAAGAAAGGGTGAGCTCAACTAGCCCAATAAGAAATATTATGACTAAGATAATGCGTAATAAATTATCATTAGCCTTAAACAAAGGTTAAACCGATAAAATATAACAAACATCAAGTTTAACTGCAGTGGAACAAGCAATCCATTAAAAGAGTCAAGTAGAGAATAAAATCTACTATCTTTTATGATTTAAAAGGTTTTTCATCATTTTTATCGTTGGGACTCAGCTTAATAAATAATCCACATCATCGAATCACCCCTGCACTACGGCCAAGGATATTCTTTAGTATCACGATCACAATTATCCATGCACTACGGGCCAAAGATAATTGTGTTTTCATCAACGGTTCTGATCATGCCATAAAACAATTCATCTTTGCACCCTTGGCCGAAGAGAAACCATAGCCATAATCATACCAAAAACTGTCCATCAATGCATTACGGGCCAATGAGGACTTTTTCCACATCATTTGTAACATTACGATCATGATTATACTGAATAATCCCTGGTCATAATCATACCAAGTCCATCTATGCACTACAGGCCACAGATGACTTTCAACATAATATAAACATGAGGATGTTGACAATGATATAGTAATTCAATAAAACAAGTTCAAGAATTAAATTATCCAGGAACTAATAACGTCCAAATTGTCAACATGACACTTCTTTGTAGAGTAAAATTCAAGAATGCTCAGAAAAATATTTCCATGAAAAGATACTGGATGAAGCGCAAATATCAAGGATATTCCACAAATTGTATGGAGAATAAAAGTTAAAACTTTAACCAACTGAGTATAATAAAGAATGGAATAACAAAAGAAATCACCATGCATGCGGTACTTCGCATTGACAGGTTATTCCAACAGAATACTAAATAATGGAACCAGTCGAGCAAAATTACACCGAAGCGGGATGTTCCAACATGAATAATAATGAATGGAATAACAACAAAATCACCATGCATGTGGTACTTCAGATGAAACAGTTATTCAAACGAGAATACTAATAAGGATGGAATCAGTCCCACGTAAAACGCATGCATGTGATATTCCAATGTAATAATAGTAAAGATTTTAACCGAGTCCTGTGTAAAACACATGACGATGTGATATTCCAATGTAATAATAATAAAGAGATCAGTCCGCCAGAAAACGCATGCATGAGAATATTCCAAATGTAATAGTAAAGACAAAATAATAAAAGAATGTCACCAAGTATAGGGTAGGCCGCCTATACAGGTTATTCCAATAGAATAATAAAGAATGGAATAACAAAAGTTCTCTTCATGAATACAAAAGAAATAATACTCCCTACCTTAAGAAGAAGAGTACTAGATATAAAAGTAGTGAAGTAGCAGAACACTTTTCTTCTTTCTCTCTATGGTTTCTCTCTAGAGTTTCAGTGAATTCGTAATAAATAATGAATGAATGAGCTTCTATTTATAGAAAAATGGACTGCATAGTAACTAACTCATGAACGGTCCTGATTGATTTACTTTAATCTGACGGTCCATATTTAAAGCAAAATCTTTTAAATAAAATATAATATATTCTATTTATAATCTAATAAAACGAATAACTTTATAAAAGATTTTACTATGCAAACACTATGCAGGCACTATACAAACACTATGCATAATAAAATATAATATATTCTAATTATTGTCTAATAAAACAAATAACTTTATAAAAGTATTCTGTTTTATATAAAAAGATTTTACTATACAAAACACTATGCAGACACTATGCAACACTATGCATAATAGAATATAATATATTCTATTTATAGAATAACTTTATAAAAGTATTCTGTTTTATTACATTAATAATACCAATAACACAAAAATGAGTGACTTATCAAGTAAGCATCAATAATCAATACCGTGTGCTACTATGCAACCATGCGTATTATTGTACTTTTACTGCTGAGTAGTTCAACAGTAGTAACGGTAAAACTTCCGTCGTTATTTTTATAAAGTATTTTTGTCGCTTTCTCAATCCGACAATAATTCCGTTGTGGGGTCCACCAATGATTGTACCGTCGTACGGATATTCCCCGATAAAAAGAATATTTCGCGACCAATCGAATATTATACAACAACTTGCACACTTTGCAAAATTTATAAATACTACCCACAACTATAACATTATCTCAAATCCACACCATAATATTAAAAAAATATTTCGAAAAAATTAAATCTTTATTCATAAAATCTGGGGTCTCACAATCTCCCCTCCTTATGAAATTTTGCCCTCGAAATTTACGTACGTACCTGGTATTTCGAAGAGGTGAATATACCTTGACTTCACTTCAAATTATAACTTTTGAGGTATAAGCTTTGAGCGTCGAATATGATCCTTCTTATCCAAGATGTTAACACGTATATCCTCATATGTTAAATCTTCTGCTATCTCGTCCGGTTCTAAATTAATAATGTGGTTCGGGTCATCCACATATTTACGTAACATCGATACGTTAAAAACGTTATGAACACGCGACATACTTGGCGGTAAAACGAGTCTATAAGCCACAGTTCCTACTCGATCGAGTATTTCAAATGGGCCAATTAAATCGAGGGATGAGATTTCCTCTCTTCGTAGATCCTTGCTTCTAGAATAACGCCCTCTTGAACCTTCTTCTTCACATTCATCAGCTCTGAGTATGTAGCTTGAGCGGCTTTAACTTTATCAATTAAAGTCGATTTTACTCGTATATTCGTTATCTTCACGTGGGTCCCTAGAGTCTTTAACTCTATCTTCATCACTTGTAGGTTATACGAAATGAGTCTTTGTGTTAACAACGTTTGCACTCATAAACGCATACGATCTTCTACTCAACACAGCAGCTACCACGTTCGCTTTCCCACGATGGTATTGAATGGTACGATCGTAATCTTCAACAGCTCGAGCCAACGTCTTTGGCACGTTATACGTTTGTTTTAGTTGAAGAAATATTTGAGGGTTTAAGAAATGGGTTTTGTACTGGGGTCAATACAAAATTCGATTTCACGCTCTAGGGGTAGGCTAAGAAGTCTTCAAGAATACGTCAGGAAATTTATTAACAATAAAAATATCATTCAAAACTGTGACCCTCATCCAAGACTTGGATAGTACGTCACATTGATACCTATCAACTTGCCATCGTCATTCACGACGTCACCTACAGAAAGTCTGGCTTCGGTGCATTCCACATAAGAAAGTCAACAACGAAAGGACCGAGGCTCTTTACTTATGGCTTGATATAACAATGATTGACTTTAGTGGTTTGGTTGCTTGAATTCGTATAACAGGTTGGTTAGGAGTATAAAAGCTAACAACCTTACAAAAAACATGATGGGTAGTTAATCAATCGATTCCTAAAATCTCATCAAAGGCAATTATTTTCAAAGAGATAAGATCAATAGGTAACGTGAAAGTGTTGATGTGGATTAAACAAGATTTATAAATAGTGGATGTAACGAAGGATTCTCCCAACTGAGTTTCAACAGATAACTCAAAATCTAACTTCTCCAGAGTTAAATTCAAACATTGAACACAACTAGGTGAAATAAAAGAGTGAGTAGAACCGGTATCTAACACGGTTTGGACTTCACAAGAGTATATGACTAACATACCCGTGATAATTTTATTCAGGTTCCTTATCACGAAAAAAAAGGCTCTCTCTTAAACTACCGGCTTTGGCTTGTCTGGGACATCCTTTGGCATCACTATCCCAGCTGGAATTGACTTCACCATACGACAAAATTGAGCTAGGTGACCTTCTCTTCCGCAATTAAAATACGCTTTGGATTGCTGCGTACAGTTTGGATGGATGTGTCCCTCCTGTCCGCATTTGAAACATATGACCGGTGGTCGTTCTTCTTCCTTCGAACCGGGTGTTGGTGCTGCTGTCTTTCCATCATTATTGAACCTTCTCTTCTTGAAATTTCCACTTCTATTATCTTGGCCATGATTACCACCGATGTGGTTACCATTCTTGGCATGATAATTTCCCCCACGATGGTTATCATTGTTTCGATGGCCGTTGCCACCGGTATGATTATTATCGTGTTGTTGCTCGTTACCTTTTGGTTGTGTTGACTCATTATCGCGCTCCAATAACTGAGCCCTATTCACAACATCTGAATATAAACAAAGTTTATGAGAAATAAGATATTGACGTATCTCCGGCTTCAAACCTCTTAAAAACATCCGCGTCATTCTCTCTTCATTATCAACCAAGTGGGACGTAAATCGGGACAACTTCGTGAAACTCAACCGATCGCGACACGATAATGTTGTTTTGCTCCAACTTGATAAATTCCACCTCCTTCATGAGAAGAATGCTTTTGGAAAAGTACTTGTCATTGAATGACTCTTGGAACTTCTCCCAAGACATCTTGAGTCGTCGGTATGCGTTTCTGATTCCCAGCAGATGATCCGCCTCTTCACGCAACATAAAAAGGTGGCAAAGGAACCTTTTGCTCCTCGAGCATCCCAAGACATCAAATATCTTGGTGATCTCGCTTTAACCACGTCTTCGCCTTAAAGTGGTTCTCGCTTTCCCAAAAACTCCCGGTGGTCCCTCCTTGAATTGCTTAATGTGACCAACCATGGGTTGCCATTGTTTCCTCCTGCATTATGAACAGGAGCCACCTTCGCCTGATGTTGCATGAATTCTAAAAATCTCCTAAACATACCGTCGTTCGTCAATTGATCAATGTTGTTGTTTACAGGAGGATTATCGCCATCCCGTTGCATTATCATTCTCGATTATTGATATGTGGAGAATCAACAGTCTCATGTGCTCCATTGCTTATCTCAACATTTTCAGATGCCATTTTCAAATACTGCCACAAAACAAGGGTTAATTAACATATCACATATTATCTCTATACTCTGACCGACCAATTAAAAATAAAATAAACTTAGGTAGGTCATACTAGCGAATGAATTTCCGTCTCTCCCTCCTAGTTCTAGTCTCACATCTTAGCTGTGGATCATATCCTAAGCTTTGATACTCAATCTGCGACGCCCCAAAATTAGGTATACATCACCCATCTTGAGTCGCCGAGATACATGGTACAAAATTCAAATACAACTTAATAATACAACTGTCGTGTATAATACGACAAAACATAAACTGTGAGTTTGAATACAAATATTGTCTACTAGAGAGTATACAAACTCAAAAGGAGTCCTCATTACAATTATTATCACACTATTTCACAGAATAGTGAGGATTACTAATGCACCATCTAGGACCATCACTCCGTTCCCCGACTCGTTTCTAGCTATATTCTCATTTCAAAGAGAATAAAGAAAAGAAAGGGTGAGCTCAACTAGCCCAAAGAAGAAATATTATGACTAAGATAATGCGAGAATAAATTATCATTAGCCTTAAACAGTGTTAAAATGATAAAATATAACAAACATCAAGTTTAACTGCAGCGGAACAAGCAATCCATTAAAAGAGTCAAGTAGAGAATAAAATTTACTATCTTTTATGATTTAAAAGGTTTTTCATCATTTTTATCATTGGGGACTCGACAATAAATAATCCACATCATCGAATCACCCCTGCACTACGGCCAAGGATATTCTTTAGTATCACGACAACAATTATCCATGCACTACGGGCCAAAGATAATTGTGTTTCATCAACGGTCCTGATCATGCCATAAAACAATTCATCTTTGCACCCTTGGCCGAAGAGAAACCATGGCCATAATCATACCAAAAACTGTCCATCAATGCATTACGGGCCAATGAGGACTTTTTTCACATCATTTGTAACATTACGGTCATGATTATACCAAATAATCCCTAGTGTAAGACCCCAACTTATTATTAATGAAATTTAATTTTCTCTATTTATTATTTTGAAATAGTAAGGGTTGATTTGATTAATGTGGATAGTTAGGGGTAAAATACGCAAATATTTCAAAATAAGCAAGTGGTTATAAAATATTCATTGTTGTCGGGGAATATTCGTTTGGTCGTGGAATATTAAATCTTGTCGGGAATATTAAATGCGACGACCTAGCACCGTGTGTGGGCCCCATAACTTGAAAGCGATTGGATGAAGAAAACGACAAATATAAGTTGTTTAAAAATAAGCTGCGTAGTTATTCAGTTAATCTTGTTAAAATACTCGGTGGTTAAAACACGAGAAGAGCACGGTATTGCACGATTATTGATTCTTACGTGAAGAAGGCACTACTCAATAATGGTTACGATAATTCTTTATTCGATTTTTATTGATTTAATAATTGCTTTGCGTTGATATTTTATATTCTTTGTTGTTTCAATAATTGTTATTACACGGTATTTTTCATTATCGAAGCAATAATTCATATTATCTGAATAATATTATTAGATAACATTATTAGCAATGTCTAGAAAGTTACATCTAAGGAGAGGTTTGGTCACCTAATTGCGGCCGCCGATGAAGGAGAAATTCTTATTGGAAAGCCCCTCTTTCACAGGAACCGCACAGTTGTCAATCTTGTGATTACATAATATTATTTGTGAATAATTAATTATTGATTCATATGATGAGAAAAATATTGATTTTATGTGGATATAGATGGAGAAAATTTTTAATGTGACAATTGTTGAAAATTGAAATTTTATCTTTTTCGATAAAATAATTCATTTAAATATATTATTATATTTTAATAATATAATAATGGTGATATTTTTACAACGAATGTGGGATATATGAGTATACGATGAGGAAGAGTATTTTTGTTGCAATAAAAATATGCTTTAATTAGAATTTTCAAGTTTGCGTATGATTTTTATAAATTTATTAATATTTTATTAAATTTTCTGCTTTGGTTTTCTAAGCAATTTCCTATAAATAGGGTGCTTAGGTTAGAATTGAAAATCACACCAGAAACTGAAGTTTTCTCTCTCTATATTATCGAGCGTATTCTTATGAATATTTGGAGTATACTTTGAGTATTGCTATACGGTGCAAGTTCAAGTCATAGCCTATATCTGGTGTTTCAGCTAGAAGTACTGATCTTTCGAGGCAAGGGATATTATTTTTTTTCGTAATGATATTATTTCTTCACTATCATTATGTTGAAATATTGATCTGAAGTTTTTTTTTATTTATCAAATTTGGAACTTTTGGTGTCTGAGTTACTTATTCACGTATCACCTTTATTCACGTATCTGATCTTATTCACGAATACGGCACTATTCATTGAAAAATGAAAAATTTTCTTTTCGTCCAAAATATCTATTCTGGATACTATTTTTGATTGTATCCATGTTTTGATCATTCTTGAATTTTACACCATTATGATTATTTTTGAGGTATTTTTGGACGTGGATAAAACAAAGTACGAATCCTTAATCCTTAATCCTTGTCATTTTGTTTCACTGGATTCGTTTCTTTAAAAATATTTTTCATCATCCTCAGTCTTAAATGATGATATTATTGAATATCTTTGGCCTGTAGTGCAAAGATGAATGATTTCTGATGAATATCTTTGGCCCGTAGTGCAAAGATGAACATGTGTTTAGATGAACATGACCAACTGATGAATATCTTTGGCCTGTAGTGCAAAGATGAATATTTGATTCCAGATATATATTGATTGATATTACAGGAATAAAAGATAGGCGATAAACTTTTAAATTCATACATAGAAGATAGTAGTTTACATTCTCTACTTAACTCTTCTAATGAATTATTATTTCCGCTGCGAATATTGATTTAAAAACTTGTTGTCTATTGTATTCTATTAGATTTTTCCTGTTGAAGACTAATGATAATTTGTTGTATATTATCTTAGTCATAATATTCTTCTTGGGCTAGTTGAGCTCATCCTTTTCCTTTTTATTCCATTTTTCTTTTCGGAAAGGCGAGAATATAAGCGAGTGCGAGTCTGGGTATGGAATGAAGGTTCTAGAGAGAGTTGTTTAGTAGTCCTCACCATTTTTGTAAAATAATGTATCAATAAATGTGATGAGGATTTATTTGAGTATAGATATTGTCTAGAAGATAATATTTGTATTCAAACTCACGATTTCTTGTTGTAATAATAAAGTTGTAGTTGTTTTACGTATGCCGTATTGACAACTCGTAATGGGTGATGTATACCTATTTTGGGGGCGTCACGGTTGGTATCGAGCTTAGGGATATGATCTCTGGCGGAGATCGGGAATAGAACTAGGAGGGAGAGACGAGTAAATCCTTCGCTAGTGTGTCCTACCTAAGCTTATTTGTTAGTTGGTCGGTATATAAGGATATTATGTGATATATTGATTTCCTTAATTAACCCTTGTTTTATGACGGATTTGAGAATGTCGTGAGAATATTAACAATGGAAATGAGGCCAGTGGAGAGCCTGCACGCACCACTGACGAGGAGAAACGTGCAGCAGTGAAATGTTCCTCCCGTGAACAACACCAATCGAGCGCGATGATGAACGAGGGGCGTTTAGAAGCTTTTTGCGGTTCATGCAAAATCAAACGAGGGAGACTCGTGTTCAAAATATAGGAGGAAATGATAGCAATTCACGGGTTGTCACGACCAAGCGATTCAAAGAGTTGGGACCACGAAATTTAAGGAAAGCGAGATCCGATCATGGGCGGAAACATGGGTCAAGCAAATTACCAAGATATTCGATGTCTTGGGATGCACGGAGAAACGAAGGTTCCATTCGCCACCTTTATGTTCCGTGGCGAAGCGATCACTTGTGGGAGTCTATGAAGCGTACCCATCCAAATCAAGACTTTCGGCATGTCTTGGGAGACATTTCAGAATTATTTAATGACAAATACTTTCCCGAAAGTGTTCGGTCGTATGAAGGAAGTGGAGTTCATCAGATTAGAATAAAACAACATGGCGATTGTGTCTCGATGACGAGGCAAAGTCTGCGAGTTATCGAGTTTTGCACCTCATTTGGTGGAGAATGAGGAACGTATGGCGTGGATGTTTCTAAGAGGTTTGAAACCCGGCATCGACAATATCTCATTTCTCATAAATTTTCTCTCTATTCAGGATGTTGTTAACGAGGGCTCAATTGTTAGAAGCGAGATAACGAGTATGTTCAACCGAGGACCATAACGAGGATCGTACTGGAGATAGCGATCAACAGAATAATGATAACCAAAGGAGAAAGAAACAGACACAAAATGGTAACCACTCTGGTGGTAATCATAGCCATGAAAATAGAAGAAGCGAGTCGAGAGGAGATTTTAAAAGAGGAGATTTAACAACGACCATGTGAAGACGACAGCGGTCTTAAAGAATCGGTTCTAAGGGAGGAGAACGACCACCGGTCATATATTTATAAATCTGGGAAAGAGGATATATCGGTCCAAACTGCCCTAACAGCATTCAAGGTATGCTATAATTGTGGAAAGGAAGGACATATCTCTCGAGATTATGCAGTGAGCGAAACCTAGTTCAATGAGGATGGTGACTCAAAAGACCGTCCCGAAAAAAGTCAAAGTCAATCTGCCCGGAAGAGCGTTTGTTGTGACCGTCAAAATGAGGAACCCAAACGAGGTGATCACGGGTAAGCTATTTATAAATTCTTGCAAAGTTTATACCTTACTTGATCTTTGGTGCTTTACCCATTCATTTATCTCTCCTTGCTTGTGCTCAACGTTTAAACTTGACTCAGGAGAAATTAGACTTTGACCTATCTGTGGAAACTCCGTTAGGAGAAACTTTCGTCACATCCTTTGTTTATAAATCTTGTTTGATTCAAGTTGGCACCATTACCTTACACATTGACCTTATCTCTTTAAAGATATTTGCTTTTGATGTTATTTTAGGGATTGATTGGTTAACTACTCATCATGCCAAAATTGATTGTTTTCGTAATGGTTTGTTAGTTTTCATATTCCTAACCAACCCGTTGTACTAATTCAAGCAACTAAACCATTAAAATCAATCAACATGTCATATCTAATCATAAAGCTATTCGTTTATTGAAAAACGGATGTCAAGCTTTCTTAGCCCATGTTATGGATTTGAATAAAGACACGTCAAATTTGAATAATATTCTGTTGTTATTGACTTTCCTAACGTATTTCTGAAGAACTTCCTGGTCTACCCCTAGAAAGTGAAGTTGAGTTCTTTATTGATCTTAAACTTTGGTACAAAGCCCATTTCTAAAACCCCATATCGAATGGCTCTATTGAACTTCAGAGTTAAAGGTCCAACTACGAGAATTGTTGGACATCGGGTTTCATTAAATCTAGTACATCTCCTTGGGGTGCTCTGTTTTATTCGTAAAGAAGAAAGACGGGAGTATCGAATTTGTATTGACTATCGGAATTGAACCATGTCACCATTAAGAATAGGTATCCTCTACCTCGTATTGATGACTTGTTTGACCCGATTCTGCAAGGGCACAATTCTTTTCAAAATCGATCTTAGATTCGGATATCATCAATTTGAAGATTAGAACCGAGGATATTCAAAGACGCCTTGAGAACTCCCGGTATGGGCATTATGAATTCTTAGTCATGTCTTTCGGATTTGACTAATGCTCTATGACTTTCATGGATATGATAAACCAGAGTATTCAAGGAATATTTGGATCGGTTTGTTGTTGTTTTTATTGATGACATCCTCATATATTCCAAAAGTCATGAAGATCATGAGCACCATTTGAAGTTTGGTACTCGAAAGGCTTCGTGAAAACAAACTATATGCCAAATTGAAGAAATGCGAGTTACGGCTTGAGGAAGTAGCATTCCTTGGGCACTTAATGTCGAAACATGGAGTATCTGTTGATCCGTGAAGATTGAAGCAATACAAGTTAGAACAACCAAAAGTCGGTGGTCAAGTCACGTAGCTTTTTGGGCTTAGCTTGTTATTATCGGAGATTCGTGGAAGGGTTTTCTCGAATCGCTACTCCATTAACTCAGCTAACTCGAAAGGATACAAAATTCGTTTGGAGCGAAGAATGCGAGAAGAGTTTCCAAGAGCTTAAGAGGAGACTTATTTGGCACTTGTTCTAACAATACCATCCGGTTCGGATGGATTTGTTATCTCTGACGATGCTTCGGGCAAAGGGTTAGGATGTGTTCTCATGCAACGTGGGAAAGTCATAGCCTATGCCTCGCGACAACTTAAAAGAGTATGAGAGGAATTATCCTACTCATGATCTAGAGTTAGCGGCCGATCGTTTTCGTATAAAGATATGGAGGCACTATCTATATGGGGAGAAAGTGGAGATATATTCGCACCATAAAAGCCTTAAATATTTCTTCACTCAAAAAAGAACTCAACATCGCGGCAATGACGTTGGCTTGAGCTATTGAAAGACTACGACCACACTATTCAATACCATCCTGGAAAAGCGAGCGTGGTAGTAGACGCGCGTTGAGTAGAAGATCATATGTGGGAATGAGTGCGATGATGTCAAGTATACGCGTAGAGCCAACTTTAATAGAAAAAGTTAAGGTTGCTCAAGCCACGAGGCCGGAGGCGATCGCGTGATGAAGAAGAAAGTACAAGAAGGAGCTATTCTGGAAGTGAGAATTGATGAAGAAGGAATACTTCGAGTCCACTCTAGACTTTGTGTCCCTAACGACTCTGATTTGAAGTACAAGATTATGATGGAGGCACACAATACACCATTTACAATCCATCCTGGAAGTACCAAAATGTATCGTGATCTTAGACATACATTTTGGTGGAACAATATGAAGAGAGAAATTGCAAAGTTTATCTCGATGTGTTTAACTTGCCAACGTGTAAAGGCGGAGCATCTAGTACCTAAGGGTCCGTTGCAACCACTTGAGATTCCGAAATGGAAGTGGGAACACATTACCATGGATTTCGTTACGGGTCTTCCTACGGTTTCTCAAGGCATCAATGCTATTTGGGTTATTGTTGATAGATTAACCAAGTCTGCTCATTTCTTGCCGATACGGGAGACTTATTCCCTTGAATGTCTTGCTAGTATGTACGTGAATGAGATTGTGAGGTTGCATGGCATGCCAGTATCCATAGTTTCGGATTGTGACCCAAGATTCACTTCAATATTTTGGGTTAGCTTGCAAAAAGCTATGGGCATGGATTTGCGATTTAGTTCAGCATACCATCCCCAAGCAGACGGACAATCGAGAGAGACTATTCAAACTCTTGAAGATCTATTAAGACTCTGTGTCCTGAACTTCAAGGCGGTTGGGATAAGTATTTACCATTGGTGGAATTCTCCTACAACAACAGATTATCGAGCAAGTATAGGTGTGGCTCCATTGAAGCATTATATGGATGAAAATGTCGTTCTCCAATATGTTGGGATGAGGTGGGTGAAGCAACATTGTTGGGACCCAAGTTAAATGCGTATGACTACCAAAAGATCCAAATGATTCGATAACGTATACAAAGCGGCACAAGATCGACAAAAGAGTTATGCGGATCTTCATCGAAAGGGCGTGGAATTTAGTATAGGGGATCATGTATTGTTGCGAGTTGCTCCATGGAAGGAGTTACAAGATTTGGGAAGAGAGAAAACTCAATCCACGATTTATTGGTCCATTTCAAATTCTTGGCCGAGTAGGAAATGTAGCCTATAGACTCGTGTTACCTCCGAGTATGTCTTGTGTTCATAATGTGTTTCACATATCTCATACTTCATAAATATGTGAAAGACCCGAACCACGTTATAGAGTTAGAACCGGACGAGATAGCCAAAGACTTAACGTGTGAGGAGGTACTGTCAAGATCTTGGATAGGAAGGAGCATGTCCCTACGCATGAAAGGTCATACCACAAGTTAAAGTTCTATGGAGGAATCATGCTATAGAGGAAATGACACAGGAATTGGAAACGAAAATGAAAGCGAGGTATCCTCACCTTTTGAAACACCAGTATGCGTCGTCACAATTTCGAGGACGAAATTTCATAAGGAGGGAGGTTGTAAGACCCCAACTTATTATTAATGAAATTTAATTTTCTCTATTTATTATTTTGAAATAGTAAGGGTTGATTTGATTAATTTGGATAGTTAGGGGTAAAATGCATAAATATTTCAAAATAAGCAAGTGGTTATAAAATATTCATTGTTATCGGGAATATTAGTTATGTCGTGGAATATTCGTGCTTCGGGAATATTAAATGACGCACGCAATGACTATGTGGGCCCCATAACGGAAAGTGATTGGATGAAGAAAAGCGACAAATATAAGTTGTTTAAAAATAACAATAGTAGTTGTTACCATTAATCTTGTTAAAATACTCGGTGGTTAAAACACGTAGAGCACACGGTATTGCACCAATTATTGATTCTTACGTGAAGGCACTACTCAATAATGGTTACGATAATTCTTTCAAAGATATTTTATTGATTTAATAATTGATGCGTTGATATTTTATATTCTTTGTTGTTTGATAATTGTCATTACACAAAGATTTTTCATTATCGAAGCAATAATTCATATTATCCTAATAATATTATTAGATAACATTATTGGCAATGTCTAGAAAGTTACATCAAGGAGAGGTTTGGTCACCTAATTGCGGCATGATGAGAGAAATTCTTATTGAAAGCCCCTCTTTCTGAGAACCTGCACGGTTGTCAATCTTGTGATTACATAATATTATTTGTGAATAATTAATTATTGATTCATATGATGAAAAAATATTGATTTTATGTGGATATAGATGGAGAAAATTTTTAATGTGACAATTGTTGAAAATTGAAATTTTATCTTTTTACGATAAAATAATTTATTTAAATATATTATTATATTTTAATAATATAATAATGGTGATATTTTTACAACGAATGTGGGATATATGAGTATACGATGAGAAGAAGAGTATTTTTGTTGCAATAAATGTTTAAAACATGTTAAACATGTCGGTGGACCCCATTTATTGACCGAATTTGATTATAGCATGTAAAATCGCCTGGTTGTGGATTTCGGTCCAATTTTGTTTGGAATTTGGAAAAACTTTCTTACGCAAAGTTGTAGAAATTGAATTTCCTATAAAAAGTTGCGAGTTTGAATTTTTAAACAAAAGGGCTATTTATTGTGAATTATTGAAGTTCTGGAGTTCCGAAATAATTGATTTTTAGAAGTTTTAATTGTTTAAAATAACAAAAACATTTTTGTGGTTGGTTGGTAGGCACATGTGTTGAAAAATATGCTGAAATCAGAATTTCCAAGTTTGCGTATGATTTATATAAATTTATTAATATTTTATTACATTTTACGCTTTGGTGTTCTAAGCGATTTCCTATAAATAGGTGCTTAGGTTAGAATTGAAAATCACACCGTAAACTGAAGTTTTCTTTCTCTATATTATCGGCGTATTCTTGTGAGTATTTTGAGTATACTTTGAGTATTGCTATACTGGTGCAAGTTCAAGTCATAGCCTTTATATCCTGGTGTTTAAATTTGAAATCTTGATCTTTCGAGGTAAGGGATATTTTTTTTTTAATGATATTATTTCTTCAATATCATTATGTTGAAATATTGATCTGAAGTTTTTTATCAAATTTGGAACTTTTGGTGTCTGAGTTACTATTCACGTATACTTGGTACTATTCACGAATACTGGACTATTCATCAAAAAAATGAAAAATTTTCTTTTTGTCCAAAATATCTATTACGGATACTAGCTTTGATTGTATCCATGTTTTGATCATTCTTGAATTTTACACCACTATGATTATTTTTGAGGTATTTTTGGGCGTGGATAAAACAAAAGTACGAATCCTTAATCCTTAATCCTTGTCATTTTGTTTCATTTGGATTCGTTTCTTTAAAAATATTTTCATCATCCTCGGTCTTAAATGATGATATTATTGAATATCTTTGGCACAGTAGTGCAAAGATGAATGATTTCGATGAATATCTTTGGCCCGTAGTACAAAGATGAACAGTGTTTAGATGAACATGACCAATCGATGAATATCTTTGGCACAGTAGTGCAAAGATGAATATTTGATTCGGATATATATTGATTGATATTACGGGAATAAAAGATAGGCGATGAACTTTTAAATTCATACATAGAAGATAGTAGTTTGCATTCTCTACTTAACTCTTCTAATGAATTATTATTTCATTGCGAATATTGATTTAAAAACTTGTTGTCTATTGTATTCTATTAGATTTTTCCTGTTAAAGACTAATGATAATTTGTTGTATATTATCTTAGTCATAATATTCTTTACTGGGCTAGTTGAGCTCACCCTTTTCCTTTTTGTTTCATTTTTCTTCTCAGGAGGCGAGAATATAGTGAGTACGAGTCGGGGTATAGAATGAAGGTTCTAGAGAGAGTTGTTTAGTAGTCCTCACCATTTTTGTAAAATAATATATCAATAAATGTGATGAGGATTTATTTGAGTATAGATATTGTCTAGAAGATAATATTTGTATTCAAACTCGCAGTTTTACTGTTGTAATAATAAAGTTGTAGTTGTTTCTGTACCATGTATTGACAACTCAGAATGAGTGATGTATACCTATTTTGGGGGCGTCACACCTGGTCATAATCATACCAAGTCCATCTATGCACTACAGGCCACAGATGACTTTCAACATAATATAAACATGAGGATGCTGACAATGATATAGTAATTCAATAAAACAAGTTCAAGAATTAAATTATCCAGGAACTAATAACGTCCAAATTGTCAACATGATACTTCTTTGTAGAGTAAAATTCAAGAATGCTCAGAAGAATATTTCCATGAAAAGATACTGGATGAAGCGCAAATATCAAGGATATTCCACAAATTGTATGGAGAATAGAAGTTAAAACTTTAACCAACTGAGTATAATAAAGAATGGAATAACAAAAGAAATCACCATGCATGCGGTACTTGGCATGAGGCAAGTTATTCAAATGAATACTAAATAATGGAACCGAATTCGAGGCAAAATTAAGCATCGACGGGATGTTCCAACGAATAATAAAGAATGGAATAACAACGAAATCACCATGCATGCGGTACTTCAGCATGAGGCGAGTTATTCCAACATAATATTAATAAGAATCGGAATCATCCCAAAGCGTAAAAACGCATGAACATGATATTCCAATGAGAATAATAGTAAAGACGGAACCAGTCCCATGAAACGTAAAAACGTCTGAATACAAAATATTCCAACAGAATAATAATAAAGATGGAATCGAATCCGTAGCGTAAACGCATGCACGGGATATTCAACGAGAATAGTAAAGACGGAATAATAGAAGAATGTCACCAAGTATAGGGTAGCCCGCGTATACAGGTTATTCCAACAGAATTATAAAGAATGGAATAACAAAAGTTTTCTTCATGAATACAAAAGAAATAATACTCCCTACCTTAAGAAGAAGAGTACTGGATATAAAAGTAATGAAGTAGCAGAACACTTTTCTTCTTTCTCTCTATAGTTTATCTCTAGAGTTTCAGTGAATTCCTAAGAAATAATGAATGAACGAGCTTCTATTTATTGAAAAATGGACTGCATAGTAACTAACTCATGAACGGTCCAAATTGATTTACTTAATCTGACGGTCCATATTTAAAGCAAAATCTTTTAAATAAAATATAATATATTCTATTTATAATCTAATAAAGCGAATAACTTTATAAAAGATTTTACTATCTGCAAACACTATCTGAAGCACTATACAAATACTATGCATAATAAAATATAATATATTCTAATTATTGTCTAATAAAATAGATAACTTTATAAAATTATTACATTTTATATAAAAAAGATTTTACTATACAAAACACTTGCAGAATACTTTATGCAACACTATGCATAATTGAATAGAATATATTCTATTTATAGAATAATTTTATAAAAGTATTACATTTTATTACATTAATAATACCAATAACACAAAAATGAGTGACTTATCACGTAAGCATCAATAATCAATCTTGTGTGCTACTATGCAACCACCACAGACATTCTTGTACTTTTACTGTATAGAGTAGTTCAACAAGATTAATCTGTAAAACTTCCGTCGTTATTTTTATAAAGTATTTTTTTCATTTTCTCAATCCGACAATAATTCAGTTGTGGGGTCCACCAATGATTGTACCGTCGTACGGATATTCCCCGACAAAAAGAATATTCCGCGACCAATCGAATATTATACAAGAACTTGCACACTTTGCAAAATTTATAAATACTACCCACAACTATAACATTATCTCAAATCCACACCATAATATTAAAAAAATATTTTGAGAAAATTAAATCTTTATTCATAAAATCTGGGGTCTCACATCAATAGTTAACTTTAACAAGTATGGGCATGCATAAATTTAGGGGGAGCTGTAACTCTCTTGAAGTGCATGGTTTTAGGGGGAGCCATAATTATTTTGTTATCATCATCAAAAAGGGGGAGAATGTTGACTTATGTCACACTCCATGTTTTGATGATGACTTTATTACTCCTCTAATCATGCTATATTATATTTCAGGGAAATACATGAAATTTCAAAAACAACAAGGAGGAAATTACAAAGCCAAGACATCTTTGAAGAAAGAAAAGCAAATTTGAGTTCTAGGAATATATGTAAGATCTTAGCATTTATTACTTTCCAAAATAAGGCTCTAGGACATGTACATTACATATATACTTGCATTCTCATACTTGATGCTACCTACTAATTCACTAGTTCATAATATGCATGGCCGATATTACTTACCATAATATAAATTAAATCTTGATGAACAATATATATATGGTAATCTGGAATAAATGATCGATAGTATTAAATACCATAAAACTATTTATTGACTTGATTCACGGTAAACACATCTCATAAATCATGCTGCATAAATTATGCGTCATAAATCAAGGGTCTTAATTAAGGTAACTAGTTGATAGATTAAAATTCCATAAGTTATACATTCCGGAATCTTGCACCATAATATTGTCTCATGATTTAATATATCTAATTGGTTGGTACCAATGGTCAAATGTATGATAAGTAATATGGAATCCTGCCAGCAAATGTTTATGGTAATACAAAGTGTTGACTTCTATCATGTTAGAAATTGGGAAAGTAGAAATCTACGACAGGCCTATCTCCCATGGAAATCAATTAGCCTTAAATTGCTGATAGCGTGATATCTCAGAAAATAGAATCTCTGTGATGAAAATCGTGCTGTGTATATCATGATTGACATAGAACTGCAAGATTTGCACAAAGTGTTTTTAAACGTGCATATTATAGTAGCAAATCTTTGCAACGGTAATATCCTGGGGTGGTCTATATATACTGAGCTCTTTAACAAATTTATTTACGAAAAACATATACATTATATATCAAACACATACAAGCTACAAAAGTGTTTTTCACCTTGATTGATATTAATTGCATTAAGAACAGAGGTTCAGCTACGAAGAACGTATAGAATATATTCTGGTAATATTCTTCTTGCATATCATTTCATTTCATACTAGAGCCTTAAGTTGGTGAGTGATATATTGCTTGATCATTAGACCTCTAGTGTGTATCTTATATTTTTATATCTCAATCAATACTTTATTGTGATTAATTCTGTTTGAATTGATAACTCAATATAGTCAAGTTTGTGGAAAGCATAAGGTGCTTAAGAGGGCATAGGTACACAGGGAACAAAGGTGTTCAATTTGCTAGAACTTGTATTATAATTGGAAGATTTTAATAAAAGTGAGTCTCCAATACTAGTTGGTATTGGACGTGGATTAGGCTACTATTCTAGAGGGTAGTAGTTGAACCATGTAAAAAATTCTGGTGTTTGTGTGATTACGTTATGTGCTTGACTATTCTGTTATCTATCCAGCCGCCTGCATTCTATATCCACTTATATCAGTAAACTAGTTAACTTAATAATATCTTGATTTGATAATCCATCTTGCTGCATTAAATATCCAAAGGAATTTTTTTAAGTAATAAAAATTGGACATAGTTTGTGCCTACACTTATTCAACCCCCCCTTCTAAGTGTACCTATTTTAATTTCAGAGATGAAAGAGAAAATTAAGATAACTTTGTTTTAGTAAACTTGATATATCACAATATCTTCACATGCTCCTCTCCTTTCTCTTCCACTAACCCACCGGCCATGTGGCCATTAATTCTACACATTCTCCACCAATTCTCTCTCTCTCTCATTAATCACCACATAATACTTAATGACCCAATTAAATGTGCTGGCTTCATATTATATATGACACCTAACTTGTTTTGAAATATCTTTTCCAACATGTGGTGCTTCAGATGGTGATGTGCACCCCTTCTTCTCCTCTCCTTTTCCTCTCCTTGTAATGCTGGCCATGTGGCCTTATATCTACCATGTTTGCTTTTGTTTTTGTTGTAATATCTAGTATATAAAATGACTAAAATGCCCCCTTTTATTGGTTTTAAAATTGGGCCACTCTTTAAATCTTTTGGGCTTCCCTAAATAATTCTTTGGGCTTTCCAATAAAAATATTTGGGCCATGAAAATAGATTAGGTCCAATACTTTTAATTTTATTTTTCCTTAATTAATTAATTAGGATTTTCATTTCCACAATTATTATTTAAATCCTTACTTACATGCCCTATTTCTTACCCCAATTAGACTTGCTATAATTAGGTTATAAAATTAATTAATTGAGATATATAAAATAAATATCTTAGAATTAGTATATATTTTAAATACCATAATTCTCCTATCCCATAACTCATAACAATTAACACTTAAGCTTTTATACTTATCTTTTGTACTCCCGAATTAGGGTTTTGGATTCCCAAAACACAAATTAGGGTTTCCGAGCGTATCATTAGGGCTCCTAACTGTTTGTTAGAGTTTTTTCACTGAACAACAATATTATTAACATAACTTTAGGGTTTGCTAAAGTTATACTTATACTGATCAATAATTTTGTACACATAGAACCACATACACATATTCTTATGAACTCATACACTAAATATATACCTCATTATCAGACTATCACTTATAGTCTATCAAATCATTCAAGTCCTTCTCCAAAAATTTTTAAATCCTTTAAATTCTTTCATAGATATGTCAAATCCATACACTTATTTTATGTATAGGTCTATCTTATAACCTTTAATCCATCATTTAGGATTTTAATAATTTGTCTAAATTCTCGGGTTTTCACACCTAGACCTAAGGCACGAACTTCAAGATAGCAGGACCCATGGGGTCCAGCCTTAGGTGTACCTACTGTATCCGTAGGCACCTATGCCTACGTTTGGATGCCATAAGGCAGGATCAACAGCCTCAAAAAAGAAAAAGACGCAAGAAAGAAAAGCTAGAGAGAGAGGTTTAAGAGAGATAGAGCTCGGGTCTTGCACCTTTTTACCATCTTTGAGTTGTTTGTTCTTATATATCATACCTATTATAAGTTTAGAGTGATATAAGTTGATCCCAAGCCAAAAGAAGCTTGTTCACGCGTCCCCCAAGGTGAAAAACACTCATTTTAGCCACTTCTTTGTAATTGTTGTTATAAATACTATATCTATGTAGATATAGCAATTTCTACCGGTTAAATTTGTTTTTTCATGTATATATTATGTATTAGTGGGTAGACATTGAGTTTTTATCGGTTAATTTATGCATATTCAGTTGTAAATCAAGTTATTTGACTAGATCTACCTAGATCTAGCTAAATCTAGCACTTTGAACGGTTATGAAGCATGATGCTCTAGCCTATATACTCGATTAACTTAGATCCATAGTAGATCTAGATGTTTTACTGCTCTTAGTCAGTCTTTCTCACTCCGTAGAGTCCTAAATCTGTATCTAGAGGCGAGGAGTTCCTAATGGCTTGATATGGGGATTTCAACCGATGAAATCACCAAACATCAAGTCTAGAATTTTGTATATACATATTTAAGCTTATCAATGTGAGCCTAGGAACCCTGGGGTTGAGATCTACTAAATGATTCTTAACTAGATTCCCATAATGGGCTATTGTTTAAATGTAATGTTTAAATATTGAAAATCGTTGTACATATAATATTTAATCTTAAAATGATTTTAAGGGGTTTATCTCGAGAATTCGGATTTAAGATCCCGTGATACTGAAAATTATGTTTGTGAGTGTTTCGATTCATCGAGATGGCTTTCATGCCCGATGATCATCCGACCTCTTTTTGGCGCTTTCTTTGCATGCATATTCACCCAAAACAATTTTCCAATAAAATCACAAAGAGCTTTCATGCAGAATAAAGTGATTTAGGTAGATCATCTAAGAAATATAAAAATAAAAGGAAGTATCAAAGGTCCTCGATTACTATTCGGGCGAAGGATTTAAATATTATGTCTATCCAAAATATATCATTCGAAATATATATTTTATCTAAAATAAACTTTTCGTTAAATTAAATCCTTCGTACATAGGTGCAAAGAGGAAGAACACTACTTCCAATTAACTCAAATAAAGCCTATAAAAGACTTTAAAAAAATAAAAGCATTGAGCAAAATTGTAACGCCCGAGAATTTCAGATTTTTAATGAATTAAATTTTTTTGATTATGTGGATTAAATGAATTTAATTGATTAATTATGTGAGTAAGATGTTTGAAGGTCGTTCTATGACCTAGAATGTGTGGATGTGGTTAGTATTCTGGCTTTGTGCTAGGATTAATTGTTTTGAATTATCAAGACGGAAACAAAAGTTTTCTAAGAAGTTTTCCGTAAAAACACTATTCATCCGATTTTGTTTGGAGCATATGTTTGAAATTTCGAGAAACGCATAATGATAGAATACGAAGATATTATGGAATATCCAATAATATTTCCGTTATGGCAAACGAAGTTTTCGCTTGCGGACGTAAAACCTAAGGGTTTGTGAAAGAGATTTTTGAAAGGGAAAATGTAGTGCGAATACTCATTTCGGTTATTATACGTATGAGATATGAGTATTATACTAGTATGAATATGAGTATGGTATGAAGAATAATACGACGTATAATACGAATATCGTATGAGTATTAGATGGAGAGAGTACTGGAGTTATACGCGTAGAATACAAGAAGTATCAATGGAATATGAGTTAAGGACTTTGGTATAATCTAATTGGACTTGGACTATTAGCAAGCCCAATGAATTAAGTGAACAAGCCCAAGTCAAGGCCCAATATTAAATAAAGACAAGCCTAATCCAAAAAGTTAAACCGCGAGTCGAACTGGCGGGTCACGGGATGGGTAAAACCCATGGGGCAACCCATGGGATGACAAAAAGGGGGGTGGGCTGGCCACTTGGCCACCAAGTAAAGTGATTACTTGGTGGCTAAGTTGCAAAGGAGATGGAATAGTAAGGAGGTGGGATGTAAACAAATTTGCCCCTCATTTGGATTTCTATAATTACAAAGCTTGGGTTGAGTTTTTCTTGTTTTGAAAATCTTGTTCAACCTATATTGAGAGAGAGAGAGAGAAGCTAGAAACACTTAATCAATCTACTTCCAAGCAAACGTTTAGACGTTTATTAAGAACGTGAAGTATTTCAAAGGTAAATTCTCATAAACCGTAATCTTCATCTTTTTCGATTTCTTTCTCGTAGAAGTATCGTAGATTGGTGGAGCATGTTTATTGAGGAGATATAAGTATGTCTATTAATGATCAAATCATTGATATGTCATGACCAAATAGAAATCGTAAGTGTTTACGTGAGTTAAGACCATAGAGAGTCTTGAACGTGAACTTAGTTATGAATGAACAATTTGAAAATGTTATAGCTAATGAATGTGCATATTGTTTGGTTAGGATATAGATGGTGAATCAATGAGTGTTCCATTTGATTTGGCTTATAGAACACGAGTAACGAAGTTATGGCAAATTTTACGAATATAGACGTTAAACGTCGAAAACGTAAAAATCTCAGATTAAGGGTCAAAAGTTGCCATGTGACTTGAAAATGTTGGTTTCCAGTGTCAACATGTGAGATAAGGTAATTAAGAGTCGTTGGCGCAAGAATCGTCACATTCCTACTTATAACGAAGAAAACGAGTATTGAACGATCAAAAACGTTAAACGAACGCTCAAAAATGAACTTAAAGGTGAATTCTGAGTTAACGGATTCGAAAAGGTTAAATTTTATACGAACACGTAAAGGATGTAATTTGTGATTTGTGGGTTTCGAATGGGCCAATTCGGATGTAAAACGAACAAATTAGAAAGCCGGGAGTTTCGTTAGAAAAGTTAATTTGTTTTGGCTAAGCTTGTGCCTGGTCTTGTGTATGCATATTTCATATATGGTGAGAGAAAATAAAAATGTCTGGAGACTGTGCCCTGATGCAAAAATTTATCTGAAGGACTCATGTACCAAATACCGAAAGTCCGCAAAACCTCTGGAGAGCGGAGCCAGTAAGCCCACTTGTAATGTAAGGGATGCCAGCCGCAACACAACTGGCAGTGTAAAAATGTTGACTAAAGTTAGGTTTTTGTTTCATTTAAATGTAGAACTAAAGTAAGACATTGAAGGTACCTAATGTACATAATCAAGCTGACTTTAAATTACTTATAAGGTGATAATGTTAGAAGATTTAGTAAGGTTTAATTGAAATTAAACGAAGAAACACGAGAACGTAATAAGTAAATCGGGAATGATGTTCAACGTGGGTAGTTCACCAATAATGATCGAATGTCGATTAATAACGTAAGAACGTTAACGAACCGTAACAAGGTATAGAAATTCGAATCGACTTTAATACTGAAGTTAATTCAAGTAAGACATAGAAGAGAAAGAAGTTGGTTAGGGAAAATAAAGTTAGTTTGTTTGATAACTAATTACAGTGTGCTATGTGAATATATCATGTAGATCCTGTAAAGACTGAGAATTATTGAATTATATATTCGAAGACGCTTGAAGGCAAGTCTTTCTTAATGCTTGCCTAACCTCCGTGTTAGTCAAGTTTTATGTGATTCATGTTATAAGATGCATGAATGGTTTTAAAGAAAGAGTCGGCCTTTGCTTTTACCTGAAGGCTGAGACAAGTATTGAAGAATGGATTGATTTGTTTACAAGTCTTTTGATATAGAATCATTAACGCTATCCTATGCCAAGTATTTGGTACGGATGAGAAGGTAAGTTTGTCTATGTACAAACAAAAGTATTTTTCATCGATTATTCGATGGGCACGCGAGGTTGCCAAATGTTAAACATAAATACGTTTAACGAAAGAGTGTTGATCTACGTGGAGTACAATAGGCTAATCACCTAGAAGTGCTCATAAGTAAAGACGGATAGATGACCTTAGTGTGACAACCCAGAAATCCGGATTGTCCAGAAATTAAGATTTAAAGAATTAGTTATTAATAAAATGAATTTTTATTAATACTATTCTGTGCTATGTGTTTATTAATCGTTCTATAACCTAGAATGATTATTAATCGGAGGATTCTGCTCTGAAGCTAGATTGAACGAGTAAGAATTTTCAAGACGAAAATAAAATATTTCCGGAGACAAAAATATTTTTGGGGAAAAAGACAAAATAGGCACTATTCACCCGACGAAACCTAAGGGTTAGGGTTTGAATAACCTAAGCCTTTCTGAGAGTTCGGTATATCGAAATGACATTCCGTCGAAAGATTTGACGATAATATATCGTGAAAAGTTAAGTAAGCCGATAAAAGTTTTTCTCAAAAAACGTGCAGAAATCGGACGAAATAAAAATGACGAAAAGTTATGCTGTGTACTTTTCACTCGTTTAGCTACGTTAGGGGAAAACATGAAGGAAAACACTTGACGCCAAAAAGTGTTATTCAGTTTTTCAGAAATCCGAAGAATACGTAAAAGTTAATCGGTAAAGGAAAGACGAAATATCCAAAAATATTTGGATTCCAAGAATCGCAGTTTTTAAAACCGTCGGACGAAACCCGAAAGACGGAACTACGAAACTTAAGGGCTAAGCAAACTTGAGGGCTAAGTTAACTTAGTCCATAAGTCTTGAATAGTAAGGAGGTATGAATAGTGATTTTCGGGGCAAAATGACTATTTTGCCCCTAGCCTTAAAAATCTATAAATAGGAAGCTTATTTCATTTGTTTGAAAATTTGAAAGTTGTCAAACATTTGAGAGAGAGAGAGATAGATTTTAGATGAAGGAGAAGAGGAAAAGGAAGAGGAAAAGCTTGCTCGTGAGAAAACTTTGTCCGACGGAAGGAGATTAAAGAAGAAAGGTAATCCAAAAACCTAACTTCTAGATTATTTTCTTTATTTTTCTATGTTAAAACATAGTTTAATGAGAATAAGGAGTAAAAGATATTGAGAATTATTTCATATGGTTGAAATCATGAGAAAAGAAGAAATAAGAAATAAGAAATTTAGTTTATAAATTTCTTAAGGAAGTATAAGATTCGTAAGGATTTTGAACGATCCGAATGAATTTTATAAATGAGTAGGTCAAATAAGTAAGGAATGGTGTTCTATAACATCAAATTCCAAGAAAAAGTAAAATCGTAATCCAAAATATCGATTAAAAATGAAGAACGAACGAAGAACACGAAGAACACGAAGAACGTTGTTGATGGACAAATTTAAAACCATCGTAGTGTAATTGTTGTTGATGGACAAGTTTAAAACCATCGCGTATAAGTTAGTTTCTTTTTGCTTGGTTAGGAACGTTAGAAATGTTCATGAAGAAAGGATTAAACTGAGCTATAACGAAGTTCTGGCGAAATTTTTGTAAAAGATAAACAAAATTTTGAAAGTTAGTAAATGAACCCAAATGTGTAGAGTTTCATAAGAATGTAAGAGAACATAGAAAATGTGAGTCGTGGACTCAAGAACGAACAAATTCCGAGTTTGGATGACCGAATTACGGACGAACGAATGAAGAACGTTAATAACGTAAAAATGAACGAAGAGTGAAGATTAAGCCAATTGAATGGCATGTTAACGGATTCAGAACGAAGTTCTTTCCATGGGTAATCGAAGTACGTAAGATAAGTAAGAGAATGGCTTTGGAACGACCTCCTTCCGAGTTATAACAAAGAAGTTATGAGATTTCGAAATCAGCATCTCAAACTTGTAAAAGACTTAGAAATATTTTCTAGGTTTAATACTCGGCGCCGCAACACGAGTCGTGCCTTAGAGGCCGGCGCCGCAGTGTGAGCTCGGCCATAATCTTCAAGAGAGTGGCGCCATGAAGGCCACCGGGGAAGAGAGGAGAGAAGTAGGTCATGCCATGTGCGACGAGAGGAAAGGAAGAACGCACCGGCAAGCATGCCGATCGATCTGAGCAATGCCAGAAAATGAGATTTTTAGTTCGATTCTTTGGAGGATGTGAAAGAAAGAAGTATGAACATATAGTTCACCTAAAATAACGCTTAAGCAAGCAAGTTAAACCTTTAATAAAGGTTGAACAAAAAGATTAATCAATATTAAAAGACAAAGAATGTAGATGCGGGTTACAGAACCGATATTCGGGGACCGTAGTCATGATGAACGAACGTGAGGGATTACTGTGATTTTGATTCCTTAGACGTTGAGTGACGAAGGTAATGAATACATTCCGATGTTATGTCATGGTAATGAGAGATAAGTGTAAAGCGTATATATATTTATATGAACGCAACGCGTTGTTGCGATGAACGATCGGTCTTAGCATCTGACAAATTTGTATGTAAACTTCGACATTAAGAAAGAATAATGAACATGGGGTTCATGGGATGGATAACGATCGAAAGCGATTAAAACCTTGAGTAAAGGTTGAATGAGAGATTAAGAGACGAGCAACGTGAACGTTGAATCCGTAAACGATCCTCGTGAATCGTATTCGCGTTGGACGAACGTGCTAAGTATACCCTGGTTGTATGTCTTAGACGTTGATAAATGTAGTAAGTAAGATACGAATGGTATCAAGAAAGCCGTATCGAACGGTAATGAGATTAATGAAAGCCAAATGTGAGTCGAATAAGAATGAATCCTGAGGTATGGCAATTACTTGCCAGAAAGCCAAAAGGAATAAGAAATTGACTTAACGAACATTATAGTTAATAGTTCGTATAAGTTAAGATAAGTTAGGTTGTTGTACAATCGTAACCTTTGATGGTTGACATATGGGAGCTGAGCTAAACAATTCCTTCAGAGAGCGAAGGTATATACGAAACTGGCAACCGATCTAACTCACTGTGATGGCAGTGTAGATGAGACGGGAACTTGTTTGTTGGTTGTTTGTGGGAAACCACTCAGAGTACCATATGGACTACTAGCAGAGAAGCGATGTGTGCTGAGTCCTAGAGAAGTTATAAGAAGAAGATAAGAATATGAATCATCAAAGATGATGAACGTTTTGAGTAAGACATCTCCGAATGTCATGAAACCGTAAACCGGTAATGAAAGTTAGTCGCATAAAATTATACTGCAAGAACGCGAACCTTAAGAAGTAAAGTTAAGTAAACCAATGCGTAAGTCAAGTATATGACTAATTGGTGTATGTGTTATTTCCTTATGTATTATAGGGATTGGAATGAGCAGTTCAGCGTAAACTGTAGCTGTGCGTAAGGCAAGTTTCCTAACTTCATTCATATTTCAAATGAATGCTAGTTTCTTAAACTTCTCACATGTTGAACTTGAGAAGTTCTGTCTATGTGCGAATGTGCGATATTTGTACAAGGTGGTAGAATGTATGAGGCCTTGTGTCACAATGTGAACACTTCGGTGTTTCTGTGAGATGAACTGTTCTATGTTTGAACTGTTCAATAAAAGAATGTTCTGTTTATACATGAACCGTTATTGTTAAGTCTGTGCTATTGATTCTAGCCAGACAGAATGTGTATGAAAGAGAGTAGAGAATGAAAGTATTTCAAAGTGAATGTGACTAATATTTTAAAATGATAGGAATCGAGATTATTCCTATTATTCAAGCTGCTTCATAACCTTTGTTCGGTTATTGAAGTCTTAAAAGAATGTTTAAATTCTTGAAGTTGTTTGTTCAACTGCTAAGACTTGCTGGGCAATTGAATGCTCACACTTGCTTTAAATAAAAAACATTTTCAGCGAACGATGTTAGAAGAACTTAAGGATCCCGTATAGATCAAGCTGACGGTATCCAGATGAAGTGCTATTCAGAATGTGAATGAAAGAGAAGATCAAGTGAAGACTTGTAATGTGGAAATATGAGAATTAAACTATAGAATAGTTTAATGAACGATTATGTATCCTTGGTGGCGGATAAAAGTCACTCGTGCAAGATGTAAAGAATAATGTAATTATCATTACTTGTAATGAGAAAAGCTATAAGGTTTTTAAAACCTCGGATTTGAGAGTGTATGTTGTTATATTTCAGTATATAATGATGTATGCAGGATGAATGATGAACTCGTGACGTACGAAATCCGGGTGTGAAGATAGACCGGATTTCGGGGCGTTACACTTAGTGCCGGATGTCCTTTTCAAGTATGAAAATGAAATGAGTAAGTTCATGGTCTATTGACCGGTTCAGAATTCTGAGGCTATTATATGTACTTTGGAATTTTTGTTGTGACATGAGAAGTACTAGTCAAATGTTTCATAGTGCTTCGTAGTTAATTGTTCAGTTATGGAATTAAAGCATGTAATTGTTAATGTGATATTCATATGATTCTTTGTTAAGACTTGCTGAGCTAGTTATGCTCATTCTTTCTTGAACCATATGTTTTGCGACTAAAAGCGCGAACGAATCGAGAGTTCTCTACGAGAGATAAAGGCAAAGCTAAGATGGACAATTAATCGTCCTGTAATAGATTAGTGTATTAGTATGTAATATACTTATGAAGAACAAAGAATGTATTTGGTTTATGAACCTGGAAAAGGATTTATTACTAATATAATACAAAGATAGTAATTACACTCATTTTGTTGTTATCTCAATGGAATGATTGTATGGATTGTAGTATCGTGGAGCACCATCATCGGGGTTGGAAGATTCCGGATTTGGGGGCGTCATGGGTTGGTATCAAAGCATTAGGTTATAAAACTTAAGGGGGGAAGAACCTTAGGCTAATAACCTCGTTAGGAAAGGAAGAGTTCGAAGAAAGTTAACTCGAGTCAAATGAGTTAATAAGGTATTGAGGAAACTCAGTACCGAAAGATTTAAAAGATGGAAAGTAACCCTAAATAAATTAAATGTGATTTGTGCTTATAATTATTGTGTATTATGTACTAATCAATTTGTTATGTATTATTGTAGATGTCGATCAATAGCTTGATGTATAGGGATATACATGTGGTCAGCGAGGAGTCCGTGAACCGAGTTGAGCCAGTACCTGTGCCTGTAGCAGACATACCTATAGTGATTCTAGAAGAGTCAGAGACCGAGGAGTATTATTTGGAGGACTATTCTGAGGAGACCTTGGGGTTAACATCATATCTGAATATGGTGATAGATGTGGAGGATGACATGGAGGTAACATCGGTTAATACGGTGATGCCTTCCTTAGAGTAGACACATACAGAGACGATGAGGGCAATGTACCTCTCAGTGCTTGACCGTAACGTGCAACTGTACAATATGGTGCAGCACCAGAAGGAGGAGATCAGTGATCTCTATAAGGCCAAGGAGTCTGCAGAGTCGGACTATGAGATAGAGCATGATGAGAAAGTGCTCATGACTGACAAGGCTAAGGACTATAAGAACGAGGTCATAGAACTTCGTAAGAAATTGGCTGAAAAAGACCAGAAGATAGCACGAATGTCATATATCAATGACAGCGCGCACGAGGATTTCAAGCTTAAGATAACTTGTTATTCTATTGAGTTGGGACAGACTCAACATACTATAAGTCGAGACATTGTGTCGATTCTAGCTAACAAGAAGCATGAGAATGCTGTTAGATAGTATTAGCAGTAGAATGGTAAATACTTTTGTGTAGGGACATAAAACCCTCTTTTGTATAATTAAAGGGTAGTCTTTTTGTAAATCCCAATTTTTTTGAAAGTCAATCGTGGGATATAAATGTAATAGCTTTTGGCTATAGAAAGAAACTTGTAAATAGTTTTGAACTATAAAGAATCATCTTAATATAAGAAAGTTTTTATTTTAAAGTGCTTTGTGGTGTATGAGTTATTGATCAGTTGTTCGATGAATAGTAACTAAGAAAGCAAATATGTAATAACGGGACTTTATTTATTTAATCAGAAATGCCGCCAAGAAGAAGACAACGTAACCAAGAGGCGGAATCGCATAATGATAATCAGAGTGGTCCTAATAACCCTGTGCAAGAGTTCGTTAATTTATTAATGGCTGCATTTAACCAAGATGGGGGTAGAGCACCCGTACGACCTAGGGTAGCCCGAACAACTACCTTTAAGGTATTTAAAAGTGTAGGTCCACCCGAGTTCAAGGGATTGACGGACTCAATGGAGGCCTAGACATGGGTCAAGGAAATAGAAAAGGCGTTTGTAATTACAAACGTAGCTGAGGCTCAAAAGACTTCTTTTGCGACCTACATGATGAAGGGGGAAGCCAGCTACTGGTGGGAGGCTCACCAAGGTGGGGCTGGAACAAATGCTGTTACATGGGAACAGTTCAAGAAGGTATTCTTCGAGAACTATTTCCCTACTAGCATGCAAGGCAGGATGGAGATTAAGTTCCTAGAACTTAAACAGGGGGACATGACTGTTCCCCAATATGCAGCCAAATTCAATGAATTGGCAAGGTTTGCTCCACACCAAGTGGACACGGAGGAAAAGAAGCAGGGCCTAAACCCTGGCTCTATAGTAGGATATCAGTTTTTCAGAGCTCGTCCTATGGAACCATTCTGGAAAAGGCGATAATAGTATAGGGTGGTAGTGAGGCGTTGACCTAATACCACAAGGAAAGAAAGAATAAAAGCAAGGGAGAGGGAGGAAATAAGGCAGAGATTGCCAGTAGTAGTGGCAATATGCCTAAAAGGAAGAATTTTAACCCTAGGAATACTGGGGTGAAGCAAGGGGATCCTAAACGTAGGATGGAGGCATGCAAGACATGCGGCAAGACTCATATGGGAGTCTGCCTGAAAGGGAAAACGAGTTGTTATAACTGTGGGCATGAGGGTCATATATCTCCCAACTGTATTAATCCTAAGAAAAGCCGGGGCTTTTTTGTTTGTGGGTCGATAGATCACATGGCAAGAAATTGCCCGAAGAAGGGGGCGGAGGTCAATAAGGGTTTTGGTAGTGGTACTTTAGCCATTACTGGACCAACACCATCATTGGGTAGACCCTCAGCCCGAACATTTAATATATTTCGCCCAAGATGCGGTTGCATCATCGGATGTAATGTGAGTATCATTCGGTCAATGAAATAAATGCTTACGTATTATTTGACTCAAGGTCTTGTTGTTCTTTTATAGCATGTGGATTTGCTAAGCAACTGGGATTAAACCCTGAAAAGTTAAAAATACCTTTAGACGTTAAGGTAGCAAACGAGGAGATAATTCCCATTGAGCAAATTCATAAGAATTATTTTGTAGATATCAGGGGTAACAGATTATCGGAAGATCTTTTACCGATAAGGTTAAGGGAATTCAATGTGATTCTAGGTATGGATTGGTTAATTAACCATAGAGCGATAATAGATTGTCATAGAAAGTGTGATAACCCGGGATTTCGAATAATCAAAATTTTACGAATAATTATTTTTATATTTAATATTAATATTGATTATCAATTTTGTGACAAGTATCTGTGATACGAGTCTCGAGAAGGTTAATTTGTGTATTGACTAATAAATTTATAGTAGAGTTGTGTTTAACAGCTTTAGAAACCCTAACCTTAATTTCTGGATAGGGATTTGATAGAAAATATAATTAAAATAATTATTTTGATAAAGTACGTGTTTGTACTGTATAGAGATTTTGATCAATGATTGATCGGATATGGTTTAAAATTTATAAACCCTAATCTCATGATTAGAAATCTTAACATACCGTTAGAAACCCTAATCGAAAGTCAGGAAACCCTAATTTTAAATTTGGGAATCCTAAAACCCTAATTAGGAAACCCTAATCTTAATTGGCAAGCCTAATGTGTTTATTAAACTTTAATATGATTAGAAAATCGTAATTATATTTTAGTTATATTAATTTCTATTTTACAAACCCTAATTGTAATTTAGAAAATTTAATTTTTCTAATTAAAATCCTAATTTCAAATTCAAGATTTCTAAACCCTAATTAGGCAATCCTAATTCTAATTAGAAGGCCTAATATATTTACTAAACGTTGATATGATTAGTAAAACCTAATTTAATTAGGAAACCCTAATTTTAGTTTTAAAGTTTTAATTTTCTAATTTAAAAACCCTAATTAGAAAATTCTAGAATTGGAGTATTTAAAACCTAAGGGTTAGAACCTTAGGGTTAAACCCTAAGGGTGTGACAAATTCCATGATGCCATTAAATTTATTTTGTAAATGACCAAAATTCCCTTTTTCATTTTCTTTAAATGATAACTTGTAAAAATGCTAGCAACTTTAGTTGGTGAACCACTACATTGACTTTGTGACTTAATAATCTCAGTTAACCAGCCGAAAATAGCAGATCTAGCATTATATCAAGCAATATATATAGATTTGGAGAGAGAAAGTTCACCAAAATTGCAAAATTTCTATCTTACTCTCAACAACTCTCTCTCTATCCCAAACCTCCGAATTCCTTGAGTGGATCAGTCACCAAATAAACCTTAGAAACACCAAGATTAATTAAGGAGAATCAAGATAAAAACTTGGACTAGAAAGGTATAAACCTAAACCCATCCTAGATCTTGTATGGAAAGTTCATATTGGTCTTTATGTGTTTAGATTAGTGTTAGATGATGTTTTATGGTGATCTATGTTGATATAACATAGATCCATAGCATCAAAATGTTTTAAAAGTGATGATTTTCAAAACTGCCAAGAACAAATTTTGTGGTCTGACAAGATAATGTCAAGAGCCACAGATTCTTGTTCGTTTGTTGTTTTTGATGTTTTAAAGTTTTCATTTGTAGCCTGGTATGTGGTCTTTAATCTTCAAGTGGTTGTATAGACATTATATTTCTAGATCGTGTGTTATTCATGGTCAAAGACCATTGACCGAGCTTGACCGGCTGAAATCTGGGTAACCCAGAAAGTTTAAAACCGTGTTTGACAGCCTTTTTAACGGCCCAGATCTGACATATTTGATTTTGTTTGATGGTGGTTTTGTAACCAGCTTGTAGTGTGACATATTTAATTTACATGTATGGCTTTAGATCGTTTATATAATCAGCAGATTGATTAGGCTAAGTGGTCAAACTAGGCCATAAGGCCATGACTTAGAGATTCTGGAATTCCCAGAAACGGGAAGAACACGTTTTTCTGACAACATTTGACCAGATTAAATCTGGTTGTTGTGTTGTTTTGTATCTGATCTGTTGCTTCGTATATGTTCCTTGACACAAGGAGTACCTACTGAAACCATGAGATCACATAAATCATGAACATAACCTAGATTAAAATTACCTAGAAAGTGCCTAGGCGAACTGCTGGGTTTTTGGGAAAACCTAGAAATCGTCTGACAACAACTTTAGAGGCTTTGATCTCCATGTTGTGATGTCGTATAACCAAGTTAGTGATTGATAGATGTAGTATTACATTCCTACTACAACATCAATGCTCAAGTTAGTCCAGATCATTCTTGAGCTATGAATTAAATTGAGTCAAACGAGCAAGCTTGTTAACTGTCTCACAGTGTTCTTAAGGATCAAGAACACCTAAGACGACAGACAAGTGTCGCTATAGGCTTTAGCGACAGTTTCTATTTATTTTATTTTATAATTTTACGGAAAATACTTAAAAATAGAAATAAATTATAAAAATTATTAAAAATGGTTTTAAAAATTATTTTAAATTATGAAAAATAATTTTTGACCAATTGGAATATTTTTCTTTAATATTTTAATTATTTAAATATTAAAGGTATTTAATTTATTTAATTAGTGTATTAAATAAATTAGAGGAAAATGATTTAATATTATGAAAAATCATTTTAAATAAGAATAAATTTCTTAAAAATCAATTTAAAAATATTTTGAGTTATAAAATGTGACTTTTAATATTTTTAGAGAATTTTCATTAATAAATTAATATTAATGATATTAGATTTATTTAATTATTAAATTAAATAAATAAGTTAAAAATGATTTTATTGATTTAAAATCATTTTAAATAAGAATATATTGTTAGAAAATATTTTGAATTATAAAATATAATTTTCTATATTTTAGGAGAATTCTCATTAATAAATTAATAATAATGATATTAGATTTATTTAATTATCATATTAAATAAATGAATTAAAAATGATTTTATTGATTTAAAAATCATTTAAAATGAGAAAATGATTTAAAAATATTTTAAGTTATAATTAATAACTTTTAATATTTGGATGATAATTTCATTAATATTTAAATATTAATGGTGATGATTTAAAATGATTTTAATTATTTCAAAAATCATTTAAATAGAATATTAATGATTTAAAATATGTTAAGTTATTAATAATAACTTTAATATTTTGACAAGTATGCTATTAATATTATTATATTATTAAATAGTAATAATGATAAGATTATTTGATAATTAAATCATTTAAAAATGATTTTGATGTTTGAAAAATTATTATAAATTATATTAATTGTTTATAAATTATTAAAAGCTTCTGAAATATATTATAAACGATATTTTATTTATCTAAAATAATATTGAAGCTTAAAGACCAAGTTTAATTGACATTCAATGTGTTAATTGTCGGATAGGGTGACCAGAACACCGAGACGAGACTAAAGTCCAACCAGACCGAACTAGTTAGACTTGTTAAGTGTTTATATAGGTTATAAACACTAATTTGGCTATGTGGTAATGTGCCTAGGAAAAGTTTGACTGTAGAATACAGTGTTACGTGATTATAAATTATTATGCTAATTGTGAGACCGATATTATTGGTTATAGGTCTTTCGAAAGAAGATAAGTATATTGTGTAGCTGTATCAGCGGAGAAAGAAAGTTTCCTAACTCAACCTTGAGTTATATTCATTCAATTATTATAGTGGTTAATTATTGCTAATTATACCACGCCCAGGGATTTATTGTTTATTATTCGTAGTTAGTGCATGTTTAATAATTCAAATTGAATTACTGATTCAGAAAATATATATTCGTAGAATAACTGTTGTTGGATATTCATATACGTAGAAGCTAATATTGACAGTACAGATAATTCCTATTTATTGTCAAATGATGTTGAGAAATGTCTTAGCTAATTATTCTGGCTAGATGAACATTTGTTAGAACTTGATAGGATCGAGAAGAGAATTTAATTATTATTGATAGATCAATGCCAGTTGTATAGGCTAGATCAAAAAAGAAAACTTGATAGGTTTGAGAAGAGAAGTGATTAGATATTGAAATCATTGCATTTCATTATTAAATCAAATTCTGATTCAAAGACTGAGAAGAACAACCTTTTATATAAAGGGAACATTTTTAGTCATGTATTCAACCATTGCGCACGACTTAAGTATTATGCATAATATAGGGTACAAAGAGTTGGCTGGCTCTAAGTACTTGCAAAGGGGTATGATTTAATCTTTATGGTTATCTGATACACTTGCGTATATGTCAAAGTAAAACTTTGATATATACCCAAGAAGAGAAGTTCAAGATCCAATGGATTGCTCAGCATAAATCTGGAAAACATTCCACTTTGCTATTTCGTAGAATTAATTCTTGATTATTCATTTGAATATCGTAGAAAACCTTGAAAGCGTTGTACTCTTTCATTATCAGATTATTGTTGCGTAGAATGTGAGAAGACTTGATATTGATTTCTATACCTTTATTGTATGTCTTAACTTGCGGGGCAAACTTGTTGCTCACCCTTTCTAAATAAAACATTTCAGTTAGGAATGAAGAGGCCAACGGATCCAAGAAGAACAAAGGCAAAGGCAAAATGCTGGATTAATTTTTTTAAACATTATGAATATATTGTATTTGTAAACCCTTTTTGTATATCTAAAGGGTATGTCTGTAAAGTTAAGGTTAGAAAACCCGGGACTTGTGTATTAACAATCTCTGTTAATGACTTATGTATTACTATTTCTATATGAATGGGTAGTTAGATGTTATTATATTGTGGATCGTGAACACCAAACTCGGGGGTTAGGTAATCTAGATTTGGGGGCATCACAGAAAGAGTGTGAACCTAAGGCTTTCTAAGAAACCTGAGGTGGTGTTTTATGGTAATAAATTGCCTTGACGTTCTTGTTATCTAACCATGACACAAGCTAGAAAGATGTTGAAGAAGGGGTGTAAGGGTTATCTGTGTCACGTGGTGGATACCCAAAGAGTGGGAACATTATTGGAACAGATAGCGGTAGTTTAAGAGTTCGTAGATGTGTTTTTAGAGGAGTTACCTGGTATTCTGCCAGATAGGGATGTAGAATTCATGATTGATTTGTTGTCGGGTACGACACTAGTTTCAAAGGCACCATATAGGATGGCGCCAGTTGAGATGAAGGAGTTAATGGTTCAGTTACAGGAACTGTTAGATAGAAAGTACATTCAACCGAGTGTGTCTCCGTGGGGAGCACATGTATTGTTTGTAAAGAAGAAGGACGGATCGTTACGACTTTGTATCGACTATCGAGAGTTAAACAAGTTAACGATTAAGAATAAATACTCGTTGCCCAGGATCGATGATCTATTTGATCAGTTGAAAGGGGCAAGGTATTTTTCTAAGATAGATTTGCGCATGGGGTATTATCAACATAAGGTAAGGAAGGAGGATGTACCTAAGACGGCGTTCAGAACTTGTTATGGGCATTACGAGTTTCTGGTTATGTCATTTGGGTTGGCGAATGCGCCAGCCGCATTTATGGATATGATGAATAAAGTGTTCAAACAGTATCTGGACAAGTTCATTGTAGTGTTCATTGATGATATTCTAGTCTATACTAAGATGCCAGAAGATCATGCTAAACATTTAAGAATAGTGTTGGAAACACTAAGGAGGGAGAAGTTGTATGCGAAATTCACTAAGTGTGAATTTAGGCTTGAACGAGTGCAGTTTCTACGACATGTTATAGACAAAGATGGCATATCCGTAGATCCAGCAAAGGTGAAAGCAGTGAATGAGTGGGAGCAACCGAAAACGCCAACCTAGGTTAGGAGTTTTCTGGGGTTAGTAGGATACTATAGGAGGTTTGTTCAGGACTTTTCTAAATTATCTACTCCGTTGACGAATCTGACGAGAAAGTTGGTAAAGTATGAGTGGACAGAAAAGTGTGAAAATAGTTTTCAAGAACTAAAAAGGAGGTTGAGTGAGGCACCTATATTATCCTTACTAGATGATACGGGAAATTTTGTAGTTTATAGAGATGCTTCGCATAGAGGACTGAGTTACGTGCTCATGCAGCATGGCAAAGTCATTGCGTACGCGTCACGCCAGTTAAAGGATTATGAAAAGGTCTATCCTACTCATGACATGGAATTGACAACTATAGTTTTTGCTTTAAAAATATGGAGACATTATTTATACGGGGAGAAGTGTGAAATATACATGGACCATAAAAGTCTGAAATATATTTTCACACAGAAGGAGTTGACTATGAGGCAGAGAAGGTGGTTAGAGTTGATAAAAGATTATGACTTTGATATCTTATATCATCCGGGGAAGGTGAATGTAGTAGCCGTTGCGTTAAGTCGGAAGGGTAGAGAAAAGCTATCAATGTTAACAACTTAGAATGAGTTAATAACAGAGATGGCAAGGATGGAGTTAGAAGTTAAGATGCCAAGGGAAACAGTGGAGATGTTATTCTCAATAGAGACTCGACCAACGATAGTGGAACGGGTTAAGGAAGTACAGATAAATACTGAAGAGTGAGAGCGAATGAAAAAGATAATGGAAGATTATTTGAAGACTAAGTATAACCTTGATAAAGAAGGTTTACTTAGTTTTGAAGGAAGAATTTGGGTTCCAAATAATTTCGATTTAAAAGAAGAGATCATGTGTGAGGCTCATAGTTCAAGGTACTCAATACATCCTGGTAGTACTAAGATGTATCAAGACCTTCGTCAGAACTTTTGGTGGCCGAACATGAAGAGAGATTTTGCAGAATACGTTAGTAAGTGCTTGACTTTTCAGAAAGTTAAGGCTGAACAGCAAAGACCGAGTGGGTTGTTACATCTACTGGAGATTCCGGAGTGGAAATGGGAGCATATCACCATGGACTTTGTGGTGGGACTTCCAAGGACGAGAAAAGGATACAATTCTATTTGGGTAATAGTGGATCGGTTAACCAAATTGGATCATTTCTACCAATAGGAGTTAAGTATAACCTAGAATAGTTAGCTAAGCTTTATGTCAAAGAAATCATTTCTAGACATGGGGTACCTATTTCAATTGTGTCTGATCGTGATCCACGATTCACGTCAAACTTTAGGAGGAGTTTGCAAGAACAAATGGGAACACATTTGAGATTGAGTACGGCGTATCATCCACAGACGGATGGACTAAGTGAACGAACCATTCAAACGCTAAAAGATATGTTAAGATCTTGCGTTATGGATTTCAAGGGGTGTTGGGACGAGCATCTACCTTTGGTAGAATTCACTTACAACAATAGTTTTCACGCTAGTATAGGCATTCCGCCTTACGAAGCGTTGTATGGAAGGAAGTGCAGAACACCACTTTGTTGGGATGAAGTAGGTGAACGTCGAATGTTGGGACCTGAGATGGTATAACAAACGACAGACATGGTGAATTGATAAGAGCTCGATTAGTAACAGCTCAAGATAGACAAAGAAAGTATGCAGATCCTCATCGTGAGAAGAGGGAGTTTGAAGTAGGTTCATATGTCTTTCTAAAAGTATCGCCTTAGAAAGGGAAGATACATTTTGGGAAGAAAGGGAAGTTAAGTCCAAGGTTTATAGGACCTTTTGGGATTTTAAGAAGGGTAGGAGAGGTAGCTTATGAAGTAGCTTTACCTCCTGAGATGGAAAGAATACACAATGTGTTTCACCTGTTAGTGTTACGTCCTTATAAACCGGACTACAAATACGTAATAGAGTATGAATCTATTCATGTAGAAAAAGACTTAACGTATGAAGAACTTCCTATTCAAATTGTTGATAGGAAGGAACAAGTCTTGAGAAATAAAGTTATACCTTCAGTAAAGGTAATTTGGAGTAACCACGATGCTGAAGAAGCAACGTAGGTGCTAGAAAGTAAAATGAAGGAAAAGTTTCCTCATTTGTTTATATAAGAATAGCGAGATTCTGGGGACAGAATCCTTATAAGGAGGGAGGAATGTAACGCCCAAGAATTTTGGATTTTTAATGAATTAAATTTTTTTGATTATGTGGATTAAATGAATTTAATTGATTAATTATGTGAGTAAGATGTTTGAAGGTCGTTCTATGACCTAGAATGTGTGGATGTGGTTAGTATTCTGGCTTTGTGCTAGGATTAATTATTTTGAATTATCAAGACGGAAACAAATGTTTTCCGAGAAGTTTTCTGTAAAAACACTATTCATCCAATTTTGTTCGGAGCTTAGGTTTGAAATTCCGAGAAACGCGTAATGATAGAATACGAAGATATTATGGAATATCCAATAGTATTTCCGTTATGGCAAACAAAGTTTTCTCTTGCAGACGTAAAACCTAAGGGTTTGTGAAAGAGATTTTTGAAAGGGAAAATGTAGTGCGTATACTCATTTCGGTTATTATACGTATGAGATACGAGTATTATACTAGTATGAATACGAGTATGGTATAAAGAATAATACGACGTATAATACGAATATCGTATGAGTATTAGATGGAGAGAGTACGGGAGTTATACGCGTAGAATACAAGAAGTATCAATGGAATATGAGTTAAGGACTTTGATATAATCTAATTGGACTTGGACTAATAGCAAGCCCAATGAATTAAGTGAACAAGCCCAAGTCAAGGCCCAATATTTAATAAAGACAAGCCCAATCCAAAAAGTTAAACCGCGGGTCGAATCGGCGGGTCACAGGATGGGTAAAACCCATGGGGCAACCCATGGGATGACAAAAAGGGTGGTGGGCCAGCCCCTTGGCCACCAAGTAAAGTGATTACTTGGTGGCTAAGTTGCAAAGGAGGTAGAATAGTAAGGAGGTGGGATGTAGACCATTTTGCCCCTCATTTGGATTTCTATAATACAAAGCTTGGGTTGAGTATTTGTTATTTTGAAAATCTTGTTCAACCTATATTGACAGAGAGAAAAGCTAGAAACACTTAATAAATCTACTTCCAAGCAAACCTTTAGACGTTTATCAAGAACATGAAGTATTTCAGAGGTAAATTCTCATAAACCGTAATCTTCATCTTTTTTGATTTCTTTCTCGCAGAAGAATCATAGATTGGTGGAGCATGTTTATTGAGTAGATATAAGGATGTCTATTAATGACCAAATCATTGATATGTTATGACCAAATAGAAATCGTAAGTGTTTACGTGAGATAAGATCGTAGAGTCTTGAACGTGAACTTAGTTATGAATGAAGGATTTGAAAATGTTATAGCTAAGGAATGTGCATATTGTTTGGATAGGATATTGATGGTGAATCAATGGAGTGTTCCATTTGATTTGGCTTATCGAACACGACTAACGAAGTTATGGCGAATTTTGCGAATATAGACGTTAAACGTCGAAAACGTAAAAATCTCAGATTAAGGGTCAAAAGTTGTCGTGTGACTTGAAAATGTTGGTTTCCAATGTCAACACGTGAGATAAGGTAATTAAGAGTCGTCGGCGCAAGAATCGTTGCATTCTGACTTATAACGAAGAAAACGAGTATTGAACGGTCGAAAACGTTAAACGAACGTTCAAAAATGAATTCAAAGGTGAATTCCGAGTTAATGGATTCAAAAAGGTGAAATTCTTATATGAACATGTAAAGGATGTAATTTGTGAGTTGTGGGCTTTCGAATGGGTCAATTCGGATGTAAAACGAATAAATTAGGAAGCCGGGAGTTTCGTTAGAAAAGTTATCTATTTTGGGTAACTGGTGCACAGGGGCGGCGCCGCAGAGCCAACCCAGTGTATTTGTGTCTTGTCGTAGTGCCATGTATGGCTGAGAGAAAATAAAAACGTCTGGAGACTCAATGCCGCGGTAGAGAATTTATCTGAGGACTCTCATGGCCATGACAACGAGTCCCGCAAAACCTCTGGAGACTGGAGCCGTAGCGCCGAGAATTTGTTTCATTTGAATGTAGACCTAAAGTAAGACATTGAAGGTGCTTAATGTACATAATCAAGCTGACTTTAAATCACTTATAAGGTGATAATGTTAGAAGATTTAGTAAGGTTTAATAGAAATTAAACGAAGAAACGCGAAAACGTAATAAGTAAATCGGGAATGATGTTCAATGTGGGTAGTTCACCAATAATGATCGAATGTTGGTTAATAACGTAAGAACGTTAACGAGCCGTAACAAGGTATAGAAATTCGAATCAACTTTAATACAGAAGTTAATTCAAGTAAGACATAGAAGAGAAAGAAGTTGGTTAGGGAGAATAAAGTTAGTTTGTTTGATAACTAATTATAGTGTGCTATGTGAATATATCATATAGATCCTGTAAAGACTGAGAATTGTTGAATTATATATTCAAAGACGCTTGAAGGCAAGTCTTTCTTAACGCTTGCCTAACCTCCGTGTTAGTCAAGTTTTATGTGATTCATGTTATAAGATGCATGAATGGTTTTAAAGAAAGAGTCGACGCCTATTTTTACCTCGGCTAGATAAGTATTGAAGAATGGATTGATTTGTTAACAAGTCTTTTGATATAGAACTGTTAACGCTATCCTATGCCAAGTATTTGGTACGGATGAGAAGGTAAGTTTGTCTATGTACAAACAAAAGTATTTTTCATCGATTATTCGATGGGCACGCGAGGTTGCAAAATGTTAAACGTAAATACATTTAACGAAAGAGTGTTGATCAACATAGAGTACAATAGGCTGATTACCTAGAAGTGCTCGTAAGTAAAGACAGATGGATGGCCTTAGTGCCGGATGTCCTTTTCAAGTATGAAAATGAAACTAGTATGTTCATAGTGCTTCATAGTTAATTGTTCAGTTATGGAATTAAAGCATGTAATTGTTAATGTGATATTCATATGATTCTTTGTTAAGACTTGCTGAGCTAGTTATGCTCATTCTTGCTTGAACCATATGTTTACAGCTAAAGCCGAACGAACTGAGAGTTCTACGAGAGATAAAGGCAAGGCTAAGATGGACAATTAATCGTCCTGTAATAGATTAGTGTATTAGTATGTAATATACTTATAAAGAACAAAGAATGTATTCGGTTTATGAACCTAGGATAGGATTTATTACTAATGTAATACAAAGATAGTAATTACACTCATTTTGTTGTTATCTCAATGGAATGATTGTATGGATTGTAGTATCGTGGAGCACCATCTTTCGGGTTGGAAGATACCCGGATTTGGGGGCGTCACAACAATAAACACACACACACACACACACACACACACTTTATGCATAGGAGATCAATCAGATGCGATAATCGTGCTTACACGGAAGTCGGGGTGCCTAACGCCTTCCCCTTGCTTAAGCAAGCCCCTGAATTCTAAAAATTTGATATTGCAAACTGTTGGCGACTGATAAGTGATATTTTTACTCATTTATTGTATACCGATCCATGCGAATTGTGCCCACCTTGAGCACATTTCATTGTGTTTTAGTTGTATTTCATGTTATTTTTCATTGCATGTATTAAACTCCTTTTGGTGAATAAGTGCAGGAATCGGCATCATTTTGGTGGGAATTGAGGTATCGGTGAGCGGATGCATGAAGGCTAGTCGCAAGGCGAGGATGTGCATGGCATGGGGGTACAATAAGGCATGGAAATCAAGCAAGAAAGAGGGATTAAGCAAGAATGAACAAGTAGCGACAATGGACCAAAACCGACTCGAGAACCGCAGAACACAAGCCGCAAGAACATAACAAGAGAAGACTCACACAGCCGCCAAAAGGTGGCTTTACATAGAAACCTTCGCAAGTCACGCGCCACGAGGTATGCATCGCATGACGAGGCGTATGCCATGACCGATAAGACGTCTGGGGAACCGAAGTTCTTCGCAAGTCTGGCGGTCAGCGAGATATACACTAGAGCCACGCCACGGCCGCCAGCACATACGATCTTGTCTTGTAATTTGTTTTATTTTTAATTAAGCAATGTGATGATGTGTAATTGGTATAAAGTGATTCTGACGTATGTTAGAGGGAGACTTGACTTTTATTACGTAACTTTCATAGTAGCAATTAGGGTTTACACCTTGGGAGAGAGTCCAACGGAGAATGAAGCCATAACGTCTTATTTTCTTCTTCTTGGAGTTCTTCACCATTGTGGATTTTGATTATGGTTAATGGAATTCTTTGGGGTTTTCATAGTTAATCATTGATTACTATTCAGCGTTTGGGTTTGATTGTTCTTTCTCTCTTAATCACATTTGTTTGATTATTGATCATGTTTAGTCTTGATCCCATAATGGTTTTTGGTTCCGCCATGAACTAAACTCCATTATGGGATCCTAACGGATTTTAATATGTCGTTTGGTTGCACATCTAAATGTTAGATTTGTTTTGCATATCATATGTATTATCTATCATGGTTGGTTTGTATGTATGAATGACTGATAATCTTCATGTTAGTATTTGTATGGAATTGGAAATGAACATATGAATATGGATGAAATCATGATAGCATGCGAATATGGGGATTGCATATTTTGTGAAACAGATAGGAATATACTATTTTGTCGTATGAGCTAGAATAAGGGTTGTGTTTAAAGTCAATAGTGTTAGGTTTGTAATATTCATGAAAGCAATCAAATTGCAAAATAATGCGGAAGCGTGTAAAAATCAGAGTTTAAAAATTTTACAAACCATATACCCGGATCACCCTTTATGCATAATTATTAATTAAACGAAAAGATAAAGAATAAATCATACCCTTGAAGATCGAGCTTCCTTAAGTACAAGTTCACCTCCAAATCCTTTCGCGTTCAATCTTGAATCCACCGGGTTTGGTTCCTTCCTTTGATCAACGTTAGCCACCCAAATGTTTGGCCTCTAGAGGTGATCCACCAAGGAAGAAGAAAATTCAAGAAGAAGGGTGGTTGGCTAAACCCTAGTTTTTCTATCTCTATAGAAAAAGTGTACTCTCCAACAAATTGGAATTATGTCGTTGTAAAAGTCAACAACCCCCTCCACCCATAATAAGACTCCTCTTATTTATTGATGTGGACAACCCTCCTTAACAATTAAGAAATTGGGTTTTATTTAATTAATTAAATTTTTTAATTAATTAGGCTCCCAAATCTTATTAGGGATAATTAATTAAACTCTTTTAATTAATTTAACCTCCTAATCTTATTAAGAATAAATGAGAGTACTTATATTAAATTAATTCCTAAACTCTTTTAGAAATTAAAATAATAATAATTGTAATAATATTAATAAGACTCCTCTTATTAATTTATATTTAATATTTCTAAAATATTAAATAATAAATATTAAGCTATTTAATTTATTCTATCACCATAGATTAAATTAAATATACTTAACATATTATTACGATTATGCCATTAACTTCTTAAATAATTATTCTTCCTTTTATGGTGTGACCCTTTAGGTTCTCCATATTAAACCCATTGTGAATAAATCAATTAGAACAATTCTAATCTTATTTAAATAAATAAATCAAACAATTAATTTATTTAAATAAATAATATTTATTCTACAATAGGGATAAGCCTCCCTAGCGATCAACGACTTTCCAGATAATATAGATTTCAACATTAATCATAAAAGAACCTTTGAGTAAATAGTTACCGTATAATTCAATCCTTCCACCATACAATGTCCCAATTAAATATAAGACATGGAATTACTTGTCAAGTCTTATTTTATTTAATTATATGTATTTTCGATCCTTAAATGCACAACTCCAAATAATGCAAATTAGAAACTCCTTTCTAATTTCATTCTTCCTCAACCAAGGACTCTTTGGGTTGTCATTTATCGAATCACATAGGACATTTCTCTTCTTTTATTAGAAGTGGTAGATTCTTTATTGATCATACATTATCTCCATGTATAACTTATTATACCCAAGCATATCCTTTGATATACCCTAAGGGTCTTAAGGAATAAGTCAAAGTATAACTCATCATACACAAGATACTATGATGATCTCAAGTCCAAGGATCACTTGTACTACTATCACTACTGAGAATTCCTATTGACAGAATGATAAAACTCCATTAGGTATTCCTTAGCGAGCCACGTTCAGTGAACTTATTCTCTAATAAGCACCTACATACTTGCTTTAGTGTCTCCATACAAATGATCATGAGATCAATCATCCTCATCCAATGAGCAAGCAACGTATGTACCAATCTATCCGGATTCACTAATCCCCAATTTAGTAATCCAATAATTGGGAACTATTTTAGTTTTAAGCTTTCTAAGAATTTAGATCTCATTAGAATGATCATCATCATTATTCTAAAAGCATTGCTTAAAACTATGGGTTTATCACATATTATAAAACAGCATCATGTAGATAATTAAAAGCCTTTAATAAATTAATACTTTTATTAATAAATGAATAAGATTGTTACAAAGTATATGTTTTATCATCAAACATGATTGGCTTGTGTGCATACTACTTTCAATCTCCCACTTGCACTAAAGCCAATCGTCATGGTATCTTATACTCTTCTTCTCTAAGTGACGATTATCCTGCATTGTGGATAAGCTTTAGTTAATGGATGTGTAATATTGTTCATGAGAGTCCACTATCTCTATATAGTGATTTCCCATCTTTCAATGATTCTAATAATCAATTGAAAGTGCCACAACACATGTTTAGATCCAAGATGAGACTTAGGAACCATTCCTAGTTACGTAATGAACTTTTAATCCAAACAATCAACTTGCGACTTCATTTATAGCTATATACTTTGTCTTTATCACTAAACCAAAGAACTCTTTCTTTGTTTGGAACCTTTCCAATTCAACGCACCTTTGTTCAAGATAACGCTTTACCTTAAAGTGGATTTTCTCATCATCTTGGCTCGTCTGAAAAACTTGAGTCTGCATTAAGCCCTCTAGTTTTAATTTAGACCCACTATGTATGCTCACATCTTTAGTGCCTAAGCTAGAACTTTAAGATGTTTTTCACCGCCTCTTACGATGATCTTCTCGAATATGATTTGATCAACATCGTCTCGTACATTTCATTGCATACATGATTGTCACTCATGCAATCTCTCTTCTTTGGAGTCTATGGGGACTATTAAGAGAGATACACTCCATAACTCATCAACATGAGACATCTCTTGGAGTTTGCCATGCTAAACGACTTTAGCATCAAATGAATATACGTTCCTTGGGTTCAGTCGAGCATCCTCTTAAATCTATCTATATAGATTTATATCCCCAATTTAGATAGTCTTCCAAAACATTCATGGAGGTTATGTTTAGACAACTTTATCTTTACTGATTGTAGCATTAGTATGTCATTCCTTATCCGTAGTATATCAACATATAATATTAGGAATGTCACGACGCTCCCACTGACCCTTTTGTACACACTAGAACTCTTACCTCATCGTATGTAACTGGATCATTATCTTCTATGATGTGTACCTCATCATCATCATCTATGATGAATCCATACCTCCTAGGTATCTTCAGTACTATTCCGTTTACGATTCTGTTTGGTACAATAGGTCTATCTCTCGTTCCTCTTATTTGACTTATAGTATTTTGTGGTTCTTGAACTTTTCAAGATCTATTATCCTCCCACTAGCCCCTTCAATAATAAACACATTTATCTGTACTGTAGTGTCATCTGTCATTCTAGATCGGAAGAGCTCCTTAGATATCTGATATCTATTAGTCCTACTTTTCTCACCATCAACTACTTGATGTGCAGGAATATAGTAGGAGCATCCATATTTTCATCTTGACGTGGCTGAAGCTCGTTACTCATGGATGCGAGTATGATGCATTGAGCCAATCATCATGCATCATCTTGCCACTTTCTAAAAGTAGCAATCTCTTCCTCGAGGCATTATGCGCAACCATTGCGAGGGGATAGGCGTATTAAGGACATAAGATAGCTTTTCAACCATGAGAACTATTCTCAAATTCCTTAACCAATCCATTTAATTGATGCCCGTTAATTTAGCATCTAATATGCTTCGCAATGATAGTAATTTTAGACATTGTAAAATTACGTAAATGAATTTGTAATTAACAACATTTTAACATACATTCTTTTATTAATTACCAAAATAATTTAGGTCTTGTTTTAAATTGGTATCTCCCACTATTTTCTTCAAACTATATTACCCTCACTTATATAGTTCGAAGCAAAATCTAATTAAAGATTAGCTAGTGAGAATAAGGATCCCATTTCAAATGTATATAGCCTTGTGGTGACACAACAAACTATATATAAATAAATAGGTAGACAACTTTTGTCAATTACATCAACTATGTAACTCCTTGTATTTTGCCTCTCGATTATTTTGATCAAGTGGTGGCACATCCGAATCAAAATTATCCAAGTTAAGTCCAACCTAGCACTCCATATATTCAAAAAAGAAAAATATCATCCTTGTGGTGACACAACAAAACAATATTGTTCAATTTTCTTTATAAGCATCAAATGTGATAAATTAACATCTTAAATACTTAATACTTGCCTTGTGGTGACACAACAAACTCATATTATATATTTAATACTCTATTAATTTTATCATGCTAGAAGGCGACGTTCGATATTCCAAATATCTTTGAACGCTTAGGACTTAATATAAAAATTGAGGGGTTTGTTATTAATTTGTCTCATCTTGTTTAGCGCGCATGCACACATATATATATAAAATACGCGTCATATTAATGAACATGCGAAGCATGTTTGCATAATATATAATATATATAGTATAAGCATGCAAATATAGAATACTATATTCTACCCATATTGATTATGGACTTTTATTCTAGTTTGGTTCACTAGAGCCACCAAGTGAACCAAAAGGTCATACCCTAGGGGTGCAAGAAATAATATTTAAATATAACTATTACATTTAAACCCGGGCTCCATTACAAACGGGTCTTCAAGCGCTCCTTGTTCCTTGATCTCTAATTCTTCAAAATTAATTCTAACTATTCCTATTACAAAACTATTTAAAATAAATAGAAGCCTTGATCAGCAGTCAAGGGGAAGTACATAGGAGGGAGTTAGAATTTACATTAAGAAAAAATTAGAGAAGACGAGGTACGCAGACCTCATTAAATAAAACTCATACATTCATGCATCCAACTAAAATAAAATCCAATCGCATTGGTCAATAGTCCATAATCAATCCCATTTATTATCATACACATCACCATATGCATCAATAAATAACATTCATCTCATGAATAATAAACATTTAATATATATATTGATATCATTTAATGGGCAAATTTAGTTAGTATAAAATTTAATTTTGAATCAAAATAAACTCCTTTATTTTAATCCAAATCAAAATAAAACTATTTTATTTTAATTTATCTAATTTTGAATAAAATAAACTATTTTATTTTAATCAAAATCTTTAATCAAAATAAACTCCTTTATTTTAATTAATTATGGAATCCAATTCCATGTAATAAAAATCTTTAATTAAAATAAACTCTTTTATTTTAATTAATTATAGAATCCAATTCCATGTAAAAAAAAAATATTAAAGGAAACACGGATATTCTTTCCTATTCACAAATAAACTCCTTTATTTTGAATAATATGAAATCTTATTCCATATTTAAATAAACTCCTTTATTTAAGGAAATTAGGATTCTCTTTCCTATTCACAAATAAACTCTTTTATTTTGAATAATATGAAATCTTATTTCATATCTAAACAAACTCCTTTATTTAAGGAAATTAGGCAATCCAATTTCAACTCTAATTAGTTATCATGGAATCCAATTCCAACTCTAATTAGTTAGCATGAAATCTTAATTTTAAAATTAAAATAAATTTTATATTTTAATATTAAAATAAACCTTTTATTTTAAAATTAAAATAAACTTTTATTTTAATTATAAAATAAGTAAGAATAATATATATATATATATATATATATATATATATATATATATTAATTAATATATATATATATATATATATTAGTACCCGTGTACCTCTTTAAAAAAAAAACTTGTAACTTTTACAAAAAAAGCAAAGAATTATGATAATTGACTCACTTGTAACTTTTACACTTGTAACTTTGCAACAAAGAATTTTTTTTTTTTTTGATTACTGTTGCCTTTTTTTTTATTCATTTCTTTAAATGACTCTTAAAATCGAGAATTCATGAAATCCAGTAGCTTCACGGCATGGCATTAATTCCACACATCTTGAAAGTAAAATATGAGGGAGCAAGCATGTCAATCTGTTTTTTTTTTTTTTTTTTTTAAATTTTATATAATAAAATTATGCCCAATTAAATTGTTCTAAACACATATCAATACACATATCAAATTAAAACAATTAATAATTCGCATAAAGGTTTGGCTCTGATGCCACTGTTAGGTTTGTAATATTCATGAAAGCAATCAAATTGCAAAATAATGCGGAAGCGTGTAAAAATCAGAGTTTAAAAATTTTACAAACCATATACCCGGATCACCCTTTATGCATAATTATTAATTAAACGAAAAGATAAAGAATAAATCATACCCTTGAAGATCGAGCTTCCTCAGGTACAAGTTCACCTCCAAATCCTTTCGCGTTCAATCTTGAATCCACCTGGTTTGGTTCCTTCCTTTGATAAACGTTAGCCACCCAAATGTTTGGCCTCTAGAGGTGATCCACCAAGGAAGAAGAAAATTCAAGAAGAAGGGTGGTTGGCTAAACCCTAGTTTTTCTATCTCTATAGAAAAAGTGTACTCTCCAACAAATTGGAATTATGTCGTTGTAAAAGTCAACAACCCCCTCCACCCATAATAAGACTCCTCTTATTTATTGATGTGGACAACCCTCCTTCACAATTAAGAAATTGGGTTTTATTTAATTAATTAAATTTTTTTAATTAATTAGGCTCCCAAATCTTATTAGGGATAATTAATTAAACTCTTTTAATTAATTTAACCTCCTAATCTTATTAGGAATAAATGAGAGTACTTATATTAAATTAATTCCTAAACTCTTTTAGAAATTAAAATAATAATAATTGTAATAATATTAATAAGACTCTCTTATTAATTTATATTTAATATTTCTAAAATATTAAATAATAAATATTAAGCTATTTAATTTATTCTATCACCATAGATTAAATTAAATATACTTAACATATTATTACGATTATGCCATTAACTTCTTAAATAATTATTCTTCCTTTTATGGTGTGACCCTTTAGGTTCTCCATATTAAACCTATTGTGAATAAATCAATTAGAACAATTCTAATCTTATTTAAATAAATAAATCAAACAATTAATTTATTTAAATAAATAATATTTATTCTACAATAGGGATAAGCCTCCTAGCGATCAACGACTTTCCGGATAATATAGATTTCAACATTAATCATAAAAGAACCTTTGAGTAAATAGTTACCGTCATAATTCAATCCTTCCACCATACAATGTCCCAATTAAATATAAGACATGGAATTACTTTGTCAAGTCTTATTTTATTTAATTATATGTATTTTCGATCCTTAAATGCACAACTCAAATAATGCAAATTAGAAACTCCTTTCTAATTTCATTACGCCTTAACCAAGGACTCTTTGGGTTGTCATTTATCGAATCACATAGGACATTTCTCTTCTTTTATTAGAAGTGGTAGATTCTTTATTGATCATACATTATCTCCATGTAAAACTTATTATACCCAAGCATATCCTTTGATATACCCTAAGGGTCTTAAGGAATAAGTCAAAGTATAACTCATCATACACAAGATACTATGATGATCTCAAGTCCAAGGATCACTTGTCTTACTATCACTACTGAGAATTCCTATTGACAGAAAAATAAAACTCCATTAGGTATTCCTTAGCGAGCCACGTTCAGTGAACTTATTCTCTAATAAGCACCTACATACTTGCTTTAGTGTCTCCACACAAATGATCATGAGATCAATCATCCTCATCCAATGAGCAAGCAACGTATGTACCAATCTATCCGGATTCACTAATCCCCAATTTAGTAATCCAATGATTGGGAACTATTTTAGTTTTAAGCTTTCTAAGAATTTAGATCTCATTAGAATGATCATCATCATTATTCTAAAAGCATTGCTTAAAACTATGGGTTTATCACATATTATAAAACAACATCATGTAGATAATTAAAAGCCTTTAATAAATTAATACTTTTTATTAATAAATGAATAAGATTATTACAAAGTATATGTTTTATCATCAAACATGATTGGCTTGTGTGCATACTACTTTCAAATAGGATTACAATTACGCATAGGAATATGGTAATTGTGATGGTATTGGTGATCACATAGATTCTAACATCTGTAGATGATATGTGAGTTGGTTATAGTGCATTGGAAAATGGTTATAACTCGCTTTTATGCCCTTGGCTATTATCCTGTGATATGTGAACACTTTTTGGCATGACATATGGCGATTGAATGAAATATTGAATTAAGTTAGGATCCCATTGTTTCCACATCATATTTAATTCGTTTATATTCTTATTTTTATTTGGTAATTATAAATGATTCAAATCAACAATTAAGTTTATAGTCTTAGCATATAAATATAGTGAGTTAATTAATGCATAGTAGTCTAAAGTTAACAACTTTCTCTGTGGGATCGATATTTTACTTACTCTGTATTACTTGTTGATCCGTGTATACTTTCATGAGTTAGAGATTTTTTATAAGAATTATAAAAGAGGCAACAAGTTTTTGGCGCCGTTGCTGGGGAAAGGCGTTAATTTAGATAATTATCATTAGTTTAAAGCTGTATTATATGACTTAGACAATTCTATCATTTCTCATTTCTATATTTGTTTTGTTTTGAGTACAGGTGCTTGTAGGATTTTATGCACACGCGATCCTCCAACTCAGAGTTAACACCAGCACAAGCTAATATAAACGGAAAAGGTTGGAAAGCGAGTGTGTGGATAAATCTGCAAGAGCAGTTAGAAAGCATTACAGTCAATATGGCAGAAGAACAAAGGATTGATCTAAGAGAAGAGCATCGGGCTCTAAGGGAAAATTCCATGCCGAACATAAATGAATTACAGTCTAGCATAGTCAAACCGGCGATAGCAGCAAACACCTTCAAAATAAAAACGGACACTATTCAGATGGTGCAGAATTTAGTATAGTTTGGGGGTGCTGCTACAGATGATCCGAATGAGCACCTATTAAGCTTCATCGAGATTTGTGACACATTCAGATATAATGGTGTGACGGAAGATGCCATAAGACTACGGTTATTCCCATTTTCATTGAGGGATAAAGCAAGGAGTTGGTTACATTCTTTGCCGGTTGGATCGATTACTACATGGGAGGATTTAGCACAAAAAATTTTAGCCAAGTTTTTCCCAATGGCTAAGACTGCAAAGATGAGGACAGCCATATCTCAGTTTGAGCAACAACAGGGTGAATCCTTATATGAAGCATGGGAAAGGTATAAGGAGATGCTTAGAAGTGTCCACATCATGGTTTACCGGTGGTAGTAATTAATTCATTTTATAATGGCTTGGGATGGCGATCCGGATCGATTGTAGATGCAAAATTACAGAAGGGGCATTATGGGCAAAAAGCTATGATGAGGCCTATGCGCTTATCGAGACGATGGCCGCGAATGACTATCAGAATCCTAAAACTCGGATGTCTCAACCCAAAGTTGCAGGTATGTTGGAGGTGGATGCGATTACACAGCTATCGGCATAAATGGCAGCCATGGCTAAGAAAATAGAGATGTTGGCAGAGAATAAAGTGAAGACAGGTTGCTTTTTTTTGTGAGATTTGTGCGGGTCACACTCCATGAACCAATGTGCTATCACCTCGAAGCGATTCGAGATATGTAAACTCCTACGAAGGACCAAGGCCAATTTCGAACACATACCACCCCAACAACCGCAATCATCCAAACTTCACCGGTCTAATAACCAAGGACAACAACAAAATCGGTTCAAATTTGAATCAACAGCTTCAACAACAACAAGACAACCCACGGTTTATATCGAAACCACCATTTCCACGGGATTTACTCAACAAAGAACAACACCACACTCAACCACATCACATCCGGAGAAGAAATCGAAGTGGAGGAGATGATGTTGAAATACATGGCAAACAAGGTCACGATCAAAAGCCAAGCGGTGGCTATCAAGAATTTAGAGACGCAAATGGGGCAAATGGCGACCATGCTTACTAATAGGCCCCAAGGTGCTTTGCCAAGTAACACAGAGGAAAATCCTAGAAGAGACGGGAAGGAGCAGTGTCAAGCAATAACATTGCGATCTAGGAAAGACTTGACAGTATCTGCAAGTCGCGCGCCCGTGCATGATACCACTAAGGAGGCCATGTAGCCACTCGATGGAGAGAAAGAAACTGAGGGGGATAAAAATCTGGAAAATTATGAGGTTCAGCAAAAAGAAACGAATAAAGCAGGTTCAGAAGAGAAGGTCAAGAGTCCACTACAACCACTGCACCCTCAAATACCATATCCGTAAAGGTTAGCAAAGCAGAAAGATGACAAACAGTTCAAAGAAGTTTTAGAGGTCTTCAAAAGTCAAGCAAATCAATATACCTTTTCTTGAAGCATTGGAACAAATGCCAAGCTACGCAAAGTTCATGAAAGGTATACTGTCAAGGAAGAGGAGATTAGATGAGTTTGAAACGGTAGCTTTGACAGAAGAATGCAAAGGTCAAAGGTTGCTTCAACATAAGTTACCTCAAAGTGAAAGATCCGGGGTAGCTTCACAATTCCGTGCACTATTGGGAAGATGGAGTTTAACAAGTGTTTATGTGATTTGGGAGCAAGTATAAATTTGATGCCACTTTCAATATTCAACCATTGGGATTACCTACCCACAACCAACAAACATATCATTACGCTTAGCGGGCCAAATTAAAATCAGATATCCACGGGAATTATTGAAGATGTATTGGTTAAAGTGGATAAGTTCATCTTTCCGGCTAATTTTATCATTTTAGATTTCGAAGAGGACAAGAATATACCGATTATACTAGGAAGACCATTCTTGGCCACGGGCAGGACTTCTATAGATGTTCATAAAGGGGAATTAACTATGCGTGTACAAGATCAGGAGGTTACATTCAACATCTTCAACGCAATAAAGCTCCGAGCTGATGAAGAAGAGTGTTTTCTAGTTGATTTGGTAGATGGAAATCGCAAGGATTGGATACACAACCCGAGAATAGATGACTCTCAGAGATATATAACAGATGAAAATGCAGAGTTGAAGGTGGAGCCGTTGATGAAAGCCGAAGTGATCAAATTTAAGGGTGCCAAGGACAGCAAGGAAGGCACCACACTTATGGATATGACATGAGAAGTTCGAGACAGTCAATCTAATTGACTATAACTTAGCATTGGATGGGAGGCAACCCATCAATTCTTCACCCAAGAATTCAATTATTGTCGTTATTTCCTTTTGATTATTTTAATTAGTGGTTCAAATTCATTGATAACAAGTTATAGGATAAGCGAGCATATACACATGATATTAATGTCGCATAACACCACCACTATTATATGTCTTATTCATGTGAATTAATATCTGTGCAGGTACAATGATTAAAGAGCATCACTGATGGAAGAGTAAATCAAAGCAGATTGGCTGTACTTGGAGTCTCGCGGCCGCGCGTCCCAAACATTATCAACTCGCGCGCCCGTACGTTCAGCTAATTAATCCACGAGCCTTTCTGCAAGTCTCGCTGCAAGGCTACCAAGGAAGCTTATCATCATGCAATATGCAAGGCAGTCCAAATTGGATAAAAATAGTTCAAAAGCAGAAATTGGAATCGGTTGGACTCTTATATGCGATACTAATAAAGAAATGAAATCTCTTACTCTCCCCAACTCACGTCACTATCTCTCTATCAGTTACAGATTGAGGCGTATTTCTCTCCCTCAAATCTCCACAATTTCCTCCACGATTCCGTGCTCATCCCTATCTCCTTCATGATATAAAGCTAGGGCTCTCTATTGGGATAGCACAAGCAAGAGTGAATTTCATCAGTTTACAAATACATTCGTTCCTTCAGTAAATTTATTTGCGATCTCTATCTCCAATGGGTCCAAAGAGAATAAAGGTAGCTTCATCCTCTTCATCTTCCTCCGACGGTCATGAGGAGGATATTGCCGATCATAGCAAATTTCTGTGTTTGGAGGCCCAGCAGGAGTATTATCGCATTATCGCAAAGACATTCATCAAGGAAAGAGGATTTAGGCCAGAAGGTCAGGATGGGGAACTATGTGCCATGATTCGTGAACAAGGTTGGGCTGGACTGATTGCTGCACCCACGCCGATTCCCATGAGCATAGTTCAAGAGTTCTATGCTGATACCAAAGCCACCATGAACGATACCTCTATGGTTCGTTGTACAAAGGTAAACTACCAACCCTCCGCCATTAGAAACGTGCTGAGGCTCCCCGCTAGACCACCAGTAGGAGCAGCCAATTGGATCATGGGAGCTCATCAGGAAACAGACTTGGAACAGGTCATCGCAGAATTGTGTATTCCCGGATCCCGATGGACTTACAAAGTCAGTACGACCCAACCTCGAATTTTTCCAGCAGCCGCACTGAATCGGTATGCCAAGGCATGGAATCTATTCATTTACGCTAAATTATTGCCATCATCGCATCAACATGAAATCACAGCAGAGTGAGCCATAATTCTGTGGGGCATCATCACTAGTGAATATATTGACGTCGGGTATTTGATCCATCAAAACATTGTAAAGTATCCGAAGGAATTACCACCGGCGATCCCACACGCCTCGGTGATAGCCATGTTATGTGCACAAGAGGGTTAGTTGGGGCAATGAGCAAATGCAGTATCCAAGCCAAGATATCACGCACTCTATAATTGCCAAATTTGAGGACTGGGCAGGTGGCGAGCCACATCCGCGCGGACACGGATTCATTCTTCGACCCACCATTTTTGAGCCAACCCAGCCACCCCCACAGCCCGATGAAGCAGGTCTATCTACCCATGAGCAGCCTGTCTCTAGCGATCGACACCTCCGAAGGTTGGAGCACAAAGTCGACACATTGTATGAAAATCTTGGAACTTTTGCTATGGGACTCACCAGGGCTTTGGCCGAAGCATTCGAGCAGCAAGGAACCATGCTTGAATGGCCCCAGTTCGGGACCGCCGTGCCGTATCCACCACCAGATTCACCACCCGAGGAGGGTGGTCATGCCGATAATTAGGGGAGTTTTTCTCGTACCCTTTACCATCATTCACTGAGGACATTGAACATTTCAAGTTTGGGGGTATTGGAGTACTTGCATAGTAGTAGTTTAGATTGCATGTTATGTTAGCATGTTTAGTTTAATTTTACATGAATGTGGGTTAGTTAAATGTTTAACATAAAATTTTTATTTTTATTCATTCTTAGTATGTTCTAGTTTAATGTCTCACATAAACTTTTGCTTATAAATAGACATTTTATGCATAAGCCAATGAGGATAGTGAATTGTGGAAGATTTCAGAATATGTGCATAGCATAACTTGGATATAATGTTTTACACAATGCGATTCATGTTTCTATTTATATGCTTTCGGTTTGCACAATTGTGTTCACATTCACTTATAAGACAAAGATGTGTGTCTTGCATTGATCAATAGAACATGTAGTTTTAAAAAGAGAAACATGAGGAAAATGTTGTAGATTGTAAAGTCATTGAAGTGCAAAATTTTGGGGAAACATGGGCATGCTGTGTATACATATATATATATATATATATATATATATAGCAATAACATGATTAGTCTTAATTCGGGGCCCTAGCTACTTAAGTAAGTACGCCCGAGGGGATTTTCTCTACACCTAGCGCTCTAAGGTCTTTCATGGTCTGGGAGTCGTTGGTTGAAAACTTGCTAAGGGGTAGCAGTGTGCCTAATGGATTAAGACATTGCACAGTCATGTAAAAAAAAATATAATAGCAATAAACACCGCGGAAAAGTACGAAATCGTCCTCGTGAGTAGTAATAAAGCATTAAACCCATTGTTGAGCCTTAGTTTGCGGTGATATGTTTAAACAGTCTATGTTGCATGAATATACATGAATCTTGATTTAGACTATAATTTTCTATTTGGAGCAGTGTAGGATATATAATCTTTGCTTGAATCAAGTTTCTGTGAACAACACACACACACAACATCTCTATAGCAGTCATGCATTATCTGAGTGTATGATGTTATATCTATGGTTTGGTTTGAAACTATGTTCTGGGATCTGGATAGTTCACTGAGGCAATTTGGGCTGAAATTCTATTATGGTTAAGATTATGTGAGACTAGTTTGCATCAGAGAGTAGTTGCATAGTTTAGTAGTTACATTTTCAGTGTTCATTCATATGCATTGCTTGAGGCAAAGCAATGCTTCAAGTTTGGGGGTATTTTATAAGTGATATTTTTACTCACTTATTGTATAATCGATCCATGCTTAATTGTGCCCACCTTGAGCACATTTCATTGTGTTTTAGTTGCATTTCATGTTATTTTGCATTGCATGTATTTAAACTCCTTTTGGTGAATAAGTGCGAGGAATCGCCGTCGTTTTTGGTGGGAATTGAGGTATCGGTGAGCGGATGCATGAAAGCTAGTCGCAAGGAGAGGATGTGCATGGCATGGGGGTACAATATGGCATGGAAATCAAGCAAGAAAGAGGGATTAAGCAAGAATGAACAAGTAGCAAGCGATGAATGCACCAAAAACCAAACTCGAGAACTCAGAGAACACAAGTCACATGCAAGATAACAAGAGAAGACTCACGCTACCGCATGAAAAGCGTGGCTTTACATAGGAACCTTCAGAAGTCACGCACCATGAGGCATAACCGCTACCCATGAGGCGTATGCCTTGATCGCTTATAAAGACGTCTGGGGAATTGAGCTTCTCGGAAGTCTCGCATGCCATGAGACAAATACACTAGAGCTAATACACCCTGCAGCCGGCGCCGAATCTTGATCAGTAATTTGTTTTATTTTTAATTAAGCAATGTGATGATGTGTAATTGGTATTAAGCGATTCTGACGTATGTCAGAGGGAGACTTGACTTTTATTATGTAACTTTCATAGTAGTAATTAGGGTTTACACCTTGGGAGAGAGTCCAACGGAGAACGAAGCCATAACGTCTTATTTTCTTCTTCTTGGAGTTCTTCACCATTGTGGATTTTGATTATTTTTAATGGAATTCTTTGGGGTTTTCATAGTTAATCATTGATTACTATTCAGCGTTTGGGTTTGATTGTTCTTTCTCTCTTAATATCATTTGCTTGATTATTGATCATGTTTAGTCTTGATCCCATAATGGTTTTTGGTTCCACCATGAACTAAACTCCATTATGGGATCCTAACGGATTTTAATATGTCGTTTGGTTGCACATCTAAATGTTAGATTTGTTTTGCATATAATATGGATTATCTATCATGGTTGGTTTGTATGTATGAATGACTGATAATCTTCATGTTAGTATTTGTATGGAATTGGAAATGAACATATGAATATGGATGAAATCATGATAGTATGCGAATATGGAGATTGCATATTTTGTGAAACAGATAGGAATATACTGTTTTGCCGTATGAGCTAGAATAAGGGTTGTGTTTAAAGTCAATAGGATTGTAATTAGCGACAACTCTAGCGTAGCATCGGGAAAGATCTGGTGATGTAAGCCGTTGAAAACTTCTTATATGAAGGTCAGAGTATCTGATGTTGCAAACCGTTTGCGACAACTCCACCGTAGAATCGAGAAAGATCCGATGATGTAAGCTATTGAGAATTGCTTCACGAAGGTCAGAGTACCTGATATTGCAAACCATTGGAGACAACTCCAGCATAGCATTAGGAAAGATCCGGTGATGTAAGCCGTTGAGAACTGCTTCAATGAAGATCAGAGTGTCTGATGTTGCAAACCGTTGGTGACAACTCTACCGTAGCATCGGGAAAGATCTGGTGATGTAAGTCGTTGAGAACTGCTTCAATGAAGGTCAGAGTGTCTGATATTGCAAACCGTTGGTGACAACTCCAGCGTAGCATCAGGTGTAAGATCCCGACTTTTATAAAATAAAAGTCTAATTTAATTTATGATTATTATTCTAAAACTACAAATGTTAAATTGATAAATGATCAAACGGGAAATTAATTGAATAAGTGAGTTAATAAAAGAGGAAAGGAAACAATTTTTTGGAAGAGCAGCCCATGTGGGTGGCTGATTGAATGAATATCACGGGGGGGGGGGGACAAGGAAACAAGGGTAGGTAAAATAAAGAAAGAAAGAAAGAAAAGAAAGAAACAGAAGGAGAAAAGAGGGAGAGAGAAAATGAAAAAGGGGAAAGAAAAGGAGAAGAAATGAAGCAAAATAATGCACTTACAGATAGTTAAACAGAAAAGTAGAGAGTGTGGGAAGAGAAGGAAGAGAGAAAGGGAGAAAGAAGAAGAAGAGAAATAAAAGAAGAAGAAAAAGGTAATTTCTATGACGGGCCCCGAACCCAGGTCCTAAATCACCTCGGATCCGGTTCGATCATTCTATACAACTATTACTATTTGCGGAAGATATAAACATAAATTTTTTATACATTAACTTTACACACTATTCCTCAAGGTCGAGTAACCTTAACTTAATCCACATTACATAACTTATTTAACTTACAATCACATTAATATACACTACTATTACAATTCTAACTACAAACGTACACTAAAGCTGGAATTGTCTTGGACCTTTCCTTGTATCCGACGCGTTTGTCTTAATCTCCAATGATAATCATGATATAGCAAGGGTGAGCATAAGGATTGCCCAGCAAGTTTAAATTCAACAATATAACGATATATTATGATTGAAATGATTTGAATAATTGGCTGGATATAATTCAACAATATAATTGTGAACTAGCAGGAACAAATTTATGACTGAACAAGTATTATACATGAACAAATTATATATCTGAAACCAACTGGTAATGAAGGTGATCAGCCTTTCATACCTGACTTATACATGCAATATGTACATAGTACAATTATACATGGCAATTAGCAATGATTAACCATAAGCTTATCTGAATGAAACACTCTTAGTAGAGTTAAGTAAAACAAACTTGCCTGAACCGTTGATTACCGCAACGTAATTTATAACGCCTTATCCGAAGACCTAATATTAGTAATATAGATCTCCATATTAGAACAATATCATCACAATATAATACTATAATATGTATATACATAGAATAACCTAAACACATAACACATAACCCTATTAGTCTATAACACACATAAGACTCGGTATCAAGTCAAACTATTTTAGTCTGACTTGAATCCGACAAAATTCTAATGTCCCGACGGTCTAGTCGGACTTTTATCGAGTCTAAGTTCAATTAAACTCTAACTTAATAGTTAAAAATTATCTCAGATAATTTTAATATCAGTCGAAATATTTTTCGTAAGCTTGTAATAATTTTTAAATAATTATTACTATTTATCGTGTATTTTCAATCATTAAAAATCGTATTTAAATGAATTAAATACCACATAATTCCTTTATAATATTTATTTATTATCAAATATTAATGAAATACATGTCATAATATTATAATATATTTTATAATATCATAAAGTATTTTTAATACTTTAAAATCATATTTATATGATTTTAATCACTTAAATTTATTATCCCATAATTGCTTTTAATATTAAAATATTAATATTTTTATGACAAAATATCAAAAGTTATAGTTTATAACTCAAAATATTTTTATAACACTTAAATCATTTTTATATGATTTATAAAGCATTAATTCTATTTTTCCATAATTTATTTAATATATTTATTAAATAAAATAATTATCATTAATATTAATTAATTAATGAAATTTATCCCAAAATATTAAAAGTCACTTAAAATAACTTAAAATATTTTTTTACCATAATATTATTTTTCATGATTTTTCATGTATTAAAATCATTTTTAAATCATTTATTTAATATTATAATTAAATAAATTAAATACCATTTATATTCAAAAATATTAAATATTTATGAAATATACTCTAAATAATTAAAAACTATTTTTAGAATTTAAAATAAATTTTGGAATTTTCTAAGTATTTTAAATAATTAAAATCTATTTTTATCTATTTTTAAATAATTTTTAGAAATTAATAATTAATTTCTTAATTAAACTGTCGCTAAAAGGGCCCTATAGCGACAGAACCGTCACTATAGGTGTTCTTGATGCCCCGCCTGCATCTTCATACACAAAGGACAAGGTAGTGTTTTTGATTCTATGATAAATACTCATTGTAATTGCTTTAAGTTTGGTAAGGGGTTATGATTATAGTATGAGTGTAACACTACAATCATAAACAAGTCGCATAGCCATAACATCACTAAATTGCAAGATCTAAGCTATCCAACTTGATGTCAGACCTGTTCTTCAATTTCTGGGTTTTCCAGAAATTGAAGAACAGTCGAGGCTTCTATTTTGAAGCTTTAAATATTAGCTTCCTGGGTTCGGTTTATGTGATCTAGTGGTTCAGTCTTGGAGAGGAGATGTCAAGTTACAATAATATATTAACAGATCGGTCTAACAACAATATGATTAAGAAATAAAGGTTGGTCAAACTACTGTCAGAAATTTTGTTCTTGAAGATTCTGGGTTTTCCAGAATCTTCATCCAGCCACTCGGTCAACGCTGATTTGACCAGGTATATATTTGATTATACTGTTATTATGAGTGATCTAAAAGCTTGATCGTGTAGTACTTATACCAGACTATAAGTCCAATACACGAACATGTCCAAAGCACCTGTTAGTAGCAAGTTCAGAAGCATGAAAAACCTTGTCAGACCTAAACTGGGCTTCTGGGTTTTCCAGAAACTGCTTAGTCATGGTCAGTCAACTGACTTTGACCACTTACAACTTGAAATATAAACCTGATATAAACATGATTCAAGATCAAGACTAAAGACTACATGGCATAGAATAGATCTAAAACATAAAACACACTAAACAGAAAACACACACAGATTTAGAGGGTCTGACATTCGACTGTCAGACCACTTTTTTCATCATTTCCAGATTTTTCAAAATGCTTGATTCGTGCATCTAAGTGTTATAGATCTATGATCTATCAACCCAGATCACTTATAGACACCCTATTACACAACTTCAACTAACCACTAACATCAAACAACATAAGATCACTGATTTTTAAATTTTTAGGGTTTATACCTTTCTAGCTTGGATTTTGATTTCTGATCCTTTGATTCTGTTCTTGGAATGATAACACCAGATCATGGCTCATCTCATCACTCTTTATCTTTCCAACTCCCGAATTTTAGAGAGAGAGAAGGGTTGACAAAAATGAAAAACAAAGTGAATTTTTCTCTCTCTTTAGATCTATATAATCATACAAATGCAATGTATTTGGCTGAGTTAGATGGCTGAGAATTGACACATAGCTAAGGCTAGGGTTAGGGTTTAGTCACCAACCTATTATCTTGGCAAGATCTACACTCCAACCCTTAAATAATACACAAAGGGCATTCTAGTCATTTTCCATTTTATTTTAATGGCATTTTGGACATTTGACCAAACCCTTAGGGTTTAGGGTTTAATTAGGGTTTAGGGTTTGGGAAAATTTAGGGTTTAGGGTTTGAGCCATTTTAGGGTTTGTAATTTAATTTCTAAAATTCCCAATTTAGGTTTTCAAAAATAGAAAATTAATATTTTTAAATTATAATTAGAATTTTCTAATTATATTAAAATTTCTTAATCACAAATTAAATTTTGCTAATTAGGATTAACATTTCCTAATTAAAATTGCTAAGTTAGCAATTAGGGTCGTAATTGGTCATTAGGGTTTATAAACCACTAATTAGGGTTTCTAATAGAAAAATAATTTTCTAAATTAAAAATTAGATTTTCGTAATTAGATTAGGGTTTTCTAATTACTTAACTTTAAAATTAGGATTAATATATCCTAATTAACATAAAAATTATTTAATTAACACTTAGGTTTTCCCTAATTATAAAATTAGGGTTTCAAATCTCGAAATTAGGATTTTATAAATTCAAAATTAGGGTTTGCTAATTAATTAAGCTTTACCCTAATTATTATTATAATTATTTACACTTACGCCATTAATTTCTCGATTTAGGGTTTCATGCACCGAATTAGGGTTTCGGATTTCCGGAACTAAAATTAGGGTTTCCAGAACCGGTTTCTAGGGTTTCATGTTAAACGCTAGGGTTTTCTAACCGAACGTTGACGTTCTTAATATATAATTAGGGTTTGTTACAGATATCGTTTATCTGGTCAACCCTTGACCCTTAACCACATCATGCACATATACACAGAACCATATTCACAGAATATTTTCACGTATTTCCTTAATCCTGAATAATTCACCTAAATCCTTCACAGCATTTTGAAATCCTCAAAATTCCATCTTAAAAATATCAAACGCATACACTTATTTTCTGTCAAGGTTCTAATATCGAACCTTAAATTAATTAATTAAAATTTTCTAAATTTTCTAAATTCTCGGGTTGTCATAATTTCAAAATCTTGATAATTTTTGTTTTTATAGATTTTATGTAAAGAGTACATACTTATGTATGTATTGGATGATTTAAACTTGATTAAACATGAATCAAATGAGAGAAATCAAGAAATCAAAAGAAGAATGGAAAATCTAAATTTTAGAAAAATTAGTTTACTACTTGATTTTGTAAAATCCATAACTCTTTGTGTATAATGAGTTAGAAGATAAGCCATATATCAAAAAGAAAGCTCTGGAAGTAAGCTAAACGCAGAAATTTGAATCACTCAAAAATTCTTTGTGGATTGTTCGTGGTGACAGTTTGAGTGAAACTGGTCTGAAGGATTTATAGTCCAAAAAAGCAATTTTATTAAGCTCTATTGCGTGAGTTATAATTTTTAATCCGACCATTGGATCATTGTTATTTTTATATATGTTATACATATATAAGTTGAGTATATATCCACAAATTTTGAGCTGTTAAAGGTTAACGTATGATTTGTTATGAATTTAAGGAGGTGATTGATCCAGAAATTTTGTAGCAGAATTTTTGGAAAGCCTTTCTATCTATGTTAGAGTCAGAATATGGAAAAACTTTCTTCTACAAAGTTGTAGAGAATTAAATTTTACATGAAAAAGATATAAGATCCGTATTTTTCTGATAAAATGGCTAATTATTATGAATTATTGAAGTTTCTGAATATTGGTATTTATAATTAATTTATTAGAAAAATTATATGGGTTTGAAATATTCTTACAAAATGCTTATAATATCATCTTAGAATTATTGTAATTTTTGATGAATTATTGAAAAGCGATAATTATTGTATTTTAAAACTATTTATAGCTAGTTTGAAAATAAAATAAATTTATAAAAAATTCTATGAATGGTGAAAAATTATGAAACTTGGTGAAAAATCTTATAATATTATTTAATAATTTACGGACAGCTTTAAAAAATTATTTAATAACATTAATATTTATTGTATTTTTAAGCTATTTATGGTTAGTTTAAAATAGAGGAAATTTATATGAAATTCTATGAATGGTGGAAAATTATGAAATTTCTTTGAAAAATATTATAATAATATAAGATTAATATTGATGATGTTTTTGAGATATAAAAGTATGTGAAGTTAGTATTTCTATTTTGAAGCTATTAAATGATAGTTTTTATAAATAGAAATAATTATAAAAATTGTTGGATAATCTGAAAAATGTGAAAATTGTTTGGAAAGTTCAAAATCATATTTTTTAAATATTTTAGAAGTGTTAGTAAGTTCATGAGGTGTCGAGATGTAAACGCACAAGTAACGAATGAGTTATGATAAAAAAAAAATATTTTTGTTAAAATAAAAATGGTGGTAATACCGTAATAGTGGTTTGTCATATATGAGGTTTTAGATTTCTCAAGTTTTATTATTCACTTCTAAAGTTTTGGAATATGAATAATGATTTTATGCGATAAATAAAGATAACTTGAATGAGTAATGAATTATTAGTTGGTTTATATGTTATTCGAGATAAATATGATTTGGTGTTGATCCTTACTTTTAATAGAATTTAAATTGTTTATAGTAAGGTATTGATTTGATTCTTACGTAAGAAGTAACCATGTATTTCATTCAATAATTGTCATAGTAATTATTTCACAATGATTCATATTATTGATTCTTAATTACTAAGAAGTCACTCAGTCTTTCATTCAATAATTGTCACAGTAGTTATTGCACATTAACTCATATTATTTGATATAATTAAACCAGTTGGCAGTATTGTGAGTCTATGTTAATAATTGTGAATAATTATTGAAAGATTGAAAATGTGTAAATAATTGATGAACAAAAGGGTGTTGATTAAAGATAAATATGATATGTAGATGTTTGTTCAATTATTTTCATTTTACAAAAGTAAGTTTGGCAGGACTTGCCGACACTCTACTTTTTTCTAAAGTAGTCTGGACCACAACTCAATTATTTTTAAAACGTGTACAAGTTGGTTTAATTTTCCCTACGGGACCATAAATTCCACTACCATTATTATATACCTCATTTTGTTATTTTGTCAAAGCAGGTGTGCTAGTTGTTTACTAAATTTTCAGTATAAATAGGTTGTCCGGTTGAGCAACTAAAGACACAATCACTACACTAAAAATATATAACTTTTTTACTACAATATTGTGAGTATTTATATTAAGTGTAATGTTACTCCAAGTGCAGATAAGGAATGCAAGCATTGTTTAAGTTGATCAATTTCACAGAAAGCAGAATCAAGTCACATGCTAAGGTAAAGGATATCATTATTGTGGTAAAGGGGTGTCATTTTTATGGCAAAGTGATATCATTTTCTTTCATACTCCATATTATGGTAAATTTTCAGTATAAATAGGTTGTCCGGTTGAGCAACTAAAGACACAATCACTACACTAAAAATATATAACTTTTTTACTACAATATTGTGAGTATTTATATTAAGTGTAATGTTACTCCAAGTGCAGATAAGGAATGCAAGCATTGTTTAAGTTGATCAATTTCACAGAAAGCAGAATCAAGTCACATGCTAAGGTAAAGGATATCATTATTGTGGTAAAGGGGTGTCATTTTTATGGCAAAGTGATATCATTTTCTTTCATACTCCATATTATGGTAAGACGTTATTATTCATTTCTTTAGCTTATCATTAAATGATGAAAGGTACTGAAATGATTAAAATATCCTGAATAGTTATGATTCATCTAATATCATGTTAGAAATTTGGACGCTGGATAATTAAGTTGAAAATCACTAAGATCTATTTTATCTTATTATTCTGATTATTTATGTTATATATCATTGTCATCATTCTCATGCTTATATTGCATTAAAAGTCATCTTTGGCCCGTAGTGCATACATGGACTGTTGATCGACATGATTATGACTAGGGATTATTCGGTATAAACATGACTGTTTGTGATAACACGAATAACATTGGCCCGTAGTGCATGGATAATTCGTGGATGTGATACTAATGATGTAAGACCACAAATTTTATGAAATGAAAGTATTCAATTTTCCTATAATTATTATTCTGGTAAAATTGATAAAAGGTTAAAGTTAAGGGTGATATGTGAAAAATTTTCAAAGTAAGCAAGTTGATATAAAATATTTGTTGTGTCGGGGAATATTCGTTTTAACAGGGAATATTCGTATGATGACATAATCGTTGGTGGACCCCACAACGAAAGTATTGTTGTAGTTAGAAAATGACAGAAATATCTTTTTATAAAAATAACGGTGAAAGTTTTATCGTTAAACTGTTGAACTACCCGGTGATAAAAGTATAGTAATACGCGTGGTTGCATAGTAGCACACGATATTGTATATTATCTTTGATTATTGATGCTTACGTGAGAAGTCACTCAGTTATACTCAATTATTGCTACAATAATTGCTGCATAATATCTCTCATAATATTGATTCAATTATTGTCACAGTGTCATCTGCATAATATTTTATATTATTAAATCAATAATTGAGACGACAAAGTTATTCATATTATTATTTACAATATTAATGATGTCTAGAAAGTTCTGTCGAGGAGAGGTTTGATCACTTAATTGCGCGCCAATAGGGAGAAATCCTTATCGGAAAGCCCCCTCTTTCCTGGGAACGATCTGGTTGTTAATATTATGAGTTATAATATTAATGATGAATAAGTTCGTGTTGATTAAAGATGAAATTGATATTTCCATTGTGTTGAGATTATTAGTGTTAGTGGAAATCGACATCTATTCCGATAATAATTGATGTCTGGAGGTTATATTGACCAATCGGGTAATTAATCGGAGAAATGAGCAATTAATTGATATTAATTCACATGCTTATAACTATTTGTTCACATGTGTGTACTATTGATTCACATGATATACTTTTAGGGGAGGTGGTGCAAGTTTGATAATACTTGCAGGACTAAATTAAAAATGAAGGAAAAGATGAATGTATTATACTGTAATATTTTGAGTCCCAATACGTGCAATTATCGAAACTATATTTTCCTATAAATAGAAGCTCATTCTTCCTTCATTCTCACCAATTCACTAAGACTCACAAGAGCAATTATAGAGAGGAAAGCTATAGAGAGAGAAGCTTTAGAGAGAAAATAGAAGAGAAGTCTGCTACCTCACTATTCCAGTATCCAGTCTTCTTCTGAAGTAAGGGGTATTATTTTTTTTATATTCTGAAAAGAAATTATTTTTTGTATTCGTATGAATATTATTTTTGTTTAATATTCATAAAGGGTATTATTTCTTTTGTATTCATGTTATTTTCTTTCAATACTCGTAAGGGTTGTTATTCCATTCTTTATTATTCTGTTGGAATAATCTGTCTACGTGGACTACCGTATGCATGGTGAAATTCTTTTGTTATTCCATTCCTTATTATTCTGTTGGAATAACCTATATATGCAGACTACCGTATGCATGGTGAAATTCTTCTGTTATTCCATTCTTTATTATTCTGTTGGAATAACCTGTCTATGCGGACTACCGTATGCATGGTGAAATTCTTATGTTATTCCATTCTTTATTATTACATTGGAATAACTCGCTCACGCTGAACTCACTCGCATGCATGGTGAATGACCCTTCGTATTCATTCTTTATTAAATTATGGAAATGATCTGTCTACGTGGATTACCGCATGGCGGGTGAAAATCCATTTGCAGTTTCGTATATTCTATTATACTCGTATGAGATATCATTTCTTTTGTACTTGTCATGGAATATTATTTTCTTTTGTATTTTCCTTTTATGAGTACTATTCACGGAGTAATATTCATGAGTTATTATTTACGGGTTACTATTCACTCGAATATTATTCAATCGGGTATTCGGGACACTTTTTGTGTCGGAGTACTATTCACGAGTTACTATTCATGGGTTACTATTCACCCGATTATTATTTAATAGAATATTGTTCACTCGGGTATTTAGAGCACTTTTCATGTCGGGGTACTATTCACAAGGTACTATTCCCGAAGTACTATTTACGGGGTACTATTCACGGAGTACTATTCACCCGAAAAATATATTTTTTTTCTATCCAAATTATTTTTGAAAGATGAATATTATTCTTACTCCACAAAGCAGTATCATGTTGACAATTTGGATATTTTTAAACTCTAGATAAATTTAAAGTCTTTAATATTTATCCTTGATTTCGTTTGATTAATGCTTATTTCACTGTCATCATCCTCATGCTTATATTGTGATTAAAGTCATCTTTAGCTTACGTGCATAGATGGACTATTGATTGGTATGATTATGACCAAGGATCATTCGGTATAATCATGACTGTAATGTTGCAAATGATGTGGTAAAAGTCCTTATTGGCCCGTAGTGCATTGATGGACAGTTTTTGCTATGATCATGACCATGGGTTCTCTTCGGCCAAGGGTACAAAGATGAATTGTTTTATGGCGTGATCATGGCCGTTGATGAAAACACGATTATCCTTGGCCCGTAGTGCATGGATAATTCGTGGTCGTGATACTAATGAATATCCTGGCCTGTAGTGCATGGATAATTCGGTGATGTAGATTATTTATTGTGCTGAGTCTCAGCGCTAAAATATTGATAATAAACTTTTAATTCGTAGAAGATAGTAGATATCATGCTCTACTTGACTCTTCTAAAATATAGTTGCATGTCTTTGGCCTGTAGTGCAAGGATGAACTGTTAATGGATATCTTTGGCCCGTAATACAAATATGAATTTATTAGTATGATTATGAATAGGAACTGTGATTTGGTATAACCATGATCTTTAATGTTTCAGGTAAAGACAGGTGATGAAAATTATCTTCGTCCTGGGTGCGAAGAGAAATTTAGAACCACAATTATGATTATGAGTTATTCACATGATTGTGGACAGGAATCGTTGATTGATGTTATAGGGATAAAACAATATTGGTGGACTTTTAACACGGAGAAGATAATAGACTTTATGGTCTATTTGACTCTTCTAATGGATTACTCGTTCCACTGCAACTATGGTTGAAAAGTTTTATCATCTACCATATGTTCTAAATCTCTGATTTATTACTGACGAAGGCTATTAATAATTTAATTATCTTTAGTCATGATATTCTTTACTGGGCTAGTTGTGCTCACCCTTTTGCTTCACAATTCCTTTCAGGAAATAAGAGTGTAGCTGGGTCGAGCGGAGGTAACAGGGGACTATAACGGTGGTCTATAGCTGTTGAGGTTCTCATTAAACATTATGGAAATAATTTTATTGAGAACTTTAGATAAGTGTGTTGTATTTTTATACGACATTTAATAGTTATATTTGGTGAATCAAATAGGGTGAGGCGAACCCAACTTTAAAAGGGTGTTTTGCCACTATCATACAAGATGTCTAATGACATACGACTTCGTGTTATCATAAGACATGGTTGTGCACATCCACTTGCTGAGTATATCTACGAGCAATACCTATATAATCTTGGAGTTTGGTTGAAGTATAATTCTCAATTGGAGATAATGGAGATAATTATATGTCAAGAGAAGACTAACCATTGGATATAACATGATAGCAATCTTTCTCATTTTTCTTTGGGGACTATTGGATCAACCAAGGATAATTCTGTGGTCATATGATATCTATCATAACTTAGATGCATGGCCTCCCATGTACGAAGGTTTCCTTGAACATTTTCCAAAGATTTTAATTTCTAAAATAGTTATTGATTGTACTTTTATGTAAAGTACCATTGTAAGGTGTTGTGGTCGAGGCACCATGAGAGTTATATATATTTGTATTAGAACTCACAACTTATGTGTTGTTGTACTCTACATGATAGTTCAACAGTGGTATAAATGAATTTTGTATTTGATTTCTGTAGTGTGATATCTGGCGACTCAGAATGGGTCGTGTGGACCTATTTTGGGGGCGTCACAAATGAATATCCTTTGCCCATAGTGCATGGATAATTCAGTGATGTGGATTATTTATTGAGCTGAGTCTCAGCGATGAAATATTAATTCATGGATATGATAACGCGAATATCCTTGGCCTGTAGTGCATGGATAATTCGTGGATATGATACTAATAAATATAATTGGCTTGTAGTGTATGGATAATTTAGTGATGTGGATTATTTATTAAGCTGAGTCTCAGCGATAAAATTTATGATAAACAAAAGCCTCTTTGGCTTAAATACAAAGATAGACAGTTGATTGGTATGATTATGACCAGGGATTATTCGGTATAATCATAACTTGTAATGTTACAAATGATGTGGATTATTTATTTAGCTGAGTCTCAGCGTTATTAGTTTTACAATTGTATGTCTTAGGCTCGTATTGCAAAGATGGACTGTTGATTTACCTGATTATAAATATGAATTGTGAATTTAATTATAATCTTTGGTGATTCAGGTGAAGACAAGTGATGAGAGTTCTCTTTGTCTTAAGTACAACAAAGAACTATTGATGAGTATTAAAAGAATAAAATATTAACGATGGACTTTTAATTTAGAGGAGATAGTAGACATTATGTTCTACCTGACTCTTCTAATGAATTGTTGATTCTGCTGCTATTATGGTTAAAAACTTTTATCATTTACCATATGTTCTAAATATCTGATTTATTATTGATGAATGCTATTGATAATGTAATTATCTTAAGTCATGATATTTCTTACTGGGCTAGTTGAGCTCACCCTTTTTCTTTCATTGTTCTCTTCAGGAAATGAGAACGTAGTCGGGACTAGTCGAGGAATGGAGTGGCGGTCTGAGATGGTGGCTATAGTAGTCCTCACTATTCTTTAGATAGTGTGATAATAAATGTAATGAGGACTCCATTTGAGTTTGAATACTTTCTACTAGTGTAAAAACTCTCAGCTATGTTTTTGTCGTATTGTATAAGAAAGTTTGTATTTAAATTATGTATCATGTATTTAGCGACTCAGAATAGGTGATGTATACCTATTTTGGGGGCGTCACATCGGGAAAGATCCGAAGATGTAAATCGTTGAGAACTGCTTCAACGAAGGTCAGAGTGTCTGATATTGTAAATCGTTAACGACAACTCCAACGTAGTATCTGGAAAGATCCGTTGATGTAAGCCGTTGAGAACTGCTTCAACGAAGGTTAGAGTATCTGATAATGCAAACTGTTGGCGACAACTCCAGTGTAGCATCGGGATAGATCCGATGATGAAAATCGTGGAAAACTATCTTCATCAGGGAGGACCAATGACGAAATCTGTTATATAAATCCTCAGCCGAGTCACCGTGAACGTTCGATGACTTCCAAGCCATTGTAAACTACTATTTTAGTAGGCATGGGAAGGATGTTTTGGATAATACCATTATATGCTCTATCCCTTACAACAACATCGGCGTCAACTGGATAAGAACCTAAATCATTGGTGACATCCCCATCATAGCATCGGGAGGGATCTGATGATGTAAACCGATGTAAACTATCATCCGGATAGGCATCGGGAATCCCCAATGAGATCACTTGTCAAAAGAGGAACATCCCTAGTGAAGGTAAAGTCAGAAAGCGTATCTAAAAATAAAGAACGTTGGTGACAACCCCGACATCAAATTTAGAAAGGTTCAATGGTACCAGCCATAAGAAAATCTCCCCAGCAGGGATCTTGAAAAGATCACTACAACATGTCGTCGAATCAATCTCAATAGAACTAACAGACATTTTAAACCATTAGCTTCAACCCAATGTAGCATCGGGAAAGATCCAGCGATGAGCTTTGCAAACTATAATTCGATTAGGCATAGAGAAAGTTCAGTGATTAAAGGATGTGTAAACTACTATTCGAGTAGACATCAAGACAGTTCAGTGGAGATCATCATTGACAACTCCATCCCCAGCAGAAATGACGGGATCAGTTAGTGATAGAATACCGTTGGAAGTAACTCCAAACAAATAGATTCTAAGTCCATAACATCATATTATGCTGCATTGCATGTCATCATTTTATCTTGTCATATTTCAAGTGTCTAGTAATTTTTATCCTGTTCATTCCATTACATTGCATAAACATAATAAAGAGGGGCATCTGTAGACACTCTAAATTTTTCATTCCTATTACTAACCATGCAGAATGGCAGAATCGTCTTTTGTCTTCCAAAGACAACCCTGGAAGTCAAAATCATCAAGCCAAACCCCAGTGACAACCTCGGGAGATCAAACCAAAGACCGATGACAACCCCGGGAGATCAAGCCAAACCCCGATAACAACCCCAAGAGATCAAGCCAAACCCCTGTGATAACCCCAGGAGATCAAACCAAAGCCCGGTGACAACCTCGGGAGATCAAGACAAACCCCGATGACAACCCCTGGAGATCAAGACAAATCCCAGTGACAACCCCAGGAGATCAAGTCAAACCCCGACGACAACTCCAGGAGATCAAACCAAACCCCGACGACAACCCCGGGAGATCAAGCCAAACCCCGAAGACAACCGTGGGAGATTAAGCAAAACCCCGGTGACAACCGCGGGAGATCAAGCTAAACCCCGGTGACATCCCCAGGAGATCAAGATAAACCCCAGTGATAACCCTGGTAGATCAAGTCAAATCCCGATGAAAACTCTGGGAAATCATCAAATCAACCCTTATGACACCCCAAATCTGGGTACTTCATTCCCACATGATTTGGTGTTCACTATCCAACATTTATTTCAAACTACCCAATTTAATTAAAATTTAAGCAATAAATCTTCCCATAAAAGGGTTACATAACTTGAACCAATAAATCCCAGGTTATCTAACCTTAAAACATTCATCAAATATAGAAAAATTATTAATTACATCTGATAATTTAAAAATGAAGTCTGATAACATAATTCTCAATAATAAACAATTCTTCAGCATTTGTTCATTTTGCCTTTTCCTTTTCTGGTGGTTGGCTCGTCAACCTTCTCAACTTTAGCTACAATGGTTATATATACATGCAAGAGTGAGCAAAACAAATGCTCACTTGAAAAGACACAATAACTTGCAATGAATAAACTTAATTGAATTTAATAACATTTCTTAATATCGATAATCAAGAACTGATACTGAAAACTATCTGAGGGTCACAAGACCATGAACTATGTCCAAGGTTATAAGTATTTTTTTCCAACTTAAACCTAAACAGTCATCTGTAGTCTGCCTCTCCTCGCAACATAAAGGTGGAAAAGGGAACCTTTTGCTCCTCGGAGCATCCCAAGATATCAAATATCTTGGTGATCTACTCTATACATGTCTCCGCCTTAAGTGGTTTTGGATCTCCAATAAACTCTGGTGGTCCCAGCTCCTTGAACTGTTTAGCGGTGATCGTTCGAGAGTTTCCAATGTTTCCACCTATATTTTTGACAGGAGCCGCTCTCGCTTGATGTTGTATGAATTGCATAAAACCTCTGAACATTCCATCGTTCATCATTTGGTCAGTGTTGTTATTTTCCTGAGGATTATTGCCATCGTGATGGACATTATCTTGGGTATTGATCGTTGGTAACTAAATAGTCTCATGTGCTTCATTGCTTATCTTAACATTTTCGAATGCCATTTTCAAATACTGCCACAAAACAAGGGTTAATTGACATATCACATATTATCCTTATACTCTGACCGACCAAATAAATACCAAATACACTTAGGTAGGTCATACTATCGAAGGAATTCCACATATCTCCCCTCCTAGTTCTTGTCTCACATCTCAGCCAGGGATCATATCCCTAAGCTTTGATACCAACTGTGACGCCCCCAAAATAGGTATACATCGCCCATCTTGAGTCGCCAAATACATGGTACAAAATTCAAATACAACTTAATTATACAACAGTCGTGTAAAATACGATAAACCATAATCTAAGAGTTTTAATAAGAATATTGTCATTTAGACAATATCCACACTCAATTGAGTCCTCGTTACATTTATTGTCACACTATTTAACAAAATAGTGAGGACTACTAATGCTATCATCTGAACCGTCACTCCGTTCCCCGACTAGTCCCGGCTACGTTCTCATTTCATGAAGAGAACAATGAAAGAAATGGTGAGCTCAACTAGCCCAGTTAGATAATGCAGAATAAATTATCATTAGCCTTTAACAATGTTAAACTGATAGAATATAATAGAAAACATGTTTAACTACAACGAAACAAGCAATCCATTAGAAGAGTCAAGTAGAGCATAAAATCTACTATCTTCTATGATTTAAAAAGTTTTTCATCAACTTTATCGCTGAGACTCTGCTTAATAAATAAAATTGAATCATCCCTGCATCACGGCCAAGGATATTCATGTAATCATCAATGGTCATGATTATACCGAATTATCCCTGGTTACAATCATACCAACAACTGTCTATTAATGAACTACAGGCCCATGAGGACTTTTACCACATCATTCGTCACATTACGGTCATGATTACACCGAATAATCCCTGATCATAATCATACCAAGTCCATCTATGCACGTAAGCCAAAGATGACTTTAATCACAATATAAGCATGATGATGATAATAATGACATAATAATTCAATAAAACAAGTTCAATGATAAATTTTAAAGATTTATAATTTTAATTTATCCAGAAATCAATAACGTCCATATTGTCAACATGATACTTCTTTGTGGAGTAAAATTCAAGAATGCTCAGAAGAATATTTTCATGAAAAGATACTGGATGAAGCGCAAATAACAAGGATATTCCACTAATTTTATGGAGTATAAAAGCCAAAACTTTAACCAACTGAGTATAATAGAATATATGAAACCGCAAATGGATTTTTGCCCGCCATGCGGTAATCCACGTAGACAGATCATTTCCACAATTTAATAAGTAATGAATACGAAGGATCATTCACCATGCATGTGGTAATCCACATAGACATGTTATTCCAACAGAATAATAAAGAATGAAACCAGGTCATGCGTAATCCGCATGCATGTGATATAATAAAGAATGGAACCGGATCATACGTAATCCGCATGCATGTGATATTCCAACAAAATAATAAAGAATGGAATAACAACAAAATTCACCAGTACGCGATAGACAAGATGCATACATGTTATTCCAACAGAATAATAAAGAATGGAATAATGTAAGAATTTCACCACGTATGCGGTATTGTGATAGACAAAGTTATTCCAACATAATAATAAAGATTGAAATAACAACCCTTACGAGTATTGAAAGAAAATAACTTCCTTCATGAATACGAAAGAATAATACCCCTTACATTAGAAGAAGACTGGATATTGGAATAGTGAGGTATCAGACTTCTCTTCTTTTTTCTTTCTATAATTTCTCTGTATAATAATTGCTCTATAGCTTTAGTGAATTGGTGAGAAATGAAGGAAGAATGAGCTTCTATTTATAGGAAAATATATTTTTGATAATTGCACATTTTGGGGCTCAAAATATTACAGTATAATACCTTCCACTTTTTCTTCATTTTTAATTTAGTCCTGCAGGTATTATCAAACTTGCACCACCTCCCCTAATAGTAAATAATGTGAATTAATAGTTCATTCATGTGACTTAATAGTATAATCATGTGAAAAAACTAATTACAGTATAGTACATTCATCTATACCTTCATTTTTAATTTAGTCATGCAAGTATTATCAATCTTGCACCACCTCCCCTAATAGTACATGAATGTGAATCAATAGTACACACATGTGACCACATAGTTATAAGCATGTGAATTAATAGCAATTAATTGCTCATTTATCCGATTAATTACCCGATTAATCAATATAACCTCCAGACATCCATTATTATCGAAATAGATGTAAATTTCTACTAACACTAATAATCCCAACACAATGGAACTATCAATTTCATCTTTAATCAACACAAACTTATTCATCATTAATATTATAACTCATAATATTTAACAACTAGGTCGTTCCCAGGAAAGTGGGGGCTTTCCGATAAGGATTTCTCCTTATTGGCGCGCAATTAGGTGACAAAACCTCTTCTCGACAGAACTTTCTAGACATCATCAATATTGTAAATAATAATATGAATAACTTTGTCGTCTCAATTATTGATTTAATAATATAAAATATTATGCAGATGACACTATGACAATAATTGAATCAATATTAGGAGAGATATTATCACGCAAAGAATTATCGTGAGCAATAATTGAGTATAACCGAGTAACTTCTCACGTAAGCATCAATAATCAATACCGGTAAAGGCTACTATGTAACCACACGACATCGTGTATTTTTTACTACCGGGTAGTTCAACAGTTTAACGGTAAAACTTTCGTCGTTATTTTTATAAAAAGATAATTTTGTCGTTTTCTAACTATGACAATACTTTCGTTCTGGGGTCCACCAATGATTGTGCCGTCTTACAAATATTCCTTGTTAAAACGATTATTCCCCGACCAATCGAATATTATATAACCACTTGCTTTCTTTGCAAAATTTGTAAATATTACCCACAACTATAACATTATATCATATCCACACCATAATATTCAAAAATATATTTCGAGAAAATTTAATCTTTATTTATAAAAGTTATGGTCTTTAATAAATAATCCCCTATAATAGGGTTGTTCATCTCAGTTTTAATATACAAGTCCGCACCAAAGTAAGTATGGTTTGGCTAAGTTTCAAGGGTAATTTAGAGTTCAATGAACATTACCTAAGGATTAGTTGAATCAAAAGTGTAATGACAATGCAAAGGTTTGATAACTACGTAATACAAGGTAGTTATGAACCATAAATGAATATTGTATTAGATCAAAGTAATGTTTTAAGAATAAAGTTCAAAGTATTGTAAGGATTTAATCAACATTGCTTGAACAAAAATGCTAAGATAAGGTTATACATTCTAATAAGGAAACAGAATTAAGAACTTTGCTCAATAGAATTCAAGAACTTGCATGATTTATAAACAAAACAGATTAACAAACTAGCACAATTATCAACAAGGTCGGATAAGCTCAAATATAGCTTAGTGTTCGGAATCTTGCTCAACTGAATAATAGATTCAAGAAACTTGCGTAATGTAAGAGTAAGGATAGAAGACATGCATAAGTATAACAAAATAACGGTGAAAAGAAAACCTTGCTGAATAGTAAAGTAGCAAAGGTTAGGGAACTTGCCTTGTGTGTTAGCTACACAATTATAACTCACGCTTCCCGAACACCCTAAATGATCCATTAACATCGTAACACAACTTTAGCCAAATAATATTAATCTCATAGATTTAACTTCTACTTTTATATAACTTGTCAACCCAACTTAAATTCTAATTTCTTAAATCGATAAAACTTAACAAACCTAAAGTTCTTTCTTAGTCAACAATTCAACTTCATTAATCACATAATAAAGCTTTACAATAATAACTTAAAAGTATAATTTATAAATTTTCTCAACTTAAAATCATCAATTACACATGAACAATCTGTTATAATATCTTGATATAAGCCTAACAGATTATCATGAACTTTAAACTAGATTAGACTAAGTTTAAGTGATTGATCAAATAACATCTCATCACTGTCTTTGTTCTCGGTCCAGCGGTAAATGTTGTTGCACAAGCTTTTGCTTTTGACACCAACACAAATTGTGCCATTTCTTCGTAGATGTAAACTACGATACTACTTTTTTCCCCTACCTGCTCAAACCCTACTCACGAATTTCACTATTTAAACAACAAATTGAATACACTCAAACCATATAAACTTTATATAGACGTTACCCAACATGTACATATTGAATTAAAACATCAAATCATCAACAACAATCAAATTGAATCCTTCAAATAATCACTGAAATCCATTTAAACTACTTACACCAAAACAATCACTGAAGATTTGTTATTACACAAAAACAATCCATTTAAACTACGTTGTTTTCATTTCTTAATGAATTAACACATTCAAGAATCAATTTATAGTTTATCATACGAATTGAACATCAATTTTAACATCACATAAGCCATATTAATATATATATATATATATATATATTTCACTGTAAACTTACTATAATATGATTTCTCTATATATATCATATTTACATGAATTAAAGAACTCTAAATCATATACAACTTATATAAAAATAGTTAATGCAAACAAATTAACATATACAAGCCATATATTCGACAATTATCATCAAAACCAATTTATAGAGAAATAATATAACTTTTTCAATGAAGAACATAAACACCTAATTAAAAATTAGATTACAACCTTTTAATTCTAGTTTAACCAACAAAGATGATTAACTAGCTTCTTTGATTTCTCAAATTCCTTCTTTCAAACTCACCGACTTCTCACTTTCTCTCAAGCTTTCTCTTTTATTTCTCTGTTTTTCTTCTTTCCTCTCTCTATACAATACATAACTTATAAAACTGATATATACATATAATATATATTATTACGTAATATAAAAACTGACAAAACATATAATACCCCTTCTTAATTCTTTGTCAATTATATATTTTTTAAATTCAAAAGCCACTAAGGCTTGTTTGGCAAAAGAGAATCAAAATAAAGACTTAAAAGCCTTAAGTCTTGTTTGGCAAAACAAATTTAAAAATAAGGATTAACAAGCCCTAAGCCTTGTTTGGTAAAAATACATTAAACCTCTTTTAAATATATTTTAATAAATCACTTACTATATAGTTTAATGGTCACACTTTATTTAGTTAAATTCTAATATTCAAATTTAACTATAGTTAACATCAACTTATTAAATCATATAGCCACATAAATCATATTGCTCCATAAATCAAAAAAAAATTAAATAATAATTTTAATATAAATTATAATTTTATCTATCAAATTAATAAATGTCTAATTTAATTATTAAATTAAATTAGAATATTACCATTATGTTATATGATGATAAATATAACAATTCATTAAATTTAATCAACTCATTAAATTAAAATTCCAAAATTACCCAAAGATCAATTTAATTGAAAAATTACACTGAATTAAATTAATCCACCACCACAATTCATGAATAATCAAATCAATCAAGTTTTTATTTAACAATAAACACATCAATTAAAATATTTATTTAGTTCAATAAATATTTTAAATTATATATAGAAATTCTGGATTGTTACATCCTTCCCTCCTTACAAGGATTCTGTCCCTAAAATCACAACTCAAATAATTCATTCGTCACATTCTTCCTTCCTTACAAGGATTCTGTCCCCAGAATCAAAGACACAGATCAAACAAATAACTCAGGGTAGCTTTTTATCATCTTATCCTTGAGTTCCCACATAGCTTTTTCAACATTGTGGTTCCTCCATATCACCTTCATAAAAGGTATAACTTTATTCCTGAGCAATTGTTCTTTCTTGTCAACTATCTAGATAGGAATTTCCTAATAAGAAAAATCTTTATCAAATTATAATGGTTCGTACTCGATCACATGCTTGTAGTCGGGCTTATACGGTCGTAACACCAAGACATGAAAACCAGTATGAACATGTTGCAATTCCGGAGGTAGAGCTACCTCGTAAGCCACTTCCCCTACTCTTCTCAGAACCTCAAAGGGTCCAATAAACCTTTGGCTTAGCTTTCCTTTTTTACCAAATCATATCTTGCCCTTCCAAGGATAAGATTTTATGAAAACGATACTTCCAACATAAAATTCATGATTTTGTCGGTGTTGATCAGCATATTCTTATGTCTGTCTTGAGTAGCTACCAACCATGCTATGATGATTTTGACAACCTCAGCGGTTTGCTGTACCAGTTTTGACCCTAATAGTTGATGTTCACCAACTTTACCCTAGGACAGTGGAGTTCTACACTTTCTGCCGTATAATGCTTTGTAAGGAGGCATGCCAATACTCGCATGGTAACTATTATTGTAGGAAAATTCAGCCAATGGTAAATAATCATCCCATCTTCCTTTGAAGTCTATAATGCACGCTATCAACATATCTTCTAACGTTTCGATTAATCGATCACTTTGGCCATCAGTTTGAGGATGATACGCCATACTAATTCTCAACTGTGTTCCTATGCATTCTTGTAGTCTCTTCCAGAAGTTTGACATGAATCACGGATCTCTGTCTAACATGATTGTCAATGGAACTCCATGCCTTGAAACTATCTCCTTGACATATAACTTTGCCAACTTTTCTAGATTGAATCTAATCTTTATTGGCAAAAAGTGTGATGATTTCGTCAGCCTGTCTAATGTCACCCAAATTGTATCGTACCCTTTCTGAGTAGTCGGAAGACTTACCACAAAATCCATTGTGATATGCTCCCACTTCCATTCTGGTATATCCAACGGCTGAAGTAATCCATTTGGTCTCTGATACTCGGCCTTGACTCTTTGACATGTCAAGCATTTCGCGGCACATTCTGCAACATCTCTTTTCATATTTTGCCACCAAAAATGCTGTCGTAAATCCTGATACATCTTCGTACTTCCTGGGTGAATTGATTATCTTGAGTTATAAGCTTCAGTCAAAATTTCTTTTTTAATTTCAGGTATTGCTGGAACCCAAATCCTTCCCTCGAACCTTAGTAGTCCTTCAACATCGATCTTGAACTTCATCTCACTACCCTCAGATACTCTTTCTTTAATTTTCTCACATTCTTCATCTTGTAGTTGAGCGTTTTTTACCTTGTCCACTAAAGTTGTACCAACTTCCATCTAGAACAATCTTTCATCCGATTCCTTCGTAAATTTTATTTCCAACTCTAGTTTTTCCATCGTTGAAATGAGCTCCTCCTGGGCAGTTAACAAACATCAACTTCTCTCGACCCTTTCTGCTCAAAGCATCGACAACCACATTTGCTTTACCCAGATGATAAAAGATTTCAAAATCATAATCTTTTATCAGTTCTAACCATCGCCTCTGATGCATGTTTAGACTTTTTTGGTCCGTATATATATCACATTTCTCCCCACAGAGATAGTGTCTCTATATCTTCAGAGCAAACACTACCGTAGCCAACTCCAAATCATGAGTTGGGTATCCTTTCTCATAGTCCTTCAGTTGCCTTGATACATACATAATGACTTTGCCGTTTTACAAAAGCACACAACCTAGTACTTTATGTGATACATCACTATACACCACAAAACTTCTTGTATTATCCGGTAATGACAACATAGGTGTCACGCTTAGCTTCTTTTTCAACTCCTGAAAACTCTCTTCGTACTTCTCCGTCCAAACAAATTTTACGGATTTGTTTGTTAAATTTGTCAACGAAGTGGAAATCTTGGAAAAGTCTTGAATAATCTGTCTGTAGTAACCTGCCAGTCCCAAGAAACTCCTCACCTCTGATGGAGTCCTTGGTTGTTCCAAATTTATTACAGCTTTGACCTTTGATGGATCCACCGAAATCCCATCTTTTTCAATCACATGCCTAAGAAATTGCACACATTCTAACCAGAATTCACACTTAGAGAATTTCACATATAATTTTTCTCTTCTTAGAATCTCTAACGTCAAACGTAAATGTTCCATGTGTTCCTCTTGAGAGTTAGAGTACATCAGGATATCATCAATGAATACCACCACAAACTTATCTAAGAATGGTTTAAACACCCTGTTCATTAAATCCATGAATGCTGCAGGGGCATTGGTCAAACCGAAAGACATTACCAAAAACTCGTAGTGTACATAACGAGTTCTGAATGCCATCTTTGGTACATCCTCCTTCCTTACCTTTAGTTGATGATACACACTTCTCAAATCTATCTTCGAGAAGTATCTAGCTCCCTTCACCTGATCAAACAAGTAATCTATTCTTGGCAACATATATTTATTCTTAATAGTGACTTTGTTTAATTGCCCATAATCAATGCAAAGACGCATTGACCCATCCTTCTTCTTCAAAAATTACACCGGCGCCCCCCATGACGATACACTCGACTGAATATATTTCTTGTTTAATAACTCTTGTAGTTGTACCATCAGTTCTTCCATCTCTATTGGAGACATCCTGTATAGGGCCTTCGATATCGGAGCAGTCCCTGGTGTTAAATCGATAACGAACTCAATCTCTCTGTCAGGCAGAAGTCCCGACAATTCACTCAGAAATACATCCACAAAATCCCTAACAACTGGTATCTCTTCCAGTTTCACACCCTTCTTCTGAGTATCGACTACGTAAGCTAAATATCTTACACAGCCTTGTCTCAATAACTTCTTGGCTTGCATAATTGTCAGAAATCTCGATTGTCTAGGCGATTTGCTACCATAGAAAACTACCTTTGACGGAGTCATAAGGTTTATACTTTTCTTTTGGCAATCAATTATTGCTCCATAATTGAATAGCCAATCCATCCCCAATATAACATCAAATTCACCAAGTTTAATCAGAACTAAATCTATTGTCATAATATTTCCCTTAATATTCACTTTACAATTCTTATATACGAATTTAATAGGAATCACCTCTTTATTCATAATTTCTATGTTCAAAGGGAAATTCAACTCTTCACTAGGCAATCCTAAACTCTTAGCAAAATCATCAGATATAAATGAACAAGTAGCACCCGAATCAAATAACACATGCATTTATATCATTGATTGGTATGATACCTGACACAACATCTTTTGACTGCACCACATCTTGCACAATCATGTTGAAGGTTCTGGATGTGGGTCTGCTCGATGACGTTGGTCCAACAATAGCCAACGTACCCCCACTGCCACCCCCCTTACTTCCAGTTACATCTCCCTCTTTCTTTTTGGAACACTCATGAGCTAAATGATCCTTCGACCCACAAGTGTAACAAGCATATTTCTTTGGTTGATGATAATTCAGAGCAATGTGACCCTCCTGGTCACAGTTAAAGCACACGCCAGTGTGATTTCTCCCATAGGTAGCACACACTTTAAATTTCCTTTTCTGCTAGCTACTCTGCTGACTTCCAGCACGTGCACCCTCATTCCACTTCCTTTTTGGGTTATTATTTCCTTCACTACTTGTGACAACTCGAAAAATCGGATTGTCTAGAATTTAAGTTTAAAGAATTAGTTATTAATAAAACGAATTTTTATTAATAATATTTTGTGCTATGTGTTTATTAATCGTTCTAGAACCTAGGATGATTATAATACGGGAGGATTCTGGCTACGAGCTGGACTGAACGAGTAAGAAATTTCAAGATGAAAATAAAATATTTCTGAGGAAAAAGACGAAATAGGCACTATTCCCCCAACAAAACCCAAAGGGTTAGGGTTTGAATAACCTAAGAATTTTCGAGAGTTCGGTATGTCAAAATGACATTCCTTCAAAAGATTTGACGATAATATATAATGAAAAGTTAAGTAAGCCGATAAATGTTTTTCTCAAAAAATGTGCAACAATCGAACGAAATAAAAATGACGAAAAGTACTATTTTGTACTTTTCATCCGTTTAGCTACGTTAGGGGAAAATGTGAAGGAAAACACTTAACATGAAAAAGTGTTATTCAGTTTTTAGAGTTCTGAAGAATGCGTAAAAGTTAATCTGTAAAGGAAAGACGAAATATCAAAAAATATTTGGATTCTGAGAATCGCAGCTTTTCGAACTGTCGAACGAATTCCGCAAGACGGAAGCACGAAGCTTCTAAGGGAAGCTTTGTGAATAGTAAGGAGGTGTGAATAGTAAGGAGGTGGGAATAGTAAGGCAATTTGCAAATTGACCAAAATGCCCCTAACCTTGGTTTTCTATATAAGAGAAGCTTAAACTCATTTGTTGGTTAATGAAAAATTCACCAAACTTGAGAGAGAGAGAGAGAGTTTGGATGAGGAGGAAAAGGAAGAGGAAAAGCTAGCCCGAGTGCAAATTTGTCCAACGGAAGAAGATTAAAGAAGAAAGGTAATCCAAAACCTAGTCTTATATAAATTTTCTTTAAGTTCTCTATGTCAATATACATAGCTTAATGAAAGTAGGAGAAGAAGATGTTAAGAAAGATTTCATATGGTTGAAATCATGGGAAAAAAAGAAGAAATAAGAATTTGAAGTTTAGTTTAAAAGCTTTCTTAAGGAAGTATGAATTTCGTAATGAATTAGAGCGATCCGAATGAATCATATGAACGATTCAGTGATATTAGTAAGGAATGGTGTTTTATAACACCAAATTCCAAGAAAAAGTGAAATCATAATAAAAGTATGGATTAAAAAATGAAGAACGAACGAAGAACGCGAATAATACGCGAAGAACGTTGTTGATGGACAAATTTAAAACCATCATAGTTTAACTTGTTGTTGATGGACAAATTTAAAACCATCATGTATAAGTGAGTTACTTATTGCTTGGTTAGGACAGTAGAAACGTTCATGAAGAACGGATTAAATTTAGCTATAACGAAGTTATGGTGAAGATTTCATAAAAGACAAATGAGAAGTAAAAAGTATGTAAATGAACCCGAATGTGTAGGGTTTCATAAGAATGTAAGAGAACGTAGAAAATGTGAGTCGTGGACTCAAGAACGAACGAGTTCCGAGTTTGGATGACCGAATTATGGACGAATGAACAATGAACGTTAATAACGTAAAATGAACGAATGATGAAGATTAAACCAATTGAATGGCATGTTAATGGATTCAAAATAAATTTTTGTCCGAAGGAAGTTGAAGTACGTAAGATAAGGAAGAGAATAGCTTTGGAATGACCTCGTTCCGAGTTATAACGAAGAAGTTATGAGATTGTAAAGTAAGCGTCACAAACTAGTTTAAGACTTAGAAAATTTTTTCAAGGTTTGATGCCTGGCACCGCAACGCCAGTTAAGCCTTGGAAGGCGGCGCCGCAGCGCCAACTCAGGAAGTCCACTACTGCTTAGTCGCACTGCAGCATGAGAAGAAAGGAAGGAACTGGCACCGCAGCATCGGTGCAGGACAAAACCCAGTGATGAGATTTTAATTGCTCAACTCCTGGGGGAAGTGTAAGGAAAGATAATGAAAATATAGTTCATGTTATGTAAAACTTATTCAAGTGATTTAAACCTTTAGTAAACGTTGAACGGAAAGATTGAACAAGATTAATAGACAAAGAATGTAAACGCAAATTATGTAACTGATATCCGGGGACCGTGGTCACGATAAAATGAACGTGTGGGATTGCTATGATTGTGATTCCTTAGACGTTGAGTGACAAAGGTGATGTATAACATTTTGATGTTATGATGTCTTAATGAGAGTTAAGAGTAAAGCGTATAGACGCTGTGAACGCACGCAATTGCGATTAATGATCGGCCTTAGCATACGACGAATCGTATGGCTTCGACATTAAGAAAGAATAATGAACGCGAGGTTTATGTAATGGATAATGAATGAGAGCAATTAAAACCTTGGGTAAAGGTTGAATGAGAGACTAGGAGATGGGCAATGTAAACGCAGAATACGTAAACGATTCTCGTGAATCGTATTCGCGTTGGACGAACGTTCTAAGTATACATTGGGTGTATGACTTAGACATTGACGAACTTAGTAAGTAAGATATATCAAGAAAGCCGTAACGAACGATAATAAGATTAAGGAAAGTCTGAATGTGTGTCGGATAGAGAATGTTAGAATGAAAAGTAAGCATTAAACACTTTAGCTGACGTGAGGGTTGAGTGTACGGAAATATTAAACGGACAGAACCTACACCCCGTGTATGGTTTGACCGTAAGGTAATGAAGAATGATGATTAAACCTATGAACGGTGAAGAAACTGATTTAAAGACAATGACATATAACGTTAAGAAGCCGAGTTAGTAATTGTAACTTGGATAACGTTTTGAGTCGAATGAACCGGATGTTGTAAGATATAAATGAGATAATGTAAAATGCTTAACGCTATGAATGCGTAGAATTAATATTGAATGATCGTTCCGAGTATACAAAAGACTGTATGACTTAGACGATAAAGAATGAATCCTGAGGTATGACATTTAGTTGACAGAAAGCCATAAGGAATAAGAAATTGACTTAAAGAACATTATAGTTTAATGGTTCGGATAAGTTATGATAAGTTTAGGTTGTGGTACAATCGTAATCTTTGATAGTTAACATATGGGAGCTGGGCTAAATAATTCCTTCAGAGTGTGGAGGTATATACGAAACTGGCAACCGATCTAACTCACTGTGAAAGACAGTGTAGATGAGACGAGAACTTGTTTGTTGGTTGTTTGTGGGAAACCACTCAGAGTACCATATGGACTACTAGTAGAGACGCGATGTGTGTTGAGTCTTAGAAGAGTTAGAAAAAGAAGATAAGAATGTAAATCATCAAAGATGATGATCATATGAGTTAAGACATCTTCGTATGTCATGAAGCCATAATCTGGTAAAGAATGTTGATCGTGCAAACTTAGATTACAAGAACGCGAACCCTAAGAAGTAAAGTTAAGTAAACCAATGTGTAAGTCAAGTATATGACTAATTCGTGTATGTGTTATTTCCTTATGTGTTATATAGGATTTGGAATGATCAGCTCATCGTAAACTTTAAGTTGTAGATGTGTGTAAGGCAAGTTTCCTAACTTCATTCGTATTTTAAATGAATGCTAGTTTCTTAAACTTTCTCAGATGTTGAACATGAGAAGTTTTGTCTATGTGCAAATGTGAGATATTTGTACAAGGTGGTAGAATGTATGAGGCCTTGTGCCACAATTTTAACACTTTGGTGTTTCTATGAGATGAACTGTTCAATATGAGAATGTTTTATTTATACATGAACTATTATTGTTAAGTCCGTGCTAATGATTTTAGCCAGACAGGATGTGTATGGAAAGGGTAGAAGAATGAAAGTTTTTCAAAGTGAATGTGACTAATATTTTAAAATGATAGGAATCGAGATTATTCCTATTATTCAAGCTGCTTCATAACCTTTGTTCGGTTATTGAAGTCTTAAACGAATGTTTAAATTCTTGAAGTTGTTTATTCAACTGCTATGAGTTGCTAAGAAATTGAATGCTCACACTTGCTTTAAATAAAAACATTTTCAGCGAACGATATTAGAAAGAACTTAAGGATCGCGTAAAGATCAAGTTGACCGGTATCCAGATTAAGTGTCATTCAGTATATGAACGAGCATGAAGATCAAGGGAAGATTTGTAATGTAGAATAGTTTAATTAAACTATAGACTAGTTTAATGAAATGTTATGTATCCTTGGTGGCGGATAAAAGTCACTCTTGTAAGATGTAAAGAATAATGTAATTATCATTATTTGTAATGAACGAGGTTATAAGGTATCAGAACCTGAGATTTGAGAATGTATGTTGTTATATTTGGCTATATAATAATGTATGTTTGGGAAGAAGTGGGACTGTGACATACGGAATTTGAGTGTAAAAATAGACCAGATTTCGGGGCGTTACAGAGTGGTATCCGAGCTGATAGATTATAAATCTTAGGTATGAGTACCTAAGACTATATTCGTAGAGAGAAGGATAAGAAAATCGTTGAGTTAAACGATTAAGGAAGAAGATCACCACGTGATCAAACTGAATCGTAATAATAGCTATTATGTTAAACAATGGATGATTTATAGCCAATGCTATAAATGAATGGTACTACGAAGTAGTACGAGAAGAAGAACTCAGATTGAGTTGTAAAGGATAGTATACGAATTAAAGAAAATTCGTATTAAGTAAAGAGAAAGTAAAAAGTTCTAAGATTTCGATTGAGGACTCATGTGATAATTAAGTTGTATGAACCTTTGTTATGGGCAGAGGTTTGTGCTTTGGTGTAACAACTGCTTAGCTTATTACAGTGATAATCATTAGAATAGTATGTCGCGCTATCAATATGTATATGGCGAGAAGGTGAATTTTTTCTCATGTATATATTTAATAGGTAGAGAATGTTAAGATAGGTGCGTGTTCTTGAAACTCATACTTATGAAAAGTTTGTGACTCATAGTTATATGTTATGTTTTTGAGCCCTAAGCATATGGATAGTTCTTGATTTGTTCTTGGATTATATATTACGAAGATAAGTTCGTAAACACATATGGTTGTGGAAAGTTCCTAAACACATAAAGTGTAGTAAGTTGATGGACTATGCTAAGGTATAGGAATGTTTAGACTGAAAATGAGTTCTTTTCAGTAGACTTAGCATTAAAGGTGATAGAGAAGATTAAGTATTGTCGTAAGTAAGATAATGAAGGACGATGGAGAAGAAGCATATTCCAAGTCTTCTAGCTATGATAGATTTCGAAATTTATTGAAATCGTGCTTTTATGTGGGCATTTTGAAAATGAAATAATTGGTTCAACTTTTGGAACCAATGGATTTTAAAAGAACTATTCTTTATATGTCTATGCTAATTATTTCAGCTAGACAGAAATTGATTTGAAACATCAAAATGAATTTTATATCATCAGTGCATTTGATGCAAGGATGGTAAAAGAATGGAGTTATTAATGCAATTGAACTTGGTGTTGGATGTGATCTTATGATCAATAATCCGCTATGGCATGATGTATAATGATGAAGTAATAAACTTACGAAGTACTCAACGTACTGTGAAAAGTACGGTATCATAACGTTAGAAAACGTTTTGATGTATTACGAGAGAATTTAAAGAAGTAGTCGATGTCAATTGATTTGACTAGACAAATGTTTCAAGTTGATGTCCAATTTATTGGTGTGGTCTAAGCTATTTGATTTGGCTGAGACAAATGGTATGTCATGTTTAAAAGAAAATCGATCTTTCTTTGAAGAAGTTATGTCGAACCAAATTGTTTTGGTGCGGAATCTAATGATTAAGTCTGAGGAGAACATGTGACACCCCTAAATCCGGGTACTTCATTCCCACAAGATTTGGTGTTCACTTGATAAAAACATTCATTTCTAACTACCCAAATATAATAAAGTTTAACAATAAACCTTCCCATTAAAGGATTACATCAATAAGTTCAATAAAATCTCCCAGGTTATATAACCTTTAAATATAAACATCAAGTGCGGAAAATTAAATAACTACATCACAATATTTAAAATAAAGTATGCCAATATAAAAGTCAACAGATTTACAAGTCTTCAATACTTGTTCATCTTTCCTTTCCCTTTACTAGTAGTAGGTTAATCGACCTTCTCAACTTTAGCTATAATAGTTATATAAGCAAGAGTGAGAAAACAATGCTCACTTGAAGTGACAATGAATAATACATCATAACAACTGCCAAATGAATAGGCTCAATAAAACTGAATAATATGCTCTATCAATGATAATAAGGAATAGAATTTGAAATATAAATCTGAGGGTCACAAGACCACGAACTATGTCCAAAGTTATAAGTATTCTTTCAACTTAAACCTAAACAGTCATAAGACTGTAGGGACATATCGTACTTAGGGGGATCAACCCTTCGTACAATGTATTGTGCACAACCATCTAAACGCTTTGCGTAAATTATCCCATGTAATAGGGTTGTTCATCTCAGTGTTTAGAATACAAGTCCGCACCAAAGTAAGTTTGGTTTGGATAAGTTTCAAGGAAATTTAGAGTTTAATGAACATCAACTAAGGATTAGTTGAATAAAAATGTAATAACAATATGCCATGGAATAATTCATAAATGAATCAACATTGTATATTAAGGTCATGCTTTAGAAATGAACTAAAAGCATAAGCATTGAATAACGTAACATACCTTGCTTGAACAATATTAAGCTAAGGCTAGAATTTTTGTTTAGTAATAGAATTGAATTATTGAGCATGCTTAATCAATAGCAAATTGAACGATAAAACTTGTTCAACATAAGTGTATCAGAATTTATAAGCTTGCATGCTAAGAAACACGTTAAAGTAGGAAACCTTCCCAAAGTAAGAGTTAGGTTAACTAGCTTTGCATGAATATAATTAAATTGTATAATTAGGATTAGGAATTACTTGCTCAATATAAAGGTAAATAGAATAAACTAAAATAGAGGTTAGAGTTCGGAAACTTGCTCAATTGTAAATGAGATAGGGTAAAGAAAACTTGCAAAATATAAAATTAGAGTTAAGAAACTTGCCTTGCATGTAAGATAAACCGTAATAACTCGATTCACAATATCCTATACACATGTCATTATGACATAATTAGTTATTACATATACTCCGTATACAATTAAGTATCTACATCACGTATGGCTTCGTTTTAATCATATAGTCAAGTAACACTAGTAATGCGATAATATAACTCATTAATTGTTAGTAATATTCTCACCCTTGGTACTAAAACACCATAATATAAAATTTACATTTCAACAGTCCTAACATTTCTCCTTATCCACAATTACAGACTTTTTGTACAATAAGAACACACTTTCTGGCCATACTGCTATCCGGCGTTGTGGCGCCCCAATTTACACCGGAATGGGGTCATGACGCGAGGCACAAAGCTTTGTGATAGGCATCATGGTGCGAGAGACTTGGCACTGCTTGTTTGAAGCTCGCCTAGTAAATGTGAGCATAAATAAAAGCAAATTTTGACTAACTAGCAACCAATTTAACATATATAATTTACATAAATATCTAATAATCATTACCCATCATATATATATATATATACTGATTTTGAACAATTAATAATAACTACAATCAAATTAAGTATTTTGAATTCCATATTTTTGTCAAAATTCCTTGTTTTAATATCTTAAGCAAAATCATCACTGTGATCACCATTGTACACCAAATTAACACATTCAAACTACATTCTCTACATTACTTACTGAATTAATACATTCAAGGCTCAATTTACCTATTAGTTCACAATCAACGATCAATTTTGGTACTCCTACAAGCTATGTTCATACACACATTCACTGTAAAACTATTTTCTTTCTTTTTGAATGTAATTGGTACACTAAATCCTTATCTAGATGTTAGTTATAGCATCACAACTACACATAAACACAATTAACACTTTATATAACATCAATTCATCAAATTTTAATTCACAGAGACTTTGAAATTCATTAACACATAACATACATATATAACATATTAAGGTTATAGGAGTATACCTTCAATTGCTTGGATGGTCCTTGCTAACCACAAAGAATTTCTTTGAAAATCTCAGGAATCCTCTCTCAACTCTTTCTCAAGCTCTCTCAATTTCTCTGTAATCTTCTTCTTTTTCTCTTAAGCCAATACATGACCTTTTTACGTAACACAAACTAAGACCAACGCACAAATAAACTAAACGTTTAAAATCGACGTTTTAATAAGTATAGTAATAAATTATCAATTATAGAATATATTTTATTTATTATTTTGATTTACTTTCTTTATATTATTTATTATAATTTAAATTCAAAATTCAAAAGCCAAAAGGCTATGTTTGGCAAAACACTTTTAAAATAAAGACTTAATATCTTTTAAGTGTTGTTTGGCAAAATTAAATTAAACTCCTTTAATTTATTTAATAACTTATTTATAGTTTAGTTTATTGTCACACTTTTATTCCCAAATTAAATTAAAAACTTTATAATAATTCATTTAATCCTTTATCAACTCCCTAATTTAATTATTAAATTAAATTAGAATATTATCTCATAATAATTAATTTCTTAACCCATAAATTATTTATTTAACAAATAAATAATCAAATCAAATCACATTAAACAAATATTTATTCAACAATAAACACATCAATTAAAATATTTATATAATTCAATAAATATTTGGAATTATAATTTAAAATTCTGGATTGTTACATCCTTCCCTCCTTACAAAGATTTTGTCCCCAGAATCACAACTCAAACAATTCATTCGTTATATTCTTCCCTTCTTACAAGGATTCTGTCCCCAGAATTGAAGACACAGATTAAACAAATAATTCAGGATAACCTTTCGTCATTTTATCTTCGAGTTCCCACGTAGCTTCTTCAGCAGTGTGGTTTCTCCATATCACCTTAATAGAAGGTATTACTTTATTCCTGAGCACTTGTTATTTCCTGTCAACTATCTGGATAGAACTTCCTCATAAGACAAGTCCTTATCGAACTGTAATGGTTCGTACTCGATCACATGCTTGTAATCGGGTTCATACGGTCGTAACACCAAAACATGAAAAACATTGTGAACGTGTTCCTGTTGCCTCTTTTTTAGTCTTAACAAAAGAGCTCTAACTCATATAAGAATACATGTGTCAACAAGCAATACAGAGTAAGTAAAGTATCGATCCCACAGAGAGTTGTTTAACTAAGATTACTATTCATTAATTGAATCACTATATTTATATGCTCAAACTAATGATTAAAATTTGGTTTGTTCCCGAATTGCAAATAACAACTAAAAAAATAATAACGATGAAATAAATGATATTGGAACTAATGGGATCCTAACTTCATTTAATACTTCATTCAATCACCACTATCATGCATGACTCGTTCACATATCACAGAAAAGTAGCCAAGAGCACTAAATGAGTATTAGCAATTTTTTAATTCACTAAGACCTACTTACACAGCATCCATAGATGATAGACTTTATGTAATCATCAATATAACCAAAATCACTATATGTCTATGTGAAATTGCAACTATATTGATTTTAAGTTCAAACCCTTATTATAACTTATACGGTGAAACAGTATATGTCTATCTGGTTCACAAAATATACAAGCCATATAACACAGCCCTATATACGTATACTATCATGATTGCAATCCATACTTGCATGTTCACTGTCAATTCCATATAAATACTGAAACGAATGGTGATCAAGCATTCATACATACAAAAAAAATCATGATAGACATCCCATATGATATATAAAACAATCCAACATTTAAGCATGCAATCAAACTACATATTAAAATCCGTTAGAATCACATAATGGAGTTTAGTTCATGATTGAACCAAAAGTCATTATGGGATCAAATCTAAACATGGTTTATAAACGACAATTAAAAGATGAAAGATAAAACTATCAAACCCAATTGCTGAATATAAATCAATATTCAAATCCTCATAAGAATCCAGCAAAATAATATTAATAAATCCACTCTAGTAGAAAATCCCAAGAAGGAGTAGAAAAGTAGAGTTGTGGCCTCCTTTTACGTTGGAATCTCTCCTAGAGAATAAACCCTAATTACCACGTCAAGAATAACTAAAGTTGAATAAAATGTCAAGTGATACCCCTGACACCAGTCAAGAATCATTTTAATAAAGTACAACCTTTAAAAATTATAAATAAAATAAAACAAATCAAGACTTAGCCAGCCTCACATGGCATCGCGCTTCTTCCAAATTTTGTTATGTTCATGTCATGAGACTTGCGATGGTTCTTATGTTCAAATGGGTCTCTCATGCGGTCTTGCGCCTCCCTAGCATTGTCCTTCTCGGGCCACAAGAATCTGCATGAGGTTTCCAAGGTCTAGTTGGTACTTTTCGCACGGTCTGCGCGCTTTTCAAGACTATTCTCGCCGCGTACCGCAAGACTTACAATCTGCAGATCCTGGTTCTTGTTCTAATTCTGTCATGCTACTACTGCTGCTACTTGTTCATTCATGCTTAATCTCCTTGCTCCATTGCACTTCATGCCATGCATATCCCATCTTTTGCCTCGTCTCAAGCATCCATTAGCCTTGTGCTCAATAACACCACCAAAATAGGTCAATTCCTGCACTTATTCACCAAAAGGAGTTTTAAGTAAGCGAAATGAAAATTATCATGAAATGCAGCTAAAACCTACTAAAATGTACTTGAGATGGGCATAGTTCGCATGAATTGGTACTCCATAAGTAGGTGTAAATCTTACTTATCAAATACCCCCAAACTTGAACCATTGCTTACCCTCAAGCAATGCATACTAATGAACAATAAAAATGCAACTATATTACTATGCAACTAATTCTCACATTGTCCATACTATCACGTAAATTCAAATTAATTTGCCTTTTAGCGAATTTTTTCTAGATTCGAGAATACTGATTCAAATCAAATCTGCAGTATAATGTCGTACACTCAGATAATTGAAAAATTCTATAAAGATGCTGTGTGTGTGTGTGTGTTGTGTTCGCCCAAAACTTGATTTAGGTATAGAGTGCTCATGCTATCTTGCTCAAATCAGAAAATTATAGCTTAAACCAAGACTTATGTATATATATATATATATATATATATATATATATATATATATATATGCAACCAGGACTATTCCAACATCTTAAAATAAACTAAGGTTCAATAATGGGCTTAACTGCTTTATTCTACTCACGAGGGCGACTTTCGCACTTTCCCGCGGTGTTTATTGCTATTTTTCTTTTATTTTCTTTTCTTTCTTCATGACTGTGTAATGTCTTACTCCATTAGGCACAATGCTACCCCTTAGCGAGCTTTCGACCAACGACTCCTAGACCATGAAAGACCTTAGGGCGCTAGGTGTAGAGACAATCCCCTCGGGCGTACTTACTCAAGTAGCTAGGGCCCCGAAATAAGACCAGCCATGCTATTTCTACTTTTCTTTCTTTCTTTCTTTCTTTCTTTTTTTTTATATATAGATACCCATGTTTTCCCAAAGTTTAAAAATCAATGTTTTATACAGTCCAAAAGTCACTTTTCATATATTTCTCTTTTTAACACTACATTTTTCTATCGAGCAATGCACAACGTACTTCTTATACCTACAAGTGCTTGTGGACACATTTGTGCAAATCGAAAGCATTTAAACAACATTATGAATTTCATTGTATAAAACGTTATATCTCAGCTCATGTTATCCAACATATTTAGAAATCATTTAAAAACTTCATTATCATCATTGGCTAGACAAAAATTTCTATACGGTAAGAACTGTGAGGTATGCAACTATAACATGCAACTATATGCTAAAATGTAATCTAAACATGCAGTAACTATAAAAATTAAACTAATCATGCAAGACTATATGCAAAACTATATGCAAACTAAACATACTACAACCCAATACCCCCAAACTTAAAATATTCAATGTCCCAATTAAATGAAGGTAAAGGGTATGAAAAACTCCCCTAATTATCGGTGGTGCCACCCTCCTTGGATGGTGAATCTGGTGGTGGATATGGTGCTGCGGTTCCAAACTGAGGCCATTTTTGTGTTGTTCCTTGTTACGCAAACGCTTCGACTAAACCCCTTGTGAGTCCCGTCACAAATGTTCCCAAATTATCGTATATGGCATCGACCTTGCGCTCCAACCTTCGGAGCTGGCGATCGCCATGGGTGGCACGCGCGTGTGTGGACGAGCCCGCCTCGTCTGTTTGCGGGGGTTGTTGTGACAGCTCTGGAAAAGTGGGCTGAAGGATGAATCCTAGTCCGCGTGGGTGTGGTATACCGCCTGTCCACTCTTTTAAGTTTGCAATAGTCGCATGAGTGATGGCATGGTTTGGGTACTGCAGCTGCTCATTAATTATGCCATTGGACTCCTTGTTGAGTACAGAGCATGGCTACCACCGATGCATACGGAATAGTCCCATTTGTGTTCCCACACATATAACTCAGCATGTTTCTATTGATTAAAAGGCCGACATCAATGTAATTGTCTTTGATGATTCCCCACAAAATAATTGCACGCTCAGTGGTTATTACATTGTAATGAGCCGACGGAACTAGCTTGGCACAAATAAACAGGTTCCAGGCCTGGGTATATCGATTCAATGCGGACGATGGAAACAATTTTGGTTCAGTTGTTCCTGTCTTATACTTCCATTTGGTGCCCGGAATACACAAATCAGTAATCACAACTGCTAGATCCGTTTCTAAATATTCACCTTCTAGCCAATTGTCAGACCCGGTGGGGGGTGCATTATATATGTTGAATACTTCTCTGATCACTGACGGGTGAAATTTCACTTGCTCTCCTCGAACCAGAGTAATGCCTCTTGTTATCATCTCCTCAGCATTCGCATAAAATTCTCTAATAATCCCCATGGGGATAGGCATAGCAGATGCCGTTAAACCAACCCAGTCTCGTTCGCGTATCATCGACCAGAGTTGGCCATCCTACTGCACAGGTATAAGTCCTTGTTCCTTCACAAAAGATTTGGCCACACTCCGATAATAGTCTTGCTGGGCTTTCAAACTGATAAATTTACTCTCGTCCAAGACATCCTCTTCATGGTGATCAGCGGAAGATTCTGAAGAAGAAGAGATTGAGATTTCACGTGCTCTTTTGGGGTCCATGTGTGGGTGAGAAAAAGAATGCCGAGGAATTGTTGATGAGCGTTCCCCCAGACTTGTGCTACTCACCCCAAGTAGAACCCTAGATTTATGCCAGGAAGGAGATTTGTGGGTATGAACTGTGAAGAGAGCGAAGGAGTTGCATGAATATGGGAGAGCAGATGAATACGCTCCTATTATATCAGCTGAGAGACCTAGTTAGAACCCGACTTGGATTTTGTACTAAAAAAAACTTCACGTCTGTCATATCTTGGCGCGCCGCAAGAAGATTTGAATGTGATGATGTATGGTGCGCGCGATAGTAAATATGCTCTCGATCGGCTTGACGCTGGTGCGTGAATGAGATATATACGATGCTTTCAAAGACCCATGCGATCCTCGATGTTTGCACTCATCATTGCTCACTTCCACTTTGCATTATAGATACCTACATAGACATTAATGTGTACTGTTAGGGCATGAAGGAATGACCATATAGACTCTATTCTCTTTCACACGTTCTCAAAACAATTATGACATGAGATGAATCACTAAAACAATCTAAACAAAAGAAATAAATAGAATTTAAAGGTAGATAAAATGGGTTGCCTCCCATCAAGCGCTAAGTTATAGTCAGTCAGCTTGACTGTCTCTGATGCTCATTTGAAGAAAGAATGGAGGCGACTTTCTGTCTGTCTACTTCACCACCAAAGTAATGCTTTAAGCGTTGTCCATTCACCTTAAAAAGCTTGTCAGGCAACGTATCGAATACTTCAATTGCACCATGTGGAAAAACAATTTTTACCGTAAATGGTCCTGACCACCTCAATTTCAGCTTCCCAGGAAATAATTTAAGTCTGGAGTTATAAAGTAAAACCCTTTGCCCCGGTTCAAATGCCCTCTCTATAATTTTACGGTCATGCCATTTCTTCACTTTCTCCTTATATACCTTCGAATTCTCGTATGCCTGTAGTTTGAATTCATCCAACTCATTGAGTTGGTGTAGGCGCTTCTCCCCCGACAACTGTCAAATCAAAGTTTAGCTTTCGAATTGCCCAATATGCTTTATGTTCGAGCTCCATGGGAAGGTGGCAGGCTTTTCCATATACGAGCTGAAAAGGTGACATACCTAACGGTGTTTTATATGCTGTCCTATAAGCCCATATTGCATCATCTAACTTCAATGACCAGTCCTTCCTTGTGGGATTCACAACTTTCTCCAGGATTCTCTTGACTTCTCGATTTGACACTTCAGCTTGGCCATTCATTTATGGATGATATGATGTAGCTATGCGATGATTCACCCCATATTTAGCCAACAAAGTCAGAATCGCTTGCAGTAAAAGTGATGATCTTCACATCGATGATGATAGTCCTTGGAGTCCCAAACCTCGTGAAGATATTTCTATGTAAAAATCTGAGGACAACCTTGGCATCATTTGTCGCAAGAGCTTCCACTTCTACCCATTTTGAGACATAATCTACAGCGAGCATAATGTAGAGATTTCCGCAAGACGAAACGAAAGGCCCCATGAAGTTAATTCCCAAAATTTCGACTTCCAAGATTGTATTCAGTGGCATTTCATTCCTTTTAGAGATATTCCCCACTCGCTGACATCTGTCACACTGCTGGACAAAATTGTATGCATCTTTGAAAATTATCAGCCAGTAGAATCCTGCTTGTAGTATTCTAGCCGCTGTTCTTTCACCACCATAGTGTCCACCATACATAGTAGAGTGACCATCCTGCAAAATCCCCTCGGTCTCGCTATATGGAATACACCTTCGTATAACTTGATCAGAACATTATTTAAACAAATAAGGCTCATCCCATAAATACCATTTGACATCTTGCAGAAATTTCTTCTTTTGATAACCTATCAAAGCGGAAGGTAGCATCTTACTTACCAAATAGTTTGCATAATCTGCAAAACCATGGCACTTCCCCTTTCACCAAAAACAACTGTTCATCTGGAAAAGATTCATTGATTAAAACCTTGTCATCTGTCTCCCTTTCCGGATTCTCAAGTCGAGATAAGTGGTCCGCCACTTGGTTTTCAGTGCCCTTCCTGTCCTTGATTTCCAAATCAAATTCTTGAAGTAATAAAATCCATCTAATCAACCGAGGCTTTGCATCCTTTTTCGCCACTAAATGTCGAATAACAGCGTGATCCGTATACACTATCACCTTTGTGCCGATCAAATATGCTCAAAATTTATCAAAGGCGTACACTACTTCTAATAACTCTTTCTCCATGGTGGTGTAGTACAACTGTGCGTCTGTAAGGGTCTTGCTGGCATAGTAAATAACATGAAACATCTTCTCTTTCCTTTGTCCCAAAGCAGCCCCTACGGCATAATCACTGGCATCACACATCAGCTCAAATGGCAATTCCCAATCTGGTGCAGTAATAATTGGTGCTGATGTTAATTTCCCTTTCAGATGCTCAAATGCCGACACACAAGCCTCATCAAAGATAAAATGTGCATCCTTCTCCAATAAACTGCATAGTGGTTTAGTTATCTTGGATAAGTCTTTGATAAATCCGCGGTAAAAACCTGTATGGCCCAGAAAGCTGCAAACACCTTTTACCGAAGTAGGTGGTGGCAATTTCTCTATAGTTTCCAACTTTGCCCTATCTACCTCGAGTCCCTTCTTTGATACTTTGTGTCCAAGTATGATTCCTTCATGTACCATAAAATAGTATTTTTCCTAGTTCAGTACTAGATTTGTTTCAACACATCGCTTCAAAACCATCACCAAATTCTCGAGGCATAGATCAAACGAGTCCCCGAAAACTAATAAGTCATCCATAGATACTTCCACATTCTGCTTTACCATATCTAAAAATATAGCCACCATGCATCTCTAAAAAGTGGCTGGAGTGTTGCACAACCCAAAAGACATCCTTCTGAAGGCAAATGTGCCGTATGGACATGTGAAAGTTGTCTTTTCTTGGTCTTCTGGAGCTATCATTATTTGATTATAGCCCGAATATCCATCCAGTAGGCAATAGTACTCATGACCTGTTAATTTGTCCAACATCTGATCAATGAATGGTAGTGGAAAATGATCTTTCCTTGTAACTTTATTGAGCCTGTGGTAGTCCATGCATACTCTCCACCCTGACACTATTCGTGTTGGAATCAACTCATTGTTCTCATTAGTCACTACTGTCATGCCACCCTTTTTCGGTACACACTGCACTGGGCTCACCCATGAGCTATCTGAGATTGGATAGATTATACCCGCATCCAACCATTTTAGCACCTCTTTCTTAACCACTTCTTTCATTATCGGATTAAGTCTCCTTTGTTGCTCAACCGATGGTTTATTTTTATCTTCCATCAGGATTTTATGCATACAATATGAAGGGCTGATCATTTTGATATCCGCTATGGTCCAACCAATCGCTGAATTAAACTCTTGAAGCACTCGTAGCAGTTTTTCTTCCTGAAAGGATGTTAATGCAGAAGAAATAATCATAGGTAGGTTCGAATCTTTATTTAAAAATACGTACCTAAGATGATCTGGAAGTGGTTTTAATTCAAGTTCTGGAGATGTCTCCAAAGATGGTTTTAATTTTACGGAGGTTTCTCCTGCTTTTGTCAACGGCTCAATAGGTATCCTGAATTTCCTGACTTTTGGAGTGGTATCCAGATATTGCACAAGTTCGTCAAGTTCCTCGTCCACTCCTCAAAGGTTTGTCATCCACCCGACTTTGTACTTCATCATTTATGACCTGGTCCACTAAATCAACCAAGAAACATTCCTCTTCATCTGCGGGAAACTTCATAGCTTTGAAGACATTAAAGGTGACCTCTTGATCATGAACATGCATAGTGAGTTCCCCCTTTTGCACATCTATCAGAGTCTTTCCTATGGCTAAGAATTGTCTTCCCAATATTATTGGTATGCTTTTGTCCTCCTCGTAGTCTAGGATGATGAAGTCAGCTGGAAAAATAAACTTATCTACCTTAACCAACACATCCTCAACAATTCCTCGTGGATATGTGATCGATTTATCAACTAGCTGTAATGATATGTTTATCGATTTTGGATCCGGCAATCCCAACTGGTTAAATACTGAGAAGGGCATCAAATTTATGCTTGCACCAAGATCACATAAACACTTACTGAAGTTCATCTTTCCAATGGTGTATGGAATTGTGAAGCTGCCCGGATCCTTCAGCTTTAGAGGTAATTTTTGTTGAAGCACTGCACTGCATTCCTCTGTCAAGGCTACCATTTTAAACTCATCTAGTCTCCTCTTCCTTGACAGTATACCCTTCATTAACTTCATGCGCGTAATCAGCATTTGTTCCAATGCCTCGGCCGAATCAGATGTTAATCATCTGCAATTTTTGAATACCTCCGTGAATTTCTTTGAATCGCTTATCTTCCTTTTTTTTTATTTAATCTCTGCGGATACAGAACTTGAATGTGAATTGGTGGTAATGGACTCCTAAACTTCTCCTCCGAACTCCGCTTCTCTCGGTCTCTTCTCTCGACCTCTGATTTCTCCCCATTTTCTTTCTTAGTAGTCGGGCTCTTCCGCCTCGCGCGTGGCCCTCCTCGTCAGGTGCATTCTCATTGCAGGCGCGACTTTGCAATAACTGACAAATCTTTCCCAGATCTCAATGTGATCGCTTAACACTATTCCTTCCCTTATCTTCTGGGATTTGTCTCCGTATTACTTGGCAATGAACCCTGGGGCCTGTTAGTAAGCATGTTCGCCATCTGCCCCATTTGAGTTTCCAGATTCTTTATAGCCACTGCTTGGCTGTTGATCATAACTTCTGTGTTTACCATGTATTTCATCATCATCTCCTCCACTTTTGATTTCTTTTCTTGCTGAGGTGCAGCTGGAGTGTGATGTTTCTGTTGTTGTTGAGAAAATCCCGGCGGAAAGGGTAGTCTAGGATTAAACTCTAGCTGCACCTGAAATTGATTATTTGGTTGAAACTGACTCTATTGATTCCCTTGATTATTCGACCAACTAAAGTTTTGATAAGTTCTATTGTTGGGGTGGTATGTGTTCTGAAATTGACCTTGGTCTTTTCTATAGTTGCTCACATACTGCACTGATTCTGAGCTGATAGCACATTGATCCGTTGAGTGTGACCCCGCATAAATCTCACATACGAAGGCAACCGTCTTTACATTTCCTTCTGCCAAAGTATCTATCTTCTTTGCCATGGTCGCCATCTGTGCTGACAACTGAGTAATAGCATCAACCTCCAACAAACCTAAAACTTTGGGTTGTGGCATCCGAGATGTAGGATTCTAAAAATCGTGGGATGCCATTGTCTCGATAAGGTCATAGGCTTCCTCATAGTTCTTTGCTCATAATGCCCCTGTTGCAGCTGCATCTATAATCGGTCTCGACTGCCATCCCAATCCATTGTAAAATGTGTTAATTACCATCCAATCTGGCATACCGTGATGTGGGCACTTTCTCAGCATTTCTTTGTATCTCACCCATGCTTCATATAATGACTCGCCCTATTGTTGCTCAAACTGAGAGATAGTTGTCCTCATCTTAGCAGTCTTAGCCATTGGGAAGAACTTTGCTAAGAATTTCTGTGCTAAATCCTCCCATGTAGTTATAGATCCTGTTGGCAGAGAATGAAGCCAACTTTTCGCTTTATCCCTCAATGAGAATGGGAACAACCTTAGTCTAATAGCATCTTCCGTCACACCATTGTATCTGAATGTATCACAAATTTCGATGAAACTTAACAGGTGTTCATTCGGATCATCTATAGTAGCACCCCCAAACTGAACTGTATTCTGCACCATTTGAATAGTGCCAGTTTTTATCTCGAATGTTTTAGTCGCTATCATTGGTCTCGACTATCTTTGCCGGATCAGAGTCCATTAATATTGGGCATGGAATACTCCTTCAGATCCCTATGCTCCTCTCTTTGCTCTTCTCCTTGTGCCTCGGCCGCCATGTTAGCTGTCGTATTTTCTAACTGTTCTTGTAAATTTCTACGAACACCCGCTTTCCAACCTCTCCCGTTTATGTTATCCTGAACAGGTGTTAAATCGGGGTTATTTGACTGCGTGCGCATAAAAATTTATCCAAGTTCCTGAAATAAAAACAAAAAATTGAAATGAGATAAGACTAGAATTGTCTAAGTCATATAATATAGCTTAAAACTAATGATAATAATACTAAATTAAACGCCTTTCCCCTACAACGGCGCCAAAAACTTGTTACCTCTTTTTTAGTCTTAACAAAAGAGCTCTAACTTATGCAAGCATACATGTGTCAACAAGCAATACAGAGTAAGTAAAGTATCGATCCCACAGAGAAAGTTGTTTAACAAAGATTACTATTCATTAATTGAATCACTATATTTATATGCTCAAACTAATGATTAAAATTTTGTTTGTTCCCGAATTCCAAATAACAACTAAAACAATAATAACGATGAAATAAATGATATTGGAACTAATGGGATCCTAACTTCATTTAATACTTCATTCAATCACCACTATCATGCATGACTCGTTCACATATCACAGAAAAGTAGCCAAGAGCACTAAAAGAGTATTAGCCATTTTTCAATGCACTAAGACCTACTTACACAGCATCCACAGATGATAGACTCTATGTAATCATCAATATAACCAAAATCACTACATGTCTATGTGAAATTACAACTATATTGATTTTAAGTTTAAGCCCTTATTATAACTTACACGGTGAAACAGTATATGTCTATCTGGTTCACGAAATATACAAGCCATATAACACAGCCCTATATACGTATACTATCATGATTACAATCCATACTTGCATATTCATTGTCAATTCCATACAAATACTGAAACGAATGGTGATCAAGCATTCATATATGCAAAACAATCATGATAGACATCCCATATGATATGTAAAACAATCCAGCATTTAAGCATGCAATCAAACTACATATTAAAATCTGTTAGTATCCCATAATGGAGTTTAGTTCATGACTCAACCAAAAGCCATTATGGGACCAAATCTAAACATGGTTTATAAACGACAATTAAAAGATGAAAGATAAAACTACCAAACCCAATTGCTGAATATAAATCAATATTCAAATCCTCATAAGAATCCAACAAAATAATAATAATAAATCCATTCTGGTAGAAAATCCCAAGAAGGAGTAGAAAAGTAGAGTTGTGGCCTCCTTCTACGTTGGAATCTCTCCCAGAGAATAAACCTTAATTACCACGTCAAGAATAACTAAAGTTTAATAAAATTTCAAGTGATACCCCTGACACCAGTCAGGAATTGTTTTAATAAATTACAACCCTTAAAAATTGGAAATAAAATAAAACAAGTCTGCAGCTTTCAGCCTCATCAGCGGTCATGCAGCTCCTCCAAATTTTGTTATACTCACACTACCAGACTTGCAATAGGTTCTTATGTACAGCCGGTCTCTCGCGCGGGTGCGCGCTCCCTAGCATTGTCTTTCTCGCGACTGCACAACTTGTAGTAGGTTCCAAGGTCTGGCTGGGTATTCGCGCGGGCGCGCTCTCAAGACTTTTCTGCCGCGCGACCGCGCGGCTTGCAATCTGCAGATCCTGGTTCTTGTTCTAATTTTGTCATGCTACTGCTACTGCTACTTGTTCATTCATGCTTAATCTCCTTGCTCAATTGCACTTCATGCCATGCATATCCCATCTTTTGCGTCGTCTCAAGCATCCATTAGCCTTGTGCTCAATAACACCACCAAAATAGGCCAATTCCTGCACTTATTCACCAAAAGGAGTTTTAAGCATGCAAAATGCAAATTATCATGAAATGCAGCTAAAACCTACTAAAATGTACTTGAGATGGACATAGTTCGCATGAATTGGTACTCCATAAGTAGGTGTAAATCCTACTTATCAGTTCCAACTTTGGAGGTAGAGATCCCTCATAAACCACTTCTCCTACTCTTCATAGCACTTTAGAGGGTCCAATAAACCTCATGCTTAACTTTCCTTTTTTACCAAAATTAATTTTCCCCTTCCAAGGAGAAACTTTTAAGAACACGTAATTTCCTACGTCGAATTCACAATCTTGTCTGTGTTGATCATCATACTTCTTCTATCTGTCTTGAGCAGCTACCAATCTTGTCCTGATGAGTTTGACAACCTCAGCAGTTTGCTGTACCAGTTCTGGTCCTAATAGTTGACGTTCATCGACTTCATCCCATCACAGTGGAGTTATGCACTTTCTGTCGTACAATGCTTTGTAAGGCGGCATGCCGATGCTTGTGTGGTAACTATTGTTGTAGGGGAATTCTGCCAATGGTAAATGTTCATCCCAGCTCCCTTTAAAATCCATAATGCACGCTCTAAGCATATCTTCCAACGTCTAGATTATTCGTTCGCTTTGGCCGTCTGTTTGCGTATGGTACGTCGTACTCATTTTCAGCTGTGTTCCCATGTATTCTTGTAGTCTCTTCCAGAAGTTTGACGTGAATTGCGGATCTCTATCTGACACTGGAACTCCATTTCTCGAAATGATTTCTTTAACGTATAACTTTGCCAACTGATCAAGATTGAATCCAATCTTTATTAGCAAAAAGTGTGCTAATTTTTTTCAGCATTTCCCCTATTAACCAAATCACATCATATTCTTTTTGAGTAGTTAAAAGACCTACCACAAAATCCATTGTGATATGTTCCCACTTCCATTCCGGTATTTCCAATGGTTGTAGTAATCTGCTTGGTCTCTGATGCTCGGCTTTGACTCTTTGACATGTCAAGCATTTCGTGATTCATTTTTCAACATCTCTTTTCATGTTTGGCCACAAAGAATGTCACCGAAAATCTTGATTCATCTTCATACTTCCCAGATGAATCTAGTATCTTGAGTTATTTAATATCTGGTACTGCTGGAACCCAAATTCTTCCCTCAAATCTTAGCACTCCTTCGGTATCGATCTTGTATTTCACTTCACTACCCTCAACCACTTTCTCTTTGATTTTTCCACATTCTTCATCTTCTAGTTGAGCATTCTTTACCTTGTCCACCAACGTTGGACTAGCTTCTATCTGGAATAGTCGCTCATCGAATTCTTTTGGAAATTTTATTTCCAACTCTAGCTTTGTCATTGCTGAAATAAGTTCCTCCCGGGTGGTTAACAGCATTAATGTTTCCCGACCTTTCCTGCTCAAAGCATCTGCAACCACATTTGCCTTGCCTGGATGATACAAGATCTCACAATCATAATCTTTTATTAATTCCATCCATCTCCTTTGACGCATCTTCAGGTCCTTTTGGGAGAAAATATACTTCAGATTCTTATGGTCTTTATATATCTCACATTTCTCTCCATAGAGATAGTGTCTCCATATTTTTAGAGCAAATACCTTTGCAGCCAACTCTAAATCATGAGTCGGGTATTCTTTCTCACAGTCCTTCAGTTGCCTTGATGCATACGCAATGACTTTGCTGTTCTTCATAAGGACACACCTTAATCCTTTATGTGATGCATCAACAACACAGGTGCCACACTTAACTTCTTTTTCAAGTCTTGAAAACTCTCCTCACACTTCTCCGTCCAAACAAATTTTACAGCTTTCTTTGTCAAATTTGTTAACGGAGTAGCAATCTTGGAAAAGTCCTGAATAAACCGTCTGTAATAGCCGACCAGTCCCAAGAAACTCCTAACCTCCGACGGTGTCCTTGGTTGTTCCCAATTTATTATGGCTTCAACTTTTGATGGATCCACTGAAATCCCGTCTTTGTCAATCACATGTCCAAGAAATTGTACACGTTCTAGCCAGAATTCACACTTAGAGAATTTCGCATACAACTTTTCCATTTTTAGTGTCTCTAACGTTAAACGTAAATGTTCCACATGTACTTCTTAAGATTTGGAGTACACCAAAATATCATCGATAAATACCACCAAAAACTTGTCTAAAAATGGTTTAAACACCTTATTCATCAAATCCATGAATGCAGCAGGGGCGTTGGTCAAACCAAAAGACATCACCAGAAACTCGTAATGTCAATACTGAGTTCTGAATGTCATTCTTGGTACATCCTCCTTCCTTATGTTTAATTGATGATATCCACTTCTAAAATCTATTTTTGAGAATTATCTAGCACCCTTCAATTGATCAAATAAGTCATCTATTCTTGGCAACATATATTTATTCTTAATAGTGACTTTGTTTAATTCCCTATAATCAATGCAAAGACGCATTGATCCATCCTTCTTCTTCACGAATAACACCAGTGCTCCCTATGGTGATACACTCGGCTGAATATACGTCTTATCTAATAGCTCTTGTAGTTATACCATCAGTTCCTTCATCTCTACCGAAGCCATCGGATATGGGGCCTTCGATATTGGAGCAGTTCCTGGTGCCAAATTGATAACGAACTTGATCTCTATGTCAGGCAAAAGTCCTAGAAAATCTTCCAGAAATACGTCCATAAAATCCCTAACCACTGGTATCTCTTCCAATTTCACACCCTTTTTCTTAGTATTGACTATGTAACCTAAATATCCCACAAAGCCTTGACTCAATAACTTCTTGGCTTGCATAATCGTCAGACATCTCGCATGTCTAGGCGATCTGCTACCATAGAAAACTACCTTTGATGGAGTCATAAGGTTTACACATTTCTTTTGGCAATCAATTATCACTCCATAATTGAATAGCCAATCCATTCACAATATACCATCAAACTCTCCAAGTTTTATCGGGATTAAATCTACTATCATGAAATTCCCCTTAATATTCACCCTATAATTCTTGTATAGGAACCTAACAGGAATCACCTCCCTATTTGCAATTTCTATGTTTAAAGGGAAATTCAATTCTTCGCTCGACAATCCTAACCTCTTAGCAAATTCATCAGATATAAACGAGTAAGTAGCACCCGAATCAAATAATACATAATCATCTATATCATTGATTGGGATAATACCTGACACAACATCCTTTGATATACAACATCATGCACAGTCATGTTGAAGGTTCTAGCTGTGGGCATGTTTGATGATGTTTGTCCAACAATGGTCAATGTACCTCCAATGCTACCTCCATTGCTTCCCGTTGTCTCTCCATCTTTCTTCTTAGGGCACTCGCGAGCAAAATGATCCTTTGACCCTCATGTGTAACAAACATTATTCTTTGGTTGATGGCAATTTGTGGTAATGTGACCCTCCTGGCCACAGTTGAAGCATACTCTTTTACCCCTTAAGCACATACCAGTGTGATTCTTTTGGCATATTGCACATGCTTCAAACTTCTTTTGTTGCTGGCTACCTTGTTGGCTTCCAGTGTAACGCCCGAGAATTTTGGATTTTTAATGAATTAAAATTTTATTTGATTATGTCGATTAAATGAATTTAATTGATTAATTATGTGAGTAAGATGTTTGTAGGTCGTTCTATGACCTAGAATATGTGGATGTGGTTAGTATTCTGGCTATGTGCTAGGATTAATTGTTTTGATTTATCAAGATGAAAATGAATGTTTTCCGAGAATTTTCCCATAAAAACACTATTCATCTGATTTCGTTCGGAGCTTAGGTTTGAAATTTCGAGAAACGTGAAATGATAGAATATGGAAATATTATGGAATATCCAATAATATTTCCATTTTGGCAAACGAAGTTTTCGCTTGCGGACTTAAAACCTAAGGGTTTGTGAAAGAGATTTTCAAAAGGGGAAGGAAATGCATATAATCATTTCAGTTATTATACGTATGAGGTACACGTATTGTACTAGTTCGAATACGAGTATGGTATGAAGAATAGCACGACGTATAATACGAATATCGTATGAGTAATAGATGAAGAGAAAACGGAAGTTATACGCATGAAATATGATTTGTTCTAAATAGGTTATGAGCTATGGATTTGGTGTAATCCAATTGGACTTGGATTAAAAACAAGCCCAATGAAGTATGGAATTAAGCCCAAGTCAAGGCCCAATTTTTATTTAAGTCGAGCCCAATCTAAGAACCCGAACCGCGGGTCGAACCGGCGGGTCACGGGATGGGTAAAACCCATGGAGCAACCCATGGGATGATCCATGAAGGAGGTGGGTCGGCCACTTGGCCACCAAGTAAAGTGATTACTTGGTGGCTAAGTTGGTTAAGGAGGTGGAATAGTAAGGAGGTGGCCTCTTTGACCATTTTGCCCCCATGTTGTTTTTCCATAAATACAAAGCTAGGGTTGGTCATTTGGTGTTTTGAAAAGATTGTCCAACCTATATTGAGAGAGAGAAAGAGCTAGAAACACCTAATCAATCTACTTACAAGCAACCCATAAGACGTTTATCAAAGATAAGAAGAACGACAAAGGTAATATTCTCGCAAATAATAGTCTTCATCTTTTTCGATTTCTTTTCATAGAGAATCGTAGATTGGTGGAGCATGTTTAGTGAGGAGGAATAAGGATGACTATTAATAATGAAAACATTGATATGTCATGGTTGAATGAAAATCGTAAGTGTTTACGTAAGTTAAAAACCGAAGAAAGTCATGAACGTGAACTTAGTTGTGATAGGACGATTTGAAAACCATTATAGCTAAGGTATGTGTATTGTGACGAACGAGATTTTTGTAATTTAATTCTTAATATTTATTGAAGTAAATAAATATTTTCGATGATTTAATTATTAGATTAAATAATTAATTGATGCAATTGTGGTAGATTAGTTTAATTATATGTGTTACATTTATTAAATTAATGTGGAGAATTTGATTATTCGATGTATGTGATTATGTGAACTTATTGTATTAAAAGAAATGGTATTTTTAATTAATTTGATTATTAATTAGAGAGTTAATAATTTGACATTATTTATTAATGAGAAATTTAACTATGTGACTATGTGAATTTATGAGAAATTATTATATTTTATTTAAAGTAAATTAAATAAAATATTGGATTTATTTTAAGTGTGACATTATTTAAACTATAGTCGAAAAGGTTTATTAAATTAAATGGCTTTTGAAATCTATTCTAGCTAGCCAAACGGAGCCCTAATGGGAGTTAGGAGCAGTTAACCCATGATGGGTAACTGACCTCCATAACGCGCGTCAGTTTTGTCCTTTATTATCATACGTCTTTTCTTTTCTTTCATTTTTTCCAAGTCTGGCATAACATCACAGAGAGAGTTGAGAAATTGTTGAGTGAGAGTGTGAGTTGTGTGATTGAAGAGTTTGAGAAGAGTTTCAATTTGTCATCCTTATTCACACTACGCTTGTATAATTCTCTCCAACCCAATTTCTATTTTACGTATTTAAGATTTCATGAAAATGGCTTTCAAAACTTCTGTAAAGTCTCTGTAAATTGGAAGGAGTATGGATTATGTACATATATGTGTTAAGATGTTGTTTTAATGTGTTTCTCTATGTATTAGATGGTTCCCTATCATAAGTTTCATAATATTACATCGTATATGATTGTTTCAAAATTACAGAGTTTGGGTTTTGGCCATATGGCCCTTATACGTAACTTTAATGTGTCAAACATAAATGATTTCATAAAATTTACACTCGTATTTTATTATGCATGTTGACACGAAGAGACCAAACGTTAAACGAACGGATTTGGTGTTATAACGAATCCGTAGTGTTAAATTTCATGTGTTGTTTTCAAAACCTTCAAGAACATCAAGAACAGTGAAAATTGCATGCTTTAATTCTTTAATTAAGTGTTTAAATTGGTTAAAGTCACTCTATAAATGTTGGGTAATGATTATGTGTGAATTATATCATTTGGGTATGTCTAAATTCGAGTAGAAATTAAGAAATTGATAGAAATTGTCATGTTTTGCGATTTTTCGCGAACTGCCATTTCTCTGAATCGTACGCTGTCATACGTCATTGCTTGCCCATCATTTCATTTCACGCGCTTACAAAGACTGCACTTCAAGGTCAAGATCACAAGAGTCCTAACGCAAAGCACCTGAAAGTACAAGTGTATGAGTGGCGCCGTAGCATCACTCTCTAGAAAGTTCAGGAATGAGTTATTTTCAAATGTTAAGTCTAGCAATGTGTTAGTAACTTAATGTAATGAACATAGAAATATGTTAGAAGTATAATGAGATATTAAATTAGATATTTAACATGTAAATAACATAATTGCATGTGGATTGAATTATGAAATACATAAGTAGCTTATTATTCATGAAGTGTTATTATATGACAATAAGTGTGATATTTGACTAAGTATAGTCATAATTCGAGTTACACAAAAAGAATGAACGTTTGATGATTAGTTAAGTTATAATTAACTGGTATTGTGAATGTAAATGATATGTAGGATTTAAATTAAAGAACGAGTTTAATTAACGTGTAATCTACGCACGAGGCAAGTTTCTTACCCCTACTTGTTATCATTGTTTAAGTTTATTAATTACCTTGAGTAAATCCTCATTACTATTATTCAATTCAAATTGTTATATTAAAGATTTATTATCCTTTCAAAATATGAAATTGTTATACAATATTTGTTCTATTATATACTTCTTGAGATTATTATTCAATTTGAATATCATTATTGTTGAACCTTGTTAGACTAGTGAACCTTATTGATTCGACTAGTCCATAGTGGATGAACGTTCTAAATTTCAGAACACTTATTGAATTATCCAAACCAAACTTCCTTTGGTACGGACTCGAATGTCAAACTGAGATGAACAACCCTGCAAAGGGATTTACTTATCGTTAAGCGTTAAGATATTGTGACACGCATATGGTACTAAGGGTTGATCCCCCTAAGTACGCGTAGAAAGGTCCATAGTCATATGACTGTTAAAGGTTTCAAGTATAACCCTTGTTAACCTAGGACTTAGTTCAAGGTCTTATGACCCTCAGAAATCTTTTGATTCTTGTTATTCATTCTTGATTAAAAAGTTGAGCTTTTATTTTAGAAGTTATTATTTCTCTCGCATGTTATTATTCATTGTTATATTGTTATACTTATGGGCAATCGTGCTCACTCTTGCGTAATAATAACATTGCAGTTAAGAACGAAAGAGCAGACGAACCTTCCACTAGTAAAAGCAAGGGCAAGCTTAGCAAGTAATGAATACTGATTATTTATGTGATGTAATTAGAATTGATGTTACTTAAGACTTATTTGTTTATGTTTCCGCACAGATGATATAATATTAGAGTAACCTAGGATTTATTTATTATGTAGTTGATGTAACCCCATAATGGGAGATTTATTATTATTTCTATTTATTGCATGGTTTGCATTTATTTATGGGTAGATAGATGGATGATGTTTGTATAGTGAACACCAAATCCTGTGGGAATGGAAGTACCGGATTTGAGGGTGTCACAAGTTGGTATCAGAGCTGTAGGTTATGAACCATAGGTGGGGGAACAACCTTAGGTAGTAGCCTTATAGAAAGAACATAGTGATGGAAAACTCTTATCGAGTTCTAGGAAATGAATTTTTGTAATTCATTGAAGATAATAAAAGACTTTATGTGCTTATGTGTTAATTATGTGCTCACTAGTACGACATAGTAACTAAAACTTGAAATTTTGTTGTCAGGATGTCTGACGTTGGAGGAACTAGTCGAGCAGGGGAGGAGGAACCCCGAGTACCCACAGTACCTACAGAGGAGGAGCCAGAGACATTCATGTCGTTAGGGAACAGTTGGTACAGAGGGAGTCATCTCCATTGATCACCGTGGTTGGTCAAGAGCATGAACCTGAGACAGATCCTGAGGAGGAATTTAACGAGGAAGAGGAGGAGTTTCCACAGCATTCCAACGATGCTGAGATGTACAACACATTATACGACCGTAACGTGGAGTTACAAGATGAGGTGCAGGATCTGACTGAGCGGGCTATTATTCAGCAGATTACATTAGAATAGAAGGAGAGGGAGATTTCGACTCTTCACTCACGACTAGGGAATGTAGAATGGGATTTGGTCCATGAGAAAGGTCAAACCGAAGATAAGACCGCAGAGATAGAAAAATGTTGAAGAAAGATCTAAAAGGGAGTTCAGAGAGGCTTGCCATAACAAAGGAGGGCTGGGTAAGAGAGTCACGTCGTGCTGATCTTGCGGAAGAGGATGGTCGTGCAAAGAAGGCAAAGCTTGGAGTGACATACTCTACACTTAATCATGCAATGGATGAGGCCTAGGATCGAGTTTTGAAGTACTGCATCCAGTTCGAAGGACTTCCATCGTACATGTTGGATCGAAGGACGATGTCTCGTATCATGGAAGAGGAGCGTGGCATGGCTATTCAGCACCTTGACAGACATGGATAGAATCTGCTTAATTATGTGAAAGACTTATTTTGTTTTTATATGTAAATTCTGATATGTTTATGAACGAAGGAATATTTTAATATTTAAATCCTGTGGATTCTTTATCTCAGGATGGTGGATGTAAATAGCAGTTATGCTATCGTTTGATGTAAAACTTTTAGTTTGAATTAAATATATTAAGTTGTTTGAGATGATGTGTTAAATGATTATATTAAATTGTTGAGTTAAGTCTTAACTATTAGAGAATTTAATAGAGATTTAATAAGCATATATCTTTTTAACAGAAATATGTCGCCACGAAGAAGACAACAACGTCAACCAGCTCAGGAAGAGTCTACCAATAATAATAATAACGCCAATGCTAATCCTGTTCAGCAATTGGTTAACTTGCTAGCTGGAGCAATGAATAATCAACCTCAAGCTCCACCAAATACTACATTTAAAGATTTCAAGGCGGTGGGACTGCCAGAATTTAAAGGTTCCATGAACCCGATCGAGGCTCAAACATGGGTTATGGAAATGGAGAAGGTTTTCGACGTTGCTAGGGTTAGAGAAGACCAGAAAATCACTTTTGCAACATTTATGCTGAAGTCTGTTGCTAGCTATTGGTGGCAAGCAAACAAAGTTCGATGGGAGGTGAAGGTGTAATTACTTGGGAGAGTTTTAAAGAAATGTTTTTCGATATGTACTTCCCAACCAGCTCACAGAACCAGATGGAGGTTCAATTTCTAGAATTGAAGAAGGGAAATATGAGCGTACCTGATTATGCGGCTAGATTCAACGAGTTAGCGAGGTTGGCCTCGTATCAAGTACACACAGACGAGAGAAAAGCCAGAAGATTCGAACAAGGACTAAAGCCTTGGGTATATAGTAAAGTATCAATGTTTTAGATAAACACATTTGCCAGAGTATTGGAAAAGGTCATCCTCGCTGAAGGTGGAAGCGATGCGGTGACCAAGTATAATCAAGAACTGAAGAAGAAGAAGAGTGAGAATGAAAGTAATAACAAGATTGATGGGAGTAGCACTGGGGGTAGTCATAATCAGAAGAGGAAGTGGACGGATAACTCGTCAGCTGGAAGTCAACAAGGAGGGCAGAAGAAAAAGAATCGAAGGATGCCCGACCTGCGGGAAAGCTCATCTAGGAGTTTGTATGAAAGGAAAAAGAGTGTGCTACAATTGTGGTCAGGAAGGCCACATATCACTTAACTGTCCTAACCCAAAGAAGGGTGTTTGCTTTACTTGTGGTTCAAAGGACCATCTGGAAAGAGACTGTCCTAAGAAGGGATCGGGAGGGTCAGGATCAGGAGGAAACTGGGGAAACAACAGTGGAAATGCCTTAACTATCACCGGACCAACCACAACAAACCGACCGACTGCCAGGAATTTCAACATGACGGTGTAGGATGCAGTTCAATCTCGTGATGTGGTGTCAGGTATCATTCCGATCAATAAAATTAATGCTTATATTTTATTTGATTAGGGTGCTACTTGTTCCGTTATATCCGATGACTTTGTCAAGAATTTAGATTTGCCTAAGAATGAATTGGATTACCCCATGAACATTGAAATTGCGAATAGGGAAATAATCCCTGTTAAGTACGTACATAAGAACTGTATAGTGGATATTAAGGGTAATATCATGAACGTAGATCTTATCCCTATTCGACTTGGGGAATTTGATGTTATTTTGGGAATGGACTAGTTATTCAATTACGGGGCTATAATTGATTGCCAAAAGAAGCGTATTAACCTTATGACCCCATCAAAGGTTATGTTCTATGGTAAAAAGTCGCCTAGACAAGTGAGTTATCTGACGATGATGCAGGCCAGGACGTTATTAAGACAAGGCTGTGTAGGATACTTAGCTTACATAGTCGACAGTCGAAAAGAGAATCCGAAGGTAGAAGAAATACCGATTGTGAGGGACTTCGTCGACGTATTTCCAGACGATTTTCCAGGACTTCCACCTGATGGAGAGGTAGATTTCATGATCGATTTGGGGCCCATAATTGTTCCAATATTGAAGGCACCATACCGAATGGCACCAGTAGAGATGAAAGAACTAATGGTACAACTACAAGAATTGTTGGATAAGAAATACATTCAACCGAGCGTATCGTCGTGGGGAGCGCCGGTGTTATTTGTGAAAAAGAAGAATGGATCGATGCGGCTCTGCATTGACTATAGAGAACTGAATAAGGTCACGATTAAGAACAGATATCCATTACCGAGGATCGACGACCTGTTAGATCAATTGAAGGGAGCGAAATACTTTTCAAGATAGACTTGAGAAGCGGTTATCATCAAACCAAAGGTGAGGCGGAGGATGTATCAAGAAGCTGCGCGTTCGAGCGATATATGGTCACTACGAATTTTTAGTAATGTCGTTTGGTCTTACGAATGCTCCTGCAGCATTTATGGGACTAATGAATGGTGTGTTCAATCCGTTTTTGGATAAGTTCGTAGTGGTATTTATAGATGACATTTTGGTCTATTTGAAAACCAAGGAATAACATGAAGAGCATTTGAGATTAACATTGGAAGTATTAAGAAGGGAAAAGTTGTATGCCAAGTTTTTGAAATGCGAATTTTGGATTGAACGAGTACAATTTCTTGGGCACGTGATTGATAAAAATGGAATTTCGGTAGATCCATCCAAAGTCAAAGCCGTGATCAACTGGGATCAGCCAAGGACGCCATCGAAAGTACGAAGTTTTCTTAGATTGGCAGGGTATTATAGAAGATTCATTCTAGATTTTTCCAAGATCGCAACTCCGCTAACGAATTTAACTCGAAAAGCTATGAAATTTGTTTGGACGGATAAGTGTGAGGAAAGTTTTCAAGAATTGAAGAAGAGGTTGAGTACGGCACCTGTGTTATCTCTTCCGGATGATAGAGGAAATTTTGTTGTTTATAGTGATGCGTCGCATAAAGGACTTGGCTGTGTGCTGATGCAAAATAGCAAAGTCATTGCATATGCACGACCATTGAAGGATTACGAGAAGGAATACCCGACCCACGACTTGGAGTTAGCTGTAGTTGTTTTTGCTTTGAAAATTTGGAGGCACTATATCTACGGGGAGAAGTGTGAAATATATACGGACCACAAGAGTCTGAATTATATTTTTTTTACAGAAGGATTTGAATATGCGTCAAAGAAGATGGTTGGAATTAATTAAGGATTACGGCTGTGAGATTTTATACCATCCGGGTAAAGCAAATGTGGTTGCCGACGCCTTAAGTAGAAAGGGTCGTGAGAAGTTAATGAGGTTGACTGCTCAGGAGAAGCTAATTTTAGAAATGGAGAAACTGGAGTTAGAAGTGAAGTATCCTATAGAGATTGATGAGAAGCTATTTCAGATGCAATCTGGTACAACCCTACTAGATAAAGTTAAAGAGGCTCAACTTCAGGAAGATGAATGCAAAAAGGTGACAAAGAAGATAACTGAAGGAACTGAACCGAGATTTAAGATGGATAAGGAAGGAATACTGAGATTTGAAAGGAGAATTTGGGTTCCGCCAGTACAAGAGATTAAGGAAGAAATTTTGAGCGAGGCTCATAGTTCACGATATTCGATTCACCCTGGTAGTATCAAAATGTACCAGGATCTTCGACAACATTTCTGGTGGCCAAATTTAAAACGAGATGTTGCAGAATGTGTTGCCAAGTGTCTTACCTATCAGAAAGTGAAAACAGAACATCAGAGACCAAGTGGATTGCTACAACCGTTAGAGATCCAGAATGGAAATGGTAACATATTACAATGGACTTCTTGGTTGGCTTTTCGACGACTCAGAAAGGCTACGACGCAGTATGGGTTATCGTTGACCGGCTGACGAAATCCGCACACTTCTTTCCGATCAAAATCAGATTCTACTTAGATCAGTTGGCGAGGTTATATGTAAAAGTGGTTGTTTCGAGGCACGGCGTGCCAGTGTCAATTGTTTCCAATAGGGATCCGTGCTTCACATCCAATTTCTGGAAACGTCTACATGAATGCATGGGTACGCAATTGCGAATGAGTACAGCTTACCACCCTCAAACAGACAGACAGAGCGAAAGAACAATTCAGACATCTACTGTTAGTCGAGTTCGGCTACAACAACACTTACCACTCTAGTATAAGCATACCGCCTTATGAAGCGTTATACGGCAGAAAGTGCAGAACTCCACTTTATTGGGATGAAGTTGGTGAAAGACAATTGTTAGGGCCAGAATTGGTACAGCAGATAGCAGAAATAGTTAAAGTGATCCGAGCACGACTGGTAGCAGCTCAAGATCGACAGAAGAAATACGCTAATCCACATCGTAAAAATATCGAATTTGAATCAGGTAGCTATGTTTTCTTGAAGGTCTCTCCCTGGAAAGGGAAGATCGGGTTCGGAAAGAAAGGAAAATTAAGCCCAAGATTCATTGGACCATTTTAAGTATTGAGAAGAATCGGTGAAGTTGCGTATGAGGTAGCCTTACCTCCATCACTGGAGAATGTCCACAACGTCTTCCATGTTTCTGTGTTATGACCCTACAAAGCTGATTACAAGCATGTAATTGAATACGAACCCCTGTATTTTGAGAAAGACTTATCTTACAAAGAAATTCCTGTTTAAATTATCGACAGAAAAGAACAAGTTCTCAGAAATAAAGTAATACCTTGAATTAAGGTAATTTAGAGGAACCACAACGCCGAAGAAGCTATGTGGGAACTTGCAGAGAATATGATGAAGAATTACCCTCATTTATTTACTTAATTTATGTGTAATCGATTCGGGGATGTAATCTTTTGGGGGAGAGAATGTGAGACCCCAAATTTTATGAATAAAGATTTAATTTTCTCGAAATAATTTTTTTATATTATGGTGTTGATTTGATGTAATGTTATAGTTGTGGGTAATATTTACAAATTTTGCAAAGTAAGCAAGTGGTTATATAATATTCGATTGGTCGGGGAATATTCTGTTTGTCAGGGAATATCCGTACGACGGTACTCATTGGTGGACCCCACAAAAGAATTATTTTCGAATAGAGAAAATGAAAAAAATTCTTTATGAAAATAACGACGGAAGTTTTACCATTAACTGTTGAAACACCCGGTGTTAAAAGTACAGTAATACATGTAGTTGCACAAAGAGTAATACTACAGATTGATTATTGATGCTTACGTGAGAAGTCACTCAGTTATACTCAATTATTGCTATAGTAATTACTGTATCATATCTCTATATTATTGATTCAATTATTGTTACAGTATCATCTGCATAATATGATATATTGTTCAATCGGGTATTCAGGACACTTTTCGTGTCAGAGTTACTATTCATGAGTTACTATTCATGAGTTACTATTCACGAGTTACTATTCATGAATTACTATTCACGAGTTACTATTCACGAGTTACTATTCACCCAGTTACTATTCAATCTAGTATTGTGCATTCGGGTATTTAGGTACAATATTATTCCATGAGGAGATGTGCTAATTTTTCAAACCGTTGGTTGAAGATATAATAGTAAGTCAATATGGACCGCTGGTGGAGTTATAATAGTAAATCAATATGTATCGCAGGTTTAAAGTTTTAATAGTAAATCAGTATGGACCGTTGTTTTAAGTTTTAATAGTAAACCAGTATGGACCTTCCGTTTAATAGTAAATTAATCTGGACCGTTCATGAATTAGTTACTATTCATTCCATTTTCCTATAATAGAAGCTCATTCCTTCATTATTTTCTTACGAATTCACTGAAACTCTAGAGAGAAAAGTTATAGAGAAACTATAGAAAAGTATTCTGCTACTTCCCTACTCTTATATTCAGTTTCTTTTACGGTAAGGGATATTATTTGTTGTACTTGTAAGGGGTATTATTTCTTTTGTATTCACGAAGAGAACTCATGTTATTCCATTATTTATTATTCTGTTGGAATAACCTGTATACGCGGGCTACATTATACTTGGTGAAATTCTTCTATTATTTCATTCTTTATTATTCTGTCGGAATATCCAATACGTGCATTCTGCCTTTACATGGTTCAATTATTTATTATTCGCGCTTAATATCCCATGCGTGTGTGTTTTACGCCAACCTAGTTTCATTCTTTATTATTACAGTAAATATCACGTCTGCTGCGTTCTGTTGGACTGATTCCATTATTTATTATTACGCCGAATATCCTGTTTGTCGCTTTCTGACGGCACACTGGTTCCATTCTTTATTATTCTATTGGAATATCCTGTCTGCGTATTTTACGCCGGGCCTGGTTCCGTTATTTATAATTCTGTTGGATTAACCTGCCTATGCGGTCTATCGCATGCCTGGTGATTTTTTTTGTTATTCCATTCTTTATTATACTCAGTTGGTTAAAACTTTGACTTCTATACTCCATGAAATTAGTAGAATATCCTTGATATTTGCGCTTCATCCAATATCTTTTCATGGAAATATTTTTTGAGCATTCTTGAATTTTACTCTACAAAGCAGTATCATGTTGACTATTTGAACGTTATCAGTTCCTAGATAAATTAATTCTTGAACTTATTTTATTGAATTCTTATATCATTGTCATCATCCTCATGTTTATATTATGTTGAAAGTCATCTATGGCCTGTAGTGCATAGATGGACTTGGTATGATTATGAACAAGGATTATTCGGTATAATCATAACCGTAATGTTACAAATGACGTGGAAAAAGTCCTCATTGGCCCGTAGTGCATTGATGGACAGTTTTTGGTATGATTATAGCTATGGATTCTCTTTGGCCGTAGTGCAAAGATGAATTGTTTTATGGCATGATCAGGACCGTTGATGAAAACATGATTATCTTAAGCCGTAGTGCATGAATAATTTGTGGTCGTGATACTAAAGAATATCCTTGGCCGTAGTGCATGGGTGATTCGATGATGTGGATTATTTATTAATTTGAGTCCCAGCGATAAAAGTGATGAAAAACCTTTTAAATCATAGAAGATAGTAGATTTTATTCCCTACTTGACTCTTCTAATGGATTGCTTGTTCCGCTGCAGTTAAAATTGATAGTTATTATATTTTATCAGTTTAACACTGTTGAAGGCTAACGATAAATAATTTTGCATTATCTTAGTCATAATATTTCTTCTTTGGGCTAGTTGAGCTCACCCTTTCTTTCACTTTTTTCTCTTGAAATGAGAACATAGCCGGGACTAGTCGGGGAGAACAGGTGATGGTCCTAGATGGTGCATTAGTAGTCCTCACTATTCTGTGAAATAGTGTGACAATAATTGTAATGAGGACTCCTTTTGAGTTTGTATAATCTCTAGTAGACAATATTTGTTTTCAAACTCACAGTTTATGTTTTGTCGTATTGTACACGGCAATTGTATTATTAAGTTGTATTTGAATTCTGTACCATGTATCTGGCGACTCAAGATGGGTGATGTATACCTAATTTTGGGGGCATCACAGTTGGTATCAAAGCTTAGGGATATGATCCCTGGCTAAGATGTGAGAATAGAACTAGGAGGGGAGAGACGGGGAATTCCTTCGCTAGTATGACCTACCTAAGTTTTTTTTTGGTATTTAATTGGTCGGTCAGAATATAGGGATAATATGTTACATGTCAATTAACCTTTTGTTTTATGGCAGTATCTAAAAATGACATCTGAGATGTTGAGAATAACAATGGAGCACAGGCGACCGTTGATTCTCTACAGATCAATAATCAGGACAATGTGCAACAGGATGGCGATAATCCTCCTGTAAACAACAACACTGATTAATTGATGAATGACGGTACGTTTAGGGGCTTTTTAGAATTCATGCAACATCAGGCGAAAGCGGGTCCTATTCATAATGCAAGAGGAAACAATGGCAACCCACGGTTGGTCACCGCTAAGCAATTCAAGGAGCTGGGACCCCCGGAGTTTTTCAGAAAGCTAGAACCACTTCAGGCGGAGACGTGGTTAAAGCAGATCACCAAGATATTTGATGTCTTGGGATGCTCCGAGGAGCAAAAGGTTCCCTTTGCCACCTTTATGTTGTGTGAAGAGGCAGATCACTGGTGGGAATCTGTAAAACTTACCCAGCGTGACGCACTCAAGATGTCTTGGGCGAAGTTCCAAGAGCTGTTCAATGATAAGTACTTTCCCGAAAGCATTCATCACATGAAGGAGGTGGAATTTATCAAGTTGGAGAAAAACAACATGACCGTGTCGCAGTACGAAGCCAAGTTTGCCGAGTTATCCCGATTTGCGTCCCACTTGGTTGATAATGAAGAGAGAATGACACGGATGTTTTTAAGAGGTTTGAAGCCGGAGATATGTCAATATCTTGTTTCTCATAAACTGTGTTCGTATTCAGATGTTGTAAATAGGGCTCAGTTAGTGGAGCGCGATAACGAGTCAACGCAACCAAAAGAGAGCAGCCAGAAAAATGATAATACCAATGATAACAGTCATCAAAGCGGTGACAATAAGCATGGAGGGAATCAACATTCCAGAAATGGTAACCACTTCGGTGGTAATCATGGTCAAAACAATAAGAATGGACATTTCAAGAAGAGGAGATTCAACAATGATGGACAGATGTGAAACCCCAGATTTTATGAATAAAGAATTAATTTTCTCAAAATAATTTTTTTTATATTATGGTGTGAATTTGAGATAATGTTATAGTTGTGGGTAATATTTATAAATTTTGCAAAGTATGCAAGTTGTCATATTATATTCGATTGGTTGGGGAATATTCGCTTTTAGCGGGAAATATTAAATGCGACGGCATAATCATTGGTGGACCCCTAATAACGGAATTATTGTCGAATTGAGAAAACGACAAAAATATTTTATTGAAAATAACTACGGAAGTTTTACCGTTGATCTTGTTGAACTACTCGGTAGTAAAGTACGATGTCTGGCGTTGTTGCATAGTAGCACACCCAGTATTGATTATTGATATTTATGTGAGAAGTCACTCTTTTGTTCAATTATTGCTACGATAGTTCTTTGATAAGTATCTCACATTATTTGATTCAATTATTGTTGATTTAGAAGTTTTGTTTTATTCAGTATTATTAACGTAATAAAATAGAAACATCTTTTATATAAAAAATGTAATACTTTATTAAAGTTATTCTATAAATAGAATATATTATATTCTATTATGCATAGTATTTTGTATAGTAAAATCTTTTTATATAAAACAAAATACTTTATTAAAGTTATTCTATAAATAGAATATATTATATTTTATTATGCATAGTATTTGCATAATGCCCACATAGTGTTTGCATAGTAAAAATCTTTTTATATAAATAGAACATATTAAATTTTATTTAAAAGATTTTTCTTTAAATATGGACCGTCAGATTAAAGTAAATCAATCTAGACCGTTCATGGATTAGTTACTATGCATTCCATTTTCCTATAAATAGAAGCTCATTCCTTCATTATTTTCTTACGAATTCACTGAACTCTAGAGAGAGAAACTATAGAGAGATAGAAGAAAAGTTTTCTGCTACTTCACTACTCTTATATCAAGTATTATTTTACGGTAAGAGATATTATTCTTTTGTATTCAAGACGAGAACTTCTGTTATTCCATTTCTTTATTGTATTCAAGAAGAGAACTTCTGTTATTCCATTTCTTTATTGTTCTGTTGGAATAACCTGTATACGCGGGCTACCCTATACTTGGTGACATTCTTCTATTATTCTGCCTTTATTATTACGCTGAATATCCTGCTTTGTGCTATACTGCCGGGACTGGTTCCATTTTTATTATTCCGCCTTTATTATTCTGCGCTTAATATCCTGCCTTTTGTTATACTGCGGACCGGGTTCCATCATTCATTATTCCGCATTTATTATTCTCATTGGAACATCCTCGCTTGTGAATTTCACCGACTGGTTCCGTTATTATTATTCTATTGAATAACCGCTCATGCGAAGTACCTCATGCATGGTGATATCTTTTGTTATTCCATTCGGTATTATACTCAGTTGATTAAAATTTTGACTTCTATACTCCATGAAATTAGTGGAATATCCTTGATATTTGTGCTTCATCCAGTATCTTTCCAGGAAAATATTCTTCTGAGCATTCTTGAATTTTACTCTACAAAGTAGTATCATGTTGACAATTTGGACGTTATTGGTTTATGGATAAATTAATTCTTGAACTTGTTTTATTGAATTCTTATATCATTGTCATCATCCTCATGTTTATATTATGTTGAAAGTCATCTGTGGCATGTAGTGCATAGATGGACTTGGTATGATTATGACCAGGGATTATGCGGTATAATCATGACCGTAATGTTACAAATGATGTGAAAATTAAAAGTCCTCATTGGCCCGTAGTGCATTGATAGACAATTTTTGGTATGATTATGGCTATGGATTCTCTTCGGCCAAGGGAGCAAAGATGAATTATTTTATGGCATGATCAGGACCGTTGATGAAAACACGATTATCTCTGGCACGTAGTGCATGGATAATTCGTGGTCGTGATACTAAAGAATATCCTTGGCCTGTAGTGCATGGATGATTTAATGATGTGGATTATTTATTAAGCTAAGTCTCAGCGATAAAAGTGATGAAAAACATTTTAAATCATAAAAGATAGTAGATTCTATTCTCTACTTGACTCTTTTAATGGATTGTTTGTTCCGCTGCAGTTAAACTTGATGTCTATTGTATTTTATCAGTTTAACATTGTTGGAGGCTAACGATAAATTATTCTGCATTATCTTAGTCATAATATTTCTTACTGGGCTAGTCGAGCTCACCCTTTCTTTCACTGTTCTCTTCAGGAAATGAGAACGTAGCTGGGACGAGTCGGGGAATGGAGTAATGGTCCTAGATGGTGCATTAGTAGTCCTCACTATTCTGTGAAATAGTGTGATAATAATTGTAATGAGGACTCCTTTTGAGTTTGTATAATCTCTAGTAGACAATATTTGTATTCAAACTCACAGCTTTATGTTTTGTCGTATTGTACCTTACAGTTGTATTATTAAGTTGTATTTGAATTTTGTACCATGTATCCGATTTGACCCAAGATGGGTGATGTATACCTAATTTTGGGGCATCACAATAGACGCGTCGACCAAAGACTGTTGTTAAGGAAGGAGAACGACCACCTATCATATGCTTCAAATGCGGAGGGAGGGACACATCACCAAAGCCGCATTTATGCCGTCCAAAGCATGCTATAATTATGGAAGAAGAAGGTCACTTAGCCCGATTTTGTCGTTCATCAAAACAAGTTCACTAGGATGGAGGCACCAAGGATGTCCCGGATAAGCCAAAGCCGAGAGTTTAAGAGAGAGCGTTTTTTTTTTACGTGACGAGGAACTCCGAATAAAATTATCACGGGTATGTTAGTCATAAACTCTTGCATAGTCTATACCGTGTTAGATACCTGCCTTCTACTCACTCTTTTATTGCACCTAGTTGTGTTCAATGTTTGAAGTTAACTCCTCAGAAGTTAGACTTTGATATATCTGTTTAAACTCGGTTGGAAGAAACCTTCGTTACCTCCACTATTTATAAATCTTGTTCAAATCAACACTTATACGTTACCTATCGATCTTATCTCTTTGAAAATACTTGCCTTTGATGTGATTTTTGGAAACGATTGGTTAACTACTCATCATGTTTTCATAAGGTTGTTAGTTTTCATACTCCTAACCAACCTGTTATGCGAATTCAAAGTAACCAAACCACTAAAGTCAATCATTGTCATATCAAGCCATAAATAAGGAGCCCCGATCCTTTCGTTGTTGACTTTTTGTGGGAATGCACCGCCGGACTTTACAGAGGTAACGCCAGAATGACGCGACAAGTTGATAGGTATCAATGTGACGTGCTATCCAAGTCTTGGATGAAAGTCACAGTTTTGAATGATATTTCTATTGTTAATAAATTTCCTGACATATTCTTGAAGACTTCTTAGCCTACCCCTAGAGTGTGAAATCGAATTTTGTATTGACCCTAGTACAAAACCCATTTCTAAAACCCTCAAATATTTTCTTCACCTAAAACGAACGTGTAATGTGCCAAAGACGTTGGCTCGAGCTGTTGAAGATTACGATCGTACCATTCAATATCATCATGGGAAAAATGAACGTGGTAGCTGACGCGTTGAGTAGAAGATCGTATGCGTTTACGAGTGTGATGTTGTTAACACAAAGACCCATTTCGTATAACTTATAAATGAGGGAGATAGAGTTAAAGACTTTAGGGACCCACGTGAAGATAACGAATATACGATTAGAATAGACTTGAATCGATAAAGTTAAAGCTGCTCAAGCTACATACTCAGAGCTGATGAATGTGAAGAAGAAGGTTCAAGAGGGCATTATTCTAGAAGCAAGAATCGATGAAGAGAGGAAATTTCAACCCTGGATTTTATTGGCCCATTTGAAATCCTTGATCGAGTAGGAACTGTGGCCTATAGACTCGTTTTACCGCTAAGTATGTCGCGTGTTCATAACATTTTTTTCAGGTATCGATGTTACATAAATATGTGGACGGCCCGAACCACATTATTGAATTAAAACTAGATGAGATAGCAGAAGATTTAACGTATGAGGAGATACGTGTTAACGTCAAAGATAAGAAGGATTATATTCGACGCTCAAAGGTTATACCTCAAGAGTTAGAATTTGAAGTGAAGTCAAGGTATCCTCACCTGTTTGGCATACCAGGTACCTACGTAAATTTCGAGGCCGAAATTTCATAAAGGAGGGGAGATTATGAGACCCCAGATTTTATGAATAAATATTTAATTTTCGCGAAATAATTTTTTTTATATTATGGTGTTGATTTGATGTAATGTTATAGTTGTGGGTAATATTTACAAATTTTGCAAAGTAAGCAAGTGGTTGTATAATATTCAATTGGTCGGGAAATATTCTTTTAGTCGGAGAATATCTATACAACGGTACAATCATTGGTGGACCCCACAACAGAATTATTGTCGAATAGAGAAAATGACAAAAATACTTTATGAAAATAACGGCGAAAGTTTTACCGTTAACTGTTGAAACACCCGGTGTTAAAAGTACGATGTCTACGCGTAGTTACGCTGTTGACTGACACCAGTATTGATTATTGATGCTTACGTGAGAAGTCACTCAGTAATACTCAATTATTGCTACAGTAATTGATGCATCATATCTCTCATATTATTGATTCAATTATTGTTACAGTATCATCTGCATAATATGATATATTGTTCAATCGGGTATTCGGGACACTTTTCTAGTCGGAGTTACTATTCATGAGTTACTCTTCACGAGTTACTATTCATGAGTTATTATTCACGAGTTACTATTCATGAGTTACTATTCATAAGTCACTATTCACGAGTTACTATTCAACCAGTTACTATTCACTCTAGTATTGTGCATTCGGGTATTTGGGTACAATATTATTCCATGAGGAGATGTGCTAATTTTTCGAATCAGTTGGTTGAAGATATAATAATAAAGTCAATATGGACCACCGGTGGAGTTATAATAGTAAATCAATATGGATCGCTGGTTTAAAGTTTTAATAGTAAATCAGTATAGACCGTTGTTTTAAGTTTTAATAGAAAACCAATATGGACCGTCCGTTTAATAGTAAATCAATCTAGACCGTTCATGAATTAGTTACTATTCATTCCATTTTCCTATAAATAGAAGCTCATTCCTTCATTATTTTCTTACGAATTCACTGAAACTCTAGAGAGAAAAGTTATAGAGAAACTATTGAAAAGTATTCTGCTACTTCCCTACTCTTATATTCAGTTTCTTTTACGGTAAGGGATATTATTTGTTGTACTTGTAAGGGGTATTATTTCTTTTGTATTCATGCAGAGAACTTCTGTTATTCCATTATTTATTATTCTGTTGGAATAACCTGTATACGCGGGCTACATTATACTTGGTGAAATTCTTCTGTTATTTCATTTTGTATTATTCTGTCGGAATATCCTGTCTGTGCGTTTACGCCGGAAATGGTTCCATTATTTATTATTCTGTCAGAATATCTTGTCTGTGCGTTTTACGCCGGACCTGGTTTCATTCTTTATTATTCGCTTAAGATATCCTCGTCGTGCGTTTCGCCTGCGGGACCTGGTTCCATTATTTATTATTATGTCGGAATATCTTGTCTGTGCGTTTTACGACGGACCTGGTTCCATTCTTTATTATTCTGTTGGAATATCCTATCTGTGTGTTTTACGCCGGGCCTGGTTCCGTTATTTATTATTCTGTTAGAATAATCTACATGTGTGGTCTATCGCATGCCTGGTGATTTCTTTTGTTATTCCATTCTTTATTATACTCATTTGGTTAAAACTTTGACTTCTATACTCCATGAAATTAGTGGAATATCCTTGATATTTGCGCTTCATCCAATATCTTTTCATGGAAATATTCTTCTGAGCATTCTTGAATTTTACTCTACAAAGAAGTATCATGTTGACCATTTGGACATTATCAGTTCCTAGATAAATTAATTCTTAAACTTGTTTTATTGAATTCTTATATCATTGTCATCATCCTCATGTTTATATTATGTTGAAAGCCATCTGTGGCCTGTAGTGCATAGATGGACTTGGTATGATTATGACCGAGGATTATTCTTATAATCATAACCGTAATGTTACAAATGATGTGGAAAAAGTCCTCATTGGCCCGTAGTGCATTGATGGGCAGCTTTTGGTATGATTATGGCTATGGATTCTCTTTGGTCAGAAGTCTGAAAGATGAATTATTTTATGGCATGATCAGGACCGTTGATGAAAACATGATTATCTTAAGTCGTAGTGCATGGATAATTCGTGGTCGTGATACTAAAGAATAACCTTGGCCGTAGTGCAGGGGTGATTCGATGATGTGGATTATTTATTAAGCTGAGTCCTAGCGATAAAAGTGATGAAAAACCTTTTAAATCATAGAAGATAGTAGATTTTATTCCCTACTTGACTCTTCTAATGGATTACTTGTTCATTGCAGCTTAAACTTGATAGTTATTATATTTTATCGCTTTAACACCGTTGAAGAAGGCTAACGATAAATTATTTTGCATTATCTTAGTCATAATATTTCTTACTGGGCTAGTTGAGCTCACCCTTTCTTTCACTATTCTCTTCAGGAAATGAGAACGTAGCTGGGACTAGTCGGGGAACAGAGTGATGGTCCTAGATGGTGAATTAGTAGTCCTCGCTATTCTGTGAAATAGTGTGATAATAATTGTAATGAGGACTCCTTTTGAGTTTGTATAATCTCTAGTAGACAATATTTGTTTTCAAACTCACAGTTTATGTTTTGTCGTATTGTACACGATAATTGTATTATTAAGTTGTATTTGAATTCTGTACCATGTATCTGGCGACTCAAGATGGGTGATGTATACCTAATTTTGGGGGCGTCACAGAGAATATAACGGGTCGAATTTATTAAATCGTGATTCTTGGGACAGAATCCTTTTAAGGGGGGAAGGCTGTGACGAACGAGATTTTTGTAATTTAATTCTTAATATTTATTGAAGTAAATAAATATTTTCGATGATTTAATTGTTAGATTAAATAATTAATTGATGCAATTGAGGTAGATTAATTTAATTATATGTGTTACATTTATTAAATTATTGTAGAGAATTTGATTATTCGATGTATGTGATTATGTGAACTTATTGTATTAAAAGAAATATTTAATAATCCTATTGGTATTTTTAATTAATTTAATTATTAATTAGAGAGTTAATAATTTGACATTATTTATTAATGAGAAATTTAATTATGTGACTATGTGAATTTATGAGAAATTATTATATTTTGTTTAAAGTAAATTAAATAAAATATTGGATTTATTTTAAGTGTGACATTATTTAAACTATAGTATAAAAGGTTTATTAAATTAAATGGCTTTTGAAATCTATTCTAGCTAGCCAAACGGAGCCCTAATGGGAGTTAGGAGCAGTTAACCCATGATGGGTAACTGACCTCCATAACGCGCGTCAATTTTCTCCTTTATTATCATACATCTTTTCTTTTCTTTCATTTTTTCTAAGTCTGGCATAACATCACAGAGAGAGTTGAGAAATTGTTGAGTGAGAGTGTGAGTTCTGTGTTTGAAGAGTTTAAGAAGAGTTTCAATTTGTCATCCTTATTCACACTACGCTTGGGTAATTCTCTCCAACCCAATTTCTATTTTACGTATTTAAGATTTCATGAAAATGGCTTTTAAAACTTCTGTAAAGTCTCTATAAATTGGAAGGAGTATGGATTATGTACATATATGTGTTAAGATGTTGTTTTAATGTGTTTCTCTATGTATTAGATGATTCCCTATCATCAATTTCATAATATTACATCGTATATGATTGCTTCCAAATTACAGAGTTTGGGTTTTGGCCATATGGCCCTTATACGTAACTTTAATTTGTCAAACATAAATGATTTTGTAAAATTTACACTCGTATTTTATTATGTATGTTGATACGAAGAGACCAAACTTTAAACAAACGGATTCGGTGTTATAACGAATCAGTAGTGTTAAATTTCATGTGTTGTTTTCAAAACCTTCAAGAACATCAAGAACAGTGAAAATTGCATGCTTTAATTCTGTAATTAAATTTTTAAATTGGTTAAAGTTACTCTATAAATGTTGGGTAATGATTATGTGTGAATTATATCATTTGGGTATGTCTAAATTCGAGTAGAAATTAAGAAATTGATAGAAATTGACATGTTCTCATGATTTTTTTGCGAATCGCCATTTCTATTTGAATCGGTATTTCCATATGGCAACCAATAATACCGCCCATTTCTCGCTAGATGCAAGAGAGAGTTCGATCATGAGCGCCATCATGCAAGAAATGTCATACAAAGTACAGTATCGATGTGTATAATGAATACCACTCTCTCTAGAAAGTTCAGGAATAAATTATTTTCAAATGTTAAGTCTAGCAATGTGTTAGTAACTTAATGTAATGAACATAGAAATATGTTAGAAGTATAATGAGATATTAAATTAGATACTTAACATGTAAATAACATAATTGCATGTGGATTGAATTATGAAATACAGAAGTAGCTTATTATTCATGAAGTGTTATTATATGACAATAAGTGTGATATTTGACTAAGTATAGTCATTATTTGAGTTAGACAAAAAGAATGAACGTTTGATGATTAGTTAAGTTATAATTAACTGGTATTGTGAATGTAAATGATATGTAGTATTTAAATCAAAGAACGAGTTTAATTAATGTGTAATCTACGCACGAGGCAAGTTTCCTACCCCTACTTGTTATCATTGTTCAAGTTTATTAATTACCTCGAGTAAATCCTCATTACTATTATTCAAGTTCGAATTGTTATATTAAAGATTTATTATCCTTCCAAATATGAAATTGTTATACAATATTTGTTCTATTGTATACTTCTTGAGATTATTATTCAATTTGAATATCATTATTGTTGAACCTTGTTAGACTAGTGAACCTTATTGATTCGACTAGTCTATAGTTGATGAACGTCTTAAATTTCAGAACCCTTATTGAATTATCCAAACCAAACTTCCTTTAGTGCGGACTCGAATGTCAAACTGAGATGAATAACCCTGCAAAAGGATTTACTTATGCGTTAGCGTTAAGATATTATGCACAGTATGGTACTAAGGGCTGATCCCCTAAGTACGAGTAGAAAGGTCCATAGTCTTATGACTGTTAAAGGTTTCTAGTATAACCCTTGCTAACCTAGGACATAGTTCAAGGTCTTATGACCCTCAGAAATCTTTTGATTCTTGTTATTCATTCTTGATTCAAAAGTTGAGCTTTTATTTCAGAAGTTATTATTTCTCTCGCATGTTATTATTCATTGTTATATTGTTAAACTTGTGGGCAATCGTGCTCACTCTTGCGTAATAATAACATTGCAGTTAAGAACGAAAGAGCAGACGAACCTTCCACTAGTAAAGGCAAGGGAAAGCTTAGCAAGTATGTGATGTAATTAGAATTGATGTTACTTAAGACTTATTTGTTTATGTTTCGGCACAAATGATTTAAGGTTAAAGTAACCTGAGATTTATTTATTATGTAGTTGATGTAACCCCATAAGGGGAGATTTATTATTATTTCTATCTATTGCATGGTTTGCATTTATTTATGGGTAGATAGATGGATGATGTTTGTACAGTGGACACCAAATCCTGTGGGAATGGAAGTACCGGATTTGGGGGTGTCACATGTATGTTGGTTGGTTAGGATGTAGATGATGAATCAATGGAGTGTTCGATTTGATTTGGCTTATAGAACACGAGTAACGAAGTTATGGCGAATTTTGCAAATATAGATGTTAGACGTCGAAAACATAAAAAATCTCGGATTAAGGGTCAATAGTTGCCGTGTGACTTGAAAACGTTGGTTTTCAATGCCAACGGGTGCGATAAGGTAAATAAGAGTTGTGGACGCAAGAATTGTCGAATTCTGACTTATAACAAAGAAAACGAGTATTGAACACTCGAAAACGATAAACAAACGCTCAAAAATGAACTAAAAAGTGAATTTTGAGTTAACGGATTCGAAAAAGGTAAAATTCTTATATGAATACCTAGAGTATGTAATTTGTGAGTTGTGGGCTTTCGAATGAGCCATTTCGGATGTAAAATGAATAAGTTATGAAGCCGGGAGTTTCGTTTGAAAAACCAACTGTTTTGGCCAACTGGTGCACAGGGGCGGCGCCGCAGTGCCAAACCCAACACAAAAGATACTAGGGATGCCGCGCCGCAGTGCCGGCAGTGTAAAAAAGTTGACTAAGTTAGATTTTAGTTTCAATTGAAGGTAAACTAATATTAAGACAATGAAGGTACTTAATGTACATAATAAGACTAACCTTAAATCACTAATGAAGTGATAACGTTAGAAGATTTAGTATGGTTTAATAATAAGTAAACCGTGAATGAGGTTCAACGTTGGTATTTCACCAATGATGATCGAATGTCGGTTAATAACGTAAAAACGTTAACGAGCCGTAACAAAGCATAGAAAGAAGATTTGACTTTATTTAATGAAATGAATTCAAGTCAGACATAGAAGAGAAAGAAGTTGTTTAAGACAAATAAAGTTAGTTGTTTGTAAACTAATTACAGTGTGCTATATGAATATATCATGTAGATCCTGTAAAGACGGAAAATTGATTGAATATTATATTCGAAGATGCTTGAAGGCAAGTCTTTCTTAACGCTTGTCTAACCTCCGTGTTAGCCAAGTTTTCTATGATTCATGTTCTGAAATGCATGAATGATTTTAAAGAAAGAGTCGATGCCTGTTTTAACTCGGCTAGACTAGTATTGAAGAATTGATTGATTTGATTACAAGTCTTTCGATATAGAACTGTTAAAGCTATCCTATACCAAGTATTTGGTACGGATGTAAAGGTAAGTTTGTATATGCACAAACAAAAGTATTTTTCATCGATTATTTGATGGGCACGCGAGATTGCCAAATGTTAAACATAAATACATTTAACGGAAGAGTGTTGATCAACATAGAGTACAATAGGTTAATCACCTAGAAGTGCTCGTAAGTAAAGATGGATGGATGGCCTTAGTGTCGGATGTCCTTTTCAAGTATGAAAATGGAAAGAGTATGTTCATGGTCTTTTGACCAGTTCAGAATTCCTAAGTTATTATATATATACTTTGGAATCATTGTTATGAAATGAGAAATACTAGTCAAATGTTTCATATTGATTCGTAGTTAATTGTTCAGTTAAGGAATTAAAGCATGTAATTGTTAATATGATATTCATATGATTCTTTGTTAAGACTTGCTGAGCTAGTTATGCTCATTCTTGCTTGAACCATATGTTTGCAGCTAAAGCTGAACGAACTGAGAGTTCTAAGAGAGATAAAGGCAAGGCTAAGATGGACAATTAATCGTCTTGTAATAAAGTAGTGTAATTGTATGTAATATACTTATGAATAACGAAGAATTTATTCGGTTTATGAACCTGGGGAAGGATTTGGTATTATTGTAATACAAAGATAGTAAATACAATCATTTTTTTGTTGTCTCAATGGATTGACTTTATGAATTGTAGTATCGTGGAGCACCATCTGTTGGGTTGGAAGATACCCAGATTTGGGGGCGTCACATCCCGCACCAACACTTGCATTCCACTTCCTCTTCAAGTTATGACTACCATTTCCACCACTATTACCACCATTCTTACTTTCACCCTCATTCTTCTTCTTTCTTTGTTCTTGATTGTACTTTGTTACAGCCTCGCCTCTACCCTCAGCGAGAATTGCCTTCTTAAGCACCGCTGCAAATGTCTTCAACTTAAATAGGGAGACTCTGTTATACAACCAGAGCTTCAGTCCCTATTCAAACCTCCTCGCCTTGTGCTCATCCGTGTTCACTTGATATGGTGCAAACCTCGCCAATTCATTGAATTTTGCTGCAAACTCCGACACTGTTATTGTGCCCTGCTTCAGTTCTAAAAACTGCACTTCCATCTAATTCTTTGAACTCTCTGGGAAATATGTCTAGAAGAATATTTCCTTGAACATTTCCCAAGTCATCACTCCCTGACTTCCTCTAGTTTTATTGGCTTGCCACCAATAACTGGCCTCTGCTTTTGTGACAACCTGGAATTTTGGATTATCCAGAATTTAGGTTTAAAGAATTAGTTATTAATAAAATGAATTTTTATTAATACTATTATGAGCTATGTGTTTATTAATCGTTCTATAACCTAGGATGATTATAAGTCGGAAGGATTCTGGCTACGAGCTAGATTGAACTATTAAGAATTTTCAAGACGAAAATGAAAGTTTTCCGGGAAAAAAATATTTTTTGGGAAAAAAGACGAAATAAACACTATTCATCCGTTTCTGCTCGGAGATTTATTTTGAAATTCCGAGAATTTAATGATTACATATAATTTTGAGACGTGATGGAATATTCAATAATATTTCAGTTATGGCAAAAACAAAGTTTTCGCCTGCGGACTCAAAACCTAAGGGTTAGGAAAAGTGAGTTCCGAGAATTTAATGATCACGTATAATAATTAGGGTTATTATGTGTGAGAAATACGAGTATAATACTAGTTATTATACGAGTATAGTAAGAAGATTAGTACGACGTATAATACGAATATCATACGAACGATATATAAGGAGAATACGAGAATACGAGAATGGAATGCATAGAATACGATTAGTCTTAATGGACTTTGAGTTCATAGACTTTGTAGAATCCAATTGGACTTGGATTATGTCAAGCCCAATGCTTTGTGAAATTAAGCCCAAGATAAGCCCAAGAAGAATTAGGGTTAAGGCCCAAACCAAGAAAAGAAACCGCGGATCGAACCGATGGGTAAACGGATGGGTAAGAACCATGGGGCAACCCATGGGGTGACCCATGGGCATGTGGGCCGGCCACTTGGCCACCAAGTAAGGGTGGAGGCCAGGTTTACTTGGTGGCTAAGTGTTGGAGGAGGTGGGAATAGTAAGGAGGTGGGGGCAAAATGACCAAATTGCCCTAAGCTTTGGTTTTCTATAAATAAGAAGCTAGATTTTATTTTTTTTGGATTTTGAAAATCCTATAACTTGAGAGAGAGAGAGAGAGAGAGAGAGCTCGGATGAAGAGGGAGAAGGAAGAGTTTGAGCATGAATGCTCGGATCAAAAGTGATCGTGAGATAGAAAAGCTTGCAAATCGCCGGCTTTGTATAACGAAAGAGGATTAAAGAAGAACGGTAATCCGAACCCTAGTTTCTTCTAATATTTTCTTTAAGTTTCTATGATTAAAACATAGCTTAATGAAGATAAGAAGTAGATGGAGTTAAGAATTATTTCATATAGTTGAAATCACGAGAAAATAAAGAAATAAGAACTAGAAGTTTAGTTTGTAAATTTCTTAAGGAAGTATAAGATTCGTAAGGATTTTGAGTGATCGGAATGAATCTTATGAACGATTAGGTGAAATAAGTAAGGAATGGTGTTTTATAACATCAAATTCCAATAAAAAGTAGAATCATAATCCAAAATATCTATTAAAATGAAGAACGCGAAGAACACAAAGAACGTTGTTCATGGACAAATTTAAAATCATGGTAGGATAATTGTTGTTGATGGACAAGTTTAAAACTATCACGTATAAGTTAGTTGCTTATTGCTTGGTTAGGAACGGTAGAAACGTTCATGAAGAACGGATTAAAACGTAGCTATAATGAAGTTATGGCAAAATTTTGTAAAAGATGAACGAGAATTAGAAAGTTAGTAAATGAAACTGAACGTGTAGGGTTTCATAAGAATGTAAGAGAACATAGAAAACGTGTGTCGTGGACTCAAGAACGAACGAGTTCCGAGTTCGGATGACCAAATTATGGACGAATGAGCGAAGAACGTTAAAAGCGTAAAAATGAATGAAGAGTGAAGATTAAGCCAATTGAATGGCATGTTAACGGATTTAGAACGAAGTTCTATGTTAGGGGTATTGGAGTACGTAAGATAAGGAAGAGAATGGCTTGGATGACCTCGTTCCGAGTAATAGCGAAGAAGTTATGAGATCGGGAAGTACGTATCTCAAACTTAATGCAAGATTTAGAAATTTTTATAGGGTTTAGGCTCAAACACAGTCATGAAGCTCTCAGCCCTTAAATCTTTATTAATTACGCCGCAAAGACGAGAGATAACAATGATTTTGGCCATGCATTTACTGCACTAAAGGAAGAGGGTGATGTAGGTCGCGCCACAGCGCGAGAGAGAGGAAGGGGCATGACGCCGCATTGTCGGTGCAGGGCAAGACCCAGTAATGAGCTTTTAAGTGCTCAATTATTGGGGGATGTGCAAGAAAGAAATATGAACATATAGTTCACCTAATGTAACACTTAATCAAGTGTTTTAAATCTTTAGTAAAGGTTGAACGAAAAGATTAAACGAGATTAAAAGACAAAGATTGTAGGTGCGGATTACGTAACCGATATTCTGGGACCGTAGTCGCAATAAACAAACATGAGGGATTGCTATGATTGTGATTCCTAAGATGTTGAGTGATGAAGGTACTGAATAACATTTTGATGTTATGTTGTAGTAATGAGAGATTAATGTAAAGCGTATAGACGCTGTGAACATAACGCAGTTGCGATGAACGATCGGTTTTAGCATACAACGTATAGTATGGCTTCGACATTAAGAAAGAATAATGAACATGGGGTTTATAGGTTAGATAACGATTGAATGCAATTAAAACCTTGAGTGAAGGTTGAATGAGAGATTAAGAGACATGCAACGTGAACACTGAATACGTAAACGATTCTCGTGAATAGTATTCGCATCAGACGAACGTTATAAGTGTACAATGATTGTATAACTTAAACTTTGACGAAGGTAGTAAGCAAGATAAGATTTATCAAGAAAACCGTAGCAAACGGTAATAAGAGTAATGAAAGTCTGAATGCAAGTCCTACACTTCGTGTATGGTTTGACCGTAAGGTAATGAAGAATGTTGATTAACCGTGAACAGTGAAGAAATTGAGTTAAAGATAATAACATATAACGTTAAGAAGCCGAGTTAATAAGTATAACTTGGACAACGTTCTGAGTTAAATGAACCGGAAGTTGTAAGATAAGAATAAGGTAACGTAAAATACTTAACGCAATAAATGCGTAAAATGAACATTGAATGATCATTCTGAGTATACAAAAGACTGTATGACTTAGACGATAAAAAATGAATCATGAGGTATGACATTTAGTTGCTAGAAAGCCATAAGGAATAAGAAGTTGGCTTAACGAACGTTAAAGTTTAATAGTTTAAATAAGTTAAGATGAGTTTAGGTTGTTGTACAATTGTAACCTTTGATAATTGACATATGGGAGCTGGGCTAAACTGTGACGACCCAGAATCCGAGGTCCCGAATCACCGCGGATTCGGTTCGATCATTCTATCACTATTACTATTATTTGAAAAAGATATAAACATAAATTATTTATACAATACATATACACATTATTCCCTAAGGTCGAGTAATCTTAACTTAATACACAATTCATAACCTATCTAATATACAATGTTATTATCATATAATACTATTACATTTCTAGTTGCACACATAAACTAAAGCTGGAACTGTCTTTAACCTTTCTTTGTATCCGACGCGTTGGTCTTAATCTGCAATGTTATATCATGATATAGCAAGGGTGAGCATAAGATTGCCCATCAAGTATAAATTTAATAATATAACGATATATCATGATTGAAAGAGTCTGAATAATAAGCTGGCTATAATTCAACAATATAATTGTGAACTAGTATGAACAAATTTATGACTGAACAAGTATTATACATGAACAAATATATCTGAACCAACTGGTAATGAAGGTGATCAGCCTTTCATACCTGACTTATACATGCAATATGTACATAGTACAATTCATGGCAACCAACAATGATTAACCCTAAGCTTATCCGAATGAAACAACTCTTAGTAGAGTTAAGTAAAAACAAACTTGCCTAAACCATTGATTATCACAACACAATTTTTAACGCTTTATCCGAAGACCTAATATTAGTAATATAGATCTCTAATATTAGAATAATATCATCACAATATAATACTACTATATATATAAACATAGAATAACCTAAACACATAACACATAACCCTATCAGTTTATAACACAAATAAGACTCAGTATGAGGTCAAACTGTTTTAGTCTGACTTGAGTTCGACAAACTTCTAACGTCCCGACGGTCTAGCCGAACAAAATTTTGAGTTTAAGTTGAATTAAACTTTGCCTTAAACTTAACAATTATCTCAGATAATTTTAATAACAGTCGAAATATTTTTCGAGCTCGTAATAATTTTTAAATAATTATTACTATTTATCTTGAATTTTTAATCATTAAAAACGTATTTAAATGAATTAAATACCACATAAATCTTTTATCATTAATATTTATTTATTATCAAATATTAATGAAATACATACGTCATAATATTATAATATACTTATAATATATCAAAGTATTTTAATACCTTAAAATCATATTTATATGATTTTTAAACAATTAAATTCATTATCCGATAATTGCTATTAATATTAAGATATTAATATTTTCATGGCAAAATATCAAAAGTTATATCTTATAACTTAAAATATTTTTATACTACTTAAATCATTTTTATATGATTTTTAAATCATTTATTCTATTTTTCCATAATTTATTTAATATATTTATTAAATAAACTAATTATCATTAATATTGATTAATTAATGAAATTCATCCTAAAATATTAAAAGTCATTAAAATAACTTAAAATATTTTTTTATACCATAATATTATTTTTCATGATTTAAAATCATTTTTAAATAATTTATTTAATATTATAATTAAATAAATTAAATACCATTTATATTCCACAAATATTAATTTTTTATGAAATATACTCAAAATAATTAAAAACTATTTTTCAGAGTTTAAAATAATTTTTCAGAATTTATTATATATTTTTAATAATTAAAAACCATTTATTTCAATTTATTTAATTAAAATAATCATTTTCAAACAATCAGAAATTAAAAATTAATAAAACCGTCGCTAAAGGGCCCTATATCGACAGACCCGTCACTATAGGTGTTCTTGAGGTGTTCTTGTGTGTTCATGTCAGTAACTAATGTGCTTGGTTTGACCAGTTTTTATTCTATGATCCTAATATTTTCTGGGCAGATAATGATATCCATAATGTAGTATAAGTGTAATACTACAACCTTAAATCATAAACTCGGTCATAACACAAAATATCACGAAGATCTAGGCTTGTGTACTACTTGTCAGAACGTTCCTGGGTTTCCCAGAAACCCAGAAGTTCGTGGTACCTCTTTCTAGCTTACTTTAATCCAGGTTCTGGTTATCACATAAGGACTATTATGGTTCCAATTTATAGTTATCATGTCATAGAACATAATTATAACAACAGATTAGTCCAACTACATCACATGTTCCAGATTCAGCTCGGTCAAAGGATGTCAGAAATCTAGTTCTTCTGGTTTTCTGGGTTTTCCTGAAATTCATCTGGACAGTTGGTCAACTCTTGTTTGACCATTGATTACTTTGACTCTGAGCACGATCCAGGCGATGTAATGGTTTGAGTATGTAGAGAGAATGTCTGGCTACAAAGATCAAACAACAGCAAAATCAGATGCGTTGAAAATCTTGTCAGACAACACCCTGGGTTCTGGGTTGCCCAAAAGCTTACTCCCGTGATTGGTCAACGCTGTTTGACCGATCATAACATGAAATCTAGACCCGATCGGACCATTATTCAAGTTGCAGATTAAAGATAACATGACATACTACAAATCTATAACATAAAACACAGAAAACATCTAACACACACGGATCTAGAGTCCCTGACATTGACTTGTCAAACAACAAATTTAGGGTTCTTGACCAGTTTTAAAAACTTAATTTTCGTGCATCTAAGTGTTATAGATCCTTGATCTATCAATCCAAATCACTAAAAGACACATTATTACATAACTTTAAATAATCAATTACAACATATAACATCAGATCGTATGATTTCTAAAAATTAGGGTTCTATACCATTTTGAGCTTTGATCTTGGATTCTAACCCTTAAATCTATTATTGGATTGCTAAAGCTTGATCATGGCTTGTTTTCTCTCACTCTCTCACTCTAAGATCCGAAAATATAGAGAGAGAAGGGACTTGGACAAAATAAAAAATAAAGAGGTCATTTCTCTCTCTTAATCTATTTATTTGATGGCATGATGCTAGGGTCTTGATGTTTTCGGCTGGTTGGCTGCATATTTAGGCCACATGGAGTTGGTGGAGTTGTTGAGCAACCCATATTTGGCTAGATTTGCAAGTTAGGTTCAATAATGCAATAAGAGTATTATAGTCATTTAGCAATTAATTTTATTTCTAAATTGGTCATTTGATGCAAACTCTTAGGGTTTAGGGTTTGGGTTAGGGTTTGAAATATTTTAGGGTTTAGGGTTTAACCCTTAACTTGCAAATTTAATTTCTAAGATTTCTGAATTTCGGTTTTAAAAATTAAAAATTAATATTTCTAAATTATAATTAGAATTTTCTAATTATATTAAAATTTCTTAATCAATATTTCAATCCATGCTAATTAGGATTAATATATCCTAATCAAAATTGCTAATTTAGCAATTAGGGTCAAAATGGTCATTAGGGTTTACAACCCACGAATTAGGGTTTTAATTAGAAAAATAATATTTCAAATTTCGAAATTAGATTTCCTATGATATTAGGGTTTTCTAATTACTATAACTTAAAAATTAGGATTAAGGTTTCCTAATTAACATTAAAAGTATTAAATTAACACTTTTGATTTCCCTAATTATAAATTAGGGTTCCTAAACCAGAAATTAGGGTTTAACAAATTTTAGGGTTTGCTAACTAATTAAGCTTTACCCTAATTAATATTATAATTAATATCACTTAAGCAATATAATAATCATTTAAGTTCCCAGATTAGGGTTTCATACATCGAATTAGGGTTTCAAATTCCCAGAACTGAAATTAGGGTTTCCAGAATCGGTTTCTAGGGTTCCTTGTTGATCGTTAGGGTTTTCTAACCGAACGTTGACGTTCTTAATATATACTTAGGGTTTGTTACAGATATCATTTATCTGGTCAACCCTTGACCCCTAATCACATATTGTACACATATACACAAAACTTAAACGCGTATTCCCTTAATCTTGAATAATTCACTTAAATCCTTCACGGAATTTTGAAATCTTCAAAATTCCTTCTTAAAAATATCAAACACATACACTTATTTTCTGTCTAGGTTCAAATTTTGAACCTTAAATCAATTAATAAATTTTTTAAAAATATTCAAAATTCTCGGGTTGTCACATTCACCCCTTCTTCTAAAAATTTTGTCCCCAAAATTTACCTTACACCATACACCATACATACACAGCATCACATGCTTCCCAATACACCACTCACAAGAGTAAAAATTTTCAAATTTTGCTGAGAAATCATATAGACTATTTGTCTATCATTTTCGCAAAGGTTTTATGGAAATTTATCCGCAAATCGTCATAACTTACAAAGACAAAGGGTGATTAGCCCGATATGTCTTGTACTGGCCAAGTACTGATTTTATCTGTTTCTCTTCGCTGCCATAGGCACAAAATTCTACCTCAGTCTTATTGAATTCCGCACCAAAACAATTTGGTTCGGAAAATTACTTTCAATGAAAAGTTTTTTATAATATTAGTCTAGCTGAATCGAATAGCGTAGACTCATATCAATAATTCAATTCAATCGAATTATTTAAGTGTAGCCAAACCCCGTTGGCAAATTAAATTATATTGAAAATATTTTTGAGAATGACGCCATGATATCGCATCTTTGTATTAACAAATTCGCTTTGAGGATGTCGTCATTGTACGACTTTAATCATAACACATCATACAATAGTGGAATAACGATTTTAGATCAAATTCACACCAAGTATTCTCAGATTTACAATCAGATCACTTTTTATCATCTCTGCACCAGGTTATATGGTACATGAGTGATAAATAAAAGATATTTTGATATTTCAAATCGTTTGCGTCTAGCTGAAATAAGTAGCATAGACTATACTTTAAACCCTTTCAAAAATGATTACGAGTCTACATATATTTTTTTTAAAGGCACATAGTGCATATTTAACTTGATGTCAAAATTTCGAAGTCTAGCATAGCTAGGATTTTATTTTTTTTAAAACTTATGTCTACACTAATAATCATTTTCTTAACAATCTATTTGTTCCTATTATCCTCAATACTCCATTTACACACAACTATACCCAGTTCGTAAAACCACATTTATGAGTCCATAAATTGCCACAATCATATGAGTTTAAGAACTTATCCTAGTCTGACCTTTGGCGTCCGTTCGCTAAGGGATTCATAAACATTTCATATAACTATGAGTTAAGAATGTCACATAAGTATGAGTTTTAAGAACTCGTACTTAACCTTATATCCTCTACCTATGACCTATCTATCTGTTATACACATGAGAAAGGAATCACCCTCTTAACATTCATATATCAAATAGTGCGACACAAACATTTCAATGATTATCATTTCCAGAACTAAGTAGTTTTTACAAGAAGTACAATTCCCCACCCACAGAAGGAATCATACAACTCAGCTGCCGACATGAATCCTCAATTGAATCCCCACCTAACACTAACACCCTTCTCAATACGAATTTCATTTAATCTGTATTCATAATCCTTTCCTGAATCTGTACCAATTCACACAACAATCTTGCTGTAAACTTTTCAATCATCAGATTGATTCTTATTCCATACTATAACCTTATCCGATCACGGGGTGATCTCATCGTATATATTACGATTCATTTCTATATCTTGATCATTTTGTTTTACGATCTCCTATCACTGTACTTTTAGTCTTTTAGACTCTATCTATTCATCACTACTGTTCGACTTTATTATCAGAGTTAGGGAACTCTGTATCTTATAACTCGCCGAGATTTGTCTTTGAATCTTACCGACCAACTAACTCTATGTGAGTTAGAGAATGAAGAGACTTTCTTCCGTTTTGGGTTTATCAGAGGCTAACCTATCTTAGGTTACTCTCGCAGCTTTTTGGCATAAAGGTTCACAAATCATCGCAATCTAGTTGATGGGAAATTAATCCGGTCTTTCAACTGGAGCTAATTTGGGTGGTGCCTTTCCTGAGCCTCGGAGAATTAGTCTTCTCACGAGTCCAGTAATCAAACACTGACAGGATAGCCTCCTGGTGGAGGGACCACACAACATACATTCATATACATCGCGTCTCACCGTATGAAAAATGATGACATGTGCGAAGCACTAATATCACAAGCAGATATGGTGCGAAGCACTAATATCATAAGCAGATATGGTGCGAAGCACTAATATCACAAGTAGTTATGGTGTGAAGCACTAAGTGCAACAAGGAAATGAATTCGTACACATTCATCAAATGTAAATTCAACATCCACACACAAGCAGATAACAGTTTTGAAAAGATTGTAATAGTGGCTTAAGTCCTCTTTACTGGAGTCCCCAGCGGAGTCGCCACCTATTGACATTGGGATTTTTAGATGTCCCTTTCCGTTACTTGTTCTTTGGTGTTCTCATTTTAGGTGAGATTTGTTTGAAAAAACAAGTGAAAAAGGTCCGACATGTATAATGTCGATGATGGACTGTTAAGAGTCGCCAGTTAGTTTTTTAAATGGTTGCACCAATACAATCGAGAAAAGGTTTGCACATTGACCCAGTGATGTGACACTGCTAAACGGGTCGGTGAAACCGAGATTCATTAGGGTCCGGGGACTTGGTTATGCGGAGGGAAGGTGTTAGGCACCCCCCGACATCCGTGTTACCATTGTGACCACCTCTTTTCAAGAAACTATTATCTGAATGTGTGTGTGTGGGTCAATGTGCTGTTATTTGGAAGTAGTGTGAGGCCTCATTTGAACCTATATACACAGGGTTTGAATTTATATAAAAATTCAATTTTAAGCAAGATATGGCAATGACGTTTTATAAAAAGAGGTTTTTTAAACCCTGATGCTCAATAGTAATTGAGACCTTTTACACTCCCATTTTATTAAGTTTTCGGCTTGATTGATTTTATTTGACAGATGTGAGGCATCCGTACGAAAATAATGTGTAAAATAATGCCGAGTTCCTCGTGGGTATGGAAACCATCTGAGGAAATTCAGACATCGCAGAATAATTTACAAAAGTCGCTACAAACCGAAAATGTCCATCACGGGAACCGAATCTAGATCCAATAGGCTGAATCTATGATCACATGATTCCTAGGCGCACAAGATACCACAATTTATATGAAAGCAGTAAGCAGGTATATATATATATATATAAAAGCTGTAAATATATATATACAAACATTATCACCAACCACAAAGCACCTCCATGGGGGATCAGAAATGTAAATAAAGTTGTTAAAAGATATCAACCGCCACGGAGGAAACTCTAGGCGCGACAAAACGTAAATGAAGTCAGAATATAATTACCAACCGCCACGAAGGAAACTCCAAAGGACGAAATGTAAATAAAGTCAGAAGCGATCAACCGCCACGAAAAGAAACTCCAGCGGGATTTAATATATATATATATATATATATATATATATATAAAAGCAATAAAAACGCACCGGATGTAAAATCTGTGCTCATCGAATGTAGAGTTCGAAATGTTCATATATATAAATGTATATATATATAAAAGCGAGTAAACGCACGAGATGTAAAATCTGTGCTCATCGAATGAGTCCCACCACACGATTATATATAAATAAATATATATATATATATATATAGCGAGATAAACGCCTGCATCAAGTTCATGCTCATCGAACAAAGTTCGACACACAATTAATATATATATATATATAAATGTGTATATATATATATATATATATATATATATATTAAAGCAAATAAACACTCCAGATCGAAGTCTAGGCTCAATCGAGGCATAACTCGATAATGTTAGTCAATATATATAAATATAATATATATATATATACAAGCTGAAACAAAACCACGGACTAAAGTCCGGGCAAATGCGCGCAACACGACTCTCAACGTGAAGAAGGGTGTGTGCAGAGATGAAGAGAAAGAATCTAAAGTGTGTGAGAAGGCTTACAGTTGACTGCCAAATAAGACTTCTATATCTTTAGAGTGGATAAACACTGGCTTTTGTTGGTACAAAAGGGCTATATATGAGCTCACATGTGTTTAAAATGAGAAAGTACACTGCATAGGGCAAGTGCAGAGCAAATTGGGCAGGGCTTCCTCGTCGTTTTCTCTTACAAAATGGGCATCCCAAGCCCTCTATTTATAGGCAATTTAGCCGTAGGTTTACCAGAGGTAACCCGGGTGGGCCGGGGTTTTCGGGTCGGGTCGTCTCGAAGTACGTGCACTCAGGCACTGTAATGTCCACTCGAACTTTAAGAAGTGCAATCCTGGCATCCGTTTGAGGTATAAATAACCTATTTCGGACCGCCGTTGTTGAGAGTTGTACGATGGCATGGGATTAGAGTTTGTACGAAGTCATTGAAGATGGGACGGTGCACTCTGGTCTTCAAGCTTCAACTTTCATCTATTACCCCGCACAATAGTCACTCGGGATTGGTTAGTCTTGTGGGACATCGTTGCATAGAGATGTTGAGATGACGTGGCATGGCATCGCGTTAGCGAGATGACGATGTTGCCCCTCACCGATGTTATCGCCGAATTGGGCTGATAAAGCAGACGCTCAGGCTTCGCTGAGATTGGCCTGCTGTAATTTGTTGAAGATCCTCATTTGTCATTTTTGAGGTGTGCATGTCTTCCCGATGTTATTGCCGAGTTGGTGCAGTGTATGTCGTTGTGAGCGCCAAGATTGAAGTTGCTCGCATTTGAAATAAGAATTTCCGGGGTTATCGCCGAAATTGCATTCCTTGGGGTTATCACCAAGGTTGGTGGCTATTCCCATGGTTGGGACTGAGACTGGATACCTCGGGGTTATCTCCGAGATTAATCGATCTTCTCTGTTGTGTGTTCCGGTATTGGATCTGCACGCCTCGGGGTTATCTCCGAGGTTGTAATTATTACTCCCATACTGGGCTCCGGGGTTGTTGCTGAGCTTTCGGTAGTATCCAGTGTGGATACGGATTGTCTTTTAGGGTTCCCTCTTAAAAGACGAATATGTCCTCCTGCAATGTTAGTGATAGGTATACAAGAAATTTCTAGTGTCTACAATGATTGAAAGAGTCTGAATAATAAGCTGGCTATAATTCAACAATATAATTGTGAACTAGTAGTAACAAATTTATGACTGAACAAGTATTATACATGAACAAATATATCTGAACCATCTGGTAATGAAGGTGATCAGCCTTTCATACCGGACTTATACATGCAATATATATAGAGTACAATTCATGGTAACCAGCAATGATTAACCATAAGCTTATCCAAATGAAACAACTCTTAGTAGAGTTAAGTAAAAACAAACTTGCATGAACCGTTGATTACCACAACATAATTTATAATGCTTTATCCGAAGACCTAATATTAGTAATATAGATCTCCAATATTAGAATAATATCATCACAATATAATACAACTATATATATAAACATAGAATAACCTAAACACATAACACATAACAATATCAGTCTATAACACACATAAGACTCAGTATCAGGTCAAACTGTTTCAGTCTGACTTGAGTTCGACAAAGTTCTAACGTCCCGACGGTCTAGCCGGACAAAATTTTGAGTTCAATTTCAATTAAACTTTGCCTAACACTTAACAATTATCTTAGATAATTTTAATAACAGTCGAAATATTTTTCGTAAGCTCGTAATAATTTTTAAATAATTATTACTATTTATCTTGAATTTTTAATCATTAAAAACGTATTTAAATGAATTAAATACCACATAAATCTTTTATCATTAATATTTATTTATTATCAAATATTAATGAAATACATGTCATAATATTATAATATACTTATAATATATCAAAGTATTTTAATACCTTAAAATCATATTTATATGATTTTTAAACAATTAAATTCATTATCCGATAATTGCTATTAATAATAAAATATTAATATTTTTATGGCAAAATATCAAAAGTTATATTTTATAACTTAAAATATTTTTATACTACTTAAATCATTTTTATATGATTTTTAAATCATTTATTCTATTTTTCCATAATTTATTTAATATATTTATTAAATAAACTAATTATCATTAATATTGATTAATTAATGAAATTCATCCTAAAATATTAAAAGTCACTAAAAATAACTTCAAATATTTTCTTATACCATAATATTATTTTTTATGATTTAAAATCATTTAAAAATAATTTATTTAATATTATAATTAAATAAATTAAATACCATTTATATTCTACAAATATTAAATATTTATGAAATATACTCAAAATAATTAAAAACTCTTTTTCAGCTTTTAAAATAATTTTTTAGAATTTATTATATATTTTTAATAATTAAAAACCATTTATTTCAATTTATTTAATTAAAATAATCATTTTCTAAAATTAGAAATTAAAATTAATAAAACGTGTTAAAGTATATCTATAGCGGCAGACGCAATCTGGTCGCTATAGGTGTTCTTAAGGTGTTCTTGAGTGTTCATGTCAGTAACTAAGGTGCTTGGTTTGACTAGTTTTTATTCTATGATCCTAATGTTTTTTGGGCAGATAATGATATCCATAATATAGTATAAGTGTCATACTACAACCTTAAATCATAAACTCGGTCATAACACAAAAACATCACGAAGATCCGGGCTTGTAAATCGCTTGTCGAAACATTCACTGGTTTCCAAGAAACCCGTAAGTTCGTAGTGTGTCTTTTCTGGCTTACTTTAATCCAGGTTCTGGTTATCACATAAGGTCTATTATGGTTCCAATTTACAGTTATCATGTCATAGAACATAATTATAACAACAGATTAGTCCAACTACATCACATGTTCCAGATTCAGCTCGGTCAAAGGATGTCAGAAATCTAGTTCTTCCGGGTTTCTTGGTTTTCAAGAAATTCATCCGGGACAGTTGGTCAACTCTTGTTTGACCATTGATTACATTGACTCTGAGCACGATTCGGGCGATGTAATGTGTGACGCCCCCAAAATAGGTATACATCACCCATTCTGAGTCGCCAAATATATGGTACAAAAATAAATACAACCTCAGTAATACAATTGTCGTGCAAAATACGACAACACATATACTGTGAGTTTGAATACAAATATAGTCTAATAGAGAGAATACAAACTCAAAAGGAGTCCTCATTACAATTATTGATACACTATTTTACAAAAATAGTGAGGACTGCTAAAACAACTTTCTAGAACCATCACTCCGTACCCCGACTAGTTCGTGCTATGTTCTCACCTCCTTAGAAGAAAAATGGAACAAAAAGGAAAAGGGTGAGCTCAACTAGCCCAGTAAAGAATATTATGACTAAGATAATATACAAAAAATTATCATTAGTCTTCAACAGGAAAAATCGATAAAATATAATGAATAACAAGTTTTAGATCAACAATCGCAATGAAACAACAATCCATTAGAAGAGTTAAGTAGAGAAAGAATTCCACTATCTTCTAAGATTTAAAAGTCCATCTTCAATATTTTATCCCTGTAAAAACAATCAATATACATCTTTAATCAAATATTCATCTTTGCACTACAGGCCAAAGATATTCATTTGTATCACCAGTTGGTCATGTTCATCTCAACACATGTTCATCTTTGCACTACGGGCCAAAGATATTCATTAGGTAATCATTCATCTTTGTACTACATGCCAAAGATATTTAGTAATATCATCATTTAGGACTGAGGATGATGAAAAATATTTTAAAGGAACGAATCTAGTGAAACAAAATAACAAATATTAGAGATTCGTATTACAGTTTATCCAAGATCAATAATACTCCATAATAACTAATTTTGAAGCAAAATTCAAGAATAAAGATCAAAACATGGATACAATCAAAGATAGTAACTATAATAGACATCTTGGACAAAAAGGAGAAAATTTTATTTTTCAGTGAATAGTGCCGTATTCATGAATAGTAACCCCGAAACAAAAAGTTCCAAATTTGATAAAAAGTTCAAACCAATATTTCAGCATAATGATATTGAAGAAAATAATATCATTTAAGAAGATATAACATCCCTTACCTCAAAATAACCATACTTCTGACTGAATTTTGGATATAGTGCTGACAGAAATTTGCACTGAATAGCAACTCTCAAAGTATCAAAATACTCACAAAAATACGCTCGATAATCTAGAGAGAAAGAAAACTTGTTTCTGGTGTGATTTTCAATTCTAACCTAAGCGTCTATTTATAGGAAAATGCTAGAACGTCAAAGGAGACTAAAATAATAAAATAATATTATTTCTTATATCAATCCTACGCATACTCACCAACCAAGACCAGCACCTCAATTCTGAAAAAAATCCCAGCAGCCCACATGTTAAAACAAAAGTGGGTCCCACCCATAATTTAATAAAAATCATTTTATTTTCCGAAACTTCAGTAATTCATAGAAAATAGCTCGTTTATCAGAAAAATACGAATTTTATGTCCATTCCACACGAAATCTAATTCTCTACAACTTTGAAGCTTTGAGTTTTTCCAAATTCCAAACATAAAATATCTGAAATCCAGAAACGGATGATTTTTAATACCTCCACACGCAAAAAAATAATCGATAAAACACCTCAAGATTAATTCCTTTATTTTTATCCACATAAAAATAAATATATCCATCATTTATATGCACATAAAATAAATATTTTCTTATCATATAAATCAATAATTAATTATTAAAAAATAATATTACAGAATCACAATTATGATAACCAAGCCGTTCCCAGGAAAGAGGGGGCTTTTCCGATAAGGATTTCTCTTCATCATGCGCAATTAGGTGACCAAACCTCTCCTTGATGTAACTTTCTAGACATTACCAATAATGTTATCTAATAATATTATTACAAATAATATGAATTATTGATCCGATAATGGAGATATCTTGTGCGTTGACAATTATTGAAACAACAATAATATAAAATATCAATATTGCAATTATTGAACCAATAAAATAAAATATCGAATAAGAATTATCGTAAATAATTATTGAGTAGTGCCTTCTTATTTACGAATCAATAATTCAACAATATTGTGCAATACCGCAGTAATGCATCGGCAAACCAAGCGTATTCATCGTATTTTAACCAATGGTATTCCAACAAATGTTAATTCGGTAACAAACTACGCCATTATTTATAAAAACTCAAATTTGTCGTTTTCTTCATCGCATCAGATATCCGTTATGGGGCCCATAAAATGGTCATACGTGCAATCAATTTAATATTCCCTACGTAAAGAATATTCCATGACCAAGCGAATATTCCCCGACAACAATGAATATTTTATAACCACTTGCTTATTTTGCAAAATTTGCACATTTCACCCATAACCAAAGCATTATATCCAATTAACACCTTATTATTCATAATAATAAATAGCGAAAAATCGATTTTATTTATAATAAGTTGGGGTCTTACAACCTCCCCTCCTTATGAAATTTCATCCTCGAAATTGACGTACGTACCTCGTTTTTCAAAAAGGTGAGGATACCTCACTTTCATTTCTGATTCCAACTCCCAGGTCATTTCTTCAATAGCATGGTTTCTCCACAAAACCTTAACTTGTGGTATAACCTTCGTGCGTAGGACATGCTCTTTCCTATCTAAGATCTTAACAGGTACCTCCTCGTACGTTAAATCTTCGGCTATCTCGTATGGTTCTAACTCAATAATGTGGTTCGTGTCTTTAACATATTTACAAAGCATAGATATGTGAAAAACATTATGAACACTAGACATGCTTGGAGGTAGTGCGAGTCTATAGGCCACATTTCCTATTCGATCAAGAATCTCAAATGGACCAACAAATATTGGATTGAGCTTTCTTCTTTTCCCAAATCTTGTAACTCCCTTCCATGGTGCAACACGTAACAATACATGATCCCCAATATTAAATTCCACGTCCTTCCGATGAAGATCCGCATAACTCTTTTGTCGATCCTATGCCGTTTGTATACGTTGTCAGATCATTTGGATCTTCTCTGTAGTCATTCATACCAATTCTGGTCCCAACAACGTTGCTTCACCCACCTCGTCCCAGCATACTGGAGAGTGACACTTTCGTCCATACAATGATTCAAATGGAGTCACGCCTATACTTGCCTGATAACTGTTGTTGTAGGAGAATTCCACCAATGGTAGGTACTTATCCCAACTCCCTTTGTAATCTAGGACACTGAGTCTTAATAGATCTTCAAGATTTTGAATAGTCCTCTCTGATTGTCCGTCCGTTTGAGGACCCACTTCCATTTCAAAATCTCAAGTGGTTGTAATGGACCCTTTGGCACTTGATGCTCCGCCTTTAGACGTTGACAAGTTAACACCTCGAGATAAACTCCCCGATCTCTCTCTTCATATTGTTCCACCAAAATATATGTAGAAGATCATGATACATTTTGGTACTCCCAGGATGGATTGCAAAAAGCGTGTTGTGTGCCTCCATCATGATTCTATGCTTCAAGTCAGAATCATTAGGAACACAAAGTCTGGAGTTGACTCGAAGTAATCCTTATTCATCGATTCTTGCTTCTGGAATAGCACCTTCTTGCACTTTCTTCTTCATACGCATCAACTCCATGTCCGTAGCTTGAGCAGCTTTAACTTTATCGATTAAAGTTGGTTACTCGTATGTTTGATATCATCACGTGGGTACTTGGAGCCTTTACCTCTATCTCCATCCTTTGCAAGTCATACAAAATGAATCTTTGTGTTAACAACATTGCACTGGTACCCGCATATTATCTTCTACTCAATGCGTCAGCTACCACGTTTGCTTTTCCAGGATGATATTGGATGGTATGGTTGTAATCTTTCAACAACTCGAGCCAACGTCGTTGCCACATATTGAGTTCTTTTTTGGTGAAGAAATATTTGAGGCTTTTATGATCTGTATAGATCTCCACTTTCTCCCCATACAGGTAGTGTCTCCAAATTTTCAACGCAAAAACGACTGCTGCCAACTCTAGATCATGAGTAGGATAATTCCTCTCATATTCTTTGAGTTGTCGCGAGGCATAGGCTATGACTTTCCCATGTTGCATGAGAACGCATCCTAACCCTTTGCCTGAAGCATCGCTGTATATAACAAATCCATCCGAACCAGATGGTATTGCCAGAACAGGTGTCGAAATGAGCCTCCTCTTGAGCTCTTGGAAACTCTTCTCGCATTTCTCGCTCCATATAAATTTTGTATCCTTCCGAGTTAACTGAGTTAACGGAGTAGCGATTCGAGAAAATCCTTCCACGAATCTCCGATAATAACCAGCTAAACCCAGAAAGCTACGCACTTCGGTCACCGACTTCGGTTGTACCCAACTTTGTACTACTTTAATCTTCGTCGGGTCAACATATACTCCATGTTTTGACACCACGTGCCCAAGGAATGCTACTTCCTCAAGCCAGAACTCGCATTTTTTAGCTTGGCATAAAGTATTTTTTCACGAAGCCTTTCAAGTATCAGCTTCAAATGGTGCTCATGATCTTCACGGCTTTTGAAATAGATGAGGATGTCATCAATAAAGACAACAACGAAATGATCCAAATATTCCTTGAATACTCGGTTCATCATATCCATGAAAGAAGCAGGAGCATTAATCAATCCAAAAGACATGACTAAGAATTCATAATGCCCGTACCGAATTCTGAAGGCAGTCTTTGGAATATCCTCAGTTTTAATCTTCAGCTGATGATATCCAGAACAAAGATCGGTCTTTGAAAAGAATTTTGCTCCTTGTAACTGGTCAAATAGGTCATCAATGCGAGGTAACGGATACCTATTCTTGATGATGACATGGTTCAATTCTTGGTAGTCAATACAAAGTCGCATACTCCCGTCTTTCTTCCTTACGAATAAAACAGGAGCACCCCAAGGAGATGTACTAGGACGAATGAAACCGATGTCTAATAATTCCTGTAGTTGGACTTTTAACTCCTGAAGTTCAATAGGGGCCATTCGATATGGGGTTTTAGAAATGGGTTTTGTACCTGGTTCAAGGTCAATAAAGAATTCAACATCACGTTCTGGGGGTAGACCGGGAAGTTCTTCAGGAAATTCATTAAAAACAAAAAATTTATTCAAATCTGACGTGTTTTTGTTTAAGTCCGTGACATGGGCTAAGAAAACTTGACATCCATTTTTCAATAAACGAATAGCTTTATGGCTTGATATGACAGTAATTGTCTTTAATGGTTTGGTTGTTTGAATTCGCATAATAGGTTGGTTAGGAATATGAAAACTAACAACCTTACGAAAAAAATCAATTTTAGCATGATGCATGGTTAACCAATCAATCCCTAAAATCACATCAAATGCAAGAATTTTCAACGAAATAAGGTCGGCAGGTAATGTGATGGTACCGACTTGAATCAAACAAGATTTATAAGTAGTGGATGTTATGAAAATTTCTCCTAACGAAGTCTCAACAGATAAGTCAAGGTCTAATTTCTCCGGAGTCAAGTTTAAACGTTGAGCACAGGCAGGAGAGATAAAAGAATGGGTAGAACCGGTATCTAGTAAGGTATAAACTTCGTAAGAGTTTATTACTAGCTTACCCATGATCACCTCGTTTGGGTTCCTCGTATTTTGTGCAGTCACGACAAACGCCCTTCCAGGAACCACCGACTTTGACTTGTCCGGGACACCCTTTGGAGTCACCATCCCCGTTGAACTTGGTTTCCCAACTAGACAATTTCTAGATATATGACCTTCCTTTCCATAGTTATAACACACCTTGGATTGTTGTGGGTAGTTTGGGCTGATGTGTCCCTCTTTCCCGCATTTGTAACAAACGACCGGTGCTCGTTCTCCTCCCCTAGAAACAGTTGATGTTTGTGATGACGTCTTCACGTTATCATTGTTTTACCTTCTCTTCTTAAAATCTCCTCCCGACTCGCTCCTTCTATTATCACGACCACGATTACCACCAGAGTGGTTACCGCTTTTGTCCGAATGCTTTCCTCCTTGTCCCTCGATTGCACATACTCATTATCTCACTATAATAATTGAGCCATGTTTACAACATCTGAATATAAAGAAAATTTATGAGATATAAGATATTGTCGAATCTCGGGCTTTAGACCTCTCAGAAACATCCTCGTCATTCGTTCCCCATTTTCGACTAAAATGAGGTGCAAACCTGGATAACTCTGCAAACTTCGCCTCGTACTGGGACACCATCATGTTGTTTTGTTTTAGTCTGATAAACTCCACCGCCTTCATATGACGAATACTTTCAGGAAAGTACTTGCCATTAAATAGTTTTTAAAAGCGTTTTCCAAGACATGTTGAAAAGCGGCAGTGGGTACCTTTCCTGACTCCCACCAAGAGTCTGCCTTCACCATGGGAACATAAAGGTGGCAAATGGAACCTTCTGCTCTCCGCATCCCAAGACATCGAATATCTTAGTAATTTGTTTAACCCACGCTTCCGCCTGATCGGATCTCGCTTTCCAATAAATTCTGGTGGTCCTAACTCCTTGAATCGCTTGGTTGTGACAAGCCGCGCATTGCTATCATTTCCACCCGTATTTTGTGCACGAGTCTCCCTCGTCTGATTTTGCATGAACTGCAAAAAACTTCTGAACATCCCATCATTCATCATTTGTTCGGTAGTGTTGTTTACATGAAGAATATTTCTTTCCTGTTGTACGTTCTCCTAGTTTGTGACTAAAGGTTGTTCCACAGTCTCATACACTCCATTGTTAACGTTCTCGTGACCCATTCTTAAATCTTGCGCCATAAAACAAGGGTTAATTAAACAAATTAAAATATCACATAATATCCCTATATTATGAATGAGCCAACAAATAAGCTTAGATAGGACACACTAGCGAAGGATTTACTCATCTCTCCTCCTAATTCTATTCCCCGATCTCCGCCAGAGACCATATCCCTAAGCTCTGATACCAACTGTGACGCCCCCAAAATAGGTATACATCACCCATTCTAAGTCGCCAAATATATGGTACAAAAATAAATACAACCTTAGTAATACAATTGTCGTGCAAAATACGACAACACATATACTGTGAGTTTGAATACAAATATAGTCTAACAGAGAGTATACAAACTCAAAAGGAGTCCTCATTACAATTATTGATACACTATTTTACAAAAATAGTGAGGACTGCTAAAACAATTTTCTATAACCATCACTCCGTACCCCGACTAGTTCCTGCTATGTTCTCACCTCCTGAGAAGAAAAATGGAACAAAAAGGAAAAGGGTGAGCTCAACTAGCCCAGTAAAGAATATTATGACTAAGATAATATACAACAAATTATCATTAGTCTTCAACAGGGAAAAATCTGATAAAATATAATAGACAACAAGTTTTAGATCAACAATCTGCAATGAAACAACAATCCATTAGAAGAGTCAAGTAGAGAAAGAATTCCACTATCTTCTAAGATTTAAAAGTCCATCATCAATATTTTATCCCTGTAGCAACAATCAATATACATCTTTAATCAAATATTCATCTTTGCACTACAGGCCACAGATATTCATTTGTATCACCAGTTGGTCAGATTCATCTCAACACCTGTTCATCTTTGCACTACGGGCCAAAGATATTCATTAGGTAATCATTCATCTTTGCACTATAAGCCAAAGATATTCTGTAATATCATCATTTAGGACTGAGGATGATGAAAAATATTTTAAAGGAACGAATCCAGTGAAACAAAATAACAAAAATTAGAGATTCGTATTACAGTTTATCCAAGATCAATAATACTCCATAATAACTGATTTTGAAGCAAAATTCAAGAATAAAGATCAAAACATGGATACAATCAAAGATAGTAACCATAATAGACATCTTGGACAAAAAGGAGAAAATTTAATTTTTCGGTGAATAGTGTCGTATACGTGAATAGTAACTCAGACACAAAAAGTTCCAAATTTGATAAAAAGTTCAAACCAATATTTCAGCATAATGATATTGAAGAAAATAATATCATTTAAAAATAAATAACATCCCTTATTTCAAAATAACTGTACTTCTGACTGAATTTCGGATATAGTGCTGATAGAAACTTGCACTAAATAGCAACTCTCAACGTATGAAAATACTCAAAAAATACGCTTGATAATCTAGAGAGAAAGAAAATTTATTTCTGGTGTGATTTTCAATTCTAACCAAAGCGTATATTTAAAGGAAAATGCTAGAACGCCAAAGGAGACTAAAATAATAAAATAATATTATTTCTTATATCAATCCTATGCATACTCACCAACCAAGACCAGCACCTCAATTCTGAAAAAAAAAATCCCAGCAGCCCACATGTTAAAACAAAAGTGGGTCCCACCTATAATTTAATAAAAATTATTTTATTTTCCGAAACTTCAGTAATTCATAGAAAATAGCTCGTTTATCAGAAAAATACGAAACTTATGTCCATTCCACACGAAATCGAATTCTCTACAACTTTGTAGCTTTGAGTTTTTCTAAATTTCAAACATAAAATATCCGAAATCCATAAAAGGATGATTTTTAATACCTCCACACCGACAAAATACTGATAAAACATCTCAGCATTAATTCCTTCATTTTTATCCACATAAAAATAAATATATCCATCATTTATATCCACATAAAATAAATATTTTCTTATCATATAAATCAATAATAAATTATTCACAAATAATATTACAAAATCACAATTATGACAACCAGGCCGTTCCCAGTAAAGAGGGGGCTTTCCGATAAGGATTTCTCCTTACTGGCGCGCAATTAGGTGACCAAACCTCTCATTCACAGAACTTTCTAGACATTGCCAATAATCTTATTTAATAATATTATTCAAAATAATATGAATTATTGATCTGATAATGGAGATACTGTGCAGTGACAATTAATGAAACAACAATAATACAAAATATCAACGCAGGAATTATTGAACCAATAAAATAAAATATTGAACAGTAATTAATGTAACAATTATTGAGTAGTGCCTTCTTACGTACGAATCAATAATTCAACAATCTTGTCCCAATACCGTGTGCTATCTCTTGTCCACGCCAGACATCGTATTTTAACCAATCGGTATTCCAACAGTGTTAACGGTAACAACTACGTCGTTATTTGTAAAAACTCAAATTTGTCATTTTCTTCATCCGACCGTTATTCGTTATGGGGCAATCGTACGAATATTCCACGACATAAAGAATATTTCACGACCAAGTGAATATTCCCCGACAACAATGAATATTTTATAACCACTTGCTTATTTTGCAAAATTTGCACATTTCACCCATAACCAAAGCATTATATCCAATTAACACCTTATTATTAACAATAATAAATAGCTGAAATTCGATTTTATTTATAATAAGTTGGGGTCTTACATAATGGTTTGAGTATGTAGAGAGAATGTCTGACTACAAAGATCAAACAATAACCTGACCAAAATATAAAACAACAAAGAAAATCATATCGTTGAAAATCTTGTCGAACAACAAAATTTGGGTTCTGGTTGCCCGAAAGCTTACTCCGTGTTCGATTGGCCAACACTGTTTGACCGATCATAACATATGAAATCTAGACCCGATCGGACCATTATTCAAGTTGCGATTAAAGATAACATGGCATACTACAAATCTATAACATAAAACACAGAAAACATCTAACACACACGGATCTAGAGTCCCTGACATTGGCTTGTCAGACAACAAATTTAGGGTTCTTGATCAGTTTTAAAAACTTTATTTTCGTGCATCTAAGTGTTATAGATCCTTGATCTATCAACCCAGATCACTAAAAGACACATTATTACATAACTTTAAACAATCAATTACAACATATAACATCAGATCGTATGATTTCTAAAAATAGGGTTCTATACCATTTTGAGCTTTGATCTTGGATTCTGACCCTTGAATCTATTATTGGATTGCTAGAGCTTGATCATGGCTTGTTTTCTCACACTCTTTCACTCTAAGATCCGAAAATATAGAGAGAGAAGAGACTTGGACAAAATGAAAAATAAAGAGATCATTTCTCTCTTAATCTATTTATTTGATGGTATGATGCTAGGGTCTTGATGATTTCGGTTGGTTGGATGCATATTTAGGCCACATGGAGTTGGTGGAGTTGTTGAGCAACCCATATTTGGCTAGATTTGCAAGTTAGGCTCAATAATGCAATAAGGGTATTATAGTCATTTAGCAATTAATTTTATTTCTAAATTGGTCATTTGATGCAAATCCTTAGGGTTTAGGGTTTGGGTTAGGGTTTAAGGTTTGAAATATTTTATGGTTTAGGGTTTAACCCTTAACTTGCACATTTAATTTCTAAGATTTCTGAATTTCGGTTTTAAAAATTAAAAATTAATATTTCTAAATTATAATTAGAATTTTCTAATTATATTAAAATTTCTTAATCAATACGTCAATCTTTGCTAATTAGGATTTATATATCCTAATCAAAATTACTAATTTTGCAATTAGGGTCAAAATGGTCATTAGGGTTTACAACCTACGAATTAGGGTTTTAATTAGAAAAATAATATTTCAAATTTTGAAATTAGATTTCCTATGAGATTAGGGTTTTCTAATTACTATAACTTGAAAATTAGGATTAAGGTTTCCTAATTAACATTAAAAGTATTAAATTAACACTTAGGTTTTCCCTAATTATAAATTAGGGTTCCTAAACCAGAAATTAGGGTTTAACAAATTTTAGGGTTTGCTAACTAATTAAGCTTTACTCTAATTAATATTATAATTAATAGCACTTAAGCAATATAATAATCATTTAAGTTCCAAGATTAGGGTTTCATACATCGAATTAGGGTTTCGAATTTTCGGAACTGAAATTAAGGGTTCCAGAACCGGTTTGTAGGGTTCCTTGTTAATCGCTAGGGTTTTCTAACGTAACGCTTCGTTCTTAATATATACTTAGGTTTTATTACAGGATATCGTATCCGGTCAACCTCGACCCTTAACCACATGATGTACACATATACACGTAACATAAACGCATATTCCCTTAATCCTGAATAATTCACTTAAATCCTTCACGAAATTTTGAAATCCTCAAAATTCCTTCTTAAAATATCAAACGATACACTTATTTTCCGCTCAGGTTCAAATTTTGAACCTTAAATCATTTAATAAAATTTTTAAAAATATTCAAAATTCTCGGGTTGTCACATAAACAATTCCTTGAGAGAGCAAAGGTATATAAGAAATCAGGCAACCGATCTAACTCACTCATTTGTGTGGGCGTGTAGATGATACGGGTACTTGTTTGTTGTTTGTTTGTGGGAAACCACTCAGAGTACCATGTGGACTACTAGCAGAGACGCGATGTGTGCCGAGTCCTAGAAAAGTTATAAGAAGAAGATAAGAATGTAAATCATCAAAGATGGTGAATGTTTGAGTAAGACATCTCCGTATGTCATGAATCCGTAAACCGGTAGTAAAGGAAGAATGTAAATCATCAAAGATATGAATGCTAGTTTCTTAAACTTCTCAGATGTTGAACTTGAGAAGTCTTTCTATGTGCATATGTGCGATATATGTACAAGGTGGTAATATGTATGAGGCCTTGTGCCACAATTTGAACACTTCGGTGTTTCCTTGAGATGAACTGTTCTGTGATTGAACTGTTCAATATGAGTATGTTCTATTTATACATGAACCGTTATTGTTAAGTCTGTGTTAATAATTCTAGCCAGACAGGATATGTATAGAAAAAGGTAGAAGAATGAAAGTAGTGTAAAGAGTATGTCATGAATGTTTTAAGATTTATAAATAGTGGATGTTATGAAAATTTCTCCTAACGAAGTCTCAACAGAAAAGTCAAGGTCTAATTTCTCCGGAGTCAAGTTTAAACGTTGAGCACAGGCAGGAGAGATAAAAGAATGGGTAGAACCGGTATCTAGTAAGGTATAAACTTCGTAAGAGTTTATGACTAGCTTACCCATGATCACCTCGTTTGGGTTCCTCGCATTTTGTGCAGTCACGACAAACGCCCTTCCAGGAACCACCGACTTTGACTTGTCCGGGACACCCTTTGGAGTCACCATCCCCGTTGAACTTGGTTTCCCAACTAGACAATTTCTAGATATATGACCTTCCTTTCCACAGTTATAACACACCTTGGATTGTTGTGGGTAGTTTGGGCTGATGTGTCCCTCTTTCCCGCATTTGTAACAAACGACCGGTGCTCGTTCTCCTCCCCTAGAAACAGTTGATGTTTTTGATGACGTCTTCACGTTATCATTGTTTTACCTTCTCTTCTTAAAATCTCCTCCCGACTCGCTCCTTCTATTATCACGACCACGATTACCACCAGAGTGGTTACCGCTTTTGTCCGAATGCTTTCCTCCTTGTCCCTCGATTGCACATACTCATTATCTCACTATAATAATTGAGCCATGTTTACAACATCTGAATATAAAGAAAATATATGAGATATAAGATATTGTCGAATCTCGGGCTTTAGACCTCTTAGAAACATCCTCGTCATTCGTTCCTCATTTTCGACTAAAATGAGGTGCAAACTTGGATAACTCTGCAAACTTCGCCTCGTACTGGGACACCATCATGTTGTTTTGTTTTAGTCTGATAAACTCCACCGCCTTTATATGACGAATACTTTCAGGAAAGTACTTGCCATTAAATAGTTTTTTAAACGTTTTCCAAGACATGTTGAGTGCGGCAGGCTGGGTACCCTTCATAGACTCCCACCAGTAGTCTGCCTCACCGCGGAACATAAAGGTGGCAAATGGAACCTTCTGTTCCTCCGTGCATCCCAAGACATCGAATATCTTAGTAATTTGTTTAACCCACGTTTCCGCCTTGATCGGATCTGGCTTTCCAATAAATTCTGGTGGTCCCAACTCCTTGAACTGCTTGGCTGTGACAAGCCGCGCATTGCTATCATTTCCACCCGTATTTTGTGCACGAGTCTCCCTCGTCTGATTTTGCATGAACTGCAAAAAACTTCTGAACATCCCATCATTCATCATTTGTTCGGTAGTGTTGTTTACATGAAGAATATTTCCTTCCTGTTGTACGTTCTCCTAGTTTGTGACTAAAGGTTGTTCCACAGTCTCATACACTCCATTGTTAACGTTCTCAGCAGCCATTCTTAAATACTGCCATAAAACAAGGGTTAATTAAACAAATTAAAATATCACATAATATCCCTATATTATGACCGACCAACAAATAAGCTTAGATAGGACACACTAGCGAAGGATTTACTCATCTCTCCCCTCCTAATTCTATTCCCCGATCTCCGCCAAAGACCATATCCCTAAGCTCTGATACCAACTGTGACGCCCCCAAAATAGGTATACATCACCCATTCTAAGTCGCCAAATATATGGTACAAAAACAAATACAACCTTAGTAATACAATTGTCGTGCAAAATACGACAACACATATACTGTGAGTTTGAATACAAATATAGTCTAACAGAGAGTATACAAACTCAAAAGGAGTCCTCATTACAATTATTGATACACTATTTTACAAAAATAGTGAGGAGGACGCTAAAACAACTTTCTAGAACCATCACTCCGCACCCAGGCTTAGTTCTGCTATGTTCTCACCTCCCGAGAAGAAAAATGGAACAAAAAGGAAAAGGGTGAGCTCAACTAGCCCAGTAAAGAATATTATGACTAATATAATATACAACAAATTATCATTAGTCTTCAACGGGAAAAATCGATAAAATATAATAGACAACAAGTTTTAGATCAACAACTGCAGCAAGGGAAACAACAATCCATTAGAAGAGTCAAGTAGAGAAAGAATTCCACTATCTTCTAAGATTTAAAAGTCCATCATCAATATTTTATCCCTGTAAAAACAATCAATATACATCTTTAATCAAATATTCATCTTTGCACTACAGGCCACAGATATTCATTTGTATCACCAGTTGGTCATATTCATCTCAACACCTGTTCATCTTTGGACTACGGGCCAAAGATATTCATTAGGTAATCATTCATCTTTGCACTATAGGCCAAAGACATTCAGTAATATCATCATTTAGGACTGAGGATGATGAAAAATATTTTAAAGGAACGAATCCAGTGAAACAAAATAACAAAAATTAGAGATTCGTATTACAGTTTATCCAAGATCAATAATACTCCATAATAACTGATTTTGAAGCAAAATTCAAGAATAAAGATCAAAACATGGATACAATCAAAGATAGTAACCATAATAGACATCTTGGACAAAAAGGAGAAAATTTAATTTTTCGTGAATAGTGTTGTATACGTGAATAAGAACTCCAGACACAAAAAGTTCCAAATTTGATAAAAAGTTCAAACCAATATTTCAGCATAATGATATTGAAGAAAATAATATCATTTAAAAATAAATAACATCCCTTATTTTAAAATAACCGTACTTCTGACTAAATTTCGGATATAGTGCTGATAGAAACTTGCACTGAATAACAACTCTCAAAGTATGAAAATATTCAAAAAATACGCTTGATAATCTAGAGAGAAAGAAAATTTGTTTCTGGTGTGATTTTCAATTCTAACCAAAGCGTATATTTAAAGGAAAATGCTAGAACGCCAAAGGAGACTAAAATAATAAAATAATATTATTTCTTATATCAATCCTATGCATACTCACCAACCAAGACCAGCACCTCAATTCTGAAAAAAAAATCCCAGCAGCCCATATGTTAAAACAAAAGTGGGTCCCACCTATAATTTAATAAAAATTATTTTATTTTCCGAAACTTCAGTAATTCATAGAAAATAGCTCGTTTATCAAAAAAATACGAAACTTATGTCCATTCCACACGAAATCGAATTCTCTACAACTTTGTAGCTTTGAGTTTTTCCAAATTTCAAACATAAAATATCCAAAATCCATAAACGGATGATTTTTAATACCTCCACACCGAGAAAATACTGATAAAACATCTCAGCATTAATTCCTTCATTTTTATCCACATAAAAATAAATATATCCATCATTTATATCCACATAAAATAAATATTTTCTTATCATATAAATCAATAATTAATTATTCACAAATAATATTACAAAATCACAATTATGACAACCAGGCCGTTCCCAAGAAAGAGGGGGCTTTCCGATAAGGATTTCTCCTTACTGGCGCGCAATTAGGTGACCAAACCTCTCATTCACAGAACTTTCTAGACATTGCCAATAATCTTATTTAATAATATTATTCAAAATAATATGAATTATTGATCCGATAATGGAGATATCGCAGCGGTGACAATTATTGAAACAACAATAATACAAAATATCAACGCAGGAATTATTGAACCAATAAAATAAAATATTGAGCGAAAGAATTAATGTAACAATTATTGAGTAGTGCCTTCTTACGCATTTAATCAATAATTCAATAATCTTGTCTTACCTGGTGTAACTCTTGTGCAACCACAGCAGATTCTCGTATTTTAACCACCGGGTATTCCAACAATGTTAATTCAGAATAACTACGTCGTTATTTGTAAAAACTCAAATTTGTCATTTTCTTCATCCGATCGATTATCCGTTATGGGAAATCGTATTTAATATTCCACAGACGAAAAGAATATTTCACGACCAAGTGAATATTCCCCGACAACAATGAATATTTTATAACCACTTGCTTATTTTGCAAAATTTGCACATTTCACCCATAACCAAAGCATTATATCCAATTAACACCTTATTATTAACAATAATAAATAGCTGAAATTCGATTTTATTTATAATAAGTTGGGGTCTTACATAATGGTTTGAGTATGTAGAGAGAATGTCTGACTACAAAGATCAAACAATAACCTGACCAAAATATAAAACAACAGCAAAATCATATGCGTTGAAAATCTTGTCAGACAACAAGCTGGGTTCTGGGTTGCCCAAAAGCTTACTCCCGTGATCGGTCAACACTGTTTGACCGATCATAACATGAAATCTAGACCCGATCGGACCATTATTCAAGTTGCAGATTAAAGATAACATGGCATACTACAAATCTATAACATAAAACACAGAAAACATCTAACACACACGGATCTAGAGTCCCTGACATTGGCTTGTCAGATAACAAATTTAGGGTTCTTGATCAGTTTTAAAAACTTTATTTTCGTGCATCTAAGTGTTATAGATCCTTGATCTATCAACCCAGATCACTAAAAGACACATTATTACATAACTTTAAACAATCAATTACAACATATAACATCAGATCGTATGATTTGTAAAAATAAGGTTCTATACCATTTTGAGCTTTGATCTTGGATTCTGACCCTTCAATCTATTATTGGATTGCTAGAGCTTGATCATGGCTTGTTTTCTCACACTCTTTCACTCTAAGATCCGAAAATATAGAGAGAGAAGAGACTTGGACAAAATAAAAAATAAAGAGATCATTTCTCTCTTAATCTATTTATTTGATGGCATTATGCTAGGGTCTTGATGATTTCGGTTGGTTGGATGCATATTTAGGCCACATGGAGTTGGTGGAGTTGTTGAGCAACCCATATTTGGCTAGATTTGCAAGTTAGGCTCAATAATGCAATAAGGGTATTATAGTCATTTAGCAATTAATTTTATTTCTAAATTGGTCATTTGATACAAATCCTTAGGGTTTAGGGTTTGGGTTAGGGTTTAAGGTTTGAAATATTTTATGGTTTAGGATTTAACCCTTAACTTGCACATTTAATTTCTAAGATTTCTGAATTTCGGTTTTAAAAATTAAAAATTAATATTTCTAAATTATAATTAGAATTTTCTAATTATATTAAAATTTCTTAATCAATATGTCAATCTTTGCTAATTAGGATTTATATATCCTAATCAAAATTTCTAATTTTGCAATTAGGGTTAAAATGGTCATTAGGGTTTACAACCTACGAATTAGGGTTTTAATTAGAAAAATAATATTTCAAATTTTGAAATTAGATTTCCTATGAGATTAGGGTTTTCTAATTACTATAACTTGAAAATTAGGATTAAGGTTTCCTAATTAACATTAAAAGTATTAAATTAACACTTAGGTTTTTCCTAATTATAAATTAGGGTTCCTAAACCAGAAATTAGGGTTTAACAAATTTTAGGGTTTGCTAACTAATTAAGCTTTACTCTAATTAATATTATAATTAATATTACTTAAGCAATATAATAATCATTTAAGTTCCAAGATTAGGGTTTCATACATCGAATTAGGGTTTCGAATTTCCAGAACTGAAATTAAGGGTTCCAGAACCGGTTTATAGGGTTCCTTGTTAATCGCTAGGGTTTTCTAACAGAACGTTTACGTTCTTAATATATACTTAGGGTTTGTTACAAATATCGTGTATCTGGTCAACCCTTGACCCTTAACCACATGATGTACACATATACACAGAACATAAACGCGTATTCCCTTAATCCTGAATAATTCACTTAAATCCTTCACAGAATTTTGAAATCCTCAAAATTCCTTCTTAAAAATATCAAACGCATACACTTATTTTCTGTCTAGGTTCAAATTTTGAACCTTAAATCAATTAATAAAATTTTTAAAAATATTCAAAATTCTCGGGTTGTCACATAAACAATTCCTTCAGAGAGCAAAGGTATATAAGAAACTGGCAACCGATCTAACTCACTGTTGTGGGCAGTGTAGATGATACGGGTACTTGTTTGTTGTTTGTTTGTGGGAAACCACTCAGAGTACCATATGGACTACTAGCAGAGACACGATGTGTGCCGAGTCCTAGAAAAGTTATAAGAAGAAGATAAGAATGTAAATCATCAAAGATGATGAATGTTTGAGTAAGACATCTCCGTATGTCATGAAGCTGTAAACCGGTAGTAAAGGAAGAATGTAAATCATCAAAGTTATGAATGCTAGTTTCTTAAACTTCTCAGATGTTGAACTTGAGAAGTCTTTCTATGTGCATATGTGCGATATATGTACAAGGTGGTAATATGTATGAGGCCTTGTGCCACAATTTGAACACTTCGGTGTTTCCTTGAGATGAACTGTTCTGTGATTGAACTGTTCAATATGAGTATGTTCTATTTATACATGAACCGTTATTGTTAAGTCTGTGTTAATAATTCTAGCCAGACAGGATATGTATAGAAAAAGGTAGAAGAATGAAAGTAGTGTAAAGAGTATGTCATGAATGTTTTAAGATGATAGGAATCGAGACTATTCCTATTATTCAAGCTACTTCATAACCTTTGTTCGGTTATCGAAGTTCCGAAGAATGTTTAAACTCTTGAAGTTGTTTGTTCAACTGTTATGACTTGCTGGGAAATTGAATGCTCACATTTGCTTTAAATGAAAAACATTTTAACTGTACGATGTTAGAAAGTGTTAGGTTTGTAATATTCAAGAACGCAATCAAATTGCATAAAAGTGCGGAAACGTGTAAAAAATCAGAGTTTAAAATTTTACAAACCATATACCCGGATCACCCTTTATGCATAATTATTAATTAAACGAAAAGATAAAGAATAAAATCATACCCTTGAAGATCGAGCTTCCTCAGGTACAAGTTCACCTCCAAATCCTTTCGCGTTCAACTTGAATCTACCGGGGTTTTGTTCCTTCCTTTGATCAACGTTAGCCACCCATATTTTTGGCCTCTAGAGGTCATCCACCAAGGAAAAATAAAGATTCAAGAAGAAGGGGTATTGGCTCAACCCTAGTTTTCTATCTCTATAAAAAGGGCGTACTCTCCAACAAATTGGAATTATTACGTACTTGTAAAAGTCAACAACCACATCACCCATAATAAGACTCCTCTTATTTATAGATGTGGGTAACCCACCTTAACAATTAAGGGATTGGGTTTTATTTAATTAATTAAATTATTTTAATTAATTAAGCTCCCTAATCTTATTAGGGATAATTAATTAAACTCCTTTAACTAATTTTCCTTCCTAATCCAATTAGGAATAAATGAGAGTACTTATATTAAATTAATTCCTAAACTCTTTTAGAAATTAAAATAATAATAATTGTAATAATATTAATAAGACTCCTCTTATTAATTTATATTTAATATTTCTAAAATATTAAATAATAAATATTAAGCTATTTAATTTATTCTATCACCATAGATTAAATTAAATATACATAACATATTATTACGATTATGCCATTAACTTCTTAAATAATTATTCTTCCTTTTATGGTGTGACCCTTTAGGTTCTCCATATTAAACCGGTTGTGAATAAATCAATTAGAACAATTCTAATCTTATTTAAATAAATAAATTAAACAATTAATTTATTTAAATAAATAATATTTATTCTACAATAGGGATAAGCCTCCCTAGCGATCAACGACTTTCCAGATAATATAGATTTCAACATTAATCATTAAAGAACCTTTGAGTAAATAGTTACCGTACAATTCAATCTTTCCACCATACAATGTCCCAATTAAATATAAGACATGAAATTACTGTCAAGTCTTATTTTATTTAATTATATGTATTTCGATCCTTAAATGCACAACTCCAAATAATGCAAATTAGAAACTCCTTTCTAATTTCATTCTGCCTTGGCCAAGGACTACTGGGTTGTCATTTATCGAATCACATAGGACATTTCTCTTCTTTTATTAGAAGTGGTAGATTCTTTATTGATCAAACATTATCTCCATGTACAACTTATTATACCCAAGCATACCCTTTGATATACCCTAAGGGTCTTAAGGAATAAGTCAAAGTATAATTCATCATACATAAGATACTGTGATGACCTCAAGTCCAAGGATCACTTGTACTACTATCACTACAGGAATTCCTATTGACAGGCAAGTAAAACTCCATTAGGTATTCCTTAGCGAGCCACGTTCAGTGAACTTATTCTCTAATAAGCACCTACATACTTGCTTTAGTGTCTCCACACAAATGATCATGAGATCAATCATCCTCATCTAATGAGCAAGCAACGTATGTACCAATCTATCCGGATTCACTAATCCCCAATTTAGTAATCCAATGATTGGGAACTATTTTAGTTTTAAGCTTTCTAAGAATTTAGATCTCATTAGAATGATCATCATCATTATTCTAAAAGCATTTCTTAAAACTATGGGTTTATCACATATTATAAAATAGCATCATGTAGATAATTAAAAGCCTTTAATAAATTAATACTTTTTATTAATAAATGAATAAGATTGTTACAAAGTATATGCTTTATCATCAAACATAATTGGCTTGTGTGCATACTACTTTCAATCTCCCACTTGCACTATAGCCAATCGCCATTGTATCTTATACTCTTCTTCTCTAAGTGACAATTATCCTGCTGTTGGATAAGCTTTAGTTAATGGATATGTAATGTTGTTCATGAGAGTCCACTATCTCTATAGTGATTTCCCATCTTTCAATGATTCTAATAATCAAATGAAAGTGCCACAACACATGTTTAGATCCAAGATGAGACTTAGGAACTATTCCTAGTTCTGTAATGAACTTTTAATCCAAACAATCAACTTGCAGCTTCATTTATAGCTATATACTTTGTCTTTGTCACTAAACCAAAGAACTCTTTCTTTGTTTGGAACCTTTCCAATTCAACGCACCTTTGCTCAAGATAACGCTTTACATTAAAGTGGATTTTTCTGTCATCTTGGTTTGTCTGAAAAACTTGAGTCTGTTAAGCCCTCTAGTTTTAATTTAGACCCACCATGAATATGATCACATCCTTAGTGTCGGTTAAGCACTTTAAGATGTTTTTCACCGACTCATAATGAACTTCTCGAATTACGACCGATCAACATCGGTCTCGTACATTTCATTGCATACATGATTGTCACTCATGCGACCTCTCTTTTCAGGAGTCTGCGGGGACTATTAAGAGAGATACACTCCATAGCTCATCGACATGAGACATCTCTTGGAGTTTGCCATGCTAAACAACTTTAGCATCAAATGAATATACGTTCCTTGGGTTAAGTCGAGCATCCTCTTATATCTATCTATATAGATTTTATCCCCAATTAAGATACTCGTCCCAAACCATTCATGGAGGAATGTTTAGACAACTTTATCATTATTGATTATAGCATTAGTATGTCATTCCTTATCCGTAGTATATCAACATATAATATTAGGAATGTCACGACGCTCCCATTGACCCTTTTGTACACACTAGAACTCTTACCTCATCGTATGTAACTCTGGATCATCATCTTCTATGATGCGTACCTCATCATCATCATCTATGATGAATCCATACCTCCTAGGTATCTTCGGTACTATTCCAGATTTACGATTCGGTTGTGGTACAATAGGTCTATCTATAGGTTCCTCTTATTTGACTTATAGTGTTTTGTGGTTCTTGAACTCTTCAAGATCTATTATCCTCCCACTAGCCCTTTCAATGATAAACACCTTTATCTTAGAAGGTAGTGTGTTTTGCAACAAACACCTTTTGCTAAGTAGGATTATAGAGCATATACCCTAAACTTACTTTAGGATGTCCCATAAATCTTCACTTGTCAAATCTTGTCCCAAGCTTATCCTTTTGAAACCTTTTTCACATAAGTTGGACAACCCCTTATCTTAACATACTTAAGATTAGGAATCCTCCCTGTCCATAACTTTTATGGAGTCTTGGGGCCGAATTTTGAGGTTACCATTTTCGTAGATATGCAGCCATTTCTAGGACATTATCTCAGAAGGATACTGGAATGTCAGTAAAATCATTATGGACCGCACCATGTCCAACAAGGTACGATTTTTCATTCAGATACATCAATCAATTATTGCATATCAGGATGTGTCCATTATGAGAAAACTATTTGAGATGATCTAGAAACTTATTGCACAATTATTTATTCCTTGATCTAATCAAAGAATCTTAATACTTTGCCAATTTGTTTCACTTCTGAATTCTTTGAACCTTTCAAATAATTCACACTTGTATTTTAGCAAATACACACATTCAACTCTTTGAATGATCATCTCCTTTTCTTATACTAATTTGTTCAATATGCAAAATTATTTTCATGTAAGTCAAGTATACAAAATTTATTAAGTAATATTCCAATTCTATACAAAACATTATTATTATAAATAGAACAACAATTGTTCTTAATTATAATACCAAAGATTTTATTGTCCAACAATAAAATGGAAATAATATTTTTAACAAGAACTGGGAATACAATAACAATTTTTTAATTTAAAGATTTGCCCGTAGGCATTGTTAAACTATAAGTTTCTATGGCTAATATGGCAACCTTAGCTACATTTCCCGCACATAGGATTACTTATATTTGTTTAGCTTTCTACTTCTGTTTGGTCCCTTCATAAATCTATATTTATGATAACCAAAGTCGGTATCCAATACCCAAGTAGAACCTTGACTTAAAGAAAAATTTATTTTAAATTATGAACAAAATTGTATTTGTAACCCAAACTTCACTAAGCTTCTTTGGTTAGCCTCTGCAAGATGCTTCTCGCAGTTTCTTTCCAGTGTCCAGGCTTATTGCAGTGGAAGCAAACTCATTTGCTATCCGTATCAATATTATTCTTATTATCCTTTGTTTATGCCTTTCTATTTACCTTCTTTGAATCGTTCTTCTTTTCAAAAGATCCTTTGGCCCCTACCAGTAAGACTTGATCTTTCTTGGTTGAAAAGTGACTTTCAACATTTTTCATTATGTTAAGCAAATCAGCGAGGCTGATATCTAGCTTGTTTATATGAAAATTTCACAACAATTAATGAAAGGAGTCCGGAGTGAGTGCAAGATCAAATCTTGGCTCAACTCTCCATCCATGGCAAAACCCATTGTCCTAATTGATCAATCAAATTGATTATGTTAAGGACTTTTTATGCATCTTTAGAGTGTCATTAGTCATTCTAGATCGGAAGAGCTCCTTAGATATCTCGATATCTATCGGTCCCACTTTCCTCACCATCAACTACTTGATGTGCGGGAATATAGTAGAGAGCATCCATAGTTTCATGTCGACGCCAAGCTCGTTACTCATGGATACGAGCATGATGCATTGAGCCAATCGTGCATCATCTTGCCACTTTCTAAAAGTAACAATCTCTTCCTCGGAGGCATTATGCACGCAACCATTGCAGGATATAAGCGACAAGGACATAAGATACCTTTTTCACTATGAGAACTATTCTCAAATTCCTTAACCAATCCGTTTAATTTGGTCCTAAGTTAATTTAACATCTAATATGCTTCATGATGATAGTAATTAAGACATTGTAAAATTTTGTAAATGAATTTGTAATTAACAACATTTTAACATACATTCTTTTATTAATTACCAAAATAAATTAGGTCTTGTTTTAAATTGGTATCTCCCACTATTTTCTTCAAACTATATTACCCTCACTTATATAGTTCTAAGCAAAATCTAATTAAAGATTTGCTAGTGAGAATAAGGATCCCATTTCAAATGTATATAGCCTTGTGGTGACACAACAAACTATATATAAATAAATAGGTAGACAACTTTTGTCAATTACATCAACTATGCAACTCCTTTTCTTTTGCCTCTTAGATTATTTTGATCAAGTGGTGGCACGTCCAGAATCAAAATTATCCAAGTTAAGTCCGACCTAGCACTCCATATATTCAAAAAGAAAAATATTATCCTTGTGGTGACACAACAAAACAATATTGTTCAATTTTCTTTATAAGCATCAAATGTGATAAATTAACATCTTAAATACTTAATACTTGCCTTGTGGTGACACAACAAACTCATATTAAATATTTAATACTCTATTAATTTTATCATGCTAGAAGGCTTACGCTCGATATTCCAAATATCTTTGAACGCTTATGACTTAATATAAAAAATTGAGGGTTTGCTATTAATTTGTCTCATCTTGTTTAGCGTACATTATGCACATATATATATAAAATACGCATCATATTAATTAACATGCGAAGCATGTTTGCATAATATATATATATATATATAGTATAAGTATGCACATATAGAATACTATATTCTACTCGAATTGATTATGGACTTTTATTCTAGTTTGGTTCACTAGAGCCACCAAGTGAACCAAAAGGTCAAACCCCCAGGGTGCAAGAAATAATATTTAAATATAACTATTACATTTAAACCTAGGGCTCCATTACAAATCGGGTCTTCAAACGCTCCTTCCTCCTTGATCTCCAATTTTTCAAAATTAATTCTAACTATTCCTATTACAAAACTATTTAAAATAAATAGAAACCTTGATCAAAAAGGAAAGGGAAGTACATAGGAGGGAATAGAATTTATATTAAGAAAAATTAAAGAAGACGAGTACTGTGAGACCCTATTTAATAAAACCCATACATTCACGCATCCAACTAAAATAAAATCCAATCATATCGGTCAATAGTCCATAATCAATCCCATTTATTATCATACACATCATCATATGCATCAATAAATAACATTCATCTTATGAATAATAAACATTTAATATATATATTGATATCATTTAATGGGCAAATTTAGTTAGTATAAAATCTAATTTTGAATCAAAATAAACTCCTTTATTTTAATCCAAATATAAATCAAAATAAAACTATTTTATTTTAATTTATTCAATTTTGAATAAAATAAACTATTTTATTTTAATCAAAATCATTAATCAAAATAAACTCCTTTATTTTAATTAATTATGGAATCCAATTCCATGTAATAAAAAAAATTATTAAAGGAAACACGGATTTTCTTTCCTATTCACAAATAAACTCCTTTATTTTGAATAATATGAAATCTTATTTCATATCTAAATAAACTCCTTTATTTAAGGAAAGACTGATTCTTTTTCCTATTCACAAATAAACTCTTTTATTTTGAATAATATGAAATCTAATTTCATATCAAAATAAACTCCTTTATTTAAGGAAAAATAGAATCCAATTTCAACTCCAATTAGTTATCATGGAATCCAATTCCAACTCTAATTAGTTAGCATGAAATCTCAATTTTAAAATTAAAATAAACTCTTTTATTTTAATATTAAAATAAACCTTTTATTTTAAGATTAAAATAAACTTTTTATTTTAATTATAAAATTATTAAGATTAAAATAAAACTTTATATTTTAATATTAAAATAAACCTTTTATTTTAAAATTAAAATAAACTTTTATTTTAATTATATAATAATTAAGAATATATATATATATATATATATATATATATATTCATAATATATTATATATATATATATAATATTTCCGTGCATTATGTTAATTACGTTAACATGGTGCATTGCATGCATTAAAAAGTTCCTGCCCCATTTTAAATCTCACGTGACCCCTTGTAATCTTTAAATATATATATAATATATATACTACGTAGGTTGAGAAAAAAAAATAAGCAGCACACGAATTCTGCCAAAGCATGGAATAACCACGTGGACGACGGAAGCAAAAAAAAAATGTGAACCACGGTCCACCAATGTAAAACACGCCAGAAGCTTCCTTTTTTTTTTTTAAATAAATTTTATACAATAAAATTATGCCCAATTAAATTGTTCTAAACACATATCAATATACATATCAAATTTGAACAATTAATAATTTGCATAAAGGTTTGGCTCTGATGCCACTGTTAGGTTTGTAATATTCAAGAATGCAATCCAATTGCATAAAAGTGCGGAAACGTGTAAAAAATCAGAGTTTAAAATTTTACAAACCATATACCCGGATCACCCTTTATGCATAATTATTAATTAAACGAAAAGATAAAGAATAAAATCATACCCTTGAATATCGAGCTTCCTCAGGTACAAGTTCACCTCCAAATCCTTTCGCGTTCAACTTGAATCTACCGGGGTTTTGTTCCTTCCTTTGATCAACGTTAGCCACCCATATGTTTGGCCTCTGAGGTGATCCACCAAGGAAAAATAAAGATTCAAGAAGAAGGGGTATTGCTCAACCCTAGTTTTCTATCTCTATAGAAAGGCGTGCTCTCCAACAAATTGGAATTATTACGTACTTGTAAAAAGTCAACAACCACATCACCCATAATAAGACTCCTTTTATTTATAGATGTGGGCAACCCACCTTAACAATTAAGGGATTGGGTTTTATTTAATTAATTAAATTCTTTTAATTAATTAAGCTCCCTAATCTTATTAGGGATAATTAATTAAACTCCTTTAACTAATTTTCCTTCCTAATCCAATTAGGAATAAATGAGAGTACTTATATTAAATTAATTCCTAAACTCTTTTAGAAATTAAAATAATAATAATTGTAATAATATTAATAAGACTCCTCTTATTAATTTATATTTAATATTTCTAAAATATTAAATAATAAATATTAAGCTATTTAATTTATTCTATCACCATAGATTAAATTAAATATACATAATATATTATTACGATTATGCCATTAACTTCTTAAATAATTATTCTTCCTTTTATGGTGTGACCCTTTAGGTTCTCCATATTAAACCTGCTCTGAATAAATCAATTAGAACAATTCTAATCTTATTTAAATAAATAGATTAAACAATTAATTTATTTAAATAAATAATATTTATTCTACAATAGGGATAAGCCTCCCCAAGCGATCAACGACTTTCCGGATAATATAGATTTCAACATTAATCATTAAAGAACCTTTGAGTAAATAGTTACTTGTCTAATTCAATCCTTCCACCATACAATGTCCCAATTAAATATAAGACATGGAATTACTGTCAAGTCTTATTTTATTTAATTATATGTATTTCGATCCTTAAATGCACAACTTCAAATAATGAAAATTAGAAACTCCTTTCTAATTTCATTCTGCCTTGGACAAGGACTACTAGGTTGTCATTTATCGAATCACATAGGACATTTCTCTTCTTTTATTAGAAGTGGTAGATTCTTTATTGATCATACATTATCTCCATGTACAACTTATTATACCCAAGCATACCCTTTGATATACCCTAAGGGTCTTAAGGAATAAGTCAAAGTATAATTCATCATACACAAGATACTATGATGACCTCAAGTCCAAGGATCACTTGTACTACTATCACTACAGGAATTCCTATTGACAGGCAAGTAAAACTCCATTAGGTATTCCTTAGCGAGCCACGTTCAGTGAACTTATTCTCTAATAAGCACCTACATACTTGCTTTAGTGTCTCCACACAAATGATCATGAGATCAATCATCCTCATCCAATGAGCAAGCAACGTATGTACCAATCTATCCGGATTCACTAATCCCCAATTTAGTAATCCAATGATTGGGAACTATTTTAGTTTTAAGCTTTCTAAGAATTTAGATCTCATTAGAATGATCATCATCATTATTCAAAAAAGCATTGCTTAAAACTATGGGTTTATCACATATTATAAAACAAAGATCATGTAGATAATTAAAAGCCTTTAATAAATTAATACTTTTATTAATAAATGAATAAGATTGTTACAAAGTATATGCTTTATCATCAAACATGATTGGCTTGTGTGCATACTACTTTGAGAAAGAACTTAAGGATCCCGTAAAGATCAAGCTTAACAGTGTCCAGACGAAGTGTCATTCAGTATATGAATTTGCGTGAAGAACAAGTGAAGACTTGTAATATAGAATGATAGAATTAAACTATAGATTAGTTTAATGAACAGTTATGTATCCTTGGTGGCGGATGAAAGTCACTCGTGTAAGATGAAAAAAATAATGTAATTATCATTATTTGTAATGAAAGAGGTTATAAGGTGTTGAGAACCTGGGATTTGAGAATGTATGTCATTATATTTAGCTATATAATGAGGTATGTTTGGAAGGAAATTGAATTGTGACGCACGGAGTCCGGGTCTAAAGTAAAGAGAAATTTAGAAGTTTTAAGATTTCAATTGAGGACTCATGTGATAGCTGAGTTGTATGAACCTTTATTATGGGCAGAGATTTGTGCTTTGGTGTAACAACTGCTCAGTTTATTACAGTGATAATCATTGGAATTGGTCGCGCTATTAAGATGGATATGACAAGAAGGTGAATCTTTTCTCATGTAAATACTTGATAAGTAGAGAACGATAAGGTAGGTACGAGTTCTTGAAACTCATACTTATGGTAAGTTTGTGACTCATAATAATATTGTATGTTTTCGAACGTCTCAGCGAATGGACGTCTAAGGTCTGTCTGGATGTTCTTAAACTCATACTATTATGGAAAGTTCCTGAACTCATAATGTGTGGTAAGTTGATGGACTGTACTAAGGTATAGGAATGTTTAGACTGAAAACGAAGTATTTTCAGTAGACTTAGCATTGAAGGTGCAAGAGAAGATTAAGTATTGTCGCAGTAAGATAATGAAGGAAGATGGAGAAATATGATATTCCAAGTCATCTAGCTATGCTAGATTTCGAAGTCTATTGAAATTGTGCTTATGTGTACATTTCAAAAAGGAAAGAATTGGTTCAACTTTTGGAACCAACAGATTTTAAAAGAGTTGTTCTCGGTATGTCTATGCCAATTGCTTCGGCTAGACAGAAATTGATTTAAAATATCAAAAAGAATTTTTATATCATCCGTGCATTTGATGCAAGGATGGTAAAAAGATGGAGTTGTTAACGCAATTGAACCTAGTGTTGGATGTAATCTTAGGATCAACAACCCGCTATGGTATGATGTATAATGACGAAGTCATAAACTGATGAAGTCATCAACGTACTGTGAAAAGTGTGGTATCATGACATCATGAAACGTTTTGATGTATTGTGAAAAGAATTTAAAGAAGTAGTCGATGTCAATTGAGTTGACTAGACGAATGTTTCAAGTGATATCCAAATATATTTTTTTTGTATTAAGTATGATGTTAACATACCCCGAAATGGGGTTATACGATAGGTTGATCACCTACGCATGGAAGAGGTAGTTTACTTTCTTTGTGATTGTAAACTGGCCGTTAAAAAAGGGTTTACGATGAAATGCTGTTAAACCTAGTAAGAGTTCATGGTAAATTTGACCGCTCAGCAAAAGTATGAAAATGTTTGAAAAGAAATTTATATTCCTCGTTATTCCTTCTACTTCATGATTCTTGATAGGTTATGGAGGTTAGGAATGATGGAAAGATAAGAACTTGTTTGAAGAGAAGTTGAGAAGAAGAGTAAGCTAAAAATTTCGACGATGAAATTCGGTGAAGAAGGGGAGAATATGATGACCCGGGTAAGGGTGTGGTTTTAAGAAATTCCGATGACGGAATTTTTATAAGGAGGGAAGAATGTGACAACTTGGAATTTTTGATTATCCAGAATTTAGGTTTAAAGAATTAGTTATTAATAAAATGAATTTTTATTAATATTATTATGTGCTATGTGTTTATTAATAGTTCTATAACCTAGGATGATTATAAATCGGAAGGATTCTGGCTACAAGCTAGATTGAACGAGTAAGAATTTTCAAAACGAAAATGAATGTTTTCCGGGAACAAAATATTTTTCAGGGAAAAAAACGAAATATGCACTATTCATCTGTTTCTGCTCGGAGATTTATTTTGAAATTCCGAGAAGTAAATAATTATGTATAATTTTGAGGTGATGGAATATTCAATAATATTAAGGTTATGGCAAAAATGAAGTTTTCGCCTGCTGACTCAAAACCTAAGGGTTAGGAAAAGTGAGTTCTGAGAATTTAATGATCATGTATAATAATTAGGGTTATTATGCGTTAGAAATACGAGTATAATACTAGTTATTATATGAGTATAGTAAGAAGATTAGTATGATGTCTAATATGAATATTGTACGAACGATATACGAAGAGAATACGAGAATACGAGAATTGAATGCATAGAATTCGATTAGTCTTAATGGACATAGACTTTGTAGAATCCAATTAGACTTGGATTATGTCAAGCCCAATGCTTTGTGAAATTAAGCCCAAGATAAGCCCAAGAAGAATTAGGGTTAAGGCCCAAACCAAGAAAAGAAACTGCGGATCGAACCGATGGGTAAACGGATGGGTAAGAACCATGGGGCAACCCATGGGGTGATTCATGGGCATGTGGAAGGCCACTTGGCCACCAAGTAAGGGTGGAGGCCAAGTTTACTTGGTGGCTAAGTGTTGGAGGAGGTGGGAATAGTAAGGAGGTGGGGGAGAAATGACCAAATTGCCCTAAGCTTTGGTTTTTTATAAATAGGAAGCTAAATTTCATTTTTTGGACTTTTAAAATCCTATAACTTGAGAGAGAGAGAGAGAGAGAGAGAGAGAGAGAGAGAGAGCTCGGATGAAGAGGGAGAAGGAAGAGTTTGAGCATGAATGCTCGGATCAAAAGTGATCGTGAGATAGAAAAGCTTGCAAATCGCCGGCTTTGTATAACGGAAGAGGATTAAAGAAGAACAGTAATCCGAACCCTAGTTTCTTCTAATATTTTCTTTAAGTTTCTATGCTTAAAACATAGATTAATAAAGATAAGAGGTAGATGAAGTTAAGAATGATTTCATATGGTTGAAATAATGAGAAAAATAAAGAAATAAGAACTAGAAGTTTAGTTTGTAAATTTCTTAAGGAAGTATAAGATTCGCAAGGATTTGGAGCGATCTGAATGAATCTTATGAACGAGTAGGTGAAATAAGTAAGGAATGGTGTTCTATAACATCAAATTCCAATAAAAATTAGAATCGTAATCCAAAATATCGATTAAAATGAAGAACGAGCGAAGAACATGAAGAACACGAAGAAAGTTGTTGATGGACAAATTTAAAACCATCGTAGGATAATTGTTGTTGATGCACAAGTTTAAAACCCTCGCGTATAAGTTAGTTGTTTATTGCTTGGTTAGGAACGGTAGAAACGTTCATGAAGAACGGATTTAAATGTAGCTATAACGAAGTTATGTCAAAATTTTGTAAAAGACGAACGAGAATTAGAAAGTTAGTAAATGAACCCGAACGTGTAGGGTTTCATAAGAATGTAAGAGAACATAGAAAACGTGAGTCGTGGACTCAAGAACGAACGAGTTCTGAGTTCGGATGACCGAATTACGGACGAACGAGCGAAGAACGTTAAAAGCGTAAAAATGAACGAAGAGTGAAGATTAAGCCGATTGAATGGCATGTTAACGGATTCAGAATGAAGTTCTGTCCGAGGGGTATTGGAGTATGTAAGATAAGGAAGTGAATGGCTTTGGAATGACCTCGTTTCGAGTTATAGCGAAGAAGTTATGAGATTGGGAAGTACGTATCTCAAACTTAATGCAAGACTTAGAAATTTTTCTAGGGTTTAGGCTCGTGGCCTTGCAATGAAAGAGCTGAGAGAAGTGGCGCCAGCAAAGGCAAGCTCGCCCTCAAGTGCTATTAATTGGCGCCGCAGCGCGAGGGATAACAAAGAGTTTGGCGCCGCAGCGCCAGACTAAAGGAAGAGGGTGATGTAGGTCATGTGGCCAGCTATAGAGATGAAGAAGGGCAGTGCAGCCAGCACAAAGGTAAGAAGACCAAAGAATGAGCTTTTAAGTGCTCAATTATTAGGGGATGTGCAAGAAAGAAATATGAACATATAGTTCACCTAATGTAACACTTAATCAAATGTTTTAAATCTTAATAAAGGTTGAACGAAAAGATTAAACGAGATTAAATGATAAAGATTGTAGGTGCGGATTACGTAACCGATATTCGGGGACCGTAGTCGCAATTAACAAACGTGAGGGATTGCTATGATTGTGATTCCTTAGACATTGAGTGATGAAGGTAATGAATAACATTTCGATGTTTTGTTGTAGTAATGAGATATTATTGTAAAGTGTATAGACGTTGTGAATGCAACGTAGTTTCGATGAATGATCGGTCTTAGCATACAACGAACAGTATTGCTTCGACATTAAGGATGAATAATGAACATGGGGTTCATAGGTTAGATAACAATTGAATGCAATTGAAACCTTGAGTGATGGTTGAATGAAAGATTAAGAGACGAGCAACGTGAACACTGAATACGTAAACGATTGTCATGAACAGTATTCGCGTCGGACGAACGTTCTAAGTGTACAATGATTATATAACTTAAACGTTGACGAAGGTAGTAAACAAGATAAGATTTATCAAGAAAGCCATAGCAAACGGTAATAAGAGTAATTAAAGTCTGAATGTAAGTCAGATAAAGAAGATGGAATGAATATAAGCATTAAACACTTTAACCAACGTAAGGGTTGAGTGTATGGGATTATTAAACCGGTAAAACCTACACTTCGTGTATGGTTTGACCGTAAGGTAATGAATAATGTTGATTAACTGTGAATGGTGAAGAAACTGAGTTAAAGATAATAACGTATAACATTAAGAAGCCGAGTTAATAAGTATAACTTGGACAAAGTTCCGAGTTGAATGAACCGGACGTTGTAAGATAAGAATAAGGTAACGTAAAATACTTAACGCTATAAATGCGTAGAATGAACATTGAATGATCATTCTGAGTATACAAAAGACTGTATGAGTTAGACGATAAAGAATGAATCCTGAGGTATGGCATTTAGTTGCTAGAAAGCCATAAGGAATAAGAAGTTGGCTTAACGAACGTTAAAGTTTAATAGTTCGAATAAGTTAAGATGAGTTTAGGTTGTAGTATAATCGTAACCTTTGATAGTTGACATATGGGAGCTTGGCTAAACAATTCCTTCAGAGAGCGAAGGTATATACGAAACTGGCAACAGATCTAACTCACTGTTGTGGGCAGTGTAGATAAGACGTGAACTTATTTGTTCGTTATTTGTGGGAAACCACTCAGAGTACCATATGGACTACTAGCAGAGACGCGATGTGTGCTGAGTCTTAGAAAAGTTATAAGAAGAAGATAAGAATGTAAATCATCAAAGATGATGAATGTTTGAGTAAGACATCTCCGTATGTCATGAAGCCGTAAACCGGTAGTAAAGGAAGTTAGTCGCGTAAACTTAGTTTATAAGAATGTGAACCCTAAGAAGTAAAGTTAAGTAAACCAATGCTTAAAGTCAAGTATATGACTAATTGGTGTATGTGTTATTTCCTTATGTGCTACATAGGAATTGGAATGAGCGATTCAACAGAAACTATAAGTCATGGTCGTATGTAAAAAGCAAGTTTCCTAACTTCATTCATATTATATGAATGCTAGTTTCTTAAACTTCTCAGATGTTGAACTTGAGAAGTCTTTCTATGTGCATATGTGCGATATATGTACAAGGTGGTAGTATGTATGAGGCCTTGTGCCACAATTTGAACACTTCCGTGTTTCCTTGAGATGAACTGTTCTGTGATTGAACTGTTCAATACGAGTATGTTCTGTTTATACATGAACCGTTATTGTTAAGTCTATGCTAATGATTCTAGCCAAACATGATATGTATGGAAGAAGGTAGAAGAATGAAAGTAGTGTAAAGAGTATGTCATGAATGTTTTAAGATGATAGGAATCGAGACTATTTCTATTATTCAAGCTGCTTTATAACCTTTGTTCGATTATCGAAGTTCTAAAAAATGTTTAAACTCTTGAAGTTATTTGTTCAACTGTTATGACTTGTTGGGCAATTAAATGCTCACACTTGCTTTAAATGAAAAACATTTTCAGCGTACGATGTTAGAAAGATCTTGAATGTGCGTGAAGAGCAAGTGAAGACTTGTAATATAGAATGATAGAATTAAACTATAGATTAGTTTAATGAACAGTTATGTATCCTTGGTGGCGGATGAAAGTCACTCGTGTAAGATGAAAAGAATAATGTAATTATCATTATTTGTAATGAAAGAGGTTATAAGGTTTTGAGAACCTGAGATTTGAGAATGTATGTCATTATATTTAGCTATATAATGAGGTAAGTTTGGAAGGAAATGGAATCGTGACGCACGAAGTCCGGGTCTGAAAGTAGACCAGATTTTGGGGCGTTACAGCTTTCAACATGAATGTTGAAAAAGCAGTCTTCTATTTCTCATCGACCCTAGCAACATCAAATACCTTCTCTATTTCCATGATCCAGGTCTATGCGTCAACTGGATTCATGGTTCCATAGAATTCTGGTGGTCCAACCGCCTTGAAATCCTTAAACGTTGCAGCTTGATTCTGCGGTTGATTCTGCAGTGCTCCTGCCAAAAGTGTCATCAATTACTGAACTTGGTTAGCTTCAACGTTGTTATTATTGGTAGATCCCTCAGGGGGTTGTTGTTGTGGTTGTCGTCTTCTTAGAGGTATTTTCTGATTAAAATACACTTATTGGATTACTACTCAATCTTCTAAATATTATGTACTTAATTTAAACATCACAAAATTACCACATAACACACAATATCTTGAATAAATACAAAATATTATTCATTCATAATATTTTAAAACATAATAATGATAGCATTTTTGCTATCTACATCACTTTCCTGAACTACAAAAGTTTCAGGATAACTTCATCATCATCATATCCCATTGGTTATATAATACCTGGGATTTACATCTTATTTACTTATTAATCACATAGTAATTACATTTTTGACGACCTACTAAAATACTGCATAACCTTATGACGCTTCTCTTCCATAATACGGAACATTGTTCAGCGATCTAACATGTACGGTGGCAGAGTCTCGAACTGAATCAGATAATACATAACTCGATCTTGAGCTCGATTAATCATGGTGTTGAATACAATATTCATCTCCTCCATCTTGATCTTCTTTGTTTGTGCTTCCCCCTCTACTACTCCTGCACACTGAGAAGCTTTCTCAAATGCGTCTTCAACTCTTGCTCTCTTGCCGGATTCTTCTTTTTGTTTGTCCTTCAGCTCTGCGATATCCTCTGTCATTTGCTCGTTTTCTCCTTCAGTGTGAATTAACTTTGTCAAGAATAAGCATGTGAATGTTATTCTTAATTATATATGATTTGATTATGATATATATGAATGAATATATAAGTATGCTTGCATTAAGAAAAGTTATAAAGTCCTTTGATAGATAATAGAAACATGTGTACAAGTACTTAGAATGAATTGATCAAGTATGTTAGGTTGATCTTACATAAGTAAAATAGCTTTGTAAAGTCCTTAAAAAGAAATGATGTACAAGGGCTATAAACAAAGAAAGATCAAGCATGTTAGGCTGATCTTATGATGTAATAGATAGGCTTATCTGATCATCGAGCACTGCACCAGAAATCGGAGTCTTCCAGGAGAGTCAAGGAAAACTCGAGAGCTGTCGAGGCAGAATCGTAGTCTACAAGATAGTAGATCTCGGAGTTCGTAGACTTCCATGAGAAACGATGAAGGATCGTAGTGTATCGAGTAGAACTTCCTCAGGACCGAATTCTGCTGAGGAAGTCATGTTCAGAATGGTAGAGACAAACACCTTTCTGGCCGATCGAACATCTGCCGGTTAAGTCGAAACGTAGACTACACTCGGGTTGTAGAGTCTCATCGATGTCGGGTTAAGTCAAGGATCATAGACTACACTCTGAGTCGTAGAGTCTATTGATTGCATGCAGAGATCATAGTCGAGCAAGATCAGATGAAGACAGCAAGCACAAGGTAGAAATCGTAGAGTGTCAAGGTCTGATCTAGGAGTCGTAGTGTTTGCACAGCCGAAGCTGAATCGTAGAGTGCAAAACTACAACCTCAATCGATGTGCTCACAATGCCAAGGTAGAATCGTAGAGCAAATACGATTCTCAACAAATGAGCACTCCCAGAATATCCAAATGAACAAAGCCTCTGGTTGGCACTACAAAGATACATCCCACCTGAAGGGAACCAGAGAGCACTCAATGAATGACATGTATGCTAATAGAAGATCCAAGCATCAACCCAATTAGCATCAAGATTGAGTTGAAGAAGCCATTCAAGATGAAGTCTTCCACAAGTTGATCAAAAGAAGACTTCAATAACTGACTAAAGAAAGTTAGCAAGTGCAGTAGTTGTCATGTGATAAGATGACAACAATCTTGGAAGTATTCAGGATCGTAGAGTTTGCCAAGCAAAGAAAGAACTGATGGAGTACACATAGAGATACTGTTCAGCTTCTGAAGAACAAGGCTAAAGTGATTAAGCATTGGGTCAGTCCATTGATGATAAGTGAACGAGAGATCACAAGGAGAAAGCGAGCTGGACGAGTCATAAATCTGAAGTGTCTTGATATTCAGAAGGGACCAGAGCAAAGAGTCAAGTCATCAGCATCTGATAATAGTCGAAGAAAATAGAAGTGTTGAAGCACTGCACAAGAGAGGGAAGAGGTGTTCTACATTAAAGATCCAATCAACACTCTTCAAGATCGTAGTGTTGTCTCTACCAGTCAACATTACACTACGATCAAGTCCTTAAAGACATGCATCAGAATCGTAGAGTTCGAATAGCTGAAGACTGAAGCATTGGAAACGGTTCAGTCTGAAGGGTAATATTCAGACAAGAGCTTATTGAGAGCATCGATGCAAAAGGACAACCTCTGATTGAGAAATCAGAAGGAGGAAATAAAGTCTTCGACCTGCCCAAGACATTAAAGTGACATCTCTGATGGGTAGGTGAAATAGCAGACTGCAATGTTAGAGAAAGTATGACTTATCACATCAGCAGTCTACCTCTGTCAACTCGAGATCTGTGAAGACATTTGAATAGCTTTTAATGGCTACTTTCCAACGGAAGGATTGGGAAGGAGTATAAATCAGCTAGAACTTCATAGATCAAAGGTTGCTGGAGTTGCCGAGTTTGAAGAAAAGGTGGACTGTTTTAACCATGTGAGATAGTGAGTCCGAAGGCTCACTCTACGATCCACCAAGAACACTTAGAGTCAGACAAAGAAAGAAGTAGAAGTGAGAGTTATACAATGTAGAAGTGAGAGTTCTACTATATGAAGAGTGTTCTGAACTGTCGAGAGAAAGAAGAGCATCATTTCATCTTGATGTCCATCATGGGAAGACTCTAGGTACCATAGAGAAGAGCTCACGGTCATCTTAGCAAGTCTATCATGAGAAGGCATCAAGTATCAAGAAGGGAGATCACAAACGCCATCATGGTGGCAAGCATGAGAAAGTTTCTAAGTACCTAGCAGAAGAGCTTACAGTCATCTTAGAAATCAATCATGTGCAGCCATCACGTATCAAGAGGAATGATCTTCAAGGCAGTTCATCATGGGATCATCAGAAGAGGCTGAGTAACTGAAGAAACTGAGCATCATGCAACACTCAACTACACTTCAAGGATGATCACACCAAGTTGCTAAGTACAGAAGATGTTCAAAGCATAAAGACATCTTAGCAGCTCAGCACCAACTCCAACAAACAAACAAACAAACAACTCAATAGAAGCCAGGGCCTAAGGGGTCCTTGTCTGGAGGGACTAAATGAAGTTCCAAGCCTGCTGGGCTTGAAGAGTTCCTAGGGAACTAGAGAAGTTCCAAGGCTGCTGGCCTTGAAGAGTTCTTAGTGAACTGAAGTCCCAAGGCTGCTGGCCTTAAAGGAATCTCGATGATTCGGTCTTGCCTTCCTTAGTAGAAATCTCTTTAGTTGAAAGTAGATGAGTGGATTAGGAGCTTGAGTCTCTGAACCACTTAAAACCCCTTGTGTCTTTTACATTATGTCATTTACATTATGTCTATTAACTGCTATAACTACTATGTATGTTTTAACTACTTACAACTGAACTAACTCTACGAACAATGTATTTATGATTATGAATATATCAATGAAGGGGATCTTTTACTTATTCCGTTGTGCTTGAAAAGATTCTTATGTTTATCATATGCTAATTTAATAGCAATAAAAAATAAAAGAGAAAAGTATTTGAAATTAAAAAGGATCTATTCAACCCACCCCCCCCCCCCCCTTCTAGATCTATTATGCCTACTGGGAACTAACAATTGGTATCAAAGCAGGTTCTCATGCTATATTCCAAAGCTAATTGCTTTGAGTCTGATCCCAGGCACAAACATTGTTCTAAACTTAGTTTAGTAGTAAGTAACTTGTTATATGCAGATTAGCTCATACGTTGGAAATATTTTGTATATGTTAAATGTGTATATACACCTGAAGCTGCTCAGATTGGTCCATGTTCTCGATTGTTACATCAACAAGACCAATCCGTGCCTGCAATCAATCTTGTAGTCTGAAGACCAGATGAGAGAGCTCAAGTGACATCAATGACAAAGAGTCAAGCATCCACCAGTCTGAAAGATGAAAATGCTATACATACTAAGAAATGCTTATCAAGAGAAGAAAGAGAATCTTCTCAAACTTATGTCTGGCCAACCAGCAGCTGGGTGCAAACTTTGTAAACAAAAGGATGTCAAAGATTTAAAAATTGCTGAGATTCTCTTGGCCTACATCTTCAAGATCACGACTGATTGATTGAAGGTCAACTGGAGCAATAAGCTGTCAGGAGCAAATGTGAAACTATGCACATCAATGCCTAAACTTAGCACATTAAAGATAAATAACTGTTAAGTAACTGACAGTAAAAAGGTACGGTTCCTCACTAGTATACATGTGTACATCATAAATGAACCTTCTTATAAACCATAATAGTATTCTGTCAAGAAGTCATACTCTACCTAAAAAGGTGAAGAGAGAAAGTACCGTGAGGATGGAAACTCAAATGTCTATAAACTTTCTCTCCATCCAAGTTTTAGGTTGATGATGACACCTTGAAGGAAACCTGAAATGGGTCATAAGAGCTGTAACAACCCGATATTTTCTATATAAATAAATCAGAAATTTTGCATATAAATTTTTTATTTATTTTAAGGATGAGGATTTGTACAAGATAATGTGTATATGTAGTAAATAAAAATATATTTATTACAGGAATATTTACAAATAATTTTATTTTAGAATTATTGATTATTATAAATTATATTCTTATAATAATTAATTTTATAGTAGAAATGTTTTTATGAAAATATAATTATATATTATTTAAATAATATATGAAATGATTTTTAGAATAATAAAAATAATTATTTTATTATATGAATTTTAGTATAGATTAATAAGTTAATTATTTTACCTTAATTATTAAGGTTAAATATAGAAGATAAATCGAGATATGGAATCCAAACCCTAATTTTGGATTTATATCAAGGAATGAGAATAATAATAAAATATTAATTTTATTTTAATTTTTCAGTACTATAAATATGTATTTTATGTACGCATTGTTAATGATTGGTTAATGATGGTGAAGTATGTGAAAACCCTCGTATAACTGATAAACCCTAGTTTTGCAGTCAAATAAGACTTTAAAATCTGTCTAATGATTATAGTATGTGGAATATGATATGTATTATTAGAATTTAATTTTTATTACGAAAACCCTAATTATTAAATGGAAAACCCTAATTAGTAACTTAAAAACCCTAATTTCTAAAAGTTAGAAACCTTAATTAGAAACCCTAATTTAAAACTCAATTTGAGTTCGAGACTGTTATATAACTGTGTTATGTGATTTAAGTGGTGTATTATAGAATTTAATGTTAATTAGAGAAATCCTAATTAATAATTGGAATCTTAATTTTAGAAACCCTGATATTTAAATTATAAACCCTAATTGATTTGAAACCTTAATTCAAAGGACATTTATGACTTTCAGAATTTGTTATGTAGTTATGTAATCATGATAATGTTTGTAATGACCGGTATTAAAGATATTAACCCTAGTTAGGGAGAATCTTAATTGTTTTCAAAACCTTAATTTTTTAAAGTGTATAAATCCTTGTTATTAATTTTTCTAAATTATAAACCCTAAATTTGATAATTGTAAACCCTAATTGATAATTAGGCACGCTTAATGATAATTAGTAAAACATAAACCTAATTATCAAGTCTAAGTAATTAGGAAACCTAATTAATTAAGAAACCTTAATTTTGTATTTTAGAAACTAAAATTTTATTATTTTATTATTTTTTTACAAACCCTAAATTGGAAATTCTAGAAATTATTTTTAAACCCTAAAATGGTTCAAACCCTAAACCCCAACCCAAACCCTAAATCATAAGGGTTTGACAAGTTACCATATTGCCATTAAATTAAAAAGCCAAATGACAAGTTTACCCCTCTTGGATAATTGAAGATAACTTGTGTATCTAGCCAAATTTGGAGTTGGTGAACTAAAATGTTGACTTAGCATACTCTAAATCTCCAGCACATTAGCCTATACTCAGCCAATTCATTTCATCTAAGTGTTATAAATAAATCTAAGGAGAGATAAAGTCATTTTATTACCCATTTGTTCAACCAATGCTCAACCAACCCATTCTCTCTCCTCACTCACAAAATTTCTTAGTATATCAACTCCCAAATCAAGCCCCACGAAATCCAATAACCAAATCAGTAGCCTTGAATCATCAATTGATCAAAGAAGGTATAAACCCTAGCCATGATTTTTGTCCAAAATTCTGTTGTTAGATGTTATGATTCTGTGTTAAAATGTAAGACCCCAACTTTTTGAATAAAGATGAATTTTCTATAAATATTATTTTTGAATATTATGGAGTGAAATTGATATAATGTTATAGTTGTGGGTAATATTTATAAATTTTGCAAAGTACGCAAGTTGTTATTTAATATTCGATTGGTCGGGGAATATTCGCTTTAACAGGGAATATTCGTACAACGACACAATCATTGGTGGACCCCACAACGGATTATTGTCGGATTGAGAAAACGACAAAAATATTATATGAAAATAACGGCGGAAGTTTTACCGTTAATATTGTTGAACTACTCGGTAGTAAAGTAATGCGATGTCTGCGTGGTTGCATAGTAGCACACTGCAGTATTGATTATTGATGCTTACGTGATAAGTCACTCCGTTTTGTTGGTATTATTAATGTAATAATACAAAAAATCTTTTTATATAAAACATAATACTTTTATAAAGTTATTCTATAAATAGAATATATTCTATTCTATTATGCATAGTGTTGCATAGTGCCTACATAGTGTTTTGAATAGTAAAATCTTTTTATATAAAACATAATACTTTTATAAAGTTATCTGCTTTATTAGACAATAATTAAAATATATTATATTTTATTTAAAAGATTTTGCTTTAAATATGGACCGTCGATTAAAGTAAATCAATCTGACCGCTTCATGAGTTAAATTACTATGCGACCATTTTTCTATAAATAGAAGCTCATTCATTCATTATTTCTTAAATTCACCAAAACTCTGAGAGATAAACTATAGAGAGAAAGAAGAAAAGTATTCTACTACTTCACTACTCATATATCCAGTACTCTTCTTCTTAAGGTATGGAGTATTATTTATTTTGTATTCATGAAGAGAACTTCTGTTATTCCATTCTTTGTTATTCTATTGGAATAACTTGTATACGCGGGCTACGCTATACTTGGTGAAATTCTTCTGTTATTCCATTCTTATTATTATGTTGGAATATCCTGTCTGTGCATTTTATGCCGGACCTGGTTCCGTTATTATTATTCTGTTGGAATAACCTATATATGCGAAGTACCACATGCATGGTGATTTCTTTTGTTATTCCATTCTTTATTATACTCAGTTGATTAAAGTTTTGACTTCTATACTCCATGAAATTAATGGAATATTCTTGATATTTGCGCTTCATCCAGTATCTTTTCATGGAAATATTCTTCTGAGCATTCTTGAATTTTACACTACAAAGAAGTATCATGTTGACAATTTGGACATTATTAGTTCCTGAATAAATTAATTCTTGAACTTTTTTTTATTGAATTCTTATATCATTGTCATCATCTTCATGTTTATATTTTTTGAAAGTCATCTATGGCCTGTAGTGCATAGATGGACTTGGTATGATTATGACCAGGGATTATTTGGTGTAATCATGACTGTAATGTTACAAATGATGTGGTAAAAGTCCTCATTGGCCCGTAGTGCATTGATGGACAGTTGTTGGCATGATCATGACCATTAATGAATACACAAATATTCTTGGCCTGTAGTGCATGGATAATTGTGGTCGTGATACTAAAGAATATCCTTGGCCGTAGTGCAGGGGTGATTCGATGATGTGGATTATTTATTAAGCTAAGTCTCAGCGATAAAAGTTATGAAAAACCTTTTAAATCATAGAAGATAATAGATTTTATTCTCTACTTGACTTTTCTAATGAATTGCTTGTTTCCGCTACAGTTAAACTTGATGTTTGTTATATTGTATCAGTTTAACACTATTTAAGGCTAATGATAATTTATTCTACATTATCTTAGTCATAATATTTCTTACTGGGCTAGTTGAGCTCACCCTTTCTTTCACTGTTCTCTTCAGGAAATGAGAACGTAGCTGGGACGAGTTGGGGAATGGAGTGATTGTCCGGATGATAGTATTAGCTAGTAGTCCTCACTATTCTCTTAATTTGTGTGATAATAAATGTAATGAGGACTTATTCTGAGAGTGGATATTTTCTATAAGACAGTATTTGTATTTAAACTCACAGCTCTCTTGTTGTATAATTAAGATTGTATTTATATTATGTACCATGTATTTGGCGACTCAGAATAGGTGATGTATACCTATTTTGGGGGCATCACATAAAACATGTTATATATGGTGTATAATGATGATCTGGGTTGCTAGATGTTAGATCCATAACATCTAGAGGCTCGGATTTGAAGTTTTATAAAATCTGAAAAAAAAAATTATTTTGTATTCTGACAACGAATGTCAGTGGCCTTAGATCTCTATATGTTTATTGTTTTTGTGTTTAAGTGTTTAATCTCAAAGTATGTTATGAGGTCTTTCCTCTAGAACTCGAATCAGGGTCAGAACTGGTTTATATTGAAAGTTATTGATGGTCAAAGGGCGTTGACCGACCATGACTTTACTGATTCTGGGTAACCCATAATTTTTCCAGAAAGGCCTGACAACATTTTCGGCGTCTAGATCTGTCAATATGTTGTTGTTTGGATTTTGTTATTGTATCTAAGTTGTAACTTGGTATACTTACTACATTAGTATGCCTTCAAATCGCCTAAAACGTAAGTATATCGAACTCGATTAGTACGTCCAAAGTAGGCAAAAAGATCGACGAGGATCATTTTTCGGGTAACCCGAAAACGCGTTTGAGCAATTTTTTTTGACGACGTTTGTCGAAATTGTATCTGTTGATTTTGATGTTATTGGACTACTATCTTGGTTTATATATGTTCCTTGTAATTAGTACTACATGCTAGAATAATTAGATCAACCATTTAATGACCAGAACATTGAGGAAATAGAGGTAGAAAATGGCACCATGAGGGCGCTTTGGGTTTCGGGTTACCCGAAAACCTGTGAACATTCTCGACCACGGACTTTGAACGCTCAGATCTTTTTGTTTTATTGTATTACGGCTTAGTTTGTTAGTGTAAGTTGTAGTCCTACATGCATACTACAAGATACACGTTTTATCTTGCCTAGAAACATCATATAATATAAGTTATCACTGGTCAAAGTAGTGCACTCGTTAACTGCCATGAATGTGACGCCCCCAAAATAGGTCCATTCCATCCAACCCATTCTGAGTCGCCAAATACATGGTACAGAAATAACTACAACTTTATTATTACAACATATAAACTGTGAGTTTAAATACAGATATTATCTTCTAGACAATATCTATACTCAAATAAATCCTCATCACATTTATTGATACATTATTTTACAAAATGGTGAGGACTACTAAACAATCCTTTCTAAAACCTTCATTCCATACCCCAGCTAGTACTCGCTACATTCTCGCCTCCCGAGAAGAAAAATGGAACAACAAGGAAAAGGGTGAGCTCAACTAGCCCAAGAAAAGAATATTATGACTAAGATAATATACAACAAATTATCGTTAGTCTTCAACAGGAAAAATCGATAGAATACAATTGACAACAAGTTTCGGATCAATATTCGCAGCGGAAATAATAATTCATAGAAGAGTTACGTAGAGAATGAAATCTACTATAATCTATGAATTTAACGATCCATCATCAATATTTTATCCTGTAACATCAATCAATATGCATCCGAATCAAATATTCATCTTTGCACTACTGAGCCAAAGATATTCATCATTAGTCATGTTCATTTAAACACTGTTCATCTTTTGCACTCTGAGCCAAAGATATTAATCAATCGGTCATGTTCATCTCAACACTGCTCATCTTTGCACTACAGGCCAAAGATATTCTTCGAAATCATTCATCTTTTTGACTAAAGCCAAAGATATTCAATAATATCATCATTTAAGGCCGAGGATGATGAAAAATATTTTTAAGAAACGAATCCAAAGAAAACAAAATGACAAGGATTAAGGATTAAGGATTCGTACTTGGTTTTATCCACGCCCAAAAATACCTCAAAAATAATCATAGTGGTGTAAAATTCAAGAATGATCAAAACATGGATACTGATCGAGTTAGTATCCGAATAGATGTTTTGGACGAAAAGAAGAAATTTTATTTTTCGATGAATAATACCATATCGTGAATAGTGTCAGATATCGAATAATAGTCAAGATACGTGAATAGTAACTCAGACACCAAAAGATAGAAATTCCACAAAAACATCTTCACGCTTACATGAATAGTAGTACTAAATGAATAGTAACTCGTGAATAAGAACTCATGAATAGTAACCCATGAATAGTAACCCCGACATGAAAAAGTTCCAAATTTGATAAAAACTTCAGATCAACATTTCAAAGATAATGATATTGAAGAAATAATATCATTACTGAAAAAATAATATCCTTTACCTTGAAAGATCAAGATTTCTAATTTAAACACAGGATATAGGCTATGACTTGGACTTGCACCGTATATAGCAATACTCAAAGTATACTCAAAATACTCACAAGAATACGCCGATAATATAGAGAGAAAACTTCAGTTTAATGTGATTTTCAATTCTAACCTAAGCACCTATTTATAGAAATTGCTTAGAACACCAAAGCGAAAATTTAATAAATTAATATATATATATATCAAATTCATACGCCAACCTTAGAATTCAGATCCTAGCATTTCCCACATGCCACCTTCTAGAAAGAAATGATAAAAACGTTTTTCATAAATTAAATAATTAAAACTTACAAAATTAATTATTTTGAGACTTCGAACTTCAATAATTCATAATAAATAGCCCTTTCATCAGAAAATTCGAATCTCATGAGTTTTTATAGGAAATTCAATTGTCTACAACTTTGCAGAAGAAAGTTTTTCCAAATTCCAAATAGAAATTGACCAAAATCCACAAACAGGCGATTTTACAAGTTATAATCAAATTTCAAATCGAATAAATGGGGTCCACCGACATGTTTAACATGTTTTAAACATTTATTGCAACAAAAAATACTCTTCCTCCTCGTATACTCATATATCCCACATTCGTTGTAAAAATATCACCGTTAATATATTATTAAAATAATATATTTAAATGAATTATTTTATCGTAAAAGATAAAATATTAATTTTCAACAATTGTCATTTTAAAATTTTCTCCATCTATATCCACATAAAATCAATATTTTCCTCATCATATAAATCAATAATTAATTATTCACAAATAATATTATAGAATCACAATATTGACAACCAAAGGCCTTCACAGAAAGAGGGCTTTCGAATAAGAATTTCTTCTTCTTGGCAATTATTAGGTGACCAAACCTCTCCTTAGATGAACTTTCTAGACATTGCCAATAATGTTATCTAATAATATTATTCAGATAATATGAATTATTGCTTCGATAAAGAAAGATCTTCGTGTAATGACAATTATTGAAACAACAAAGAATATAAAATATCAACGCAGAATTATTAACTCAATAAAATAATTGAGCGATAATTATCAGAACCATTATTGAGTAGTGCCTTCTTACGTAAGAATCAATAATTGGTGCAATACCAAGTGCTACTTGCTCAACAACGAGTATTAGTGTGTTTTAACCAAGGGTATTCTAACAATGATAATTGGTAATAACTACGTCGTTATTTAAAAACAACTTATATTTGTCGTTTTCTTCATCCAATCACTTTCCGTTATGGGGCCCATACATGGTCACAGCTGTGTCGCATTTAATATTCCCGAAGCATGATTTAATATTCCACGACCAAACGAATATTCCCCGAAGCGATAATGAATATTTTATAACCACTTGCTTAATTTGAAATATTTGCATATTTAACCCTTAACTATCCACATTAATCAAATCAACCCTTACTATTTCAAAATAATAAATAAAGGAAATTCCTTTTTATTTAAAAATTTGGGTCTTACAACCTCCCTCCTTATGAAATTTCGTCCTCGAAATTGACGTGACGACTGTGTGTTTTGAAAAGGTGAGGATACCTCGCTTTCATTTCCGCTTTCCAACTCCTGTGTCATTTCCTCTATAGCATGATTCCTCCACAAAACTTTAACTTGTGGTATGACCTTTCTTGCTGTAGGGACATGCTCCTTCCTATCCAAAATCTTGACAGGTACCTCCTCATACGTTAAGTCTTCTGCTATCTCGTCCGGTTCTAACTCAATAACGTGGTTCGGGTCTTTCATATATTTACGAAGTACAGATATGTGAAACACATTATGAACACGAGACATACTCTTGAGGTAACGCAAGTCTATAGGCTACATTTCCTACTACTCGGTCAAGAATTTGAAATGGACCGATAAATCGTGGATTGAGCTTTCCTCTCTTCCCAAATCTTGTAACTCCCTTCCATGGAGCAACTTCAACAATATATGATCCCTACATTAAATTCCACGTCCTTTCGATGAAGATCCGCATAACTCTTTTGTCGATCTTGTGCTTGCTTTGTATCGTTGTCGAATCATTTGGATCTTTTCGGTAGTCATACGTACTAACTTCGGGTCCCAACAATGTTGCTTCACCCACCTCATCCCAACATATTGGAGAATGACATTTTCGTCCATATAATGCTTCGAATGGAACCATGCCTATATTTGTTTAATAACTATTGTTGTATGAGGATTCCACCAATAGCAAGTACTTATCCCAACTTCCTTTGAAATCTAGGACACAGAGTTTTAATATATCTTCAAGAGTTTGAGTAATCCTTTCTGATTGCCCATCCGTTTGAGGATGGTATGCCAAACTGAATCGTAAATCTGTGCCCATAGCTTTTTGCAAGCTAACCCAAAATCTTGAAGTGAATCTTGGGTCACGATCTAAAACTATGGATACTGGCATGCCATGCAATCTCACAATCTCATTTACGTACATACGAGAAAGACGTTCAAGGAATAAGTCTCTCGTGATTTGTAAGAAATGAGCGGACTTGGTTAATCTATCAACAATAACCCAAATAGCATTGATGCCTTGAGAAACCGTAGGAAGACCCGCATCAAATCCATAGTAATGTGTTCCCACTTCCATTCCTAATCTCAAGTGGTTGCAACGGACCCTTAGGTACAAGATGCTCCGCCTTTACGTTGGCAAGTTAAACACATCGAGATAAACTTTGCAATCTCTCTCTTCATATTGTTCCACCAAAATGTATGTCAAGATCACGATACATTTTAGTACTTCCAGGATGGATTGCAAATGGCGTGTTGTGTGCCTCCATCATAATCTTGTACTTCAAATCGAGTCGTTAGGAACACAAAGTCTAGAGTGGACTCAAGTATCAATTCTCGCCCTAATAGCTCCTTCTTGTACTTTCTTCTTCATACGCATCATTTCAGTCGGTGGCTTGAGCAATCTTAACTTTTTCTATTAAAGTTGGCTCTATGCCTATACTTGACATCATCGCTTTTCGTTCCGCATATGATCTTCTACTCATCGCGTCCGCCTACCACGTTCGCTTTTCCGGGATGGCATGATCGAACATGTCTTTGAAAAATGAGTCTCCTCTTGAGTTCTTGAAAGCTCTTCCCACATTCCTTGCTCCATTCGAATTTTGTATCTCTACGAGTCAATTTGCGTTAATGGAATAGCGATTCGAGAATATCCTTCAACGAATCTCCGATAATAACCAACTAAGCCTGAAAGCTACGTATTTCGATTCTTGACTTAGGTTGCTCTCAATCGTGACTCATATCCCAATCTTGGATAGCACGTCACAATGACACCTATCGCTTTACTATCGCATCGAATATGACGTCCCTACAGAGAGTTCGGCTTAGGTGAATTCCACAAAGGAAGTCACAAGATAAAGGCTCGGTACCAAATTCTATAGTTGAATTTTAAACTCACGAAGTTCAATAGAGCCATTCGATATGATATTTTAGAAATGAGTTTTATCTGGGTTCAAAGTCGATACAAAATTTAATATCGAACTTTGGGAGTAAGCCAAGAAATTCTTCAGAAATACGTCGGAAAAATCAATAACAACAGAATATTATTCAAATCGGCGTGTCTTTATTCAAATCCATAACATGGACTAAGAAAACTTGACATCCGTAATAAACGAATGACTTCATGGCTTGATATGAAAATGTTTGACTACAATGGTTTGATTGCTTGAATTGAATAACGGGTTGCTTAGGAATATGAAAACTAACAACCTTACAAAAGCAATCAATTTGGCATGATGAGTAGTTAACCTTAAAATCACATCAAAAGCAAATATCTCTATAGAAATAAGGTTAACAGGTAATGTGATAGTGCCAACTTGAATCAAGGAAGATTTTTAAACAACGGATGTAATGAAAGTTTCTCCTAATGGAGTCTCCACAGATAGGTCAAAGTTTAATTTCTCCGTAGTCAAGTTCAAACGTTGAGCGCAAAGCAAGAGAGATAAAAGAATGGGTAGAACCCCAGATCTAGTAAGGTATATACTTCGCAAGAATTTATAATTAACTAACCCGTGCTAACTTCGTTCGGGTTCCTCGCATTTTGACTGGCCACGACAAACGCTCTTCCAAGAACCGTTGACTTTGACTTTTCTGGGACATCCTTTTGAGTAACCATTCTCATTGGATCGGTTTTCGATATCGTCTAATCTCGGCGATATGTCCTTCTTTTCCACAATTATAGCATACCTTAAACTGTTAGGGCGGGTTTGGTGATATGTCCCTCTTTCCGCATTTGTAACATACGACCGGGTGGTCGTTTCTCCTCATAAAACTAGTTGCTCATCGGCCGCGTCTTCACATGGTCATTGTTGAATCTCCTCTTTTAAAATCTCCTCCCGACTCGCTTCTTCTATTTTCATGGCCACGATTACCACCGGAGTGGTTACCGCCTTTGTCTCAGTATTCTTCTTTCTCCGTTGGTTATCGTTATTACGATGACCGCTATCTTCTGATGATGATCCTGGTTATGGTCCCTCGGTTGAACGTACTCGTTATCTTGCTTCTAACAACCGAGCCTCATTGACAACATCTCGAATAGAGAGAAAATTTATGAGAAATGAGATCTTGACGTATGTCGGGTTTCAAACCTCTCGAAACATCCGCGTCATCGTTCCTCATTCTCCACCAAATGAGGTGCAACACTGGATAACTCCGCGAACTTCGCCTCGTCTTTGGGACACCGTCATGTTATTCTCGCTTTAGTCTAATAAACTCCACTTCCTTCATATACGCCGAATACTTTCGGGGAAGTACTTGTCATTGAATTTGCTTCAAACGTCTCCCATGACATGCCGAGTGCAACCGATGGAGTACGCTTCACGATTTCCCAAGATGTCTGCCTCGCCACGGAACATAAAGGTGGCGAATGGAACTTTCTGTTCCTCCGTGCATCTCAAGACATCGAATATCTTGGTAATTTGTTTGACCCACGTCTCGCTTTAATCGGATCCGCTTTTCCCAGTGCTCGTGGTCCCAACTCTTTGAACTGCTTGGTCATGACCACACCGTGAATTGCTATCATTTCCTCCTGTATTTTGAACACGAGTCTCCTCGTCTGATTTTGCATGAATCGCAAAAAAGCTTCTAAACATCCCCTCGTTCATCATCTCGCTTTCGATTGGTGTTGTTCACAGGAGGAACATTACCACTGTTGCACGCTCTCCTCGTTGGTGAGTCTGAGCATCTCCACGGTCCTCATTTACTCCATCATTAATATTCTCAATCGACATTCTCAAATCATCAGTATTAAAATAAGGGTTAATTAAGGAAATCAATATATCACATAATATCCCTATATCTTGACCCGACTAACAAATAAGCTTAGGTAGGACACACTAGCGAAGGATTTACTCGTCTCTCCCTCCTAGTTCTATTCCCCGATCTCATGGAGATCATATCCCTAAGCTCGATACCAACCGTGGCGCCCCCAAATAGGTCCATTCCATCCAACCCATTCTCGAGTCGCCAAATACATGGTACCAAAATAACTACAACTTTATTATTACAACATATAAATTGTGAGTTTAAAAACAGATATTATCTTCTAGACAATATCTATACTCAAATAAATCCTCATCACATTTATTGATACATTATTTTACAAAAATGGTGAGGACTACTAAACAATCCTTTCTAAAACCTTCATTCCATACCCAGACTAAGTACTCGCTACATTCTCGCCTCCCGAGAAGAAAAATGGAACAACAAGGAAAAGGGTGAGCTCAACTAGCCCAAGAAAGAATATTATGACTAAGATAATATACAACAAATTATCGTTAGTCTTCATAGGAAAAATCGATAGAATACAATAGACAACAAGTTTCGCATCAATATTCGCAATGAAATAATAATTCATAGAAGAGTTACGTAGAGAATGAAATCTACTATAATCTATGAATTTAATAAATCCATCATCAATATTTTATCCTCAGTAACATCAATCAATATGCATCCGAATCAAATATTCATCTTTGCACTACTGAGCCAAAGATATTCATCGATTGGTCATGTTCATTTAAACACTGCTCATCTTTGCACTCTAAGCCAAAGATATTAATCAATCGGTCATGTTCATCTCAACACTGCTCATCTTTGCACTACTGAGCAAAGATATTCTTCGAAATCATTCATCTTTTGCATTCTGAGCCAAAGATATTCAATAATATCATCATTTAAGATCGAGGATGATGAAAAATATTTTTAAGAAACGAATCCAAAGAAACAAAATGACAAGGATTAAGGATTAAGGATTCGTACTTGGTTTTATCCACGCCCAAAAAATACCTCAAAAATAATCATAGTGGTGTAAAATTCAAGAATGATCAAAACATGGATACAATCGAGTTAGTATCCGAATATAGATGTTTTAGACGAAAAGAAGAAATTTTATTTTTCTAATTGAATAGTCTCAGTATCACGTGAATAGTCTCGATATCGTGAATAAGAACTCACACCAAAAGATAGAAATTCCACAAAAAAACATCTTCACGCTTCATGAATAGTACTCGTGAATAGTAACTCGTGAATAAGAACTCATGAATAGTAACTCGGAATAGTAACTCATGAATAGTAACCCATGAATAGTAACCCCAGACATGAAAAAGTTCCAAATTTGATAAAAACTTGATCAACATTTCAAAGATAATGATATTGAAGAAATAATATCATTACGAAAAAAATAATATCCCTTACCTCGAAAGATCAAGATTTACAAATTTGAAACTGGATATAAAGCTATGACTTGGACTTGCATAGTATAGCAATACTCAAAGTATACTCAAAATACTCACAAGAATACGCTCGATAATATAGAGAGAAAACTTGATTTACGGTGTGATTTTCAATTCTAACCTAAGCACCCTATTTATAGAAATTGCTTAGAACACCAAAGCGAAAAATTTAATAAATTAATATATATATATATATATATCAAATTCATACGCCAACCTTAGAATTCAGATCCTAGCATTTCCCACATGCCACCTTCTAGAAAGAAATGATAAAAAACGTTTTTCATAAAATAAATAATTAAAACTTACAAAAATTAATTATTTGAGACTTCGAAACTTCAATAATTCATAATAAATAGCCCTTTCATCAGAAAATTCGAATCTCATGAGTTTTATAGGAAATTCAATTGTCTACAACTTTGCAGAAGAAAGTTTTTCCAAATTCCAAATAGAAATTGACCAAATCCACAAACGGACGATTTTACGAGTTATAATCAAATTTCAATCAATAAATGGGGTCCAATGAGCATGTTTAACATGTTTTAAACATTTATTGCAACAAAAATACTCTTCCTCCTCATATACTCATATATCCCACATTCGTTGTAAAAATATCACCGTTAATATATTATTAAAATAATATATTTAAATGAATTATTTTATCGAAAAAGATAAAATATTAATTTTCAACAATTGTCATTTTAAAATTTTCTCCATCTATATCCACATAAAATCAATATTTTCCTCATCATATAAATCAATAATTAATTATTCACAAATAATATTACTGAATCACAATATTGACTACCGTGCGGTTCCTCAGAAAGAGGGGGCTTTCCAATAAGAATTTCTTCACTTCTTGGCGCGCAATTAGGTGACCAAACCTCTCCTGTATGTAACTTTCTAGACATTGCCAATAATGTTATCTAATAATATTATTCGGATAATATGAATTATTGCTTCGATAATGAAAGATAATTGTGTAATGACAATTATTGAAACAATGAAGAATATAAAATATCAACGCAGAATTATTAACTCAATAAAATAAATCGAAGCAAGAATTATCAGTAACCATTATTGAGTAGTGCCTTCTTACGTAAGAATCAATAATTGGTGCAATACCAAGTGCTACTTCTTGTTGACGCCAGACATTAGTGTGTTTTAACCACCGGGTATTCCAACAAGATTAATTGTGAATAACTACTCGCCAATTATTTAAAAACAACTTATATTTGTCGTTTTCTTCATCCAATCACTTTTCATTATGGGGCCCACACATGGTCAAGGCCGTCGATTTAATATTCCCAAAACGATCTAATATTCCACGACCAAACGAATATTCCCAAGCGATAATGAATATTTTATAACCACTTGCTTAATTTGAAATATTTGCATATTTAACCCTTAACTATCCACATTAATCAAATCAACCCTTACTATTTCAAAATAATAAATAAAGGAAATTTCTTTTTATTTAAAAATTTCGGGGTCTTACAATGAATGTCTTGGTTAAGCTCAAGAACACGAAGAACACCTATAGCGACAGTTATATCGCTATAGGCACCCTTTTGCGACAGATTAATTAATAAATTAATTGTTTTTACGAAATAAATAGAAAAAAAATAGTTTTTAATTATTTAAAATATAAAATAAATTATTAAAAATTATTTTAAAATCCGAAATTTGGTTTTTAATTATTTTGAATATATTTCATAAATATTTAATATTTTTGGAATATTAAAAATATTTAATTTATTTAATTATAATATTAAATAAATTATTTAAAAATGATTTTAATACATGAAAAATCATTTAAAATTATATTATGGTATAAGAAAATAATATAAGTTATTTTTTATAACTTTTAATATTTTGTGATGAAATTTCATTAATAAATTAAATATTAATGATATTTAAGTTACTTAATAAATGTATTAAATAAATTATGAAAAATAGAATTAATAATTTAAAATTTATAGAAAAATGATTTAAAGGTTATAAAAGTATTTTAAGTTATAAAATATAACTTTTGATATTTTGTCATAAAAATATTAATATTTTTTAATATTAATAATATTAGATTTATTTAATAATTATAATAAATAAATTATTTTAAAAATAATTTTAATATTAGAAAAATCATTTTAAATGAAAATAAATAGTTTTAGTTATAAAATATAACTTTCAATATTTAAAGGTAAATTTCATTAATTATTTACTATTAATGATATTACAATTATTTAATAATTATATTAAATAATTAGCTTAAAAATTATTTTATATTATAAAAAATCATTTAAAATGAAAAATAAAGTGTTTAAAGATATTTTAAGCTATAAAATATAACTTTGAATATTTAAAGGATAATTTCATTAATAATTTAATATTAATGATATTAATTTAATAATAAATAATATTAAGTTTACTTAATAATTATATTAAATAAATAGTTTAAAATGGTTTTATTTATTTAAAAATCATTTAATAAGGATATAAATGAATTAAAAATATTTTAAGTTATAATTAATGACTTTTAATATTTTGATAAATAATACATTAATACTTTAATAGTAATGATAATTATTTAAAAAATGATTTTAATTGTTTTAAAAATCATTTAAGGGTAATATTAATATTTTAAAAGTATTTTGAGTTATTATAAATAACTTTAACATTTTGGCAATGGTTTCATTAATGGTTTAATATTAATTAAATATTAATGATAATAAAATTGTTTAATATTTAAATCATTTAATAATGATTCCGGTATTTGAAAATGCGTGATAAAAGATAATAACTGTTTAAAAATTATTATAAGTCATTTAAAAACAATATGATTGATACTTACAGATATTAAACTACATGATTGAGTCTTAGACTTGATAATTACCCGATAAAGCCGTCGGTACACCGACATGTTTCCGAAATTAATCTGGACTTAGATATTTTGACTGTATATGTGTTTATTTGTGATTCAATGGTTGTGGAATATATGTGACAATGTGATTAGGTTATGTGCTGACTGCAATAAACAGTGCTATGTATTTAGTATGTTTTTCTAATCGATGAAATGATCTTATTACTGATAGGTGTTATATAAAGATAGAACTAAGTTACGAATCGTAGCGGCCGATCGTGCAAGTATCTTACCTTTGCATTTCCTTTATCTGATGGACATGAGTAAGAAGTTTTAGAATTATATTATTATTATATTATATTATTAATCCTATTGTGATATATTCTATATCTGATCATTGTTTATCAACATATTAGTATACGGTAATTCAGATATATATTATGTTCGTTAATTTCTATATATGGTTATACAAGTGTCCCCACTTGGATAATCATTATATTTAATCGAGATGTTGATATATATATATATATATATATATATATATATATATATATATAAGTCGTCTAAGCTATTTGATCAGCTAGACACAAATTTTGAAATGTCGTTGAATATGATAAAAAAACCTTTTTGTATTCAATCAAATTATTTTGGTTCAGATTTCAGTCTAAGTATGAACATCCCGATCACGGGAAAACTTTTATGCGCCCAAGGCGGACAGAGTGAACGATCCTATCATTTTTGTAATGTAGTATTGATCAATATAGGGCCCATGGGAAGTACAACCTAACGCCCGTAAGTTATGACGGTTTGCAGATGAAGTTCTGCTAAACCTTAGCGAAAACTAAAAACAAAGTTCATAATCTGTCAACTAATACCTATATATATATATATAGTCAATACGTAGTTTCAAAAATTTGAGATAGAATTATTATGTTGTTATTATCGGTTCAGTTTACTTCACAACTATAAATTCGTTGTAGAAGTGATGTACAAAGAAAATATTTATTTCTTTCAGCTACTTATATTTCTAATTGTTATTACTTGCTGGGCACCCAAATGCTCATCCTTGCTTAAATTTAAATGTTTTCAGCTAGGCATGAACAACTCGAAGGTTCAGACAAGAACAAGTGAAAAGGAAAGCAAACAAATCATGTTTAATGGTATCTTTTGTAATAGTTAGACTGTATTAAGATAATGATATGTATTATATATCATGTAAAGAATTATAGTAAAGGTTGTGTAATTGGGATTAGACTCTGATAAATGTAAGATAGGTTTGATAATTATATTATAGTTATTATTATTAGTATTATTCCGCTCATAGAAATGGTATCGTGAATCACCGAGTTCGGGTTTCAAGTACCCGAGTTTGGGGGCTTTACAAGTTGGTATCAGAGCTTAGGGTTAAAAAATTTAGGTGGGTTAGACCTTAGGCTATAACCTTAGAACAGAGGAAAACATTGAAAATACAAATAACTCATATAGTATTTAAAAAGGGGAGATGAATTGAATAAGTTCATCGTCAAATCAAATAAAAGATAACTTATATAAAACTATTAATTGTTGTGTGTATATATTAAGTGATAATTAAGATTGTTTGTGTGTAGATGTCAGATAGAAAAAGATTAGGATACCCTCAAATCGTAAAGAAGAAGTCAACCTCCATAACCGAGCCAATATCAAAGCCAATAGCTGAAATAGAGGCTCACATTGAAAGCTACCTCAATGAGGTGGTTATTTTGGAAAGTATAGTACCGGACCTTGAAATGATAGTATAGCAAATATGTAGGATATAGTTAAAGAATATGTGGTCAATGTCGAGTTCTTAAACTCATATGTTTGTGGTGAGTTCTTAAACTCATAATGTATGGTAAGTTGGACGAACTAGGTGTTGTTAGTTGTGAATGGATTATTGAGAATAATGGGAATAGACAGATTTCTAAGCAATTCATCCTTAGTGGATGCGTAAGAAATAAGTAGTACTACTATTACTTGAATATGTATGATTCTATGTTATGTATATGATATGTATGTTTGTATAAGGTAATATTTTTCAAATTTTGTATAAGTTGTATCAGCGATTCCCGACTTTTGAGTCATAAAAGGATAACGGATGTTTAAAGCAATATGTGTTAAGGTATGTCAAGTGTTATGAAAATGAGTCTATGTGGGATTAATGAAATAAGTTAGTATAAAGATAGTAGATATTTATCTGAGTACTGGTTAATGCAGAAAACCAAAATTTAAAAATATAGAATATTTTGAGTACATGATAATCAGAATATAGAATTTCGTGTTATATGATTATACGTATACGATAAGGCTTAGAATAAAGAATAAATTGTGATAATGCTGCCAAGGAGACGAAAAAGAAATAAACGGACAGAAGAACCTGTCAACAAAGTTGGAATACACCCAGACCCGATACAGGAATTTTGTGAATATAGACGATCAAGTTGTGCAGAACGGAATACCAATCGCAGGAAGATCAGCCAGATAATCAAACAACAAACGTCAAAGACTTCAAGGCGTTAGTACTGCCAGGATTTAGAGGATTAACTGACCTGTAGCAATATTTGTGATAGCTAAGATAACGAAGGGGCAAAGGATAGTTTTGTCACCTATACGATAAAAGGAAAGGAGATAAAAGGAAAGTCTATGTGTTTTAAATGTGAATCAATGGAGTATAAGGTGGACAACTTTTCAAGAAGGAGAAAGGAGGCAAGGAATGCGAATACGGGAAAAGGCAGCAGGACATTAGCGACGACGGGACCAACATCAACAATCAAACCAACGAAATCAACCGCAAGCGTCTTCAACATGACCGTTCAAGATATCGTGGCAGCCGGGGATGCAACTCCAGGTATTATTCTACTCAATATTATTTTCTTATATATTATTTTCTTATATATAGTAAAATTATTTTGTAAATTATTTTGAAAGAGAAATTTGAGTTCTTTTAGAAATTAATTTTCCGTATAAGCAGATAGATAAGCTTTATGCTGAATAGTTATAGATGTGTTCGATCAATTATGATCGAGATCTACGTACAATGATCGTGTATGCTATATACCCTAGTATGTATAGGTTTTAAAATGATGAATCCGGGGACAAAATCTTTATAAGGGAGGGTGAATGTAAAGACCCGATATTTTCTATATAAATAAATCAAAAATTTTGCGTATAATTTTTTTTTAATTTTAAGGATGAGGATTTGTACAAGATAATGTGTATACGTATTTATGTGGTAAATAAAAATATATTTATTACATGAATATATAAAAATAATTTTATTTTAGAATTATTGATTATTATAAAGTATATTCTTATAATAATTAATTTTATATGATTTTAATACATGAAAAATCATTTAAAATTATATTATGGTATAAGAAAATAATTTAAGTTATTTTGATAACTTTTAATATTTTGTGATGAAATTTCATTAATAAATTAAATATTAATGATATTTAATTTATTTAATAAATATATTAAATATATTATGAAAAATAGAATTAATAATTTAAAAATTATAGAAAAATGATTTAAAGGTTATAAAAGTATTTTAAGTTATAAAATATAACTTTTGATATTTTGTCATAAAAAATATTAATATTTTAATATTAATCGATATTAGATTTATTTAATAATTATATTAAATAAATTAGTTTTAAAAGATTTTAATATTAGAAAAATCATTTTAAATGAAAATAAATAGTTTAAGTTATAAAATATAACTTTCAATATTTAAAGGTAAATTTCATTAATTATTTACTATTAATGATATTTGAATTATTTAATAATTATATTAAATAAATTAGTTTAAAAATGATTATATATTATAAAAATCATTTAAAATGAAAATAAAGTGTTTAAAGATATTTTAAGTTATAAAATATAACTTTTAATATTTAAAGGGTAATTTCATTAATAATTTAATATTAATGATATTAATTTAATATTAAATAATATTAAGTTTATTTAATAATTATATTAAATAAATAGTTTAAAAATAGTTTTATTTATTTAAAAATCATTTAATAAGGATATAAATGAATTAAAAATATTTTAAGTTATAAGTAATGGCCTTTAATATTTTGATAAATAATACATTAATACTTTAATAGTAATGATAATTATTTAAAAAAAATGATTTTAATTGTTTTAAAAATCATTTAAGGGTAATATTAATACTTTAAAAGTATTTTGAGTTATTATAAAGACTAAAAGACAATTTGCACCCCAAACCGAAAAAAGTGTCTAAGTACACCCCAAACTTCATTATACCTAACAAAACGCACACTTTCTTCACTTAACCTTCAAATTAAAAGTGATTGGTAAAGTCGTAAACATAAGTTTGGGGTGCAAATTGTCTTTTAGCCTTAAAAATTGACAAAAATAATTAATTTTAAAATAATTAATTTGAAATTAAAATAATAAAATTAAAATAAATATTTTGAATTAATAATTAATTTTTAAAAAACAATTTTTTTAAAAATAGAATTTTTAAAAATAGAATTGTAAAAACTGCTTTTTAAAAAAAATAAAAACAATTACATTTTACAAAAATTGTAAAATAAAATTGTGTTTTACAAAATTGTAAAATACAATTTTTTTTTTTTAAAAATTGTGTTTAAAAGCAATTTTTAAAAACTTGTAAAATAAAATTTTGTTTTTAAAAACAAAAAAGAATTTAAATTTTGTTTTTAGACAATTTTTTTTAAAAAATCAATTTTAGAAAAAAAAAATTATGTTTTACAAAAAAAAAAAAATCATTTTTACACAAAATTTCAACTTTTTCTCCATTTTTTCTTGCTATTATTAATTTCATCGATTTATTTAGAAAATGGAGTAATCCTATTTTCTTTCACTAACCATTTTCTCGTGTTTAATTTTATTAGGGTGCCAAATTGTATAAATGAAGCCACAAATCATAATTACATAAAACATAATAATTAGGTACTCATTATTTTTATCTCTATATTAAAATAGAAAAATATGTTCCAGTTTAATTATTATTATATTATTAATTTCTTTTGGAACTTTCGAAAAAAGAAAATTGAAAGAATTGTAAAATTTTTTGTAAAAAATGTAATTTTTTAAATTTTTTTTGTAAAAAGCAAATTTTTTAAAATTTTTTTTTTTGTAAAAACTATTTTTTTAAATTTTTTTTACTAAAAACAAAATTTAAATTCTTTTTTTTTTTTTTAAAAACAAATTTTTTTTAAAATGAAATTTATTTTATAAGTTTTAAAAAATTACATTTTTTAAGCATAATTTTGTAAAAAAATGGTATTTTACAATTTTGTAAAACACAATTTTATTTTACAATTTTTGTAAAAACTGAATTTATCTTTTAAAAAAATTGTATTTTATAATTTTGTAAAACACAATTTTATTTTACAATTTTTAAAAAAAAAGCGAATTGTTTTTAAATTATTTTTTGTAAAAAGCAGTATTTTTTTTCTAAAAATATAATTTTTACAAAAATATTCTGCTTTTAAAAATTTTGTTTTAAAAAATTTTGTTTTAAAAATATAAATTATTAATTCCAAGTATTTATTTAAATTTAATTATTTAAATTATTTTATTTTAAAAATAATTATTTTATTTAAAATTAATTATTTTTGCCAATTTTTAAGACTAAAAGACAATTTGCACCCCAAACTTATGTTATCATTTAGCCAATCACTTTTTTGAATTTGCTTAAGTGAAGAAAGTGTGCATTTTGTTACGTATAATGAAGTTTGGGGGTGTACTTAGACACCTTTTTCGATTTAGAGTGCAAAAGTCAATAAGGGTGTAAAGTTTGGGGTGCAAATAATCTTTTAGTCTAATATAAATAACTTTAACATTTTGGCAATGGTTTCATTAATGGTTTAATATTAATTAAATATTAATGATAATAGAATTGTTTAATATTTAAATCATTTAATAATGATTCCGGTGTTTGAAAATGCGTGATAAAAGATAATAACTGTTTAAAAATTATTATAAGTCATTTAAAAATAATATGATGATACTTACAGATATTAAACTACGTGGATAGAGTCTTAGACTTTAGATAATTACTCGATAAAGCCGCTTGCATAATTTTGAACGTGTTTTTTTTGAAATTGATCTGGACTTAGATATTTTGACTGTATATGTGTTTATTTTTGATTCAATGGTTGTGGAATATATGTGACAATGTGATTAGGTTATGTCCTGTCTGCAATAAGCAATGCTATGTATTATAGTATGTTATTCTAATCGATCAAATGATCTTATTACTGATAGGTGTTATATAAAGATAGAACTAAGTTACGAACTATAAGCAGTGCATTAGGCAAGTATCTTACCTTTGCATTTCCTTTATGCAATGGACATGAGTAAGAAGTTTCAGAATTATATTATTATTATATTATATTGTTAACCCTATTGTGATGTATTCTATATCCGATCATTGTTTATCAATATGTTAGTATATGGTAATTCAGATATATATTATGTTCGTTAATTTCTATATATGGTTATACAAGTGTCCCCACTTGGATAATCATTGTATTTAATCACATGTTGATGTGTGTATATATATATATATATATATATATATATATATATATATATATATGCAGTCTAAGCTATTTGATCAGCTAGACACAAATTTTGAAATGTCGTTGAATATGATAAAAAAACCTTTTTGTATCCAATCAAATTGTTTTGGTTCGGATTCCAGTCTAAGTATGAACATCCCAATCACGGGAAAACATTTATGCGCCCAAGGCGGACAGAGTGAACGATCATATCGTTCTTGTAATGTAGTATTAATCAATACAGGGCCCATGGGAAGTACAACCTGAAAGTAATATGCACACAAGCCAATCATGTTTGATGATAAAGCATATACTTTGTAACAATCTTATTCATTTATTAATAAAAAGTATTAATTTATTAAAGGCTTTTAATTATCTACATGATCTTTGTTTTATAATATGTGATAAACCCATAGTTTTAAGCAATGCTTTTAGAATAATGATGATGATCATTCTAATGAGATCTAAATTCTTAAAAGCTTAAAACTAAAATAGTTCCCAATCATTGGATTACTAAATTGGGGATTAGTGAATCCGGATAGATTGGTACATACGTTGCTTGCTTTCATTGGATGAGGATGATTGATCTCATGATCATTTGTGTGGAGACACTAAAGCAAGTATATAGGTGCTTATTAGAGAATAAGTTCACCGAACGTGGCTAGCTAAGGAATACCTAATGGAGTTTTATTTGCTGTCGTCAATAGGAATTCTGTAGTGATAGTAGTACAAGTAATCCTTGGACTTGAGATCATCATAGTATCTTGTGTATGATGAGTTATACTTTGACTTATTCCTTAAGACCCTTAGGGTATATCAAAGGGTATGCTTGGGTATAATAAGTTGTACATGGAGATAATGTATGATCAATAAAGAATCTACCACTTCTAATAAAAGAAGAGAAATGTCCTATGTGATTCGATAAATGACAACCCAAAGAGTCCTTGGCAAAGAATGAAATTAGAAAGGAGTTTCTAATTTGTATTATTTGAGTTGTGCATTTAAGGATCGAAATACATATAATTAAATAAAATAAGACTTGTGAAGAATTCCATGTCTTATATTTAATTGGGACATTGTATGGTGGAAGGATTGAATTGTACAGTAACTATTTACTCAAAGGTTCTTTAATGATTAATGTTGAAATCTATATTATCCGGAAAGTCGTTGATCGCTAGGGAGGCTTATCCCTATTGTAGAATAAATATTATTTATTTAAATAAATTAATTATTTAATTTATTTATTTAAATAAGATTAGAATTGTTTCTAATTGATTTATTCACAACCTAGGTTTAATATGGAGAACCTAAAGGGTCACACCATAAAAGGAAGAATAATTATTTAAGAAGTTAATGGCATAATCGTAATAATATATTTAAGTATATTTAATTTAATCTATGGTGATAGAATAAATTAAATAGCTTAATAATTATTATTTAATATTTTAGAAATATTAAATATAAATTAATAAGAGGAGTCTTATTAATATTATTACAATTATTATTATTTTAATTTCTAAAAGAGTTTAGAAATTAATTTAATATAAGTACTCTCATTTATTCCTAATTGGATTAGGAAGGAAAATTAGTTAAAAGAGTTTAATTAATTATCCCTAATAAGATTAGGGAGCTTAATTAATTAAAAGAATTTAATTAATTAAATAAATTCCAATTCCTTAATTGTTAATGTGGGTTGCCCATATCTATAAATAAGAGGAGTCTTATTATGGGTGGTGGGGGTTGTTGACTTTTACAACATACGTAATAATTCCAATTTGTTGGAGAGTACGTTCCTTTCTATAGAGATAGAAAACTAGGGTTGAGCCAATACCCCTTCTTCTTGAAAATCCTTCTTCTTCCTTGGTAGATCACCTCTAGAGGCCAAACACTTGGGTGGCTAACGTTGATCAAAGGAAGGAACCAAACCCGGTGGATTCAAGTTGAACGCGAAAAGGATTGGAGGTGAACTTGTACCTGAGGAAGCTCGAATCTTCAAGGGTATGATTTTATTCTTTATCTTTTCGTTTAATTAATAATTGTGCATAAAGGGTGATCCGGGTTTATGGTTTGTAAAATTTTTTAAAACTCTGATTTTACACGCTTCCGCATTATTTTTGCAATTTGATTGCGTTCATGAATATTACAAACCCAACAGTGGCATCAGAGCCAAACTTTTATGCAAATTATTAATTGTTTAAATTTAATATGTATGTTGATATGTGTTTAGAACAATTTAATTGGGCATAATTTTATTGTATAAAATTTAATAAAAAAAAAAAACGTGATTTACTTATATATGTATATATATCCTAATCTGGTATGTCAATCACAGAAATTCGGTAAAGGGAATCACGTGCTTAAAAAAAAAAAAAAGTTTCAAGGAAATTTTAAATGTGCACGGAATGAAAGAAAAAAATCTTGTTGCTTTATTTATTTTATTTTTTTTTAAAGCACCTGCACGTTAACCTTGAGCATGCAAAAAAACATCTAGCTTGCAAGTTTATTAAACTCTGATTTGCAAATCCTGGTAGGGGTGTAATCTTGGGAACCTTTTTTATATAGTGCACGGAAATCAAGGAAGTTATTATATGGGACGATTATTATAATTTTATAATATATATATATATATATATATATTATAATATTCTTAATAATTTTATAATTAAAATAAAAGTTTATTTTAATTTTAAAATAAAAAGTTTATTTTAATATTAAAATAAAAAAGGTTTATTTTAATTATAAAATTAGATTTCATGCTAACTAATTAGAGTTGGAATTTGATTCCATGCTAACTAATTAGAGTTGAAATTGGATTCCATGTTTCCTTAAATAAAGGAGTTTATTTAGATATGAAATAAAATTTCATATTATTCAAAATAAAAGAGTTTATTTGTGAATAGGAAAGAGAATCCTAATTTCCTTAAATAAAGGAGTTTATTTAGATATGAAATAAGATTTCATATTATTCAAAATAAAAGAGTTTATTTGTGAATAGGAAAGAGAATCCGTGTTTTCCTAAATAAAAGAGTTTATTTAACATATATAATAAGATTTCATATTACCCAAAATAAAAGAGTTTATTTTGACTTGGAATTTGATTCCATAATTAATTAAAATAAAGGAGTTTATTTTGATTAAAAATTTTGATTAAAATAAAATAGTTTATTTTATTCAAAATTAAATAAATTAAAATAAAATAGTTTTATTTTGATTTAAATTTGGATTAAAATAAAGGAGTATATTTTGATTCAAAAATAGATTTTATACTAACTAAATTTGCCCATTAAATGATATCAATATATATATTAAATGTTTATTATTCATAAGATGAATGTTATTTATTGATGCATATGGTGATGTGTATGATAATAAATGGGATTGATTACGACTTTATTGATTAATATGATTGGATTTTATTTTAGTTGGATGTATGAATGTATGGGTTTTATTAAATGGGGTTCACAGTACTTCGTCTTCTCTAATTTTTTCTTAATGTAAATTCCATCTCCTCCTATGTACTTCCCTCGATCACGATCAAGGTTTCTATTTATTTTAAATAGTTTTGTAATAGGAATAGTTAGAATTAATTTTGAAAATTGGAGATCAAGGGCAAGGAGCGCTTGAAGACCCGTTTGTAATGGAGCCCGAGTTTAAATGTAATAGTTATATTTAAATATTATTTCTTGCACCCCTAAGGTTTGACCTTTTGGTTCACTTGGTGGCTCTAGTGAACCAAACTAGAATAAAAGTCCATAATCAATCCGGGTAGAATATAGTATTCTATATGTGCATGCTTATACTATATATATTATATATTATGCAAACATGCTTCGCATGTTCATTAATATGACGCGTATTTTAGATATATATATGCATGCATGCCGCTAAACAAGATGAGACAAATTAATAACAAACCCCTCAATTTTTTATATTAAGTCCTAAGCGTTCAAAGATATTTGGAATATCGAACGCGCTTTCTAGCATGATAAAATTAATAGAGTATTAAATATTTAATATGAGTTTGTTGTGTCACCACAAGGCAAGTATTAAGTATTTAAGATGTTAATTTATCACATTTGATGCTTATAAAGAAAATTGAACAATATTGTTTTGTTGTGTCACCACAAGGATGATATTTTTCTTTTTTGAATATATGGAGTGCTAGATCGGACTTAACTTGGATAATTTTGATTCGGATGTGCCACCACTTGATCAAAATAATCTAAGAGGCAAAAGAAAAGGAGTTGCATAGTTGATGTAATTGACAAAAGTTGTCTACCTATTTATTTATATATAGTTTGTTGTGTCACCACAAGGCTATATACATTTGAAATAGGATCCTTATTCTCACTAGCAAATCTTTAATTAGATTTTGCCAACTATATAAGTGAGGTAATATAGATTGAAGAAAATAGTGGGAGATACCAATTTAAAACAAGACCTAAATTATTTTGGTAATTAATAAAAGAATGTATGTTAAAATGTAGTTAATTACAAATTCATTTACGAGAATTTTACAATGTCTAAAATTACTATCATCAAGCGAAGCATATTAGATGCTAAATTAACTGGGCCATCAAATTAAACGGATTGATTAAGGAATTTGAGAATAGTTCTCATGGTGAAAAGTTATCTTATGTCCTTAATACGCCTATCCCCGCAATGGTTGCGAATAATGCCTCGAGGAAGAGATTGCTACTTTTAGAAAGTGGCAAGATGATGCATGATTGGCTCAATGCATCATGCTCAGATTCATGAGTAACGAGCTTCAAAGATCAACATGAAACTATGGATGCTCTACTATATTCCCGCACATCAAGTAGTTGATGGTGAGGAAAGTAGGACTGATAGATATCAGATATCTAAGGAGCTCTTCCGATCTAGAATGACCGATGACACTACAGTACAGATACATGTCCTTAACATTATCAATTTGATTGATCAATTAGGACAACAAGTTTTGTCATGGATGGAGAGTTGAGCCAAGATTTGATCTTGGACTCACTCCCGGACTCCTTTCACAATTATTGTGAATATTTCATATGAACAAGCTAGATATCAGCTTCATTGATTTGCTTAACATGTTGAGAAATGATGAGAGTCACTTTCCAACCAAGAAAAATAAAGTCTTACTGGTAGGGGCCAAAGGATCTTCTGAAAAGAAGAACGATTCAAAGAAGGTAAATAGAAAGGCATAAACAAAGGATAATAAGAGCAAAAGCGTCACGGATAGCAAAGGAGTTTGCTTCCACTGCAATAAGCCTGGACACTGGAAAGAAACTGCGAGAAGCATCTTGCAGAGGCTAACCAAAGAAGCTTAGTGAAGTTTCGGTTACAATAAAGTTTTTGTTCATGATTGAAATAAATTTTTTCTTTAAGTCAAGGTTCTACTTGGGTATTGGATACCGACTTTGGTTATCATAAATATAGATTTATGAAGGGACCAAGCAGAAGTAGAAATTTAAACAAAGATAAGTAATCCTATGTGTGGAAAATGAAGCAAAGGTTGCTGCATTAGCTATAGAAACTTATAGTTTAGCACTGCCTACGGGAAAATCTATTAAGTCAATAAGTTGTTATTGTATTCCAATTCTTGTTAGAAACATTATTTCCATTTTAATTTTGGACAATAAAATTTTTGGTATTATAATTAAGAACAATTGTTGTTCTATTTATAATAATAATGTTTCGTATAGAACTGAAAGATCACTTAATGGATTTTGTATACTTGACTTACGTGAAAATAATTTTACAAATTGAACAAACTAGTATAAGAAAAGGAGATGATCATTCAAAGAGTTGAATGTGTGTATTTGCTGAAATACAAGTGTGAATTATTTGAAAGGTTCAAAGAATTCAGAAGTGAAACAAATTGGTAATGTATTAAGATTCTTTGATTAGATTAAGGAATAAATACTTGTGTAATAAGTTTCTGGATCATCTCAAATGGTTTTCTCATAATGGACACATCCTGATACGCAATAATTGATTGATGTATCTGAATGAAAAATCGTACCTTGTTGGACATGGTGCGGTCCAAAATGATTTTATCGACATTCCAAAGATCCTTTTGGGATAATGTCCTAGAAATGGTTTGCATATCTACGAAAATGGTAACCTCAAAATCCATTTAAGACTCCATAAAAGTTATGGACAGGGAGGATTCCTAATCTTAAGTATGTTAAGATAAGGGGTTGTCCAACTTATGTGAAAAGGTTTCAAAGGATAAGCTTGGGACAAGATTTGACATGTACAGATTTGTGGGACATCCTAAAGTAAGTTTAGGGTATATGTTCTATAATTCTATTTAGCAAAAGGTGTTTGTTACGAAACACGCTGCCTTCTAAGATAAAGGTGTTTATCATTAAAAGGGGCTAGTGGGAGGATAATAGATCTTGAAGAGTTCAAGAACCACAAAATACTATAAGTCAAATAAGAGGAACCTGTAGATAGACCTATTATACCACAACCGAATCGTAAATCTGGAATAGTACCAAAGATACCTAGGAGGTATGGATTCATCATGGATGATGATGATGAGGTACACATCATAGAAGATGATGATCCAGTTACATACGATGAGGTAAGTGTTGTAGACACTCAGAGAAATGGATTGAAGCAAGTTTCTCAAATATGGAACATTCATTTTGATGAAACAAATCAAAAGAGTTTGATTTTATCAAAAAACAAGAATGAACCTAGTGTGTACAAAAGGGTCAGTGGGAGCATCGTGACATTCCTAGTACTATATGTTGATATACTACGGATAAGGAATGACATACCAATGCTACAATCAGTAAAGATAAAGTTGTCTAAACATTCCTCCATGAATGATTTGGAAGAGTATCTTAATTGGGGATATAAATCTATATAGATAGATTTAAGAGGATGCTCGACTTAACCCAAGGAACGTATATTCATTTGATGCTAAAGTCGTTTAGCATGGCAAACTCCAAGAGATGTCTCATGTAGATGAGCTATGGAGTGTATCTCTCTTAATAGTCCCCACATACTCACGAAAAGAGAGGTCGTGAGTGACTATCATGTATGCAATGAAATATACGAGACACGATGTTGATCGGTCATATTTTGGAGAAGTTCACTATGAGTCGGTGAAAACATCTTAAAGTGCTTAACCCAAGGCACTAAGGATGTGATCATATTCATTGTGGGTCTAAATTAAAACTAGAGGGCTTAATGACACAAGTTTTTCGACGACACCAAGATGATGAAAAAAATCCACTTTAAGGTAAAGCGTTATCTTGAATAATTAGTGCGATGAATTGGAAAGGTTCCAAACAAAGAAAAGAGTTCTTTGGTTTAGTGATAAAGACAAAGTATATAGCTATAAATGAAGTCTGCAAGTTGATTGTTTGGATTAAAGTTCATTACTGAGAACTAAGAATAGTTCCTAAGTCTCATCTTGGATCTAAACATGTGTTGTGGCACTTTCATTTGATTATTAGAATCATTGAAAGATGGGAAATCACTATAGAGATAGTGGACTCTCATGAACAACATTACATATCCATTAACTAAAGTTTATCCAACAAAGGGATAATCGTCACTTAGAGAAAGAAGAGTATAAGATACCATGAAGATTGGCTTTAGTGCAAGTGAGAGATTGAAAGTAATATGCACACAAGCCAATCATGTTTGATGATAAAGCATATACTTTGTAACAATCTTATTCATTTATTAATAAAAAGTATTAATTTATTAAAGGCTTTTAATTATCTACATGATCTTTGTTTTATAATATGTGATAAACCCATAGTTTTAAGCAATGCTTTTAGAATAATGATGATGATCATTCTAATGAGATCTAAATTCTTAGAAAGCTTAAAACTAAAATAGTTCCCAATCATTGGATTACTAAATTGGGGATTAGTGAATCCGGATAGATTGGTACATCGTTGCTTGCTCATTGGATGAGGATGATTGATCTCATGATCATTTGTGTGGAGACACTAAAAGCAAGTATGTAGGTGCTTATTAGAGAATAAGTTCATTTGAGCGGGCTCGCTAAGGAATACCTAATGGAGTTTTATTTGCTGTCGATAGGAATTCTGTAGTGATAGTAGTACAAGTAATCCTTGGACTTGAGATCATCATAGTATCTTGTGTATGATGAGTTATACTTTGACTTATTCCTTAAGACCCTTAGGGTATATCAAAGGTATGCTTGGGTATAATAAGTTGTACATGGAGATAATGTATGATCAATAAAGAATCTACCACTTCTAATAAAAGAAGAGAAATGTCCTATGTGATTCGATAAATGACAACCCAAAGAGTCCTTGGCGAATGCGAGAATGAAATTAGAAAGGAGTTTCTAATTTGCATTATTTGAGTTAATGCATTTAAGGATAGAAATACATATAATTAAATAAAATAAGACTTGACGAAGAATTCCATGTCTTATATTTAATTGGGACATTGTATGGTGGAAGGATTGAATTAGTACGGTAACTATTTACTCAAATGTTCTTTAATGATTAATGTTGAAATCTATATTATCTGGAAAGTCGTTGATCGCTAGGAGAGCTTTATCCCTATTGTAGAATAAATATTATTTATTTAAATAAATTAATTGTTTAATTTATTTATTTAAATAAGATTAGAATTGTTCTAATTGATTTATTCACAACCTGGTTTAATATGGAGAACCTAAAGGGTCACACCATAAAAGGAAGAATAATTATTTAAGAAGTTAATGGCATAATCGTAATAATATATTAAGTATATTTAATTTAATCTATGGTGATAGAATAAATTAAATAGCTTAATAATTATTATTTAATATTTTAGAAATATTAAATATAAATTAATAAGAGGAGTCTTATTAATATTATTACAATTATTATTATTTTAATTTCTAAAGAGAGTTTAGAAATTAATTTAATATAAGTACTCTCATTTATTCCTAATTGGATTAGGAAGGAAAATTAGTTAAAAGAGTTTAATTAATTATCCCTAATAAGATTAGGGAGCTTAATTAATTAAAAGAATTTAATTAATTAAATAAATCCCAATTCCTTAATTGTTAATGTGGGTTGCCCACATCTATAAATAAGAGGAGTCTTATTATGGGTGGTGGGGGTTGTTAACTTTTACAACATACGTAATAATTCCAATTTGTTGGAGAGTACGTTCCTTTCTATAGAGATAGAAAACTAGGGTTGAGCCAATACCCCTTCTTCTTTAAAATCGTTCTTCTTCCTTGGTGGATCACCTCTAGAGGCCAAACACTTGGGTGGCTAACGTTGATCAAAGGAAGGAACCAAACCCGGTGGATTCAAGTTGAACGCGAAAAGGATTGGAGGTGAACTTGTACCTGAGGAAGCTCGAATCTTCAAGGGTATGATTTTATTCTTTATCTTTTCGTTTAATTAATAATTGTGCATAAAGGGTGATCCGGGTTTATGGTTTGTAAAATTTTTTAAAACTCTGATTTTACACGCTTCCACATTATTTTTGCAATTTGATTGCGTTCATGAATATTACAAACCCAACACAACCTAACGCCCGTAAGTTATGACGGTTTGCAGATGAAGTTCTGCTAAACCTTAGCAAAAACTAAAAACAATGTTCATAATCTGTCGACTAATACCTATATATATATAGTCAATACGTAGTTTCAAAAATTTGAGATAGAATTATTATGTTGTTATTATCGGTTCAGTTTACTTCACAACTATAAATTCGTTGTAGAAGTGATGTACAAAGAAAACATTTATTTCTTTTAGCTACTTATATTTCTAATTGTTATTACTTGTTGGGCACCCAAATGCTCATCCTTGCTTAAATTTAAATGTTTTCAGCTAGGCATGAACAACTCGAAGGTTCAGACAAGAACAAGTGAAAAGGAAAGCAAACAGATTATGTTTAATGGTATCTTTTGTAATAGTTAGACTGTATTAAGATAATGATATGTATTATATATCATGTAAAGAATTATAGTAAAGGTTGCGTAATTGGGATTAGACTCTGATAAATGTAAGATAAGTTTGATAATTATATTATTGTTATTATGGTATCGTGAAGCACCGAGTTCGGGTTTCAAGTACCCGAGTTCGGGGGCTTTACAAGAGCATCACAGGCCAAATTAATTCTATGTGAAGTAATCTTTGCTGGTGGGTTAGTATGTATGTACAAATCCTTGCCCTAAGTGTTTGATAACACACAGAGTTTGATCAGTTCTAAAAGAGTATCGTGATGATGTGTAGAAACTGATCACCTCCATGAATCAACTAGATACTCCTAAATCGTAGAGTTGATTCTCACTCTGTGAACACTTAAACATTGTGAACATAACCCAACAAATGATGAAACCATCAAAGATAAAGAGTATTTTATTAAATGTCAAATCTTACACACACTCACCTTCATGCATATCAAAATGAATTATCTAAAACTAGTTTTATGCATGAATATGACTGTTGGTGATAAATGTGATAATTATCCAAATATAAGAGGACTAGGTGTTTAGAAAACTAACATAGCAGGACGCACTTAAATGTGGGTACCAAAACTAGAAATATGTCTAACTGCGCAGTACACAGTCTATCCGCCACACTAAGGAATCTTTGAAACGAAGACTTGATTAAGAAGACTAAACCAAATGAGAGGGCTAAGGACCTGCTCGAAATGATTCTGATAAAACTCCTATATGTCCAAGCCTATCCTTGAAGACCCACTGAGCTAACCTGAATGAGGCTCCCATGGTTGCTAATCTATATATGGAAGCAGGCCACTCAACCAAAGATGAAAAGGGTCACATATACTCAAATCAAGCAAAGCATGTTATATGAGAAGAATCCTCAAGGGAGCTCACAACAGAGGATCATCAAGCATCAGTTAAGAGGAATTCATTACGAAAGCAGAACCTCACAAACACAAGACTGTCAAAGAAGACTACGTTCGTAGTTCTGTCAAAAGATCGTAGAGTGATCTGTCCTGAAAATATCTATGTCTACGATATAAGGAGATTTAAGTAATAATGGTGACTCCAATCCGAAGGAGACAAGTAAGGATATCTCCTAACACAATGAAGAAAAGGGAATTGCATTTATCTGAGAAGACAACATCAACCATGGGGAGAAGTGATCTGTTAAAGAACAACATACTGAGATATACTATGAAGCAGCGTACTAGCTACAGAGTCCTAAAACTTTGTGGTTGGTGAACCAAATAAAGATCCATAGTCGGTAGGAACGTCTCAAAACATACTACTGATAACCTTTCAGCGACCCAACTCAAAATCATGGAGTGCCTACGATCAAACATCTGATCATAGTGTAGAAACAGGAAAACACCACGATTACAAAAAATGCAATTGTCCAAAGTTGGTAGAGGACTTCCCCAACAGAAAAGGTTAAAAGGGATGTCAGTTCAAATAACTCCTAAAGTACTTCATCTGGAAAGCACCTCAGGGACAAACCTGACCCTTAGCTCACTCTAAGAGGTTGGCCCTTCCTGAGCTACCTTGACCCAAAAGGAATGCTTGATCAAGTTCATCTCAAGGACCAAGATAGTCAACGATCGTAGAGCCAAGGTTGAAGAGAACTCCACGATCATAAAGCAACCTCATCGATCGTAGAAGCAGACTCAACGATCGCAGTCCTACCAGAATATACTCCAGTTCACGAGGAGCGTGAGAAATGGGAAAATTGCTCAACCATTCAGATTATAAGGAGATAAGTTCGGATATATTAGTGATCAAGCTATGCTGCATTAAAATGAGGATAAATGTCAAAACCATCCACTACAACATCTCTCAAAAGTTGATCATTAAGTCAACAAGGAAAACGTAGAGTCCACAGCTGCCTTACCATGCTACTCTACAAATCAAAAGGTCAACAGTCAAAGCCATGTCGATTCAACGTCTACTATTCTAAAAGAAAATATCTAATTGAAAAGTTATAGGGAGTTACAGCTCATTACTGGGCATCGTGCAACCAATGGTCGGTTGACACATCACTGGTTATGCAGAGTTAGAAGGAACTTCCATAAAGACAAATTCAAATATGCAAATAGTTTTCAGAAGCTATCAAACCTTTTTCCCTCCCATTTTCAAACCCTAAAATCATCTCAAGAGACAAAATAGGTTAACACTTCAGATCCTTACCAAATCACATTCAGCCATCTCTCATAAACCTCTCTGAATCAAATACCCACATTCTTCGAACTGCTCAAATGAAAAACTGGCGAGTAATCACTGGCATTCAGCTCGGAACCAAGTCGTTTGAGAAATCCGAAAAGAAGTTTAGATACATTCTCGAACTTGTGAAGAAAGCTGGATTCTCATAATGCCTTGAGGCTAGCACTCGAGTTTATGTTGACATGGTTAAAGAGTTCTACTCAAATGCTTCCATAAAGTCCGGAACCCTTTCTACCAAGGTCAAAGGTCAGTCTCTAAAGCTGAAATCTTCTGACCTCAATCAATGCTTAGGTTTTCCTGACCAAGGACTAAAAAGCCTTGATGATATCAATATGAAACAAGCAAAGGAGATCATGGGGTACCAAAGAAATCCTAGTCTAAAGGACATGAAGAAGAAGGAGTTTCCAGAGGAATATGAGTTCCTTGCTGAAATAGTTAGAAAATGCATACTGTGCAAGGATACTATACTGCACATGATACTGTGCTTGATCAGCAGCTGAAGATTATGTCAGCAATAGTTCTGAAGAAATGGATTAACTTTGGAGTTATCCTGTTTGACCAAATCTCCAAGGGGGTAGAAAAGGTTGGGCTAAAGAAGTCTACAGAAAAACCTCTGACAAAGGTATTTCATGGAAGACTACTGAGCATTGTAATAAAGAAGAAGTTAGGAGGCAAAATCAAGGATGATGAAGGAGAGCCTCTGAATGTTCACAAAGTGATGTCTCCACAATTATTTGTAAATTCGAAGAAAAACCCCAAGGAGAACCGAAGGTTGACAACTGGGAGCAGCAGCAGGGCCTCTGCAAAGAAGAGGAAGACAGAAGAAGTAGAAAGTTCTGAGTCTGATGACTCTGTACCAGCAGAAACCACACTAGCCAAGAAGAAATCTAGAGGTGTGAAGAAAACCAAGGCCCCACTAAGGAGTCTCTCCATCAAAGATAAGGTCGAAGAAGAAAGAGCCCTAATCTCTTTGAAATAAAGAGGAGAAGTAATGTGATTACTTCAAGGGCCATCCAGCAAAAAAGCCAATGTGACAATCAAACCAGTCTCAGTTTCCCAAGACAGTACATCTGATAAAGAGAAAGATGTAGAATTAGAAGAAGAAAAGGCAACTGAAAATCTCAAGGCTGAGTCCCCACATACCAAATCCAGCAGTGAAGGTGAAGCTGGATTAATGAATGAAAATTCAGCATCTGTTGATGAAGAGGAATGCTCAAGCCCCGTGGATAATCCTCAGAGCAGTCACTCTACTGATGAAGAAGAAATTCAAGATGACCCAACTCCATCCCCAAATGCAACTGTCCCAACAAGCCCATATAATGGGTCAGACGATGTTGTTTCGAGAGAAGAAGAACATGCCCATGCCCTTGCTAAACCTGAAGGAAGTTCTTCTGATGAACTAAAGGCTTCCGAGTCTAAAGAGGAAGAGGAGTTTGACTCTCCCAAAACTGAACCTCCAAGAAGAAGGAAGAGCTACATACTTCAAGCCAAATTTACCTCTAGAAGGAGAAATGATCACTCCAATGTTGTCATTGACTTAAGTGATGATGAGTCTGTATCACAAGAAGTAAGTGCTGAAGAAGGATCTAGTGATGAAAAAGATTAATCAGAAGAAGATCCTGCTGAAGAAGGTTCTGTAAATGAAATGGAGCAAGAAGGACTCATTGTTGGAAATGATCTAAATGATTCAGGCTCCGAAAGCGAAGAAATGGAGAATGATTACAACCATGCACCATAGGAATCAGAAGAACAAGAAGACCATCCAGTTCTCTCTCTTGCAAGATTTAACAGAAGAATAGTGGTGGAAGTCTCAAATGAACTACCAGAGGCACCACCCGAAAGATGGGTAAATTATGGAAATGAACAGCTCAAGGTAGTGAGGATGACTGCGTTTGAGGTGTTTAAAAACTGGAACAACATGGAGCTAGATTGCACAACCATTCTCTATAATCCAGATGATTTGCTGATGAGATGGTTCTTCCAATGGATGGCATGGATAAAGGCCTATACTGAAGGAGATGGAAGCTACCTCAGCTGGTTCTACTCTCACTTTCCAAGCATGGAGCTGGTAGCACAAAACTTCCCAAGGGTAAAGAGTTTTGCTATAAAGATGATCACAAATCAGCCTCACTTCAAAGTCTATCAACATGCTGGAAATCACTATATCCCCTATGATCGTAGAGTGAACTCTCAAGGAAGAAGGAACATGACAAAGAAGATGATCGTAGAGTCTGATCACTCTACTAGTGATGGTGTTCAAATTCAAAACCAGAAGTCTCCATCTGCTCAAGCACTACTGACAGACATTCCTTCATCCTCAACCAGCAATTGGAACTCGACGATTCTTCAGATTATCAACACCTTTGAAAATCTGTCCAATAATGCTGATCGTAGAGTTCAATCTAATGCTCGACAGGAGGCTGCTCAACCAGATAATCAAGTATTTGTGGAGAAGGAGCTGATGAAAAATTCTGATGAACTGAGTGAGAAAATATCTCTATTCAATGAAGAGTCACAGAAGCTGACAAAAGCAGGAGATATTTCATCTCAGCACAAGCTTCAAGCTACTAAGGCTGATGTATCTCTCAAACTTAAGGAGAGGGATAACATCAATTTGAAAGTTATGAATGATCAGAAGGCGGATGCTCTATGAGCACAGAAGGCCAATGAAGAGCAGATTCAAGCCCTCTCTGACAAGATTGATGACATGAAGCAGTCCTTCTCAGTGCAACTTGAGCTAGGCCAACAGCAACTCAAGTTTGAAGTTGCCAACTCCTCCTACCTAATGGAGCAGCTCTCCCAAATGATTAATGACAAAAAGGGGGAGAAAAAGAGGCATAGAAAGAGGTAGAGCAAGAGGCACTCAAAGAAGAGCAAGAAGAGCAAAAGGATGGTAGAGAAGAAGTCAAAGAAGCAGACAACAGAAGAAGAGGAAGAGTCATCATCTGAGGGGGAACAAAAGCTGAAGATCACATGATCGCAAAGTCTGAGGGGGAGCATGCTCAGAAAGAAGCTGAAAGGGAGCAAAGGAAAGACAAAAGGTCATCATCCCAGGGGGAGCAAGAGCAAGAAGAACAAACAGATGAATAGATGATCAACAGACATCCTGGAAACATACATGGAGCCAAAAAGGTACATCTCTAACTAGTTAGGTATGCTCTAGATCCAGGATGTAAAATGTTAGTGTATTAAATTCCACATCATTATAAATGACATTCATAATTATCTGTTTTAGAAATAAAGTTGCTCACTATGTATATAAGATTCATTCATAACACGCATATGCACTTATTGTTTTTGTCATAACCAAATAGGGGGAGATTGTCAGGAATAAGCATGTGAATGTTATTCCTAATTATATATGATTTGATTATGATATATATGAATGAATATGCAAGTATGCTTGCAGTAAGAAGAGTTGTAAAGTCCTTTGATAGATAATAGAAACATGTGTACAAGGACTTAGAATGAATTGATCAAGTATGTTAGGTTGATCCTACATAAGCAAAACAGCTTTGTAAAGTCCTTAAAAAGGAATGATGTACAAGGACTATAAACATAGAAAGATCAAGCATGTTAGGTTGATCTTATGATGTAATAGATAGGCTTGTCTGATCGTCGAGCACTGCACCAGAAATCGGGGTTTGCCAGGAGAGTCAAGAAAAACTCGAGAGCTGTCGAGGCAGAATCGTAGTCTGCAGGATAGTAGATATCGGAGTTCATAGACTTCCAAGAGAAACGATGAAGGATCATAGTGTGTTGAGTAGAACTTCCTCAGGACCGAAGTCTGCTGAGAAATTCATGTTCGAATCGTGAGAGGCGACTTCGCCTCTCTGAGCCGTAGAACATCTGCCGAAGCCAAGTCAGAAACGTAGACTACACTAGGAGTCGTAGAGTCTACTGATGCCAAAGCCAAATCAAGGATCTTAGACTACACTCTGAGTCGTAGAGTCTATTGATTGCATGCAGAGATCGTAGTCGAGCAAGATCAGATGAAGACAACAAGCACAAGACAAAAATCGTAGAGTGTCAAGATCTGATCAAGGAGTCGTAGTGTCTGCACAGCCGAAGCTGAATCGTAGAGTGCAGAACTACCACCTCAATCGATGTGCTCACAATGCCAAGGCAGAATTGTAGAGCAAATACGATTCTCAACAAATGAGCACTCCCAGAATATCCAAAGGAACAAAGCCTCTGGTTGGCACTGCAAAGATACATCCCACCTGAAGGGAACCAGAGAGCACTCAACGAATGGCATGTATGCTAACAGAAGATCCAAGCATCAGCCCAATCAACATCAAGATTGAGTTGAAGAAGCCATTCAAGATGAAGTCTTCCACAAGTTGATCAAAAGAAGACTTCAGTAACTGACTAAAGAAAGTCAGTAAGTGCAGTAGCTGTCATGTGATAAGATGACAACGATCTTGGAAGTATTCAGGATCGTAGTGTTTGCCAAATAAAGAAAGAACTGATAGAGTACACACAGAGATACTGGTCAGCTTCTGAAGAACAAGGCTAAAGTGATTAAGCATTGGGTTAGTCCATTGATGATAAGTGAACGAGAGATCACAAGGATAAAGCGAGCTAGACGCGCCAAAAATCTGAAGTGTCTTGATATTCAGAAGGGACCAGAGCAAAGAGTCAAGTCATCAGCATCTGATAACAGTCGAAGCAGACAGAAGTGTTGAAGCACTGCACAAGAGAAGGAAGAGGTGTTCTACATTGAAGATCCAATCAACACTCTTCAAGATCATAGTGTTGTCTCTACCAGTCAACATGACACTATGATCAGGTCCTTAAAGGTATGCATCAGAATAGTAGAGTTCGAATAGCTGAAGACTGAAGCATTGGTAACGGTTCAGTTTGAAGGGTAATATTTGGACAAGAGCTTATTGAGAGCATCGATGCAAAAAGACAACCTCTGATTGAGAAATCAGAAGCAGGAAATAAAGTCTTCGACTTTCCCAAGACATTAAAGTGACATCTCTGATGGGTAGGTAAAATAGCAGACTATAATGTCAGAGAAAGTATGACTTGTCACATCGGCAGTCTACCTCTGTCAACTCGAGATCTGTGAAGACATTTGAATAGCGTTGAATGGCTACTTTCTAACGGAAGGATTGGGAAGGAGTATAAATCAACTAGAACTTCAAAGATCAAAGGTTTTTAGAGTTGCCGAGTTTGGAGAAAAGGTGGACTGTTCTAACCATGTGAGATAGTGAGTCCGAAGGCTCACTCTACGATCCACCAAGAACAGTTAGAGTCAGACAAAAGAAAGAAGTAGAAGTGAGAGTTCTACAATATAGAAGTGAGAGTTCTACTACATGAAGAGTGTTCTGAACTACCGAGAGAAAGAAGAGCATCATGTCATCTTGATGTCCATCATGGGAAGACTCTAAGTACCATAGAGAAGAGCTCACAGTCATCTTAGCAAGTCTATCACGAGAAGGCATCAAGTATCAAGAAGGGAGATCACAAACGCCATCATGGTGGCAAGCTCTAGAAAGTTTATAAGTACCTAGCAGAAGAGCTTATAGTCATCTTAGAAACCAATCATGTGCAGCCATCACGTATCAAGAGGAATGATCTTCAAGGCAGTTCATCAAGGGGTCATCAGAGGAGGTTGAGTAACTGAAGAAGATGAGCATCATGCAACACTCAACTACACTTCAAGGATGATCACGCCAAGCTGCTAAGTACAGAAGATGTTCAAAGCATAAAGACATCTTAGCAGCTCAGTACCAACTCCAACAAACAAACAAACAACTCAATAGAAGCCGGGGGCACGAGGGTCCCTTGTCCTAGGGACTAAATGAAGTTCCAAGCTGCTTTGGCTTGAAGAGTTCCTAGGGAACTAGATAAGTTCTAAGGCTGCTGGCCTTGAAGAGTTCTTAGTGAACTAAAGTCCCAAGGCTGCTGGCCTTGAAGGAATCTCAATGATTTAGGGTGCTTCCCTTCCTTAGTGGAAATCCTTCTAGTTAAAAACAGAAGAGTGGATTAGGAGCTTGAGTCTTTGAACCACTTAAAACCCCTTGTGTCTTTTACATTATGTCATTTACACTATGTCTATTAACTGCTATAACTACTATGTATGTTTTAACTACTTACAACTGAACTAACTCTATGAACAATGTATGTATGATTATGAATATATCAATGAAGGGGATCTTTTACTTATTCCGCTGTGCTTGAAAAGATTCTTATGTTTATCATATGCTAATTTAATAGCAATACAAAATAAAAGAGAAAAGTATTTGAAATTAAAAAGGATCTATTCAACCCCCCCCCCCTCTAGATCTATTGTGCCTACTGGGAACTAACAAGCTTCCATTCAACATTACAAAAGCGTCCATCTAGGTCTCATATCTCGTCGTCCTTTTATGCCATTGAGGTCTACCGTTCGACTAATATCTCTTCCAACTCCTCGACTTTATCCTAAAATTCCACATTGCGGTCGTATATCTCATCGTACATACTAGTTGAAATTGAGTTTGGTGGAAACTCTTCTTCCTCATCATCCTCATCCCCATCCGACTGTGGTATCTCAACGGGATCCTTCTTATTCATCTCTACCTCATCATCCTCATCAGGTAAACCCTCTTGCTCAACAACTGTAACCAACGGAGATGACTCATGTGGCAGTAGTTGTTCCCAAACCACCTGAATGTCTCGAGGCTCATCCTTTGTAGGCATCTGGGCTCCTTCCTCCCTAGCCTATCTAGATTCTCCTACATTAGCCATCCTGACAATAAAATTTTAAATTTTAATTACTAATCATTACTACTCGACACTCACGAGCACAAAAGTTTCAACTATATAAGCACATAAGTGTTTTATTACTTTTTCCTTAAAACTCGATAAGAGTTTATCAACACAATCTTTTCAAAGGTTACTTTCTAAGGCTTTTCTCACACCTAAGGTTCATAACCTAAAGCTTTGATACCAACTTGTGACACCCCTAAATCCGGGTACTTCATTCCAACAAGATTTGGTGTTCACTTGATAAAAGCATTCATTTCTAACTACCCAAATATAATAAAGTTTAACAATAAACCTTCCCATTAAAGGATTACATCAATAAGTTCAATAAAATCTCCAAGGTTATTTAACCTTTAAATACAAACATCAAGTGTGGAAAATTAAATAACTATATCACAATATTTAAAATAAAGTCTGCCAATATAAAAGTCAAGAGGTTTACAAGTCTTCAATACTTGTTCATCTTTCCTTTCCCTTTACTGGTAGTAGGTTCATCGACCTTCTCAACTTTAGCTGTAATAGTTATATAAGCAAGTGTAATGCCCCCAAAATAGGTCCATTCCATCCAACCCATTCTGAGTCGCCAAATGCATGGTACAGGAAACAACTACAAATTTATTACAACAATTGTCGTGCAAAAAACAACAACACTTATGTTGTGAGTTTTGATACTAAAATATACCAACTGTGACTCTGGACACCAACTTGGATAGCACGTCACCATGACACCTTACATAAAGGTACAGTCAAAAATTGTTTTAGAAATTAAAGCCTTTGGGAAGTGCTCAAGGAAACCTTCGTACATGGGAGGCCATGCGTCTAGGTTATTATAGATATCATATGCCCACATAATTATCCTTGGTTGACCCAATAGACCCCAAAGAAAAATGAGAAGATTACTATCATATTCTTCCCAATGGTGAGTCTTCTCTTGCCATATTATTATCTCCATTGTCTCTAATTGGGAATTAAACTCCAAACAAACACCAAGATTATATAGGTAGTGCTTGTAAATATACTCAGCAAGTGAATGAGCACAACCCTGTCTTATAATGACACGAGGTTGTATGTCATTAGACATCTTGTATGATAGTGGCAAAACACCCTTCCAAGTTAAATTCACCTCACCCTCAACATCTATAGACCATCGTTTCTATTCCTTGTTATCCCCTCAGCTTGACCCAAATTACACTTTTATTACCTAAAAGGAATTGTGAAGCAAAAGGGTGAAACAACTAACTAGCTCGATAAAGAATATCAAGACTAAAGATAAATAAATTATCAATAGCTTTCAACAGTAATAAATCAGAGATTTAGAACATATGGTAGATGATAAAACTTTTCAACCATAGTTGCAGCGGAACGAGCAATCCATTAGAAGAGACAAATAGACCATAAAGTCTATTATCTTCTCCACATTAAAAGTCCACCAACAATGTTTTATCCCTGTAACATTAATCAATAGTTCCTTTCCATAATTATATGAATAACTCATAATCATAATTGTAATTCTAAATTCCTCTTCGCATCCAGGACGAAGATAATTTTCATCACATGTCTTTACCTGAAACATCAAAGATCATGGTTATACCAAATCACAGTTCATGTTCATAATCATACTAATAAATTCATCTTTGTACTATGGGCCAAAGATATTCATCAACAGTTCATCTTTGCACTACAGGCCAAAGATATTCAACAACAGGTCATCTTTGCACTATAGGACAAATATATTCATATCTCAAAGAAATACATAATCATTTCATAATTTATATAAACCATAATTATAACCATGTTGATCAATTCACCTTGCACTTAAGCTAAAAATATTCCATTGTAAATTCAATGGTCATGATCATACTAGTCAACAATTCAACTTTGCACTACTGGCCAAAGAGAACCCATAGTCACGATCATACCAATACTTTAGCCATCTTTCCACTCAAGTCAAAGAGAAATTCAACATCAGGGTTATAAAAATGTTATATATGATAATAAAATCAATATAATCAATACATAGTTTTAATCTCCAGAGTAATATTCATAAATCAGCTATAATTTGGTTAGAAAAAGAAACCAATTTTGTAGTGAATAGGACCCGTGAATAGTAACTCGTGAATAGTAACTTATGAATAGTAACTCATGAATAGTAAACCGTCATGAATAATAACTCGTGAATAGTAAATCGTGAATAGTAACTCGTGAATAGTAACTCATGAATAGTAACTCATGAATAGTAACCCAGACATGAAAAAGTTTTAAATTTGATAAAAAGTTCAAACCAATATTTCAACATAATGATATTGAAGAAATAATATCACTTACGAAGAAAATAACATCCCTTTCAATCCCTTAAAATCTCTTACTATCCCTTACCTCAAAGAGCAGTACTTCTGACTGGAATAACGCTGAACGAACTTGCACCGTATAGCAACACTCAAGATATCAAAATACTCACAAGAATCCACTCGATAATATAGAGAGGGAAATAGAGAGAAAACTTCAGTTTCTGGTGTGATTTTCAATTCTAACCTAAACACCCTATTTATAGGAAAATGCTTAGAACACCAAAGCAGAAAATATAATAAAATATTATTATTATTTAATGAATTTCCTACGCACACCCAAGGCATCAGATTTCAGCAATTAACATGTGCAACCAACTTGTTAAAAACGTTTTTCTTAAAATAATTAATTAAAACTTCCAAAAATCAATTATTTCGAAACTTCAATAATTCATAATAAATAGCCCTTTTATCAGAAAATTCGAATCTTGCGAATTTTTATAGGAAATTCAATTCTCTACAACTTTGCGGAAGAAAGTTTTCCAAATTCAAAATGAAATTGGATGAAATCCATAAGCAGTAGATTTTATAAAGGCTACAATCAAATTTCGATTCGAGAAATGGGGCCCTGACAGACATGTTTAACATGTTTTAAATAACTTTTGCAACAAAAAAATACTCTTCCTCCTCATATATTCATATATCCCACATTCATTGTAAAAATATCATCATTATTATATTATAATAATATAATAAAATATTATTTTATCATAAAAGATAAAATATCGATTTTCAACAATTGTCACTTTAAAAATTTTATCCATCTATATCCACATAAAATGAATATTTTCCTTATCATATAAATCAATAATTAATTATTCACAAATAATATTACAAAATCATAATAATGACAACCAGGCAGTTCCTAGGAAATAGGGGGCTTTCCAATAAGGATTTCTCCTTACTGGCGCGCAATTAGGTGACCAAACCTCTCCTTAGACAGAACTTTCTAGACATTGTCAATAATGTTATCTAATAATATTATTCAGATAATATGAATTATTGCTCAGATAATGGAAAATACTATGTAGTGACAATTATTGAAACAACGATAATATAAAAAATATCAACGCAGATAATTATTGAATCAATAAAATATAATCTTGAATAGTAATTCTTTGTAACAATTATTGAGTAGTGCCTTCTTACGTAAGAATCAATAATTCAAAATACCGTTCAATACTGGTATTCTCTTGTGCAACAACGCGTATTATTTTACTTTACCCACCGGGTATTCCAACAATGTTAATGATAACCATTACGCCAATATTTATAAAAACTTTAATTTGTCTTTTTCTTCATCCGCCCGGTTATTACATTATGGGGCCCACAAAATGGCTACTGCATTCGTATTTAATATTCCCCAACAGAAAGAATATTCCACGACCAAACAAATATTCCCCGACAACAATGAATATTTTATAACCACTTGCGTATTTTTGAAAAAAGTTCATATATCACCCTTAACATTAACTTTTTATCAATTTAACCATTTACTGAATTGTAATTATAAGAAAAATTGAATACTTTTATTTCATAAAATTCAGGGTCTTACAGCAAGAGTGAGCAAACAATGCTCACTAGAAGTGACAATGAATAATACATCATAACAACTGCCAAATGAATAGGCTCAATAAAACTGAATAATATGCTCTATCAATGATAATCAAGATTAGAATTTGAAATATATATCTGAGGGTCACAAGACCACGAACTATGTCTAAAGTTATAAGTATTCTTTCAACTTAAACCTAAACAGTCATAAGATTGTAGGGCCTTCTCGTACTTAGGGGGATTAGCCCTTCGTACAATGTATTATGTGCAACCATCTAAACGCTTTGCGTAAGTTATCCCATGTAATAGGGTTGTTCATCTTAGTGTTTAGAATACAAGTTCGCACCAAAGTAAGTTTGGTTTGGATAAGTTTCAAGGAAATTTAGAGTTTAATGAACATCAACTAAGGATTAATTGAATAAAAATGTAATAACAATATGCTATGGAATAAGTCATAAATGAATCAACATTGTATATTAAGGTCATGCTTTAGAAATGAACTAAAAGCATAAGCATTGAATAACGTAACATACCTTGCTTGAATAATATTAAGCTAAGGCTAGACTTTTTGTTTAGCAAAAGAATTAATTTATTGAGAATGCATAATCAATAGCAAATTGAACGATAAAACTTGTTCAACATAAGTGTATTAGAATGTATGTGACGCCCCCAAAATAGGTCCACACGACCCATCTTGAGTCGCCAGATATCACACTATAAAAATCAAATACAAACTTCATTTATACAACTGTTGAACTGTCGTACAGAGTATGACAACAGATAAGTTGTGAGTTTTAATACAAATATATGTAACTCTCATGGTGCCTCGACCACAACCTTACAATGGTACTTTACATAAAAGTACAGTCAAAAACTGTTTTAGAAATTAAAATCTTTGGGAAGTGCTCAAGGAAACCTTCGTACAAGGGAGGCCATGCGTCTAGGTTATGATAGATATCATATGTCCACAGAATTATCCTTGGTTGACCCAAAAGTCCCCAAAGAAAAATAAGAAGATTACTATCATCTTTTTTCCAATGGCGAGTCTTCTTTTGACATATAATTATCTCCGTTGTCTCCAAGTGAAAATTATATTTCAAATAAACTCCAAGATCATATAGGTAGTGCTCGTAGATATACTCAGCAAGTGGATGTGCACAACCATGTCTTATGATAACACGAGGTTATATGTCATTAGACATCTTGTATAATAGTGGGAAAACACCTTTCCAAAGTTGGGTTCACCTCACCCTATTTGGTTCACCAAAATTAAATATCAAATGACGTATACAATACGACAAACTTATCTAAAGTTCTCAACAAAATTATTTCCATACTATTTAGGGAGAACCTCAACAGCTATAGACCACCGTTCTATTCCCCTGTTATCCTCGCTTGACCCAGATACACTCTTATTACCTGAAAGGAATTGTGAAGCAGAAGGGTGAGCACAATTATCCCAGTAAATAATTTCATGACTAAAGATAATTAAATTATCAATAGCCTTCATCAGTAATAAATCAGAGATTTAGAACATATAGTAGATGATAAAACTTTTTAACCATAGTTGCAGCGGAACGAGCATTCCATTAGAAGAGTCAAATAGACCATAAAGTCTATTATCTTCTCCACGTTAAAAATCTACCAACAATGTTTTATCCCTGTAACATCAGTCAACAATTCTTGTCCACAATCCTATGAATAACTCGAAATCATAACCATGATTCTAAATTCCTCTTCGCACCCAGGACGAAGATAATTTTCATCACGTATCTTCACCTGAAATATCAAAAGTCATGGTTATACCAAATCACAATTCCTGCTCATAATCATACTAATAAATTCATCTTTGCACTACGGCCAAAGATATTCATTAACAATTCATCTTTGGACTACAAGCCAAAGACATATAACCGTATTTTAGAAGAGTCAAGTAAAGCATGATATCTACTATCTTCTACGAATTAAAAGTGTATAACCAATATTTTATCGCTGAGACTCAGCTCAATAAATAATCCACATCACCGAATTACCCATGCACTACGGCCAAGGATATTTGTTAGTATCACATCCATGAATTATCCATGCACTACGGCCAAGGATATTCATTATTATCACATCCATGAATTAATATTTCATCACTGAGACTCAGCTCAATAATTAATCCATATCATCGAATCATCCCTGCACTACAGGCCAAGGATATTTATTAGTATCACGACCACGAATTATCCATGCAATACGGGCCAAAGATAATCGTGTTTTCATCAACCATCTGATCATGCCATAAAACAATTCATCTTTACCCTTGGTCAAGAGAATCCATAGCCATAATCATACCAAAATTGTCCATCAATGCACTACGGGCCCAATGAGGACTTTTTCCACATCATTTGTAACATTACGGTCATGATTATATTGAATAATCCTGGTCATAATCATACCAAGTACATTTATGCACTACTGAATACATATGACTTTCATCATAATATAAGCATAAGGATAATGACAATGATATAAAGAATCAATCAAATGAGATAAAGGATAAATATTAAATATTTATAATACAATTTATCCAAATGCTCAATAATAACCAAATATTATCAATCACTTAATAATCTCATAATCTAATATCATTAATATTATAATAATATTTTAATCATTTCTTAAACTTATAAACAATTTATTTTAATTGTTTACTCTTTACTAATTAATGCATTTAATCATCCTAAAATGCCAAACTCATAATATTTCATCATCAATAACCAAAACTCTCATCACAAATCTGCATATACCTTATATAGGATTTCCAAGTCATAAAATTCTATTTTCCAATTTTTTTACTTCACATAACATATTTAATTCAATTACTCATAACTAGTTCATTTTCATGAAAAATACCAAATCAGTCCCAAAAATATTTCTTTTCTGGGATTTAGCAGAATATAGTCCCATCTTGAACATATATTTTTCTCAAAATTTTTAAAATTCATTTACTATTTTTCATATGGCTAAAACTACCGAATATTTAGACATTTATCATAAATTATACTTTTGTCCAACAATTCCAAAATTTAGAGGATATACTCCTGTTATATACATGTACTCTCAATAAAAATTTCACCAATTTTGGAGTTAACCACAAGGAGTTATAAGGGTTTACTTTTAAAATAGTATTTTCTCATAAAATCTATAACTCTTAATCTATACATCCAAAAATCGCCATTTTTGGACACAATCTAGAAAACAAATCAAATTATCATTTTAATTTTTTTCAGAATTTTTGAGGGTTAGAAAAATTATGAAACTACCCCTGGCAGAAACTCCTTTTTAATGAAAATACTATTCGTATGAATACGAAGGATCATTCACCATGCATGCGGTAATCCACATAGACAAGTTATTCAAACAGAATAATAAAGAATGGAACCAGGTCATGCGTAAACGCACAGACATGATATTCCAACAAAATAATAAATAATAGAATAACAGAAGAATTCACCAGGCATGCGATAGACCTCACAGACAGGTTATTCAAACAGAATAATAAATAATGGAATAATAGAAGAATTTCACCATGTATGCAGTACTTCGCATAGACATGTTATTCCAACATAATAATAAAGAATGGAATAACAGAAGAATTTCACCATGTATACTAGTGGTCCACGAGATACAAAGTTATTCAACAGTAATAATAAGGAATGGAATAACAATAGCTCTTTTCATGAATACGAAAGAAATAATACCCATTACTATAATAATATCCCTTACGAGTACAACAATTAATATCCCTTACGAGTACAACAAATAATATCTCTTACCTTAGAAGAAACTAGATATAGGAGTAGTGAAGTAGCATAATACTTGTCTTTCTTTCTCTCTATAGTTTCTCTCTTTAGAGTTTCGATGAATTAAGTAAGAAATAATGAAGGAATGAGCTTCTATTTATAGGAGAATGGACCTAAATAAAGAACTAATTCATGAACGATCCAGAATGATTTACTTTTAAACTGACGGTCCATATTGATTTACTATGCAGTATTAATAAAATATTCTAATAAAACAAAATCTTTTAAATAAAATATAATATATTCTATTTATAATCTAATAAAACGAATAACTTTATAAAAGTATTCTATTTTATATAAAAAGATTTTACTATGCAAAACACTATGCAAATATTATGCATAATAGAATATTATATATTCTATTTATAGTCTAATAAAACAAATAAATTTATAAAAATATTCATTTTTATATAAAAAGATTTTACTATGCAAATACTATACATAATAGAATATCATATATTCTATTTATAGTCTAATAAAATAAATAACTTTATCAAAGTAATATGTTTTATATAAAAAGTTTTACATTTTATTACATTTATAATAATAATAATAAAACAAAACTTATCACCTTTATTATAATTCACAATATTAATCGACCAGTCGCTCCCAGAAAGAAGGGGCTTTCCAATAAGGATTTCTCCTATCATGCATAAATTAGGTGACCAAACCTCTCCTCGCGTAACTTCTGACATCGTTAATATTGTAAATAATAATATTAATAACTTTGTCGTCTCAATTATTGATTTAATAATATATAAAATATCGACAATAATCAATCAAATAACGTGAGATATTATGCAACAATTATCAGAGTAATAATTGAACAAAACGGTGACTTCTCACGTAAGTCAATAATAATCAATACCGTAAGCTAGTATGCAACTACCACGCCAGATTCTTCGTACTTTTACTACCGAGAGTAGTTCAACGGTTTTAACGGTAAAACTTTCGTTGTTATTTTAATAAAAATATTTTTGTCGTTTTCTCAATCCGACAATAATTCTATTGTGGGGTCTACCAATGATTGTGTCATTGTACAAATATTCCCTATTAAAACGAATATTTCCCGACCAATTGAATATTATATAACAACTTGTTTACTTTGCAAAAATATTCATATATCACCCTTAACTTTAAACTTTTATCAATTTAACCATTTACGAAATAAAATAATAATTATAAGAAAATTGAATACTTTTATTTCATAAAATTCAGGGTCTTACAATCTCCCCTCCTTATGAAATTTCTCCCTCGAAATTTACGTATGTACATGGTATTCGAAGAGATGAGAATACCTTGCTTTCTTTTTGGATTGTACCTTCCCGGTTATATCCTTTGTATTATAATTTTTCCATTGCTCATCTCCTGTATTTCAAATATCATTCTAGAATATATCTTCAAAATAAAGGTCAATTGACATATCACAAATTGTCAACTTATCAAGTAAAAATTTCGGCTTAGGTAAGTCACACACTAGTGAAGTACGTTACTCATCTCTCCCCTCCTAGTTCTAGACTCATATCTCCGCCAGCAACCATGTCCCTAAGCTCTGATACCATTTGTGACGCCCCCAAAATAAGTTTACACGATCCATCTTGAGTCGCCAGATATCACAATATAAAAATCAAATACAAACTTCATTTAAACAACTGTTGAACTGTCGTGTAGAGTACGATAACAGATAAGCTGTGAGTTTTAATACAAATGTATGTAACTCTCATGGTGCCTCGACCACAACCTTACAATAGTACTTTAGATAAAAGTACAGTCAAAAACTGTTTTAGAATTTAAAATCTTTGGGAAGTGCTCAAGGAAACCTTCGTACATGGGAGGCCATGCGTCTAGGTTGTGATAGATATCATATATCCACAGAATTATCTTTGGTTGACCCAAAAGTCCCCAAAGAAAAACAAGAAGATTACTATCATCTTCTTTCCAATGGTTAGTCTTCTCTTGACATATAATTATCTCTGTTGTCTCCAAGTGAAAATTATATTTCAAATAAACTCCAAGATCATATAGGTAGTGCTCGTAGATATACTCAGCAAGTGGATGTGCACATCCATGTCTTATGATAACACGAGGTTGTATGTCATTAGACATCTTGTATAATAGTGGCAAAACACCCTTCCAAAGTTGGGTTCACCTCACCCTATTCGGTTCACCAAAATTAAATATCAAATGATGTATTCAATACGACAAACTTATCTAAAGTTCGCAACAAAATTATTTTCATACTATTTAGGGAGAACCTCAACAGCTATAGATCTATTCCCCTGTTATCCCCGCTCGACCTAGATACACTCTTATTACCTGAAAGGAATTGTGAAGCAGAAGGGTGAGCACAATTAGCCCAGTAAAGAATTTCATGACTATAGATAATTAAATTATCAATAGCATTCATCAGTAATAAATCAGAGATTAAGAACATATGGTAGATGATAAAACTTTTTAACCATAGTTGTAGCGGAACGAGCATTCCATTAAAAGAGTCAAATATACCATAAAATCTATTATCTTCTCCACGTTAAAAATCCACCAACAATGTTTTATCCCTGTATCATCAGTCAACAATTCCTGTCCACAATCCTATGAATAACTCGAAATCATAACTGTGATTCTAAATTCCTCTTCGCACCCAGGACGAAGATAATTTTCATCACCTATCTTCACCTGAAATATCAAAAGTCATGGTTATACTAAATCACAATTCTTGCTCATAATCATACTAATAAATTCATCTTTGCACTACGGCCAAAGATATTTATTAACAATTCATCTTTGCACTACAAGCCAAAGACATATAACCGTATTTTAGAAGAGTCAAGTAAAGCATGATATCTACTATCTTCTACGAATTAAAAGTGTATAACCAATATTTTATCGCTGAGACTTAGCTCAATAAATAATCCACATCATCGAATTATCCATGCACTACGGCCAAGGATATTCGTTAGTATCACATCCATGAATTATCCATGCACTACGGCCAAGGATATTCATTATTATCACATCCATGAATTAATATTTAATCGCTGAGACTCAGCTCAATAATTAATCCACATCATCGAATCATCCCTACACTACAGGCCAAGGATATTTATTAGTATCATGACCACGAATTATCCATGCACTACGGGCCAAAGATAATCGTGTTTTCATCAACGGTCCTGATCATGCCATAAAACAATTCATCTTTGCACCCTTGGCCGAAGAGAATCCATAGCCATAATCATACCGAAAATTGTCCATCAATGCACTACGGGCCAATGAGGACTTTTTCCACATCATTTGTAACATTACGGTCATGATTATACTGAATAATCCCTGGTCATAATCATACCAAGTCCATCTATGCACTACAGGCCACAGATGACTTTCATCATAATATAAGCATGAGGATACTGACAATGATTTAAAGAATCAATCAAATGAGATAAAGGATAAATATTAAACATTTATAATACAATTTATCCAGCGTTCAATAATAACCAAATGTTATCAATCACTTAATAATCTCCTTATAACAATATTTTAATCATTTCTTAAACTTATAAATAATTTATTTTAATTGTTTACTCTTTACTAATTAATGCATTTCATCATCCTAAAATGCCAAACTCATACGATTTCATCATCAATAACCAAAACTCTCATCACAAATTTGCATATACCTTATATAGATTTTGCTACAAAATTCTATTTTTCAATTTTGTTACTTCACATAACATATTTAATTCATTTACTCATAACTAGTTCATTTTCATGAAAAATACCAAATCAAATCCCAAAATATTTTTTTTTTCTCGATTTAGCGAGAATATAGTCCCATCTTGAACATATATTTTTCTCAGAATTTTTAAAATTCATTTACTATTTTTCATATGGCTAAAACTGCCGAATATTTAGACATTTATTATAAATTGTACTTTTGTCCAACAATTCCAAAATTTACAGGATATACTCCTGTTATATACATATACTCCCAATAAATATTTCACTAATTTTGGAGTTAACCACAAGGAGTTATAAGGGTTTACTTTTAAAATAGTCTTTTTCCCATAAAATCCATAACTCTTAATCTATACATCCAAAAATCGCCAAATTTGGACACGATCTATAAAACTAATCAAATTATCATTTCAAATTTTTCCAGAATTTTTGAGGGTCAGAAAATTACGAAACTGCCCCTAGCAGAAACCCCTTTTTAATGAAAATACTATTCATATGAATACGAAGGATCATTCACCATGCATGCGGTAATCCACATAGACAGGTTATTCCAACAGAATAATAAAGAATGGAACCAGGTCATGAATAAACACACAGACATGATATTCCAACAAAATAATAAATAATGGAATAACATAAGAATTCACCAAGCATGCGATAGACTACATAGACATGTTATTCCAATAGAATAATAAATAATGGAACCAGGTCATGCGTAAACGCACAGACATGAAATTCTGACAGAATAATAAAGAATGGAATAATTGAAGAATTTCACCATGTATGCAGTACTTCACATAGACAGGTTATTCCAACATTATAATAAAGAATGGAATAACAGAAGAATTTCACCATGTATACGGTAGTTCACGTATACATGTTATTCCAACAGAATAATAAGGAATGGAATAACAATAGCTCTCTTCATGAATATGAAAGAAATAATACCCCTTATTATAATAATATCCCTTACGAGTATAACAAATAATATCCCTTACGAGTACAACAAATAATATTCCTTACCTTAGAAGAAATTGGATATAGGAGAAGTAAAGTAGCAGAATACTTTTCTTCTTTCTATCTATAGTTTCTCTCTCTAGAGTTTCAATGAATTAAAAGAGAAATAATGATGGAATGAGCTTCTATTTATAGGAGAATGGACTGAATAGTAACTAATTCATGAACGATCCGGATGTATTTACTTTTAAACCAGACGGTCCATATTGATTTACTATAAAGATTAATAATATATTCTAATAAAACAAAATCTTTTAAATAAAATATAATATATTCTATTTATAATCTAATAAAACGAATAACTTTATAAAATTATTATGTTTTATATAAAAAGATTTTACTATGCAAACACTATGCATACACTAAAGAAAATATTATGCATAATAGAATATTATATATTCTATTTATAGTCTAATAAAACAAATAACTTTTTAAAAGTATTCATTTTATATAAAAGATTTTACTATGAAAACACTATGCAAAACACTATACAAACACTATGCATAATAGAATATCATATATTCTATTTATAATCTAATAAAATAAATAACTTTATAAAAGTATTCTCGCTTTTATATAAAAAGTTTTCTCGCTTTATTACATTTATAATAATAATAAAATAAAACTTATCTCCTTTATTATAATTCACAATATTAATCGACTGTGTCGTTCCCAAAGAAAGAAGGGCTTTCAATAAGGATTTCTCCTATTATAGCATTGATTAGGTGACCAAACCTCTCCTTGCGTAACTTCTAGATATCGTTAATATTACAAATAATAATATTAATAACTTTGTCGTCTCAATTATTGATTTAATAATATATAAAATATCGACAATAATTGAATCAAATAACATGAGATACTATGCAACAATTATTGTAGCAATAATTGAACAAAACTGAGTGACTTCTCATGTAAGTATCAATAATCAATACCGTGTGCTACTATGCCATCACGTGTATTACTGTACTTTTACTACCGAGTAGTTCAACAGCTTTTAACTAGAAACTTCCGCCAATTATTTTCATAAAAATATTTTTGTCTTTTCTCAATCCGACAATAATTCTGTTGTGGGGTCCACCAATGATTGTGTCGTTGTATGAATATTCCCTGTTAAAATGAATATTCCCCGACCAATCGAATATTATATAACAACTTGCTTACTTTGCAAAAATGTTCACATATCACCCTTAACTTTAAACTTTTATCAATTTAACCATTTACAAAATAAAATAATAATTATAAGAAAATTGAATACTTTTATTTCATAAAATTCGGGGTCTTACAATTTAGAAGCTTGCATGCTAAGAAACAAGTTAAAGTAGGAAACCTTCTCAAAGTAAGAGTTAGGTTAAATAGCTTTGCATGAATATAATTAAATTATATAATTAGGATTAGGAATTACTTACTCAATATAAAAGTAAATAGAACAAACTAAAATAGAGGTTAGAGTTCGAAAACTTGCTTAATTGTAAATGAGATATGGTAAAGAAAACTTACACAATATAAAATTAGAGTTAAGAAACATGCCTTGCGTGTAAGCTAAACCGTAATAACTCGATTCACAATATCCTATACACATGTCATTATGACATAATTAGTTATTACATATACTCCGTATACAATTAAGTATCTACATCATGTATAGCTTGGTTTTAATCATATAGTCAAGTCACACTACTAATGTGATAATATAACTAATTAATTGTTAATAATATTCTCACCCTTGGTACTAAAACACCACAATATAAAAATTACATTTCAACAGTCCTAACATTGCACCTTATCCACAATTACAAACTTTTTGTACAATAAAAACAAACTTTCTGGCCATACTGCTAATCGGCGTTATACGGCGCCACGATTTACATCGAACGATGATGCGGTCTGGCTACTAAGGCCATGTGCGAGACTTAAGTATTTGAAGCGTGAGAGGCTGACGTTAATGGCTAAAGCTCGATTCGAACGCAACGCATGAGTATGACAAAGCCAATTTTGACCAACTAGCAACCAATTTAACATATATAATTTACATAAATTTCACATAATCATTACACATCATATATATTTATACTGATTTTGAACAATTAACAACAACTACAATCGGCGAATTAAGTATTTTGAATTCCATATTTTGTCAAAACTTTATGTTTTAATATCTTTAGCAAAATCATCACTGTGATCACCATTGTACACCAAATTAACTCATTCAAACTACGTTCTCTACGTTACTTACTGAATTAATACATTCAAGGCTCAATTTACCTATTAGTTCATAATCAACGATCAATTTCGGTACTCCTACAAGCCATGTTCATACACACATTCACTTGAAAACTATTTTCTTTCTTTTTGAACGTAATTGGTACACTAAATCCTTATCTAGATGTTAGTTATAGCATCACAACTACACATAAGCACAATTAACACTTTATATAACAATAATTCATCAAATTTGAATTCACGGAGACTTTGAAATTCATGAACACAGAACATACATATATAACATATTAAGGTTATGGGAGTATACCTTCAATTTCTTGGATAGTCCTTGCTACCCACAGAGAATTTCTTTGGAAATCTCAGGAATCCTCTCTCAACTCTCTCTCAAGCTCTCTCAATTTCTATGTAATCTTCTTCTTTTTCTGTTAAGCCAATACCAGACCCTTTTACGTAACACAAACTAAGACAACCGCACAAATAAACGAAACGTCTAAAACCGACGTTTTAATAAGTATAGTAATAAATTATCAGTTATAAAATATATTTTATTTATTATTTTGATTTATTTTATTTATATTATTTATTATAATTCAAATTCAAAATTCAAAAGCCATAAGGCTATGTTTGTAAAATACTTTTAAAAATAAAGACTTAATATCTTTAAGTCTTGTTTGGCAAAACTAAATTAAACTCCTTTAATTTATTTAATAACTCATTTATAGTATAGTTTATTGTCACACTTTTATTACCAAATTAAATTAAAAACATTATAATAATTCATTTAATCCCTATCAACTCTGTAATTCAATTATTAAATTAAATTAGAATATTATCTCATAATAATAAATTTCTTAACCCATAAATTATTTATTTAACAAATAAATAATCAAATCAAATCACATTAAACAAATATTTATTCAACAATAAACACATCAATTAAAATATTTATATAATTCAATAAATATTTGGAATTATAATTTAAAATTCTGGATTAAGAACACGCCCCGAAATGGGGTTATACTATGGGTTGATCACCTACGTATGGAAGAGGTAGTTACTTTCTTGGTGATTGTAAACTAACCGTGATAGAAGGGTTTATAGTGAAATGATGTTAAACCTAGTAAGAGTTCATGATCGATTTGACCCTTTAGCAAAAGTATGAAAAATTTTAAAGAAATTCTTATATTCCTCGTTATTCATTCTACTTCATAATTCTTGATAAGTTATGAGGGTTGGGGAATATTTGAAAGATTAGTACTTCTTTAAAGAGAAGTTGAGAAGAAGAGGTAGCTAAAATTTTGAGGACGAAATTCTGTGAAGAATGGGTGAATGTGATGACCTGGGTATAGGTGTGGTTGTGACACCCCCAAATTCGGGTACTTCGATTCCACAGGATTTGGTGTTCACTGTACAAATATCATCTATCTATCTACCCATAATAAATGCAAGCCATGTAATAGATAGAAATAAAATCTTGCCTTTAAGGGTTACAACATCCGAATAATAATAATACAATCACAGGTTAAACTAACCTTAAACATCTATGCGGAATCATAAACAAATAAGTCTTAAACAACATCATTAACTCAAGTCTTAAACATAAATACATCATCTAATAAAATAACAAGTCTTAATTATTTGTTAACCTTGCCCTTGCCTTTACTAGTGGAAGGTTCATCAGTTCTTTCGTTCTTAACTGCAATGTTATTATTAAGCAAGAGTGAGCACTATTGTTCACAAGTATAATAATGAAATAACAGTATAATAACATGCAAGTAAATCAAAAACATCTGAATAAAAGTTTAACTTTTGAATCAAGAATGAATAACAAGAATCAAAAGAATTCTGAGGGTCATAAGACCTTGAACTATGTCCTAAGTTATCAAGGGTTATACTTGAAACCTTTAACAGTCATAAGACTATGGACCTTTCTACTCGTACTTAGTGGGATCAACCCTTAGTACCATACTGTGCACAATATCTTAACGATAACACATAAATAAATCCATTTGCAGGGTTATTCATCTCAGTTTGATATTCAAGTCCGCACCAAAGGAAGTTTGGTTTGGATAATTCAATAAGGGTTCTGAAATTTAGAACGATCATCAACTAAGGACTAGTTGAATCAATAAAGTTCACTAGTCTAATAAGGTTCAACAATAATGATATTCAATTTGAATAATAATCTCAAGAAGTATACAATAGAACAATTATTGTATAACTGAATCATGCTTTGAAAAGATAATCAATCTTTAATATAATAATTCGACTTGAATAATAGTAATGATAATTTACTCGAAGTAAATAATAAACTTGTACAATAATGACAAGTAGGGTTAGGAAAATTGCCTCGTGCGTAGGCTAAACGATTATTACTTCCGTTCACCACAAATCCTACACATATACCATATGTATTCACAACATTCATTAGTTACATTTTCGTTTAATTATTTAATATAAACTCCACTTTATTTAATAAATCATTACCCTTCTAATTTAATTACTTAATTAAATTAGAATATTTTCATTCTCTTACTATTATTACACTCGAATAAATTATTTCATAATAATTTCCATCGAATATTTATTTTATTCCATAAATATCTCAATTAAAATATTTACTTTATTTTATAAATATTTTAATAATAATTTTCATCGAATATTTATTTTATTCCATAAATATCTCAATTAAAATATTTAATTTATTTTATAAATATTTTAATAATAATTTTCATCGAATATTTATTTTATTCCATAATATCTCAATTAAAATATTTAATTTATTTTATAAATATTTAAATAATAATTTTCATCAAATATTTATTTTATTCCATAAATATCTCAAATAAAATATTTAATTTATTTTATAAATATTTTAATAATAATTTTCATCAAATATTTATTTATTTTATTAATTTTTTTTTGACCATCGGGGCGGGGTTACCCAGGCTCATTTTCTGTAGTTTTTGCAGTTCTGTAGTTCGCGAACATAACAAGGCCAAATTAGGCCAAAAATCAATCACAGGTAAAATTATACATGAATATGGCCATAACTTCCAATTATTTATTCTTACACGAATTTAGACTTACCCAATCATTGTAATACATATATAATCATTACTTAACCCATCTAGCATGATTTTTAACAAGTTACAACACATAATTTGCAAAATCAACACATTTACTTCCACTGTTCTTGATGTTCTTGAAGGTTTTGAAAATAAAACATGAAAATTGATACTACGGATTCGTTATAACACCGAATCCATTCATTTAAAGATTGGTCTCTTAGTATCAATATGTATAATAATATACGAGTGTAAAATTTAGGGATAATATATGATCAACGCATTAAATACCACTTATAGGGCCGTAAGGCCAAAACCCATACTCTATAATTTTGAAAAACATATACGACATGTATTTTAATGAAACAGATGATATGGTCTACATAGTAAACATGTTATACTACTCGAATTATTACACATATTCTTATAACAATCATCATTTCCCAATTCACAGAAACTTACAGAATATATGAAAGACATTTTTATAAAAACTAAATGACGTAACTTTAAAATTTGGGAAGAAGGGATTACCCTTGAATACTCTGCTTAGATTACACAGGGTGACAACAATTCCCAATTTCTCACACTTCTCCTCCTTTAATCACAGTATTCACAATCTCACTCAAAGTTCTCAAACTCTCTCTGTGAATATTTCTTAGACTTAATAAAAAAACAATAAAGAAGACGTATGATATAATAAGAGAACTGACGCACTGAGTGGTCAGTTAACCCAATAATGGGCAACTGTTCCAACTCCCCATAGGGCCTTGTTTGCCAAATAAAATAGATTTAAAAACCATTTAATTTAATAAAGCTTTATCATATAGTTTAATTAATGTCACACTCCTTCATAAAATAAATCAATATCTTATTTATTTTATAAAAAATATAATAATTTCTCATAAATTCACATAGTCACATAATTAATTTTCTCATTAATAAACAATGTCAAATTATTAACTCTCTAATTAATAATTAAATTAATTAAATAACATCATACTTAACTAAATATTTCATTTAATCCGATAAGCTCACATAATTACGTATTTGAATAATAATTATTCTCTACATTAATTTAATAAATGTAACACATAATTAAATTAATCTACCACAATTTCATCAATTAATATTTAATCTAATAATTAATTCATCAAAAAATATTTATTCAATTCAATAAATATTAAATTAAATTACAAAAATCTCGTTCGTCACATCTTTCCCCCCTTAAAAGGATTCTGTCCCCAGAATCACGACTCAATAAATTCAACCCGTTACATTTTCCCCCCCTTACAAAGATTTTGTCCCCAGAATCGCTTACACATAAATTAATTAAATAAATGAGGGTAATTCTTCATCATATTCTCTTCGAGTTCCCACGTAGCTTCTTCAACGTTATGATTCCTCCAAATTACCTTAACAGAAGGTATTACTTTATTTCTGAGAACTTGTTCTTTTCTGTCGACAATTTGAACAGGGATTTCTTCGTAAGATAAGTCTTTGTCGAAATGTAGGGGTTCATATTCAATCACGTGCTTGTAATCGGGTTTGTAGGGTCGTAGGACTGAGACATGGAAAATATTGTGAACATTCTTGAGTGCTGGAGGTAAGGCTACCTCGTACGCGACTTCTCTGATTCTTCTCAGTACTTCAAAGGGTCCAATAAATCTTGGGCTCAATTTTTCTTTCTTTCCAAACCTGATCTTCCCCTTCTAGGAAGAGACCTAAAAGAAAACATAACTACCTGATTTAAACTCGATATTTTTACGATGTGGATCAGCGTATTTCTTCTGTCAATCTTGAGCCGCTACCAGTCGTGCTCGGATACCTTTGACTATTTCTGCTGTCTGTTGTACCAATTCTGGCCCTAGCAATTGTCTTTCGCCAACTTCATCCCAATAAAGTGGAGTTCGCACTTTACGCAGATATAGCTTCGTGGCGACATGCCTATACTAAGCGTGGTAACCATTGTTGTGGCCAAACTCTACTAATGGTAAGTGATCATCCCAATTTCCTTTAAAGTCCATCACACAGGCTCTTAGCATATCTTCTAATGTTTGAATCGTTTTTTCGCTCTGTCCGTCTGTTTGAGGGTGATAAGCTGTACTCATTTGCAATTGCGCGTACCCATTACATTCTGAAGACGCGTTTCCAGAAATTTGATGTGAAGCGCGGATCCCTATCTATCTAAAACAATTGATATCGAAACTCCGTGCCTCAAAACAATCTCTTTTACGTATAGCCTGCTTGGTGATCTAAGTTGAATCTTATTTTGATCGGAAGGAAGTGTGCGATTTAAATCGATTAATCAACGATAACCCATCTTTAACGTCGTAGCCTTTCTGAGTCGTCGGAAGGCCAACCATGAAGTCCATTGTAATATGTTCCCATTTCCATTCTGGGATTTCTAACGGTTGTAGCAATCCACTTGGTCTTTGATGTTCTGCTTTCACTTTCTGACAGGTAAGACACTTGGCAACACATTCTGCAACATCTCGTTTTAAATTTGGCCACTAGAAATGTTGTCGAAGATCTTGGTACATTTTGGTACTACCAGGGTGAATCGAATATCGTGAACTATGAGCCTCGCTCAAAATTTCTTCCTTAATCTCTTGTACTGGCGGTACCCAAATTCTACTCTCAAATCTCAGTATTCCTTCCTTATCCATCTTAAATCTTGGTTTAGTTCCTTTAGATATCTTCTTTGTTACCTTTTTACATTCTTCGTCCTGAAGCTGAGCCTCCTTTACTTTATCTAGTAGAGTTGAACCAGATTGCATCTGAAATATTTTCTCATCAATTTCCATAGGATACTTCACTTCCAACTCTAGTTTCTCCATTTCTGTAATTAGCTCCTCCTGAGCAGTTAACATCATCAATTTCTCACGACCCTTTCTACTTAAGGCGTCGGCAACCACATTTGCTTTACCCGGATGGTATAAAATCTCACAGTCCTAATCCTTAATTAATTCCAACCATCTTCTTTGACGCAAATTCAAATATTTCTGCGTGAAAATATATTTCAGACTCTTGTGGTCCGTATATATTTCACACTTCTCCCCGTAGAGATAGTGCCTCCAAATTTTCAAAGCAAAGAAAACTGCAGCTAACTCTAAGTCACGGGTCGGATATCCCTTCTCGTAATCCTTCAATTGTCGTGACGCATACACAATGACTTTGCCGTTTTGCATCAGCACACAACCAAGTCCTTTATGCGACGCATCACTATAAACAACAAAATTTCTTGTATCATCTAGAAGAGATAACACAGGTGCCGTACTCAACCTCTTCTTCAATTCTTGAAAGCTTTCCTCAGACTTATCCGTCCAAACAAATTTCACAGCTTTTCGAGTTAAATTCGTTAACGGAGTTGCGATCTTGGAAAAGTCTTGTATGAACCTTTTATAATATCCTGCCAATCCAAGAAAACTTCTTACTTCTGACGGCGTTCTCGGCTGATCCCAATTAATCACGGCTTCTACTTTGGATGGATCTACTGAAATTCTGTTCTTATCGATTACGTGACCAAGAAATTGTACTCACTCGATCCAGAATTCACATTTCAAAAATTTAGCGTACAACTTCTCCCTTCTCAATACTTCCAACATTAACCTTAAATGTTTTCATGTTCTTCTTTGGTTTTGGAATATACCAAAATGTTGTCTATAAATACCACCACGAATTTGTCCAAAAACGGCTTGAACACACCATTCATTAGTCCCATAAATGCTGCAGGAGCATTCGTTAGACCAAATGACATTACTAAAAATTTATAGTGACCGTATCGCGTTCTAAACAGCATCTTGGTACATCCTCCGGCCTCACCTTGATTGATGATAACTGCTTCTCAAGTCTATCTTGGAAAAGTATCTCACTCCCTTCAATTGATCAAACAGGTCGTCGATCCTCGGTAATGGATATTTGTTCTTAATCGTGACCTTATTCAGTTCTCTGTAGTCAATACAGAGTCGCATCGATCCATCCTTCTTTTTCACAAACAACACCGACGCTCCCCACGGCGATACGCTCGGTTGAATGTACTTCTTGTCCAACAATTCTTGTAGTTGTACCATTAATTCCTTCATCTCTACTGGTACCATTCGGTATGGTGCCTTCGATATTGGAGTAGTTCTGGGTGCCAAATCAATTACAAAATCTCCCTCTCTATCTGGTGGAAGTCCCGGTAAATCGTCTGGAAATACGTCGACGAAGTCCCTCACAATCGGTATTTCTTCTACCTTCGGATTCTCTTTTCGACTATCGACTATGTAAGCTAAGTATCCTATACAACCTTGTCTCAATAACTTCCTGGCCTGCATCATCGTCAGATAACTCGCTTGTCTAGGCGACTTGCTACCATAAAATACAACCTTTGACGGAGTCATAAGGCTAATACACTTCTTTTGGCAATCAATTACAGCCCCGTAATTGAATAACCAGTCCATTCCCATAATAACATCAAATTCCCTAAGTTGAATAGGGATAAGATCTACGTTCATGATATTACCCTTAATATCCACTCTACAGTTCTTAAACACGTACTTAACAGGAATTATCTCTCTATTCGCAATTTCTATATTCATGGAATATTCCAACTCATCCATAAGCAAATCTAAACTATTAGTAAAGTCTTCGGATATAAAGGAACAAGTAGCACCTGAATCAAATAAAACATAAGCATTAATTTCATTGATCGGAATGATACGACACAACATCATCGAGATGGATTGCATCTACCGTCAAATTGAAAAAGTCCGGCGGTTCGGTTCGGTTTGTTGCGGTTGGTCCGGTGATGGTTAAGGCATTTCCACTGTTATTTACCCAGTTTCCTCCTAATCCTGACCCTCCCGATCCCTTCTTGGGACAATCTCTTGCCAGATGGTCCTTCGAACCACAAGTAAAACAAGAACCCTTCTTTGGGTTTGGACAGTTTGGTGCTATGTGGCCTTCTTGACCACAATTGTAGCACACTCTTTTTCCTTTCATACAAACTCCCAGATGGGCTTTCCCACAAGTCGGGCATGCTTCAATTCTTTTCTTCTGATTACCTTGTTGATTCTCCGATAATGAGTTGTCATTCCATCTTTTCTTCTGATTGAAATTTCCACCTCCTGTGCCACTTCCACTGACCTTGTTATTTCCTTCACCTTCACTCTTCTTCTTCTTTTGATCTTGATTGTACTTGGTCACCGTATCGCTTCCACCTTCAGCGAGGATGGCCTTTTCCAGTACTCCAACAAACGTGTTTAGCTGAAACATTGATACCTTGCTGTACACCCAAGGCTTTAGTCCTTGTTCGAATCTTCTAGCTTTTCTTTCGTCCATGTGTACTTGATACGGGGCGAACCTCGCTAACTCGTTGAATTTAGCTGCGTAGTCAGGTACGCTCATGTTTCCTTTCTTCAGTTCCAGAAATTGAACTTTCTATTTGATTCTGCGAAATAGTTGGGAAATACATTTGGAAAAACATTTCTTTAAATCTCTCCCACATAATTTCACCTTCACCTCCTCACACTTTGTTTGCTTGCCACCAGTAGCTAGCCTCAAACTTCAACATAAACGTTGCAAAAGCGGTCTTCTGGTCTTCTCTAACCCTAGCAACGTCGAAAACCTTCTCCATTTCCATAACCCACGTTTGAGCCTCGATTGGGTTCATGGAACCTTTGAACTCTGGCTGTCCCACCGCCTTGAAGTCCTTAAACGTTGTGTTTGGTGGAGCTTGAGGTTGATTGTTCATTTCTCCAGTCAGTAAGTTAACTAACTGTTGAACGGGATTTGCATTGGCATTATTGTTATTATTGGTCGACTCTTCCTGAGCCGGTTGACATTGTTGTCTTCTCCTTGGCGGCATTTTTTTGTTAAATAAATGCTTTATTAGAACTTTATTTATTTCTCTAAATAGTTAAGGCATTACTCAACAATTTAACATATCACTTAACACATCATCTCAAACAACTCGATATATTTGCATTCAAATCAAAGTTTTAGCATTAAACGATAGCATAACTGCTAATTACATCAACTATCCTGGAATAAAGAATCCACAGGATTTAAAACATTCAAATATTCTTTCGTTCATAAACACATCAGAATTTACATCTAAAACTAATTAAGTTCTTCACATAATTAAATAAATCATATCACTGTCGATCAAGGTACTGATTAGCCTTGCTACGCTCCTCTTCTAAGATGCGATGCATCGTCCTGCGATCCATCATGTATAATGGTAGCCCTTCGAACTGGATTGGGTACCTCAAAACTTGATCTTGGGTCTCATTCATTTCCTTGTTAAGTGTAGAGTACGTTTCCCAAATATTCACTTTCTTTGCACGACTATCATCCTCTGCACGATCAGCTCAACGCGATTCTCTTACCCAGCCTTCCTCTGCTATGTTCAGCCTTTCGGTGGTTTCCTTCAGTTCCTTCTTCAGTTTCTCTATCTCCTCGGTCTTATCTTCAGTTTGACCCTTCTCATGGACCAAATCCCATTCTACATTTGCCAGTCGAGAGTGAAGAGTCGAAATCTCCTCCCCTTCTGCTCTAGAGTAATATTGCTGAATAACCGCTCGCTCTCGGTCGAATCCACGGACCTCGTCTCGTAACTCCACGTTACGGTCGTATAACGTGTCATACATCTCAGCATCAACGGTGTACCATGGTAACTCCTCTTCTTCCTCTTCCTCTTCCTCAACAAATTCCTCCTTAGGATCAGTCTCGGGCTCATGCTCCTGACCAACAACGGTGATCAATGGAGATGACTCCCTCTGTACCAGCTGCTCCCTAACGACATGAATGTCTCGAAGCTCCTCCTCTGTCAGTACTATAGGTACACGGGGTTCTTCCTCCCCAGCTTGACTAGCTTCTCCAACATTCGACATCCTGACAACAAAATTTTAAGTTTTAGTTACTAAGTATTATCATCTAACGCATACTTTAACACATAAACACATAATGTCTTTTATTATCTTCAATGAATTACATAAATTCATTTCTTATAACTCGATAAGAGTTTTCCATCACTATCTTCTTTCTATAAGGCTACTACCTAAGGTTGTTCTCCCACCTAAGGTTCATAACCTACAGTTTTGATACCAACCTGTGACACCCCCAAATCCGGGTACTTCGATTCCACGGGATTTGGTGTTCACTGTACAAATATCATCTATCTATCTACCCATAATAAATGCAAGCCATGCAATAGATAGAAATAAAATCTTCCCTTTAAGGGTTACAACGTCCGAATAATAATAATACAATTCCAGGTTAAACTAACCTTAAACATCTGTGCGGAATCATAAAAAAATATGTCTTAAACAACATTATTAACTCAAGTCATAAACATAAATACATCATCTAATAAAATAACAAGTCTTCATCACTTGTTAACCTTGCCCTTGTCTTCACTAGTGGAAGGTTCATCAGTTCTTTCATTCTTAACTGCAATGTTAATATTAAGCAAGAGTGAGCACTATTGCCCACAAGTATAATAATGAAATAATAGTATAATAACATGCAAGTAAATCAAAAACATCTGAATAAAAGTTCAACTTTTGAATCAAGAATGAATAACAAGAATCAAAAGAATTCTGAGGGTCATAAGACCTTGAACTATGTCCTAGGTTATCAAGGGTTATACTTGAAACCTTTAATAGTCATAAGAATATGGACCTTTCTACTCGTACTTAGGGGGATCAGCCCTTAGTACCATACTGTGCACAATATCTTAACGCTAATGCATAAGTAAATCCGTTTGCAAGGTTGTTCATCTCAGTTTGACATTCGAGTCCACACCAAAGGAAGTTTGGTTTGAATAATTCAATAAGGGTTCTGAAATTTAGAACGTTCATCAACTAAGGACTAGTTGAATCAATAAAGTTCACTAGTCTAATAAGGTTCAACAATAATGATATTCAATTTGAATAATAATCTCAATTAGTATACAATAGAACAATTATTGTATAACTGAATCATGCTTCGAAAAGATAATCAATCTTTAATATAATAATTCGACTTGAATAATAGTAATGATAATTTACTCGAAGTAAATAATAAACTTGAACAATAATGACAAGTAGGGTTAGGAAATTTGCCTCGTGCGTAGGCTAAACGATTACTACTTCCGTTCACCACAAATCCTACACACATACCATATGTATTCACGACATTCATTAGTTACATTTTCACTTAATTATTTAATATAAACTCCACTTTATTTAACAAATCATTAGCCTTCTAATTTAATTACTTAATTAAATTAGAATATTTTCATTCTCTTACTATTATTACACTCGAATAAAATATTTCATAATAATTTCCATCGAATATTTATTTTATTCCATAAATATCTCAATTAAAATATTTACTTTATTTTATAAATATTTTAATAATAATTTTCATCGAATATTTATTTTATTCCATAAATATCTCAATTAAAATATTTAATTTATTTTATAAATATTTTAATAATAATTTTTATCGAATATTTATTTTATTCCATAATATCTCAATTAAAATATTTAATTTATTTTATAAATATTTTAATACTAATTTTCATCAAATATTTATTTTATTGCATAAATATCTCAATTAAAATATTTAATTTATTCTATAAATATTTTAATAATAATTTTCATCAAATATTTTTTATTTATTTATTAATTTTTATTTTTTTTTTTACGCTTGGTATGGATAATTTAGTTTAGTAACATTTTGAGAGCGCGATTACCTGCTCATTTTCCAGTAGTTTACGTAGTTCATGAACATAACAAGGCCAAATTAGGCCAAAAATCAATCACAGTTAAAATTATACATGAATATGGCCATAACTTCCAATTAGTTATTTTTACACGAATTTAGACTTACCCAATCATTGTAATACATATACAATCATTACTTAACCCATCTAGCATGATTTTTAACAAGTTACAACACATAATTTGCAAAATCAACACATTTACTTCCGCTGTTCTTGATGTTCTTGAAGGTTTTGAAAATAAAACATGAAAATTGATACTACGGATTCGTTATAATACCGAATCCATTCGTTTAAAGTTTGGTCTCTTCGTATCAATATGTATAATAATATACGAGTGTAAAATTTAGGGATAATATATGATCAACGCATTAAATACCACTTATAGGGACATAAGGCCAAAACCCATACTCTGTAATTTTGAAAAACATATACGACATGTATTTTAATGAAACAAATGATATGCTCTACATAGTAAACATGTTATACTACTCGAATTAGTACACATATTCTTATAACAATCATCATTCCCCAATTCACAGAGACTTACAGAATATATGAAAGCCGTTTTTATAAAAACTAAATGACGTAACTTTAAAATTTGGGAAGAAGGGATTACCCTTGAATACTCTGCTTAGATTACACAGGGTGACAACAATTCCCAATTTCTCACACTTCTTCTCCTTTAATCACAGTATTCACAATCTCTCTCAAAGTTCTCAAACTCTCTCTGTGAATATTTCTTAGACTTAATAAAAAAAACAATAAAGAAGACGTATGATATAATAAGAGAACTGACGCACTGAGTGGTCAGTTAACCTATAATGGGTAACTGCTCCAACTCCCCATAGGGCCTTGTTTGGCTAGCAAAATAGATTTAAAAACCATTTAATTTAATAAAGCTTTATCATATAGTTTAATTAATGTCACACTCCTTCATAAAATAAATCAATATCTTATTTATTTTAAATAAAATATAATAATTTCTCATAAATTTACATAGTCACATAATTAATTTTCTCATTAATAAATAATGTCAAATTATTAACTCTCTAATTAATAATTAAATTAATTAAATAACATCATGCTTAACTAAATATTTCATTTAATTCGATAAGCTCACATAATAACATATTTGAATAATAATTATTCTCTACATTAATTTAATAAATGTAACCCATATAATTAAATTAATCTACCATAATTTCATCAATTAATATTTAATGTAATAATTAATTCATCGAAAAATATTTATTCAATTCAATAAATATTAAATTAAATTACAAAAATATCGTTCGTCACAGTGTTTTTAAGAAATTTTGAGGACATAATTTTTATAAGTGGGGAAGAATGTGACAACCCAGAAAATCGGATTGTCCAGAATTTAAGTTTAAAGAATTAGTTATTAATAAAATGATTTTTTATTAATAATATTACATACTATGTGTTTATTAATCGTTCTAGAACTATGATGATTATAATACGGAGGATTACGCTACGAAATTTGGATTGAACAGTAAAATTTTCAAGACAAAAATAAATTTTTTCTGGGAATAAAATTATTTATGAAGAAAAAGACGAAATAAGCATCATTCACCCAGTGAAACCTTAAAGGTTAGGGTTTGAATAACCTAAGTCTTTTCGAGAGTTCAGTACGTCAAAATGACATTCCGTCGAAATATTTGACAATAATATATCGTGAATAGTCAAGGAAGCCGATAAAAAAATTTCTCAAAAAACGTGCAGAAATCGGGCGAAATAAAAACGACAAAAAATACTATTATGTACTTTTCACTCGTTTAGCTACGTTATGGGAAAACGTGAAGGAAAACACTTAGCATCAAAAAGTGTTTTTTAGTTTTTTGAAGTTCCAAAGAATACGTAAAAGTTAATGATGAAATATCCAAAAATATTTGAATTCCGAGAATCGCAGCTTTTCGAACTGTCGGACGAATTCCGCAAGACGGAAGCACTAAGCTTCCAAGGGAAGCTTCGTGAATAGTAAGGAGGTGGGAATAGTAAGGCGGTTTGCAAATTGACCAAAACACCCCTAGCCTTGGTTTTCTATATAAGAGAAGCTTAAGCTCATTTGTTGGTTAATGAAAATTCACCAACACTTGTGAGAGAGAGAGAGAGAGAGTTCGGATGAGGAGGAAAAGGAAGAAGAAAAGCTAGCCCGAGTGCAAACTTTTTCCAACGGAAGAAGATTAAAGAAGAAAGGTAATCCAAAACCTAGTCTTATATAAATTTTCTTTAAGTTTTCTATGTCAATATACATAGCTTAATGAAAATAGGAGAAGAAGATGTTAAGAATGATTTTATATGGTTGAAATCATGAGAAAAAAGAAGAAATAAGAATTTGAAGTTTAGTTTAAAAGCTTTCTTAAGGAAGTATGAATTTTGTAATGAATTAGAACGATCCGAATGAATCATATAAATTGTGACGCCCCCAAATTAGGTATACATCACCCATTTTGAGTCGCCAAATACATGGTATAGAATACAAATACAAACTTAAATATACAACATGAGCTGTGAGTTTTAATACAAATATTGTCTTCTAGACAGTATTTAAACTCAAAATAAGTCCTCAATACATTTATTATCACACTATTTCACAGAATAGTGAGGACTACTAATGCAAATATCTGGACCGTCACTCCGTTCCCCGACTAGTCCCAGCTATATTCTAATTTCCTGAAGAGAATAATGAAAGAAAAGGGTGAGCTCAACTAGCCCAGTAAGAAATATTATGACTAAGACAATGCAAAATAATTTATCGTTAGCCTTCAACAGTGTTAAACTGATACAATATAACAAACATCAAGTTTAACTGCATCAGAACAAGCAATCCATTAGAAGAGTCAAGTAGAGCATAAAATCTACTATCTTCTATGATTTAAAAGGTTTTTCATCACTTTTATCACGAGACTCGACAATAAATAATCCACATCATCGAATCACACCTGCACTACGGCCAAGGATATTCTTTAGTATCACGACCACAAATTATCCATGCACTACGGGCCAAGGATATTCGTGTATTCATCAATGGTTATGATCATGCCAACAACTGTCCATCAATGAACTACGGGCCAATGAGGACTTTTACCACATCATTTGTAACATTACGATCATGATTATACTAATAATAATCTCTCGTCATAATCATACCAAGTCCATCTATGCACTACATGCCACGATGACTTTCAATGTAATATAAACACTAGGATGATGACAATGATATAAGAATTCAATAAAACAAGTTCAAGGATAAATTTTAAAGATTTATAATTTAATTTATCCGTAAAATCAATAACGTCCAAATTGTCAACATGATACTGCTTTGTGAAGTAAAATTCGAGAATAATATTGTACCAAAAATAATTTGGACCGAAAACGAATCAATTTTTATCATGAATAATACCCCGGGTGAATAGTACTCGAGTGAATAGTACCCCATGAATAGTAATTCGGGAATAATAACCCCGTGAATAGTACTCCAGCATGAAAAAGTTAAAACTTATCAAGAATGCTCGGAATAATATTTCCATGAAAAGATACTGGATGAAGCGCAAATATCAAGGATAATCTACTAATTTCATGGAGTATAGAAGCATAAACTTAACAAAATGAGTATAGAATTCGAAATTTGAAATGAAATAATATTACTTACATACTACAGAGTATTGAAGAAAATATTATTTCAAGCGAATATTGAACAAAATAACATCCCTTACCTTGAAAAGAAAAGTATTCCGACTGGTATAGTGGGGATATTCTTGAAGAAAACTTTCACTATTTTCTACGTTCAAAGCTTTCTAAAACTCTAAAGAAATACGCTCAATATTATATAAGAAGAATTCTCTGATTCAGGTGTGCTTTTCAATTCTAAATAAGCATCCTATTTATAGGAGAATGGAAGGGCACTATGTCAGGAATTAACATGTGAATGCTATTCCTATTTATATATGATTTGATTATGATATATATATATATATATATATATATATATATATATATATATATATGAATGAATAATATGCAAGTATGCTTGCATTAAGAAAAGATGTAAAGTCCTTTGATAGATAATAGAAATATGTGTACAAGGACTTAGAATGAATTGATCAAATATGTTAGGTTGATCCTACATAAGTAAAACAGCTTTGTAAAGTCGTTAAAAAGAAATGATGTACAAGGACTATAAATATAGAAAGATCAAGCTTGTTAGGTTGATCTTATGATGTAATAGATAGGCTAGTCTGATCGTCGAGCACTGCACCAGAAGTCATAGTCTGCCAGGTGAGTCAAGGTTAACTCGAGAGCTATCGAGGCATAATAGGAGTATCCAAGATAGTAGATCTCAGAGTTCGTAGACTGCCAGGGGAAACGAAGAAGGATCATAGTGTATCGAGTAGAGCTTCCTCGAGATCGTAGTGTGCTGAGGAAGTTATGTTCAGAATCGTAGAGACAGCCTGCCTACAAGCCGACCAGTCATCTGCCGAAGCCAAGACAGAAATGTAGACTACACTTAGAGTTGTAGAGTCTTCTGATGCTAAAGCCAAGTCAAGGATTATAGATCACACTCTGAGTTCGTAGAGTCTATTGATTACATATAGATATCGTAGTCAAGCAAGATCAGATGAAGACAACAAGCACAAGGCAGAAATCGTAGTGTCAAGATCTGATCTTGGGATCGTAGTGTCTGCATGGCCGGAAAATCAATCGTAGAGTCTGCGAACTATGATCCAAGAAGAAGTGCTCACAATGCCAAGGATGAATCGTAGAGCATATACTGTTCTTAACAAATAAGCACTCCCAGAATATCCAAAGGAACGAAGCCTCTAGTTCAAGCTGCAAGCTACATCCAAGGAAACCAGAGAGCACTCAACGAATGGCATGCAGGCTAACAGAAGATCTCAGCACCAACCCAATCAGCATCAAGATTGAGTTGTAAGGCCATTCGTGATGAAGTCTTCCATAAAGGAGATCCAAAGAAGACTTCAGAAGCTGACTAAGGAAAGTCAGCTAATGCAGTAGCTATCAAGTGAACAAGAGACAATGATCTCGGAAGTAACCAAGATCGTAGTGTTTGCCAAACAAAGAATGAACTGATGGAAGGTGGACCGAGATGCTGGTCAGCCTCTGAAGAGCAAGGCTAAAGTGATTAAGTGCATGGTATGTTCATTGATGATAAGTGAATGGGTGATCACAAGGGGAAAGCAAGCTGGAGACGCCACAAATCTGAAGTGTCTTGATATTCAGAAGGGGACCAGAGCAAGGAATTAGGCCATCAGTCTCTGAGAACAGTCGGGACAAACAGAAGTATTGAAGCACTTCATAATACAAGGAAGATGTGTACTACATTGAAGATCCAATCAACACTCTTCAAGATCGTAGTGTTAACTCTACCAGTCAATGAGCAACACTCAACAAGACACTACGATCAAGTCCTTGAAGACGTGCATCAGAATCGTAGAGTCTGAATAACTTAAGACTGAAGCATTGGCAAAGGTTCAATCTGAAGGGTAATATTCGGACAAGTGCTTATTGAGAGCATCGATGCAATAGGACAACCTCTGATCGAGAAATCAGAGAGAAGTAATAAAGTCTTCGACCTGCCCAAGACATTAAAGTGATTAATCTGACAGGGTAGGTGAAACAGTAGACTGCAGTGTCAGAAAAAGTATAATAAGTCACATCAAGCAGTCTACATCAAGCAACTCGAGATCTGTGAAGAGATTCTAATAGCCTTCAACGGCTACTTTCCAACGGAAGGATTGGGAAGGAGTATAAATGAGGAAGAGCTTAGTGAACTGAAGTCCCAAGGCTACTGGCCTTGAAGGAATCTTAGTGATTCAAAGCGCCCTTCCTTGGTGGGAATCTCAACTAGTTGAAAGCGTAAGAGTGGATTAGGAGCTTGAGTCTCTGAACCACTTAAAACCCCTTGTGTCGTTTACATTATGTCATTTACATTATGTACTATAACTGCTATAACTTCTATGTATGTTTTAACTGCTTACTCTACGAACAATGTATGCATGATTATGAATATATCAATAAAGGGGATCTTTTACTTATTCCGTTGTGCTTGAAAAGATTCTTATGTTGTCATATGTTAATTATGAACAATATAAATATAAATTAGAAAAGTGTTTGAAATAAAAAGGATCTATTCAACCCCCCCTTCTAGATCTATTGTGCCCTCTAGGAACTAACAATTGGTATCAAAGCAGGTTCTCATGCTATATTCAAGAGCTAATCGCTTTGAGTCTAATCCCAGGCACTAACATTGTTCTAAACTTAGTTTAGTAGTAAGTAACTTGTTATATGCAGATGAGCTCACATGTTGGAAATATTGTGTATAGGTTAAATGTGTATATACACCTAAAGCTGCTCAGATTGGTCCATGGTCTCTATTGATACATCAACAAGACCAATCCTAGCCTGCAGTCAATCTTGTAGTCCTAAGACCAAACATGAGAACTCAAGAGATATCAATGACAAAGAGTCAAGCACCCACCAGTCTAAAAGATGAAGAAGCCATACATCTTAAGAAATGCTTATCGAGAGAAGAAAGAAGATCTTCTCAAACTTATGTCTGGCCAACCAACAGCTGGGTGCAAACTCTGTCAACTAAAGGATGGCAAAGATCTTAATGCTGAGATTCTCTTAGCCTATATCTTTAAGACCGCGACTGATTGATTAAAGGCCAACAAGAGCAATAAGTTGTCAGGAGCAAAAGTAAAGCTATGCACATCAATACCTAAGCTCAGTATATCTAAGATAAATGACTGTTTAGTAACGGACAGTAAAAAGGTACGATTCCTCACTATTATAACTGTATACATCATAATTGCACCCTCTTATGAACCATGACAGTATTCTGTCAAGAAGCCATAATTTACTTAAAGAGGTGAAGAGAGAAAGTAACCTGAGGATGGAAACTCAAATGACTATAAACTTTCTCTCCATCCAAGTTTTAGGTTGAAGATGATATCTTGAAGGAAATCTGAAATGGGTCATAAGAGCATCACAGGCAAAATAAACTTTATGTGAAGTAATCGTTGTTGGTGGGTTAGTATGTATGTACAAGCCTATGTTCTAAGCATTTGACAACTCATAGAGTATGATCAGTTCTACAAGAGGATCTGGCTGATTTTTAGAAACTGATCACCTCCATAAATCACCTAGATACTCATAAATCGTAGAGTTGATTCCTACTCTAAACACTTAAAACACTGTGAACATAATCCAATAAATGATGAAACCATCATAGATAGAGAGTGTGTTATTAAATTCCATATCCTATTCACACTCACCATCATGCATCTCAAAATATATTATCCTAAGACAGTTGCATGCATGAATATGTCTGTTGGTGATAAATATGATGATTATCCAAATACTCATCTCAACGATACACGGAGATCTAAGTAATGATGGAGATTCCATCCAGAGAGAAATATGCAAGGCTGCCTTCAAATGAACCTGAAGAAGAGGGAATCACATCTATCTGGAAAGACAGCGTCAACAACGGATGAGCAGTGATCTGTTAAGGAACAACAACACTGAGATATACTATGAAAAGTTGTACCAGCTACAGAGTCCCAAAACTTTGTGGCTGATGAACCAAATGAAGATCCATAGTCAGTAGGAACGTCTCAAAATGTACTACTGATAACCCTTCAGCCACCCAACCCATAATCATGAAGTGTCTATGATCAAACATATGATCGTAGTGTAAGAAGCAGGAGGACACCACGATTTCAGCAATGCAGTTGTCTAAAGCTGGTAGGAGACCTCCCACTCAGAAGAGGTCGAATGAGATGTCATTACAAATCACTGCTATAGTATCCCATCTAGAAAGCACCTCAGGGACAAACCTGACCCTTAGCTCACTCTAAGAGGTTGGCCCTTCCTGAGCTACCTTAACCCATAAGGAATACTTGATCAAGTTTATCTCAAGGACCAAGTCAATCAACGATCGTATATTCGAGTTTGAAGAGAACTAAACGATCGCAGTGCAACCTCAACGATCATAGTGCTACCTCAACGATCATCGCACAACCTCAACGATCGTAGAATATAACTCGACGATTGTAGTCCTACCAAAGGGTACTCCAGTTCACAAGGAGCTTGGAAAATGAGACATTTGCTAAACCATTCAAAATTGAGGAGATAAGTTCGAATACATCAGTGATTGAGCTATGCTGCATCAAAGTAAGGATAAAAGACAAATTCATCCACTGCAGCATCTCTCAAAAGTTGATCGTTGAGTCAACAAAGGAAATCATAGAGTCTATAGCTGCCTCATCATTCTACTCTACGAATCAAAAGGACAACAGTCAAAGCGACGTCAATTAAACTTCTACTCTTCTAAAAGGAAAATATCTAACTGAAAAGTTATGGGGGAGTTACAGCTCATTAATGGGCAACGTGCAACCAATGAATGGATGACACATCACTGAGTATGCAGAGTTAGAAGGAACTGCCTTAAAGATAATTTCAAATCTGCAGACAGTTACCAAAAGCTATAAAATCTTTCTCCCTCCCGTTTTCAAACCCTAGAATCCTCTCAAGAGCTAAAATCAGTTAACCCTCCAGAGTCCTACCAAATCACAGTCAGCCATCTCGCATAAACCTCTCTAAATCAAACACCCACAATCTTCGAAATATTCATATGGAGAACTGGCAAGTTATCACAGGCTTTCAGCTCGGAACCAAATCGTTTGAAAAATCTGAGAAGAGGTTCAGGGACATTCTTGAACTCGTGAAGAAAGCTGGGTTCTCAGAATGCCTTGAGGCAAGTACTCGTGTGTACACTGACCTGGTCAAAGAGTTCTACTCAAACGTCTCCATAAACTCCTAACCACATCTACCAAGGTTAAAGGTCGGACTGGTCAAATCTTCTGACCTCAATCAATGCCTAGGTTTTCCTAACCAAGGGTTGAAGAACCTTGAAGATGTCAACACTGAACAAGCAAAGGAGTTGATGGGGTACCAAAGAAACCCTAGTTTCAAAGACATGAAGAAGAAGGAGTTTCCTGAAGAATATGAGTTCCTAGCTGAAATTGTTGGAAAGTGCATATCTGGTAAAAAACACTGCACATGATACAGTGATTGACCAACAGTTGAAGATAATGTCAGCAATAGTCCTGAAGAAACAAATTGACTTTGGAGATATCTTGTTCGATCAAATCTCCAAGTGGGTAGAGAAGGCTGGGAAGAAGAAGACCACTGAAAAACCCCTAACCAAGGTGTTTCATGGAAGGATCTTTGATTATTATCTTGAAGAAGAAACTAGGAGGGAAAATCAAGGATGATGAAGGAGAAACATTGAATGTGCACAAAGTGATGTCTCCACAATTATTTGAGAACTGGAAGAAGAACCCTAAGGAGAACAAAAGGCTGACAGTTGGGAGTAGCAGTAAAGCCTCTGCAAAGAAGAGAAAGATAGTAGAGGAAGAGAGCTCTGAGTCTGATGACTCTGTAGAAGCAGAAATCACACCAGCCAAGAAGAAATCAAAAGTTGTGAAGCAAGCTGGTGATAAGAAGAAAGCCAAGGCCCCACCAAGGAGTCTCTCCATCAAAGAAAAAGTTGAAGAAGGAAGAGCTCTAAGTATTGAAACAACAAAGAGGAGAAGCAACATGTTGCTTCATGGGCCAGTCAGCAAGAAAGCTAAGGTGGAAAACAAACCAGCCTCAGCTTCCCAAAATAGTACATCTGCTGAAGAAAGGGACGTAGAGTCAGCAGAAGAGAAGGAAACAGATGTCAAGGTTGAGTCCTCAGATATCGGATCCAAAGCAAAAGATGAAGCTGGATTAATGTATGAAAATTCAGTATCTACTGAAGAAGAAAAATGTGCAAGCCCAGTGGCTAATTCTCAGAGTAGTCACTCTGATGATAAAGAAGAAATTCAAGATGACCAAATTGCATCCCCAAATGCAACTGCCCCAACGACCCAAGATGATAGGTCAAGTAATGTTGTGTCTGAAGAAGAAGAACTTGCCCCGACCAATCCAGATAGCCACCTTGCTAAATCAAGAGTTGATGAGATGACAGAAGAAGAGTCTGTTCCTGACAGTGCTGAACCTCAAAGAAGTCTGTTTGCTGAACCAGAGAAGTCAGAGTCTAAAGAAGAAGAAGAGTCTGACTCTCCCAAACTTGAACCTCCAAGAAGAAGGAAAAGCTACAGACTGCAAGCCAAGTTTGCCTCAAAAAGAAGCAGTGGTCAATCAAATGCCATCATTGAATTGAGTGATGATGAGTCTGTATCCCAGGGAGAAAAAGCTGAAGAAGAAACCAGCAATGAAGAAGATGAATCTGAAGATCTTGCTGAAGAAGGATCTGAGAATGAAATGCAGCAAGAGGAATTCTCTGCTGAAAATGATCAAGAAAGTTCAGGCTCCGAGAGAAAAGAGATTGAAGAAGATTCTGGTTCTGCACCTTGGAAGCAGACGAACAAGAAGATTATCCAGTTCTCTCTCCTGTAAGATTTAGCAGAAGGATCGTAGTGGAAATTTCAAATGACTTACCAGATGCTCCATCAGAGAGACGGGTGAGCTATAGAAATGAGCAACTCAAGGTAGTAAGAATGACTACCTTTGATATAGCCAAAAACTGGAACAACATGGAGCTAGACTGCTCGACCATCCTCTACAATGTTGATGAAATGCTAATGAGATGGTTCTTCCAGTGGATGCCATGGCTCAAGGTCCACACTGAAAAAGATGGAAGCTACTTCAGTTGGTGTTACAAGCAGTTTCCAAGCATGGAACTGGTGGCTCAGAACTTTCCAAGAGTAAAGAAGTTTGCCACTAAACTGATCAAAGACCAACCCCACTTCATGGTCTATCGTCATGTTGAAAATCTCTACATCCCCTACGATCGTAGAATGGACTCTCAAGGGAGAAGGAACATGACAAAGGAGGTGATCGTAGAATTTAGTCACTCCACTGCTGATGATGTTCTAGCCCAAAACCAGAAGCCTTCTTATGATCAAGCACTACTATCAGACATTCACTCATCCTCAATTAGTGATTGGAACTCAACGATTGCTCAGATTCTCCAAGCCTTTGAAAAACTGTCCAAAGATGAAGATCGTAAAGTCCAATCCAATGCTCAACCTGAAGCTGCCCAACAAAAGGATCAAACCACTTTGGAGCAGGAACTACTGAAGAGTTCTGATGATCTAAGCAAGAAAATATATTTGCTCACTGAAGAATCATAGCAGCAGACGACAACAGGAGATAATCCTTTCCAGTACAAACTTCAAGCTACTTTGGCCGATGTATCTCTCAAACTCCAAGAGAGATAACATCTATCAGAAGGCCATACAAGATCAAAAGGCTGAAGCTCTATGAATTCAGAAGGCCAATGAAGAGCAGATTTAAGCCCTCTCTGACAAGACTGATGATATGAGGCAGACCTTCTCAGTGCAACTTGAGCTGGGCCAGCAGGAACTCAAGTTTGAAGTTGCCAACTCCTCCTACCTAATGGAGCAACTTATGTTCAACATGGAACATCTCTCTCAAAAGATTGATGACAAAAAGGGGGAGAAAAAGAGGCATAAAAAGAAGAGGAGCAGGAAGCATTCAAAGAAGAGCAGAGGGTTAAGGAAGAAGAAGTCAAAGAAGAAGAAAGCAGCTGCAGATAAAGAGTCATCATTTGAGGGGGGACCAGAAGATGATGATAACAAGATTGCAAAGTCTAAGGGGGTGCATGATCAGAAAGATGCTGAAGAAGAACCAAGCAAAGATAAAAGGTCATCATCCCAAGGGGAGCAAGAGCAAGAAGAACAATCAGATGAGTAGCTGATCAACAACCATCCTGGAAACATACAGGGAGCCAAAGAGGTACATCTCTAACTAGTTAGGTATATTCTGGATCCAGGATGTAGAATGTCTTAATGTATAAATTGCCATATCAATATAAATGACATTCATGATTAACTGTTTTAGAAATACAGCTGCTCACTGTATATATATAAGATTCATTCATAACATGCATATGCACGTATTCTTTTTGTCATAATCAAATAGGGGGAGATTGTCAAGAATAAGCATGTGAATGTTATTCCTATTTATATATGATTTAATTATGATATATATATATATATATATATATATATATATGAATGAATAATATCTGCAAGTATGCTGCATTAAGAAAAGTCAGTAAAGTCCTTTGATAGATAATAGAAATATGTACAAGGACTTAGAATGAATTGATCAAATATGTTAGGTTGATCCTACATAAGTAAAAACAAACTTTGTAAAGTCCTTAAAAAGAAATGATGTACAAGGACTATAAATTTAGAAAGATCAAGCTTGTTAGGTTGATCTTATGATGTAATAGATAGGCTAGTCGATCGTTTGAAACCTTTGTACGTAGTAGTAGTCTGCCGGTGAGTCGAGGTTAACTCAAGAGCTATCGAGGCGAGAATAGGAGTATGCAAGATAGTAGATCTCGGAGTTAAATGGTACGCCGGGAAAGCGAAGAAAGATTGTAGTGTATCGAGTAGAGCTTCCTCGGGATCATAGTGTCTTTGAGGAAGTTATATTCGAATCATAGAAGACACACTTCTCTGAGCCAATAGGACATCTCAAAGCAAGCCAAGATAAAGCGTAGACTACACTCGAGTCATAGAGTCTCTTGATGCCAAAGCCAAGTCAAGGATCGTAGATCACACTCTTAGTTCGTAGAGAGTCTATTGATTACATGCGAGATCGTAGTCAAGCAAGATCGAGATGAAGACAACAAGCAAAAGGCGTAAATCGTGAGTGTCAAGATCTCGATCTCGGGATCGTAGAATGTCTGCTGTGCCGGGTTGAATCGTAGAGTGCAGAACTACGATCTAAGAAGAAGTGCTCACAATGCCAAGGATGAATCGTAGAGCATATACGGTTCTCAACAAATCAGCACTCCCAGAATATCCAAAGGAACAAAGCCTCTGGTTCAAGCTGCAAGCTACATCCAAGGAAACCAGAGAGCACTCAACGAATGGCATGCAGGCTAACAGAAGATCTCAGCACTAACCCAATCAGCATCAAGATTGAGGTGTAAGGCCATTCATGATGAAGTCTTCCATCAAGGAGATCCAAAGAAGACTTCAGAAGCTGACTAAGGAAAGTCTGTTAATGTAGTAGCTATCAAGTGAACAAGAGACAATGATCTCGGAATCAACCAATATCGTAGTGTTTGCCAGACAAAAAAGGAACTGATGGAAGGTGAACCGAGATGCTGGTCAGCCTCTGAAGAGCAAGGCTAAAGTGATTAAGTGCAGGGTCAGTTCATTGATTATAAGTGAATGGGAGATCACAAGGAGAAAGCAAGCTGGACGCACCACAAATTTGAAGTGTCTTGATATTCAGAAGGGGACCAGAGTAAGGAATTAGGCCATCACCTCGAGCGATCGATCGAGGCAAATGAAATTATTGAAGCCTTTGCCGCAAATACAAGGAAGAGGTGTTCTACATTGATGATCCAATCAACACTCTTCAAGATCGTAGTGTTAACTCTACCAGTCAATGAGCAACACTCAACAAGACACTACGATCAAGTCCTTGAAGACATACATCAGAATCCTAGAGTCCGAATAACTGAAGACTGAAGCATTGGCAAAGGTTCAATCTGAAGGGTAATATTCAGACAAGTGCTTATTGAGAGCATCGATGCAATAGGACAACCTCTGATCGAGAAATGAGAGAGAGGTAATAAAGTCTTCGACCTGCCCAAGATATTAAAGTGATACATCTGACAGGGTAGGTGAAATAGTAGACTGTAGCATCAGAAAAAGTATGACAAGTCACATCAAGTAGTCTACATCAAGAAACTCGAGATCTGTGAAGAGATTTGAATAGCCTTCAACGGCTACTTTTCAACGGAAGGATTGGGAAGGAGTATAAATGAGGAAGAGCTTCAAAGATCAAAGGTTGCTGGAGTTGCCGAGTTTTGAGAGAAAGTGGACTGATCTAAACCATGTGAAATAGTGAGTCCGAAGGCTCACTCTACGATCCACCAAGAACACTCAGAAGTCAGAAAAAGAAAAAGAAATAGAAGTGTGAGTTCTACTATGTAGAAGTGAGAGTTCTACTACATGAAGAGTGTTCAGAACTGCCGAGAGAAAGAAGAGCATCATGACATCTTGATGTCCATCATGGGAAGACTCTAAGTACAATAGAGAAGAGCCTACAGTCATCTTAGCAAGTCCATCATGAGAAGACATCAAGTAGCAGAAGGAAGATCACAAAAGCCATCTTGGTGTCAAACATGAGAAAGCTTCTAAGTACCAAATAGAAGAGCCTACAGTCAGCTTGGAAGCATCTCATGTGTAGTCATCAAGTACCAAGGAGAATGATCTTCAAAGCAGTTCAACAAGGGGTCATCCGAAGTGGTTGAGTAACCAAAGAAGCTGAGCATCATGCAACACTCAGCTGCACTTCAAGGATGATCAAGCCAAGTTGCTAAGTATAGAAGATGTTCAGAGCATGAAGACATCTTAGCAGCTCGGCACCGAAACTCTAACAACAACAAATAAACAACTCAACAAAGCCAGTGCCTGAGGGGTCCTTGTCCAGTGTGACTAAATGAAGCAGGGCCAGAAGGGTCCTTGTCCTGAGGGACTAAACGAAGTTCCAAGGCTGCTGGCCTTGAAGAGTTCTTAGTGAACTGAAGTCCCAAGGCTTCTGGCCTTGAAGGAATCTTAGTGATTCAGGGTGCTTCCCTTCCATAGTGGAAATCCTGCTAGTTGAAAGCAGAAGAGTGGATTAGGAGCTTGAGTCTCTGAACCACTTAAAACCCCTTGTGTCTTTTACATTATGTCATTTACATTATGTACTATAACTGCTATAACATACTCTATGAACAATGTATGTATGATTATGAATATATCAATGAAGGGGATCTTTTACTTATTGCGTTGTGCTTGAAAAAATTCTTATGTTGTCATATGTTAATTATGAACAATATAAATATAAATCAGAAAAGTATTTGAAATAAAAAGGATCTATTCAACCCCCCCTTCTAGATCTTTTGTGCCCTCTTGGAACTAACACACTATTTGGATGCACAGTGAAGGGAAGTTCACGGGCGTCGCACCGATTGATTTCGTTGAAAATTTAATTTTTCACTATGCAACACTATGCAATAAAATATTCTAATAAAACAAAAACTTTTAAATAAAATATAATATATTCTATTCATAATATAATAAAACAAAATTTATAATATATATATATATATATATATATATGTATATCATTCACATTCACCACTAATCTGTGTAATACAATCGTGATTACTTTAATTCCTATATATATATTATATAAATATATATATATATATATATATATATATATATATATATATATATATATATATTTTAGCCCACCATACCACTAATATCATATATAAATATATAATAATGGTACTTGTGATGCCCCCAAAACAGGTATACATCACCCATCTTGAGTCGCCAGATACAAGGTACTGAATACAAATACAACTTAATTATACAACAGTCGTGTAAAATACGACAAAACATAGGCTGCGAGTTTTAATACAAATATTGTCATCTAGACAATATCCACACTAAATGGAGTCCTCATTGCATTTATTATCACACTATTTCACTGAATAATGAGGACTACTAATGCACCATCTAGGACCATCACTCTATTCCCCGACTAGTCCCAGCTACGTTCTCATTTCCTGAAGAGAACAGTGAAAGAAAGGGTGAGCTCAACTAGCCCAGTAAGAAATATTATGACTAAGATAATGCAGAATAAATTTTCATTAGCCTTCAACAATGTTAAACTGATTAAAAACAAGTTTAACTGCAGCGGAACAAGCAATTCATTAGAAGAGTCAAGTAAGGTATAAAATCTACTACCTTCTATGATTTAAAAAGTTTTTCATCAACTTTATCACTGAGACTCAGCTTAATAAATAAAATAGAATCATCCCTGCTCCATGGCCAAGGATATTCATGTAATCATCAATGGTTATGACCATACTGAATAATCTCTGGTTATAATCATACCAACAACTGTCCACCAATGAACTACAGGCCAATGATGACTTTTACCACATCATTCATCACATTACTTGTCCATGATTATACTAGAATAATCCTCAGTCATAATCATACCAAGTCCATCTATGCACGTAAGCCAAAGATGACTTTCATCACAATATAAGCATGAGGATGATGACAATGACATAATAATTCAATAAAAAAAGTTCAAAAATAAATTTTAAAGATTAATAAGTTAATTTATCCTGAACTCAATAACGTCCAAATTGTCAACATGATACTGCTTTGTGGAGTAAAATTCAAGAATGCTCCGAAGAATATTTCCATGAAAAGATACTAGATGAAGCGCAAATATCCAGGATATTCCACTAATTTCATGGAGTATAGAAGCCAAAACTTTAACCCACTAAGTATAACTGAATATATGAAACTGCAAATGGATTTTAACCCGCCATGCGGTATTCCACGTATACAGATCATTTCCACAATTTAATAAGGAATGAATACAAATGATCATTCACCATGCATGTGGTAATTCACATAGACAGGTTATTCTAACAGAATAATAAAGAATGGAATAATAGAAGGATTCACCATGCGTGCGATAGGCTACAAGAGCGAGTTATTTTCAACGAAATAATAAATAGTGGAACGGTCCCAAATAGAACGCACATACAGGATATTCTGAAAGAATAATAAATAATGGAACCAGGTCCGGCGTAAACGCACAGACATGATATTTCGACAGAATAATAAAGAAAGGAATATTAAAAGAATTTCACCATGTATGCGGTACTTCGATAAATAGGTTATTCCAACAGAATAATATGAATGGAATAACAACAGAATTCACCAGGCATACGATAGACCTCATAGATAGGTTATTCCAACAGAATAATAAAGAATGGAATAACAGAAGAATTTCACCATGTATGCAATACTTCGCATAAACAGGTTATTCCAACATAATAATAAAGAATGGAATAACAGAAGTTCTCTTCATGAATACGAAAGAAATAATACCCCTTACGAGTACAACAAATAATATCCCTTACCTTAGAAGAAACTGGATATTGAAAAAGTGATGCAGCAGAATACTTTTCTTCTTTCTCTCTATAGTTTCTCTCTCTAGAGTTTCAGTGAATTCGTAAGAAATAATGAAGGAATGAGCTTCTATTTATAGAAGAACTGAAAGTGGCTCTTGGTGTGACGCCCCCAAAATAGGTATACATCACCCATTCTGAGTTGTCAATACATGGTACAGAAACAACTACAACTTTACTATTACAACAGTAAAACTGTGAGTTTAAATACAAATATTATCTTCTAGACAATATCTATACTCAAATAAATCCTCATCACATTTATTGATACATTATTTTACAAAATTGGTGAGGACTACTAAACAACTCTCTCTAGAACCTTCATTCCATACCCCAGGCTGCATACTCGCTATATTCTCGCCTCCACGAGAAAAATGGAACAAAAAGAAAAAGGGTGAGCTCAACTAGCTCGAAGAAAGAATATTATGACTAAGATAATATACAACAAATTACAGTTAGTCTTCAACAGGAAAAATCTAATAGAATACAATAGACAACAAATTTTAAATCAATATTCACAGTGAAATAATAATTCATTAGAAGAGTTAAGTAGAGAATGCAAACTACTATCTTCCATGTATGAATTTAAAAGTTCATCGTCTATCTTTTATCCTGTAACATCAATCAATATATATCCGGAATCACATATTCATCTTTTCACTTCATGCCAAAGATATTCATCGATTAATCATGTTCATCTAAACACTTTTCATCTTTTGCACTCTGAGCCAAATATATTCTTCAGAAATCATTCATCTTTGCACTCTGAGCCAAAGATATTCCATAATATCATCATTTAAGATCAAGATGATGAAAATATTTTTTAAAGAAGCGAATCCAAAGAAACAAAATGACAAGGATTAAGGATTAAGGATTAGTACTTTGTTTTATTCACGTCCAAAAATACCTCAAAAATAATCGCGGTGGTGTAAAATTCAAGAATGATCAAAACATGGGTACAATCAAAGCTAGTATCCGAATAGGTATTTTGGACGAAAAGAAAAATTTTCATTTTTCGATGAATAGTCTTAGATTCGTGAATGAATGGTCGATATCGTGAATAAGGCCGTATCGTGAATAGTAACTCAACACCAAAAGTTCCAAATTTGATAAAAACTTCAGATCAATATTTCAACATAATGATATTGAAGAAATAATATCATTACGAAAAAAAAATATCCTTACCTCGAAAGATCGGTCTTTATAAATTTGAAACAGGGATATAGGCTATGACTTGAACTTGCAATAGAATAGCAATACTCAAATTATACTCAAAATACTCACAAGAATACGCCGATAATATAAAGAGAAAACTTGGGTTTACGGTGTGATTTTCAATTCTAACCTAAGCACCCTATTTATAAGAAATTGCTTAGAATACTAAAGCGAAAAATTTAATATAATATTAATATATTATATATAAATTCCTCACATTTTACAATCTATGATCTGAATTCAAAATGCTTGACAACAAATAAGTCTACCAAACAAATCAAAAAACGTTTTTATTATTTAAAATAATTAAAACTTCCAAAAATCAATTATTCAGAATTTGAACATCAATAATTCATAATAAATAGCCCTTTTATCAGAAAAATTTGAATCTCATGAGTTTTATAGGAAATTCAATTCTCTACAACTTTGCGAAAGAAAGTTTTTCCAAATTCCAAACAAAATTGGTAGAAATCCACAAACCTAAGATTTTACAAGCTATAATCAAATTTCAGATCAATAAATGGGGTCCATGACATGTTTAGCATGTTTTAAACATTTATTGCAACAAAAATACTCTTCCTCCTCGTATACTCATATATCCCACATTACGTTGTAAAAATATCACCATTATTATATTATTAAAATATAATAATACATTATCTTATTAGAAAAGATAAAATTTCAATTTTCAACAATTGTCACATTAAAATTTTTTCTCCATCTATATCCACATAAAATCAATATTTTCCTCATCATATGAATCAATAATTAATTATTCACAAATAATATTACGAATCACAATATTGACAACCGGCGGTTCAGGAAAGAGGGGCTTTCCATAAGAATTTCTCCTTCTTTGGCGCCCAATTAGGTGACCAAACCTCTCCTTAGAGCGAACTTTCTAGACATTGCCAATAATGTTATCTAATAATATTATTCGAGATAATATGAATTATTGCTTCGATAATGAAAAATATTGTGTAATGACAATTATTGAAACAACAAATATAAAATATCAACGCAACAATTATTGAATCAATAAAATCTTTGAGCGATAATTACATAACCATTATTGAGTAGTGCCTTCTTACGTAAGAATCAATAATTGGTGCAATACTGGTAATGCTACTCTTGTGTTTTAACCACCGAGTATTTTAACAAAGTATTAATGGTAACAACTACTATTATTTTTAACCAACTTATATTTGTCGTTTTCTTCATCCAATCGTTTTTTAGATTTATGGGGCCCACATACATTGTGTTGCCGCATTTAATAATATTCCGAAACGATCTGAATATTCCACGACCAAACGAATATTCCCAAACAACAATGAATATTTTATAACCACTTGCTTATTTTGAATTATTTGCATATTTTACCCTAACTATCCACATTAATCACATCAACCCTTACTATTTCAAAATAATAAATAGAGAAAATTAAATTTCATTAATAATAAGTTGGGGTCTTACACTTGGTCTTAACGAAGGATCAAAATGACTCTTGGTAATATTGAAGAGACAACTACTATTTGCGAAGGGGCAATTAACTCTTGAAACACCGAAGGGGCAAATAACTCTTGAAACACCGAATGGGCAAATAACTCTTGGAAAACTGAAGGGACAAATAACTCTTGGAAAACTGAAGGGACAAATAACTCTTGGAAAACTGAAGGGACAAGGTACTATTAAAACTTTAAATCAACGATCCATGTTGATTTACTATTATAATTTCAACCAACAGTTTGAAAAATTAGCACATCTCCTCGTGGAATAATATTGTACCCAAAAATGATTTGGACAGAAAAGAAATATATTTTACGGGTGAATAGTACCCCGTGAATAGTAACTTGTGAATAGTAACTCATGAATATTAACTCGTGAATAGTACTGAAACAAGTGTCGATTTCCACTAACACAAATAATTCCAACACAATGGAACTATACAATTCATCTTTAATTAACACGAACTTATTCATCATTAATATTATAACTCTTAATATTTAACAACCAGGTCGTTCCCAGGAAAGAGGGGGCTTTCCGATAAGGATTTCTCCTTATTGGCGCGCAATTAGGTGACCAAACTTGTCCTTGACAGAACTTCTAGACATTGTCAATATTGCAAATAATAATATGAATAACTTTGCCGTCTCAATTATTGATTTAATAATATATCATATTATGCAGATGATACTGTGACAATAATTGAATCAATAATATGAGAGATATGATGCAACAATTACTGTAGCAATAATTGAGTATAACTGAGTGACTTGTTACGTAAGCATCAATAATCAATACCGTGTACTACTATGCAACCACGTGTATTACTGTACTTTTACTACCAGGTAATTCAACAGTTTTAACGGTAACACTTCCGCCGTTATAAAAAGATAATTATGTCGTTTTCTTACTACAACAATACTTCCGTTGTGGGTTCACCAATGATTGTGTTGTCGTACAGATATTCCCGACAAAAAGAATATTCCCCGACCAAACGAATATTTTATAACAACTTGCATACTTTGGAAAATTTATAAATATTACCCACAACTATAACATTATATCAAATCCACACCATAATATTAAAAAAAATATTTCGAGAAATTTAAATCTTTATTCATAAAATTTGAGGTCTCACAGTACTCCCTTCCACCATCCTGCAAACATAACTTATATATATATATATATATATATATATATATATATATATATATATATATAAATTCCTTACCATACACGGCATATCCCACCCCCCCATTTTCCTTTTGACTAATTTTTCCACACGTGGGCCCCACATGTGGCTCCCACCTTTATTATAAAGAATAAATTTCTACCGATTATAAAAAATTGTGTAAATGGGAGTCCAAATAATATGCCAATATTTACAATAAATACTTCATAAAAATTACCTCAATATTTTTAACAACATTTATCATCATTATTATAATTCGTAATATTTAACAACCAGGTCATTCCTAAGAAAGAAAGGGGTTTCCGATAAGGATTTCTCCCTATTGGCGCACAATTAGGTGACCAAACATCTCATTGACAGAACTTCTAGACATCGTCAATATTGCAAATAATAATATTAATAATTTTGTCGTCTCAATTATTGATTTAATAATATGTAAAATATCCACAATAATTGAATCAAATAACGTGAGATACTATGCGACAATTATTGCAGCAATAATTGAACAAAACTGAGTGACTTCTCACGTAAGCATCAATAATTAATGTCGTGTGCTACTATGAAACCACGCGTATTACTGTACTTTACATCACCGGGTATTTCAACAGTTAATGGTAAAACTTCCCCCATTACTTTTATAAAAAGATATTTCTGTCGTTTTCTAACTCCGACAATAATTCCACTGTAACATTCCAGAATTTTAAATGTAATATTAAATATTTATTGATTTATATAAATATTTAATGGATGTGATTATCGTTGAATAAATATTTGTTCAATTGATTTAATTCTGTTTAGTTAATTATTTATTAAATAAATAATTGATGAATTAAGGAAATTATTATTATATTGATATTTAAATTTAAATGATTAATTATTTGTATTGTGTGACGCCCCCAAAATCGGTATACATCACCTATTCTGAGTCGCCAAATACATGGTACAAAATTTAAATACAACTTAATTATACAACAGTCGTGTAAAATATGACTAAACATATGCTGTGAGTTTTAATACAAATATTGTCATCTAGACAATATAAAAACTCAATGGGGTCCTCATTACATTTATTATCAAACTATTTTATAGAATAGTGAGGACTACTAATGCTATTATCTGGACCATCACTCTGTTCCCTGAGTAGTCCCTGCTACGTTCTCATTTCTTGAAGAGAACAATGAAAGCAAAAGGATGAGCTCAACTAGCCCAATAAGAAATATTATGACTAAGATAATGCAGAATAAATTATCATTAGTCTTCAACAGTGTTAAACTGATAAAATATAACAAACATCAAGTTTAACTGCAGCGGAACAAGCAATCTATTAGAAGAGTCAAATAGAGAATAAAATCTACTATCTTCTATGATTTAAAAGGTTTTTCATGACTTTTATCGCTAAAGACTCAACAATAAATAATCCACATCATCCTGCACTTCTGACGAGGATATTCATTAGTATCACAACCATAAATTATCCATGCACCACGACCAAGGATATTCGTGTATTCATCAATGGTCATGATCTTGTCAACAATCATCCATCAATGCACTACAAAATCGATGAGGACTTTTCCACATCATTTGTAACATTACGGTTAGTGATTACACCAATAATCCTCGGTCATAATCATACCAAGTCCATCTATGCACCATGACAGCCATGTATGACTTTCAACATAATATAAACACGAGGATAATGACAATGATATAAGAATTCAATAAAACAAGTACAATAATTAATTTATCCAGGAACTAATAATGCCCAAATTGTCAACATGATACTTCTTTATAAAGTGACACTCAAGAATGCTCAGAAGAATATTTCCATGAAAAGATACTGGATGAAACGCAAATATCAAGGATATTCCACTAATTTCATGGAGTATAGAAGTTAAAACTTTAACCAACTGAGTATAATAAAGAATGGAATAACAAAAGAAATAACCAGACATGATGATAGGCCAATGCAGACGGAGTTAATCCAAGAATAATAAATAATGGAACCAGTCATGTAAAAGCACATGATAGGATATTCCAATAGAATAATAAATAATGGAACCGGTCATGCGAACGCATACCTTACATGATATTCAAATGTAATAATAAATAATGGAACCCGAGTTACGCGTAAACGCACGCAGGATGTTCCAACAGAATAATAAACACCTAAACCGGTCATGCGTAAGCATGCATGTGATGTTCCAATGTAATAATAAATAATGGAATAACAGAAGAATTTCACCAAGTATAGGGTATCCCGCGTATACAGGTTATTCCAATAGAATAATAAAGAATGGAATAACAAAAGAATTTCACCAATAAGAAAGAAGGAATACCCCTAACGAGTACAACAAATAATATCCCTTACCGTAAAGAAGAGTATTTTGACTGGTAGGGCGAGGATATACTCAAAGAAAACTTGTACTACGCTCAAAGCTTTCTTAAACTCTAAAGAAATACGCTCAAGATTATAGAAGAAGAACTCTCTATAGTTTTCTCTCTGAGAGTTTGGTGAATTAAAAGAAATAATGAAGTAATGAGCTTCTATTTATAGAAGAATAGACTGCATAGTAACTAATTCATGAACGGTCCAGATTGATTTACTTTAAACGGACGGTCCAAATTGGTTTACAATAAAAAATAAAATATATTCTATTTATAATCTAATAAAACGAATAACTTTATAAAATTATTCTGTTTTATATAAAAAGATTTTACTATGCGAACACTATGCATAATAAAATATAATATATTCTAATTATTGTCTAATAAAATAGATAACTTTATAAAAGTATTATGTTTTATATAAAAAGATTTTACTATTAGTCTAATAAAACGAATAACTTTATAAAAGTATTTTATTTTATATAAAAAGCTTTTCTGTTTTATTACATTAATAATACTAATAAAAAAAAACTCATCATCATTATTATAATTCTTAATATTAATCGACCAGGTCGTTCCCAGGAAAGAGGGGGCATTCCAATAAGGAATTCTCCCCATTGGCTTGCAATTAGGTGACCAAACCTCTCCTTGACAGAACTTCTAGACATCGTTAATATTGCAAATAATAATATTAATAACTTTGTCATCTCAATTATTGATTATAAAATATTGACAATAATTGAATCAAATAACGTGAGATACAATGCGTGATTCATTATAATAATAATTGAACAAAACCTGAGTGACTTCTCACGTAAGCATCAATAATCAATCTGCCAGTGCTACTACGGCAGATTCTCGTACTTTTAACACCGGTGTTTCAACAGTAACGGTAAAACTTCCGTCGTTATTTTCATAAAGTATTTTTGTCATTTTCAATCAAATCCGATAATAATTTCGTTTGTGGGGTCCACTTAATGATTGTGTTGTTGTCTTAATATTCCTGTTAAAACGAATATTCCCCACCAATCGAATATTATATAACAACTTAGTTACTTTGCAAAATTTATAAATATTATCCACAACTATAACATTATATCAAATTCATTCCATAATATTTAAAAATAATATTTATAGAAAATTCATCTTTATTCATAAAAGTTGGGGTCTTACATATTGTGTTATGTGATTAAAGAATTTAATTAATTAATTGTGATTTGCATTAATTAAAATAAATATGAAAGCTTGATTAATTATAGTGTGACAAATAACTATATTGTAAGGAGTTATTAAAATAAATTAAAGTAGTTTAATTTAGTTTTAACAAACAAGGCTTAATATATTAATTCTTTAATATTTAAAGGGTTTTGCCAAACAAGCCTTATGGTTTTTGAGATTTCTATTTTATTTAAATAAAATAAAATAAATAGAATAATAAATATAATATAATAATAATATTTGCGTTTACTATGTAACTGATATTACAAATAGTATGTGTATTAAGAAGTTGCAGTTTTGTTCTTACTCTTGGCCATATCAGTTTTTCTTTATGCGCTTGGCTAAGTCTGAGAGTTCAGAGAATTGAGAGTTGAGAGAAAGCTTAAGAATCTTCATGGCAAATTCTAGTGAGTTAGCAAGGATTACAAGCAAATTCAAGGTATTTTTACACAACATTAGTGTTATATATATATATATATGTATATGTGTGTGTGTTTATGAGGGTTACGACAACTTTTATATAATCTGTAAATTTCAAATTGTTGAATTGTTGCTATATTATGGGATTACTTGTGATTATATGAGTATATTATAACTGGAGATTGTGTCTTAAACGAGAAATTCATGCAAATTACAATTAATAGTAAAAATCGTTTGTCAGTGTTTATGTTTTTCATCCATGGCCATGTAAGTATCAATTTTAGTGGCCAATTAGTATTTGAAGATGTGAATTGATGCTTGTATATGTTAGTTCAATGAGATACAAACATAACGTAATTGGAATGGAGTGATTTGGCTAAATAATGAATTTACTGTGATAATTTTTGGGATGAATATCAAAATTGGAGTTTTATGTGAAAAACATGAAAATTGAGAAATTAAAATAGTGTTAGTAGTTGTTAAATTATGTGAAGTGATTGTATATGTTAGCAATCATGTTTATGATAGTTGTATATTTATTTTACGTGTTAGTATCACTGTTTGATGGGTTAAATTCATGTTAGTTGGCTTAATAAAATGTGACGTGGCTCTATTCTACAAAACTAGGTTCCATGAGTCGCGCGGCATGCGACCCTTTAAGCGTGGAGCACGCAATTGTCGTGCATGCAAGCGGCATACCCTATATAAAACTTCATGGCACGCCATGAGTGGCCATTTTCGTATTAATCAAGTGTGTTTATTCTGCAGACTTTGGTTGTTCGTTGTAGCTTAGCTTAAGGTTATGGAATGATTAGAATCATGTAACAACAAGGTTAAATAGAGTCATGTTATGTCGATTATGAATTCAATATTGTAAAAGTGATTAGTAAATCAAGAAATGTGTTATGTGGTGATTTAGTATACATAATGAAAGTTAGACAAGTGTTGCAAAGTAAAACACTTAGAGTTTCTGAAATGTGAATGGTAATGAACATGTTATGATATGTTAGCATGTCTAATAGGTATTGTGGTTCTAAAATTATGTGTAGGTGATCGTGAGTTTAATTTTATAGCTTACGCTCAAGGCAAGTTTTCTAACTCTACACTTTCGTTGAGCTAGTTCATTTATTACATTGTGCAAGTTTTCTAACTCTACATTTTCGTTGAGTTAGTCCTTTTATTATATTGATTCATTCTAACTTGTTTACAATTAAGCAAGTTTCTTAAGTTCTATTATTGTATAATGAGCGTAGTTTTTGAACTCTTGTCTCTATTATTGAACTGATTTAATTCCTTGCATGAGATAATACATTGTTGGGCCTTAGCTTACTTTACTGTTCAAGCAAAGGTTAACCATTTTATTCATTCTATTGAATACTTATGCTCTATAGTTATTTCAAGCATGAGTTAGATATGTAGAATCAGTTCATTGATGATTCTCAAATGTTCTAAGTTATGTTGTTATTAAAAAATTGTTGTATTATCAAGCATTGTTGATTCAACTAGTTCCCTAGTTGATGATCATTAAACTTCAATTACCATTGAAAGCTTATCCAAACCAAACTTTCTTTGGTGCGGACTTGTACTCTAAATACTGAGATGAACAACCCTATGTTTAGGGGTTTACGCTTAGCGTTGAAATGTTTGTGCGCAATACATTTTACGAAGGATTGATCCCCCTAAGTACGTAGAGTCCTTATAGTCATATGACTGTTAAAGTTAAAGTTGAAAGATTACTTATAACTGTGGACATAGTTCATGGTCATTTGACCCTCAGTAGTATATTTAAGAATGTTAATAGAACAAATCATTTAGTTCTATTGAGCCTATGAATTGGCAAATGTTGAAATGATAATAGAACATATCATTCAGTTCTATTGAGCCTATTATTTGGCAAATGATGTAAAGATATTTATTCTTATTTCAAGTGAGTTTTGTTTGCTCACTCTTGCATATTTATACATTTATTGCAGCTATGGTTGAGAAGGTAGATAAACCTACAACTAGCAAAGGAAATAGAAAAATATACAAGTAATGAAGACTTGTAATTTTGTTTAAATCATTATGATGATAGACTTTTAATAATGATGTGATGTAATATTTTTATTTCTGCACTTGAATGATTGTATTAAAGGTTAGAGAACCTGGGAGATAATGTTTTTATTAAAGTAATCGTGTATGGGCAGGTTTTTATTATTCAATTTATTATTATTGGGTAGTTAGATATGAATGTTTTGATTACGTGAACACCAAATCTTGAGGTAATGAAGTACCGGGATTTGGGGGTGTCACATCCACTGTGAGGTCCACTAATGATTGTGTCGTCATACGAATATTTCCTGTTAAAACGAATATTCCCCGACCAATCGAATATAATATAACAACTTGCGTACTTTGCAAAATTTATAACAAATCAATACCATAATTATTCAAAATGATATTTATAGAAAAATTCATCTTTATTCCTAAAAGTTGGGGTCTTACAACCTCCCCTTCTTATGAAATTTTGCCCTCGAAATTAGGGTACATACCTGGTATGATGAAAAGGTGAGGATACCTTGATTTCATTTCAGATTCTAACTCCCAGGTCATTTCCTCAACATCGTGGTTTCTCCACAAAACTTTGACTTGAGGTATAACCTTGGAGCGTAAAATATGTTCCTTCTTATCCAAGATTTTAACAAGAATCTCTTCTTACATTAAATCTTCTGCTGTTTCGTCTGGTTCCAACTCAATAATATGGTTCGGGTCTTCCACATATTTACGTAACATGGATATGTGAAAAATGTTATGAACATAAGACATACTTGGCGGTAAGGCGAGTCTATAGGCCACAGTTCCTACTCGGTCAAGGATTTCAAATGGACCAATGAATCGAGGATTGAGCTTTCCTCTCTTTCCAAATCTCATAACTCCCTTCCATGGAGCAACACGTAACAACACATGATCTCCAATATCGAATTCCACGCCCTTTCGATGAAGATCAGCATAACTCATTTGTTGATCTTGTGAGGTTTTTATACGTTGTCGAATCATTTGAATTTTTTTCGTAGTCATACGTACCAATTTCGGTCCCAACAATGTTTCTTCACCCACCTCGTCCCAGCATACTGGAGAATGACACTTTCTTCCATACAATGCCTCAAATGGAGCCATGCCGATACTTGCTTGATAACTGTTGTAGGAAAATTCCACCAAATGGTAAGAACTTGTCCCAACTTCCCTTGAAATCAAGGACACAGAGTCTTAATAAATCTTCAAGGGTTTGAATAGTCCTCTCCGATTGCTCGTTCTTTTGAGGATGATATGCCGAACTAAATCGTAAATCTGTGCCCATAGCTTTTTATAAACTAACCTAAAATCGTGAAGTGAATCTTGGGTCTCGATCAGAAACTATGGATACTGGCATACCATACAGTCTTACAATCTCATTTATGTACATACGAGCAAGACGTTCAAGTGTATAAGTTTCTTGTATAGGTAAGAAATGAGTAGATTTGGTAAATCTATCAGCAATGACCCAAATTGCATTTATGCCTTGAGAAACCTTCAGAAGACCAGTAACGAAATCCATGGTAATGTGCTCCCACTTCCATTCTGGAATTTCAAGTGGTTGCAATGGACCTTTTGGCACTTGATGCTCCGCCTTGACACGTTGACAAGTTAAACACCTTGAGATAAACTCTGCGATCTCTCTCTTCATATTGCTCCACCAAAATGTATGTCTAAGATCACGATACATTTTGGTACTCCCAGGATGGATTGCAAATGGTGTGTTGTGCGCCTCCATCATTATTTTATACTTCAAGTCAGAATCGTTAGGAACACAAAGTCTGGAGTTGACTCGAAGTATTCCTTCTTCATCGATTCTTGCTTCTGGGATAGCACCTTCTTGCACTTTCTTCCTCATACGCATTAGCTCCAGGTCTTTAACTTGAGCAGCTTTAACTTTATCGATTATAGTCGGTTCTACTCGTATATTTGTCATCATCACGTGGGTCCCTGGAGTCTTTAACCTTATCTCCATCTTTTGCAAGTCATACAAAATAGGCCTTTGCGTTGACAATAACGCACTCGTACCTGCATATAATCTTCTACTCAATGCGTCAGCTACTACGTTTGCTTTTTCAGGATGGTATTGAATAGTATGATCATAATCTTTCAATAGTTCGAGCCAACGTCGTCACCGCATGTTGAGTTCCTTTTGAGTGAAGAAATATTTGAGGCTTTTATGATCCGTATAAATCTCCACTTTCTCCCATACAAGTAATGCCTCCAAATTTTAAGTGCGAAGACAACAAGCTGCCAACTCTAGATCATGAGTAGGATAATTCCTCTCATATTCTTTAAGTTGTCGAGAGGCATAGGCTATGACTTTCCCATGTTGTATGAGAACACATCCTAACCCTTTGCCAGAAACATCACTGTAGATGACAAATCCCTCCGAGCCAGATGGTATTGTTAGAGCAGGTGCTGAAATGAGTCTTCTCTTGAGTTCTTGAAAACTCTTCTCACATTCCTCGCTCAAACCGAATTTTGTATCATTCCGAGTCAGCTGAGTTAATGGAGTAGCGATTCGAGAAAACCCTTCTACGAATCTCCGATAATAACCAGTTAAGCCGAGAAAGCTACATACTTCGGTCACTGACTTAGGTTGCTCCCAGCTTTGAATTGCTTCAATCTTTGCTAGGTCAACAGATATTCCGTGATTTGATATCACGTGCCCAAGGAAGGCTACTTCCTCAAGCCAGAACTCGCATTTCTTCAACTTGGCATAAAGCTTGTTTCATGAAGCTTTTGGAGTATCAGCCTCAAGTGTTGCTCATGATTTTCACGACTTTTGGAATATATGAGAATGTCATCAATAAAGACAACCACAAAATGATCCAAATATTCCATGAATACTCGGTTCATCATGTCCATGAAGGCAACACGAGCATTAGTCAATCCAAAGGACATGACTAGGAATTCGTAATGCCCGTACCGAGTTCTGAAAGTAGTCTTTGGAATGTCATCAGTTTTAATCTTCAATTGGTGATAACCAGAACGAAGATCAATCTTTGAAAAGAATTTGGCGCCTTGTAACTGGTCAAACAGGTCATCAATGCGAGGCAAGGGGTACCTTTTTTGATGGTGACATACAAAGTCGCATACTCCCATCTTTCTTCTTCACAAATAGAACAGGAGCACCCCAAGGGGATGTACTAGGACGAATGAAACCGATGTCTAACAATTCCTGTAGTTGGGTCTTTAACTCCTGAAGTTCAATAGGAGCCATTCGATATGGGGTTTTGGAAATGGGTTTTGTGCCGGGTTCAAGGTCGATACAAAATTCAACTTCACGCTCTGGGGGTAGGCCAGGAAGTTCTTCAGAAAATACGTCAGGAAATTTATTAACAACAGAAATATCATTCAAAATTGACGTAATTTTGTTTAAATCTGTGACATGAGCTAAGAAAGCTTGACATCCGTTTTCAATAAACGAATTCCTTGATGGCTTGAGATGACAGTGATTGATTTCAATGGTTTGTGTTCGGGAGTGTTTTACCGATCATAATGTTAGCTGCAGGCCTGGGCTGGAACTGATGAGGTTGGGCCTGTATGGACGAAGGCATACAGGATATCGGAGATGGTCGGGTTCGATTGTGATCAAGGAGGTCGGGGTCGGGCCTTCACATCCATTGGGCCAAAGCCCGGACCGGTGTTTATGTTGTCTTGTGGGTTGGGCCTGTGCAGTTGGGTAGCCCATATGCAGAGTTGGGAGTGATAAGGGGTTTGCGTGGTTAAGGGTTCTAACCCTAATCGTATTCTAATAAGGAAACTCCAAAGGTAGTATTGGAAAGGGATTCTACTTACACCTTTTAAGGAGATTGTGTTGGACCCAAATATGGGTAACTGTCATATTTAGGAGTCCTATTCTGACTCGGAGAGGGACTCTTGGGAGATGAGAATGGTTATAAATACAAGGCTTAACTATAATTAACAGGAAATACATCTTTGAGCACTAAACACTTAAGCCTCCATTGTTAAACCTTGTGACGGCCTGTATTTATTCTCACACCGGAGCTATCCCCGGCGGCACAAGCCGTCAAACTTCTGTGTGATCTGTTATTGTGTAGGTTTCAGCGCGTGGATTCTGTGATTGGACGCGCAGACGAAACCTGGCGTTAACATTGGCGCTAGAATGAGGGCTTTTAGTGTTTTTTTGCAATCACAACCAACTTTTCCGGCAACAGGCTATGGCGAGTAAGGTGAACAATGTCTCTGCCCAGGAAAATGCAAAGATCCAGCAGTCACACCAAACCACACATGTGAGGGGGTCGGTGAAGGACTGCCTGGGGTCCAGAATTCCAGACGTTCAGGAGGTACTGATTCCTTCTCTTCGACGAAAACTCTTCCACAACAGCTATCACACCCCCAACCAGGCTAGTCAGGCGGATGAGAACCATTCTCAGGCACTGGAGGTGCGTGACAAGATCCGAGGAGAGGATAGCAGAGATCAGAGGGAATTCATCTTGCAGAAGAAGATACGCCATAATAATGACGCCATAATGGCCCTACGACTTCAGCAGGAGGAGCTTGAATAGCATATGGCAAAGGCACAGGCATCAAAGCCGATCCCGGTCACCTCGACGGGAAGAGGCTGGAAGAGGAAGAAGTCGATACAGCTGTCGCTCTAGGGATGGCCGAAGTAGAAGGAGGAGTCGTTCGGCAGAACGACTACCAGAGCATCCGGGCTGGTCGGGACAGAAGAGGCGGGACGCGTCTCCCGACTACGGGAAGGACAGACACCTATTGTCCCCTCGTAAAGAGGAGACCGACCCCCTCGCTCATAGGGTAGCTGAACTAGAGAAGTTGTTGTTGGCGAAGAATTCGATGGGGACGCCTTCGGCTTGTATAGGGTCCCCCTTCTTGCCAGAAATCAACCTTGTGACGGCCGACCCCAAAAAGAAGTTGCCCCCGATGGAGACCTATGATGGGCTGAGGGATCCATATGACCATTCAGACGGGTATGATAAGCTGATGACATACTATGGACACTCCGATGCTGCCAAGTGTCATATGTTTGCGACGACCTTAAAGAAGAGCGCTCGAGAATGGATGGGAACCCTGGCGGCAGGATCGATTAATTCGTGGAGTGATCTTCGAGACAAATTTCATGCCTTGGGATTCTTCAGTACCGGTCTGGACATCAGAAAATTGAAGAAGTTGTTGAAGGATCTGGTGATCAACCCTCCGGCAGATTTGACAGAAGCCTTCCACCGAGCCGAGGGTCACATAGAAATAGAATAGGCGATGGGAAATTTTAAACCCCACTCCCAATCTTACGAGAAATCCAAATATTGGGACAATCCGAGTTACCAAAGGTCTGACAATCAGGGGAAGTCAGATAATTATGGTAGGAAAAGCTACAATGGGGGAGGTTCGGGCAGCGGACGACCACCTTTCCCAAATAAGAATGTCAACAAAGTCTATACTACACTCAACACCGACCGGGCTAAAATATTTGAGGAAATGCGGGAGAAACCCTTCTTCGAACCAAGCCCAGGGATCCCGAAGCCTGGAAAGAGGGGTCGGGACAAATATTGTGCATATCATCAATGTCGGGGGCACACGACGGAGGGGTGCAACAACTTGAATGATCTGATAGAGAAAAACATCCAGAATGGGCAACTGGTACAGTATGTTATCGGTAGGGAAGGTTCAGAGGCACCCCGAAAGGAGAACAGGGGACCAACTCGGGAAACACAGCCACAACCGCACCCACAAGCCTGAGGGGTGATTGATGTAATCTCAGGCAGATCGGTAGGGCGTGTAACCGGAAAGAAGAGAAGTGGGCACCTAAAAGCGTTGTTATAGGTTCCAAGTGCATCACCCAAGAAGGATAGGGCCTACTCGGGAGTCTCCATCTCTTTCTCAGATGAAGACTACCCCACTGATCACATCGAATCGCATGATGGGGCGGAGGTGATAATGGCACAGGTCGGACCAGTGGACATGAAAAGGATGATGATTGACAATGGGTCCTCAGTTGACATACTGTATACGCACGCCTATCAGAGAATGGACTTAGAAGGGAAAAAGATAGAGTTAGGAGAAGAAGGCCCGTTATATGGTTTTAGTGGGGATCCGGTGCATTTGTCAGGAACCATCGAGCTGCCTGTCAGGTTCGGCACAGCACTATAACAAGCAAAGATAATGGTGAATTTTTTGTGGTACAGGTGGATTCGGCCTACAACGCCATCCTAGGCATGCCGACATTGGCGGCCTTACAAGCAGTCACATCCATCCCTCACTTCAAGATTAAGTTTCTGACACAGTCAGGGTTAGGGGAGGTAAAAGGAGACCTTGATATCGCCCGAAGATGCTATCGGAATACCTTGATTTCCTCAGGGGTCGGGGTCAGCAAACAGAAATAGACTATGTCCATCGCGATAGAGCCATTCACTAAGAGTAGTACCAAACCGATGGCCCTGCCCGCCGAGGAGACTGAGGATGTAGATTTGATGCCCGAAAACACAAAAAAAACTGATCAAGATCGGGGCAGGATTAAAAGAACCATTGCGGACAAGACTGGCGGACCTGCTTCGGGTGTATGCCGATATCTTTGCTTGGGAGCCTAGCGACATGCCCGGGGTAAGTGAGTCGGTAGCGCTACATAGGCTACATACAGACCCGAAGAGAAAGCTAGTAATACAGAAAATAAGGATTTTTGCCCCGGAAAGACAGAGGATCATAGACGAAGAGATTACTAAACTGCTGGAGGCAGGGTTTATTTTAGAGATTGACTACCTAGAATGGCTGACAAATGTGGTATTGGTTCAGAAGTAAAATGGGAACTGGAGACTATGCATTGACTACACAGATCTGAACAAGTCGTGCCCAAAAGATTTTTATCCTCTGCCCAACATAGACTAGCTGATTGATGCCACTTCAGGGTATGGCACGATGAGCTTCATGGATGCTTTCTCGGGATACCACCAGATTTCAATGGATAAGGAAGATATCCCAAAGATGAGCTTCATCATGCATCGGGCCATATATGTCTATGGGAAGATGACTTTAGAATTGCTCAACGCTGGGGCGACTTACCAATGGATGATGAACTTTGTATTCAGAAAGCAGTTGGGTCGAAGTATAGAGGTATACGTAGACGACATGATCGTGAAAATCACGTCAGCCCGAGATCATCTGCAAAACCTATAAGATTGCTTCGAAACAGTGAGAATACACAGGTTGAGATTGAACCCAACCAAGTGCACCTTTGGATTAGGGTCAGGGAAATTTTTGGGTTACTTGGTCAGTAAGAAGGGCATCGAAGCAAACCCAAAGAAAATTATGGTGATCTTAGACATGAAATCTCCGAAGACATTCAAAGATGTGCAGAGGTTGACGGGCCGGATAGTTGCCCTTCAGAGATTCGTGTCAAGATCAGCCGAAAGATGCTTGCCTTTCTTTGACACTCTTAAAGGGCCGAAGAACGAGAAGAGTTTTCAGTGGACAACGGAATGCGAAGACGCGTTCCAAGGAATCAAAAAGTACTTGTCCTCGGCACCATTACTGATGAAGCCGATCCCTTTGAAAGCCTTATACCTTTTCACTACTCTGTGTTTGATAGCGATGAGGGCGACACTAGTACGGATAAGGGAGAAAGTCGTTCTGGTATATTACGTCGACCACGCTTTTTGATGCGTGAGAGAGATAAGGTACCCGAACTTGGAAAAATTTACCTACGCCTTAATCATTGCCAGCAGAAAGCTCAGGCATTATTTCCAAGGTCGGCTAATAGTGGTGTACACAGATCAGCTATTGAAGAAGATTTTGCATAAGCCAGAGGTATCGGGTCGGCTAACCGCATGGGCGATGGAATTAACGCAATTTGCCATAAAGTACCATCCCCGGACGACAGTCAAAGGTCAGGAATTGGCAGACTTCATAGTAAAATGCTCTTTTACAAAACCAGATGTGAATACGGTCACCGAAACTAAACAGAGATAGACCTCGTGGACTTTGTACGTGGATGGGTCATCGACTTCGGACATCAGCGGAGCAGGAGTCATTCTAACAAGTCCCAAAGGCTTCAAAGTCAAACAGGCGATTCGGTTTTAGTTCAAGGCCTTGAACAACGAAGTAGAATATGAGGCCATCCTAGTAGGAATACGATTGGCCTGAAGCCTGGAATTACAGAGGTTGGTCATCTACAGTGATTCGCAGTTGGTGGTCAAGCAGTTATCGGGGGAATATGAGGTTCAGGGGGCAAAAATTTCAAAATATCTGGCCGTAGTAAAAGACAAGCTCACATACTTCACATCGCACAGTTGTCAGGGAGTTGATCGGTCAGAGAATACAATAGCAGATGCCCTAGCCAGGTTGGTGACTACTGAAGCAAGCTCCTTCAATGGATCGGTCTATCTAGAGGTTTTAGAACGACCAAGTGTACTGAAGATCGATGTATTAGCTCTAGACCGACTTGACTGCTAGCTCACGCCTTATATCTCCTACTTAGCAGATGGAACTCTCCCTTTAGACCGTATTCTAGCAAGACAAATCAAGCACCGAAGCTCAAATTTCATCCTCATCAACGGAGATCTGTACTGAAGGGCTTTCAGCTCCCTCCTACTCAAATGCCTAACTCCCTCGGAAGCTGACTATACACTTCGGGAAGTACATGAAGGAATTTGTGGGGATCACATGGGGGCCAAGTCACTGGTGCACAAGATTGTGAGGCAGGGGTATTACTGGCCGACTATCTACACGGAGGCCAATGAATTCGTTAGAAGGTGTCCCAAGTGTCAGCTGAATAGCACTATCCCACATCAACCCCTCGAGGAACTGTGCTCGGTCTTATCCTTGATTCCCTTCGCTGTATGGGGAATCGACATCCTATGGCCTCTGCCGAAGTCCAAAGGATAAGTTAGTTTTGTGATCGTGGCTATCGACTACATGATGAAATGGGTCGAAGCCAAACCACCACAGAAGATCACCGAACAAGAATGCTTGAAATTTCTCAAAGAGGAAGTCGTTTACCATTTCGGTATTCCGATGGCAGTGGTCTCTGATAATGGCAGAAAGTTTGTGGGGTCAAAGTTTGAAGGCTTTCTGAAAGAGTTGGGAATTCAGCACCGCAAGACCTCAGTCGCTCACCCTCAATCGAATGGCCAAATAGAATTGACCAACCGAACCTTACTCAACGGGATAAAGAGAAGGTTTGATGACTTAAAGGGTCGACGGCCCGAAGAGCTACTCAGTATTTTGTGGGGATATCGGTCTACTCCGAGGACAACAACTGGCGACTCTCCGTTCCGACTGGCATACGGGACCGATGCACTCATACCAGTTGAGATCGGATCCCCCACTCTTCGAGTTAGTCAATACAAAGAACTATATAATGATGAAGGTTTGAAAATGAATTTGGATCTACTGGAAAAAGTTCGGGACTCTGCTATGTTGAGGTTGGCTATCTATCAGCAGAGAACAGCCCGACACTATAACCAGAAGGTGAAGCTGAGGAGGTTTGAAGTGGGTTATTTGGTCCTCCAAGAGTCAGAGGCATCAACCCCCCAGAACACTGACAAACTGATGCCTAACTGGGAGGGACCATATGAAGTAGTAGAAGTGCCGAAGCCAGGTACTTACCGACTTAGAACAAGGGATGGGTCGGAAGTAAAGAATACATGGCATGCTGGAAGACTTAGAAAATTTTACCAGTAAAAGTTATGTCATTCTTTTCTTTATCCATGTAACTATTTCAACTTTAAATGAAATAAATGAAAGATTTCTTTGTAGATGATTAACTTCATTTATATGGCTTTCGGTTTCCGATCAGACAAACATCGGGCTTCAACCGATCAGAGCGTCGAAGACAGCCTAACGGATCAGTAAAAGTCACGGGCATAACTGATCGAGAATGCAATAAATTTTTTAGTCAGACAAATTTTGGGCATAATCCGAGCAGAAGGCCTGGGAAGTCATAACTGATCGAGATAAGTCACGAGTATAACTGATGGCAAAAATTTACAAACAAAAACTTTTTGAACTTCATTCATACTTTCAAAATTTCTACAAAATCTGAGCGTATAAGATTCGGACAGAGTACAAATAAGAAAGGAAAAAATTATAAGTACGAAAATCATCTATTAAGGCGAACCATCACCAGCTTCGGCTTTGGATTCCTCATCGGAAGAGTCGAGGATAGAGGCATCCACCGTAGCATCAACTAGCTTCACCCGAGCCTTCTCCCGATAAGCTTCAACCCCTTCAGCAATCTGGGTCATAATTTATCGGTCAAAGCAGGCGATTCTTCATACTCCTTGATGGCTGCCTGTTTAATGACAACCTGCTCGTCTCTCAAGGTATTGTTCACCTGGATTAGCGTCCTCAGTTGGCCGTGTACTCCAGCGAATTTATCCTCGATGGCGTACAGATTCTCCACCAAGACCTTGTTCTCATCTGCCAGAAGTTCTATGTCCTGCACAAGCTTCTTGGCATGACCATCGAGACTGACGAACTCTTGCTGAAGCAGAGAATGTTGTTCTTCAAGTTCGGCGATCTGACGATCAGCCTTGGTCACCTCGTTACGGGTATCGGCATGAAGCTCTCTCTCCCTCTTCAATTCCAAATCTCGACCCCGCAACTCGACTTCTAGAAGCAACACGTCATGTTTCAGTTGCACCTCTTTCTTAGTAGATCAGACAAGAGGAGGGATAGCCCGAGCAAGGATGGCATTGGCCTAAATATAAAAGACACATCAGTCATGCAAAACACAACATAACGATAAGGGAAAAAAATTAAGCTGGTTGGGATTACCTGACACTGAGCTCTGATATAGGATACCAGATACTCCTCAGATGAAAATCCCTTGAACCGTTCATCATCACCAGAGAGTTTGAAGTGATCGAACAGGTTGAAGGGGAATATGTCCGAAGGACTCTTCGGCCAACAGGTAGTCAGCGTCCCTTGAGATGAGCTGGCCTTGGAGGTAGGTTTTGATTCAGAGATCGGGTCAACAACCGCAACAGGTTCAAGACCTCCGATCAGGTGAGGTTTCTTAAGTGGAGGTTCGAGAGGCCGATCCTCTGTGTCCTCAAAATCCTCGACCACTGTACTACAAGAAAAAGGTCTATCAAGAATTAATGTCGACGATTTACGACCGCATTCATCGATCGTGATATTAGTTACAATGATCATCATCTGCGACCGACACGTAAACTAGTCGCTATGCAAGTGAATGCCGATCCGCGTCGTCGATCGATCATCAATCTAAGTATAATTTTGCCACAAAATTTTTGGCCGGAAATGTTAGCGCCAAATTTTGTGCGACCACTTGAAATCAGCCACCGATCGCATGCGGTCAGCCGATAAGTCCATGTCATTAAAAGTCAACGACGCGTGCGCGATCGCAGATAGTGTCGATCAAACTAAATGAATTCAAGAACTGGTTCGCTTTACACGTAACACGGAAGAGAAAAAAAAAAAGAAGGAGGTCACCAAATAGAGAGAAGTGGGAGAAAGGGGGAGAAGAGAAGAAGGAGAAGCGGCTGCTCATTCATTCTTCTTCAAATTAGAGACTAATTGTAGAGGTAAGAGCTACTTTTTAAGTTCTTCTTCATTAATTTTTTTTGTTGTTTGTTATTTTTGTTCATTCTTCTCCAAATCAAAGATTATGCTTTACTTTCTTTTTGTGTTTTAAGAGTTAATTTATTGCAAAGAGTTGAATTGAATATGGCTATCATGCTTAAATTATATTTTGGGTAATATGATTATGATTGGTTTATAAGTTTTGATTAGAGTAAAATTTATTTGGGTAATACGCAGACTTTGGGTAATTTGATTTTGTTAATTTATGTCATTGGGTAACTTGATTAGTGATAGGATGGAGTTAGTATAAAATTTATATTTTGGGTAACTTGATTTGGGTAATAGGATGAATGTATTAGATTGTAGTTAGTATAAAATTTATATTTTGGGATTCTTTTTGTGCAATAGAGGTAGTAATAGCTTGGTTATTATAGGAAGTCATTACGTGATATGTAACTCGTGAATCCCATGTTTATGTTTGTAGTTTAACCAATTATATTGGTCATTGTGAAAAAATCATTTGTAGATCGAGAACTTGACATTGACATCATAATGTGAATCAAAACGTGAATAATTGCTCCCACGAAAAATGATTGGGTTTCAAAGTTTACAAGTTTGATCCTCACATCTTTGTGGATACCGCAAAACTCTTTTGTAGTAAATCTCTAGATTAAAACCTGCTTATGGATAGTAATTCTTTTTATGAGCATAGGGATTCGATAAGTTCATAATTTCCATCCAATTCCTATGGTATCTCATATGGACTGTTGGTTTATGTCTTGTGTTCCTAGAAATGACCTTATATACATGCCGCCGCGTGTGTGGTTAGTCCATATTACGGGGAGACTCTCGCGAATTTTTTTATTGGTCAAGTTATTTATGAACATTTATACTATTAACGAGCCTATTGGTGATCCACTAGAGCCTATTAAGGGGATGTTAGAGCGGATGGGTGGGCTTGGGGCATGAGGCCACACGAGGCTACGCCAAGCTTAGCCAAGCCTCACAGGGCCAAGCCAAGCTTGGTTGTTATGGAATTGGTTCATTGATTGTGTTATTTGTTCCTATATATAGAAATTAGCTTATTGGTAATGTTTTGATTGATATGTATGCTAGATTGGAATAGTTTGATTTCAGGGTATTGTTCAAATAGATATTGGAAGGAAGCATTGGGAATATTTTAGCGATTAGGAATCTTAGGGTATTGTTCAATGAAACTTTTTAATTGTTATCATTTCTGATATTATCATTATGTGTTCATTGCGATTTAGTTGAGTCAACTGCATTATAATGTCAATCTGATTTATGTGATATAATTTGCAGTATAAAGAGGCTACGCCAAGCTTAGCCAAGCCTCACAGGGCCAAGCCAAGCTTGGTTGTTAGCATGCTAAGCTATTAGGGGTCATAAGCCAAAATAGATGAAGGCTAAGGAACCGTTAGTGCAACAGAGAGAAGGTAACTAGACACACTTAGTCAATAAAGAGACTGCTTTGGCTATAACAGAAAAAACAAGGGTATTTAACACTTATGTATACAAGAATAAAGCTATAAAATGTTATAAAAGCTATAAATTGCTCAATCATGTTGTGACTATCCCAAAACATAAAAGATTATAGAAAGGGACCGTGAGGGGTATAATCTTAAAACATGTTAGGCGCCTTTAGCACACTAGTTGATATGAATGAATCTCCAAGATACTCAAACATGTTAATCATATGCTTACAAGTATGCTCAAGTCATATGGTTACAAGTATGCTTAAGTCATATGCTTAGAAGTATGCTTAAATGTTAATCATATGCATGCTTACAAGTATGCTCAAGTCATATGGTTATAAGTATGCTCAAGTCATATGTTAACATTTATAATGTTGTCTCGTAGTATAGGTACCGTGGAATCATGGAACTCTATTCGCATCAGTAGTTGGATGGCACGATGAAAGTCAAGTACCCGATATAGGTGCTACAGATTGAATTTAGAGTCGGTTGCCAAGTGTTTTGGAGTATGCGATAGTCACCCGTAATGTATGAATGGTAAGTCGCAGATACGATGTCCATGTTTAAAGTGTAAGAATGTAAATTATATGGACAGAGACATGGTAAACTATCATTTACTTGTTTCTGGGTTCATGAGAAATTACGAAGAATGCTGGTGGGCACATGGGCAGAGAAGAGATGGTGGCATCACACAAGTACACAATTCGGGCAGTAGTACTCATCGTATGAATGAAATGGTCCATGATATTGCAGGGCTAGATTTTGATTGGGAGCAAGGAAGAGAGCAACCTATGAATTCTGATGCCAAAGACTTCTTTAAGTTGTTAGACAAGGGTAGCAAGCCATTGTGGCATGGTTGCACCAAACACACTACATTATCTGCAGTGGCGACATTACTTAACATCAAGGCTGATCACAACATGAGCCATGAGTGTTTTGAGTCGCTCTTGAAGGCAATTAAGAGTATGTTGCCTGACGGTGAGAAATTACCTGGTAACTATTACTTTTGTAAGAAAATGGTGAAGAAGTTGGGTCTTGGATACCAAAAGATCGATGCATGTCCCAACGATCGCATGTTGTTTTATAAGGAAAATGACAAGATGATAAGGTGCACGCTTTGCGCCATGATCGGTTTAGGCCTAATAAAGAGGGTGTGACTACAAAATAATCAAGTATACCGTTTAAGATTCTAAGATATTTTCCAATAACACATCGACTAAAAAGATTGTATATGTCTTCAAGATCAGCTGAACATATGAGTTGGCATGCGAAATCTCCAAATAAAGATGGAGAACTAAATCATCCCGCAGATGGGCGGTGCTTGGAAAGATTTCAACTTAGCACATCCCGAATTTGCATTGAAACTCTAGAATGTGAGGCTTGGATTGTCCACCGATGGTTTCAACTGCTTGGCCACTCAAATTGTTCCACTCATGTTGGCTCGTGATTGTTACTCCGCATAACTAGCCTCCTTGGATGTGTATGAAACAACCATACTTATTTCTTTCACTCGTGATTCCCGGGTCCTAAGAGTCCCGGAAAGAACTTAGATGTTTACTTGAGACCTCTTATAGACGAAGTTAAAGGTATTGTGGGAGGATGGAGTATGACTTGGGATGTTGCAACGAAAACAAATTTCAACCTTAGGCGCGGTTATGTGGACTATAAGTGACTTCCCACTTATGGTATGTAAGTCGGATGGAGTACACACAGAAGTTGGCTTGTCCGTATTGTATGGAGCATACAAAGTCGTTTAATCTATCAAAAGGTCGAAAGCCTTGTTGGTTTGATCATCATCGCTTGCTTCTACCAGAGGTCACCCGCTTCAAGAAATAGAGAACACTTCAGAAAGGGAAAGTAGATAATGATATGCCCGCACTGCCGATTGTTTGAACGGAGATGCGAGATCGTGTGATGAGATTACCGTTATCCCATTTGGTAAGGTTGATGCGACAAACATAATCAATGGGTTTGGTGAATCTCATAACCGGGTTCAAGAAGCATCTTTTGGGAATTGCCTTATCGGGTCTACAAATTTGATTCGTCATAATCTAGATGTGATGCATATTGAGAAGAATGTGTTTGACAATGTGTTTAACATCGCGATGAATGTTACGGGGAAGACAAAAGATAACGATAAGGCACGCTTGGACATGAAAGATATTTGTAAGCGTCCTGGATTAGAACTTTATGAATCTCCTAATGGTAAGATTGTCAAACCGCATGCAAGGTACACATTGTCCAAAAAGCAAGTTAAAGATGTGTGCACATGGGTTAAGTCTCCGAAACTACCGATGGATATGCGCCAAACATTGCAAGGTGTGTTACGGTGGAAATTGCAAGGATGAAGAGTCATGATCATCATGTGTTCATGGAGAGACTCATGCCTATAGCATTTCTGGATCTCGCTTGATAAACCAATATGGGATACTTTGACGGATCTTAGTCGCTTTCTTCAAAGACTTGTGTTCAAAATCATTGAATGAGAAGGACATGTTTGTACTTGAGAAGAACATCATAGAGATCACGTAAAACCGGAAAAATATTCCCACCGGTTTTTTTTGACTCCACGGAGCATTTGCAAATCCATCTTCCCTATGAAGCTCGTGGTTGGGGGTCCAGCTCAATATAGATGGATGTACCCTTTCGAGAGGGTGATGGGAAACCTTAAGAGGAAGGTGAAGAATAGAGCTTATGTCGAGGGGTCGATATATGAGGCATACAGCTTTGATGAGAGATATCTACGCTTGTCTCGCATCATTTTCCTGGATGAAGTCTCGACAAAGGCCAATCGAGTATCGAGACATGATGATGGGGGAAATGTTGAACTAAATGGTCGGCTCTCTCAGTATTTGGTCTATCGGGCCGCCGCTTATGGAAAAGGGAAGCGATATTCCTCTCTCGAGCAAGAATTACATGCCGCATATACTTACATTCTTCTCAATTGTGAGGAGATTGATTTAATTTGTGAGGTACACATGTAAACTTGATATTTTATCTTTTAAGTTAAAAATTTATTCTAATATGTTAATGTTTATAACATGGTATAGATTGTATGATGACGAAGTTAAAAGTGAAGCATGTCGACATAACCGATAAAGATATTCAAATCAATCGGATAAAACTTTGCACTTTGGCTAAAGGACAAAGTAAGTTCAATTTTTAAGCACGTAGTGTATATATATATATATATATATATACTCCATATGTTAACTATGACTTCATTTAATAAGATGGAGTTTTGTAGGCTTTTGACCGAGGGATCAACGATTCCGCTAATGTACAAGTCCTAGCTATGGGACCGCAGAGAGGATCAAGTCACCGCAATGGTTACAAAATAAATGGTTGTGAATTTCACACAAAGGCATATGGGCGCCAGAAAAGAACAACGAACTCGAGTGTGTGTCCAAGGAGATTGTTACAATGAGCTTGGTCGTGCTTTTTTATGGGGAGTTGGAGGAAATCGTAGAGTTGTCGTATAAGGGCACGACGGGGTCATATTCACTTGTTCAAGTGCCGCTTGGTTTGATTCGTAAAAGGGATACGTGTTTATGCATACGGAATCGCCGATATTGACCTCCATAGTCTCACGTATCCAACGAACCGCTTGTTTTACCAACTCAAACAAAGACAAGTATACTACACTCCTAGTCCCGTTAGAAAAGGGATAGACCGCCACTGATTGGCAAGTTGTAATTTATACTCCCGCGTAGTCGTGTAGAATTAGTTGATGGGGAGATTTACCAAGAGCGATGCTTCATAGTCGACTATAATAAATGTGGAGGACGACAATGAAGTAATCCAGCTTAGATGGTGGAGATGAACCATATGAATTAGATCCCGAGTCAATACTTGTGTCGATGACATCGATAATCGAGGAGGAAGAAATATCGACTCAATCGACATACGTAATCAAGGCGATGATGGTTATAAATCTCAAAACACGATACAAGATGATTCTCAATCGTACATCGACACTTGAACTCATGAAATGTATGTTTAGCAATACATGTTTTTATATCATTGTCATGTTTATGTACTAAACTATTTAAATGCAACTTTTATTTATTGTCATTTTATATTCATATATATACATGTTTATATCATCGCTATGTTTATTGTCATATATACATGTAATCAAATATGACTCCTAATAACATCTTGAAATTTGTAATATACAGATGGCTTCCAAGCGGTAGCAGAAAAAGCGCCTTGCTTGGTTAGGGGGCCTAATAATGTGCCCAAGGCCCCTACTAATCCCGATGATCTGATTCTTATTCAGATTCGCCCTCCTCCGAATACGACGTCTCCGCATATATATCATTTATATAAAAGCATTTAAGATTCCATTTATTGTATATTGGTAATGTTTTGATTGATATTATATTGGTAATGTTTTGTTTTGGTCTTATTGTATTGAAAATTTGTATATTTCTCTTGGTTTCATATGTCAATTTTTTGGTTTGTGTCTTGGGTGCCTAGAAATGTCCATATATGCATGCCAGTCGTATGTGGCTAGTCTATATTATAGGGAGACTATGGCAAATTTTTTTAAGTATTATAAGTATAAGTTTGAAAAATGTTCACAAATATTATAACTTAGATATAAATTGCTTTAATATATGCTAATTGATGTTGTATATTATAGTGATTTTTCGATAATAAGATCGTCTGGTGCATATCACAAATTGTGTTTACGTAATCGCCTACACACGTGATTACGTATGGCGAACACACCTATCGCCCACAAGGATGCTATTTGGGCGTAATTTCGTGTATGTTTTTTTTAATTATGACAAATAATATTAATATAATATTCAAAGTATAATTATTTAGTAATGTTATTATTGTTTTTTATTTGCAAAACGGTATAGATGGGAGGACACGCAGTTTCAAAGATTCGCACATTATTCGCAAAAGTGCGCGGTCCGCACTAAGGACAACTTGAATAAAGAACGACAAAAAATCCATTCACAATGCCGAGATCGACCATCCGTGCCGTGGAGAGGATTATATGCACGAAAGCATAGCCCTCGGTGGTGCACCATCCAAATTCCATATGGGCCGAGATGTGTGCCCAATGGAGAGTCGAGAGTCGGGTGAAAAGATGAAAGACCGCCGCCACCAACAGAGCCTCGGTGTATCCGATGGCTAAAAAGGCTAAAGGAACATACAAGGGCGGCAGATTTCACAATTCAGGCAGATATCACCGCCTCGTAACGTATTACAAGTTTTAATATGTTTACAATCATGAATTGTAGAAAATATCCCATTTTTACTTAGTAATATTGTGTCTTTGTTTTTGATAGAGTCTCGGGCCTCAAGGTCACCCTATCCATTGGGTCGGATGTATACGTAATACACCCGTGATGGTTCCGCCCGAGGCTATCCAGATAAGCGGTAATAAGTTTTAACAACTGATCTTGTTTATTAATACTTACAAAATATTATTTTAACTATTTAAGTGTTAACATGATGACAGGATACTTATAAACGCTTATCGAATGAAGCGCTATCCTCAAGGCACTCCACGTCCGCCTATTGATCAAGAGTTGTGGAGAGGGCATCTGCTAGTGAAGAAGAACTACATTAAAGGTCAAGGACAATGACGACGCCCCATCCTTCAATTGGCTCAGCAAACTCTGCTACCCGTCTTCACATACCATCGAGTCATCCAAATTGTTCATACTCCCACTACCATCGTGGTGAGAGCTATATGTCAAGATCGAAATCTTCAAGATACCAAGCGGCACCGGGAGCTCTTGATCATCGAGGAGTTAGTCAAGCAAGAATGCAGCAGCAGCAGCAGGATGCAATGGGGATGGCGACGAGGTATAAAATCAATTTGTTGTATGTATTGTCATAATATATACCAAAGATCAACATATTTATTATATTTGTAACTTGTTTTATTATTTTGTTAATTACAGTGGTGATCAAGGAGGGATGACGCTTGACATAACCTTGTACTTGTATATTCATTATTTGATGTTTGTATATATGTTACTTAAACAAGTTTTGAAATGTTATTATATTTATTCAAATCATATTGGTTTTAAAGGTTTATATACTAGTTTGGTGTATGTGTTGGTGGACGATGGATGTTTATATTGTTTTGTATGTTGTTTATCTTGGTGTGTATGTGTGTGGGATAAAACAGTAGAAAATGTGTACGTGTTTTTGGAATTTCGCAAAACAAAGAAAAATCGGGCTTTAATTTTTTTTTATCATCATCGCGTCGCATGCGGTCGCTAAAAGTTAGTAGCGACGAAGATATAGATCGTGACCGCGTCGGCGGTCACGATAATGGTCGGCCGACACGCGGACCACGCCGCCTTTGGCCTCCCGACCATGTCGACTTCCAATGAATCGTATTTGTCATTTCTTTATCATAGCGGCCGCAGATATCTCTTGTCGCTAATAGTGGTCGATGATGTGCATCCCAATGACTGATTTTATCGACGATTATCGGCGACCGCATCGCACGCGGTCATGAGATATTATCTGCTGATCGAAAGTGCGGTCGTGATAGTCGGTCACGATAGGCCTTTTCTTGTAGTGGGACTATTGCGGGGTGGGAGGGCCGCTTTAGGTCAAGGCAAGAAGCGACCTTGGAGGGCTCTCTGCGCGTAAGATTTCTTTGATTTTTTCAGCAAGGCCATCTTATCAGCCCCTTTCATCTTCAACACATTTTTCGTGCAAGGTTCAGCTTTGGATGATACAAGAAGAGGGCCTGATGAAGAACCGACGAAAAGTTGAGTAAGGGGAATGGCCTCATCTTTGAGAGAATCATCAGCTACAGGAGGACGAATGGGCTCGACAGAGACCGACAATGGCATCAAAGAGGCATCAGCTCCATTGGGCTTGAGGATGGTCACTACAAAAGAAAATAAGACAGTTAATAAAAATACAGTAGAAGATCAAGAGGATAAAAGGGTTCGAGGATCATAACTTACAACCATGTTCATAGAGCCAGGATTCGTTGGACACGACACCTAGACCCCAGCTGGTCCTTCAAAAGAGAGTAAAACTTTTTGAAGGAGTCGGCTCTCCCCTTCGGGAATTTGGTAACTTTCATAATAGAATCCTCGGGACCGGCCCAGTTCGGCAAGAGTCTAAGGTCGGTTCCCTTCATGAAGAACCATTGTGAATGCCACCCTTTATTACTCGAAGGGGTCTTCATGAAGGTAGCTCGGCCAACTACGCGATTCAGATGTCGAAGGTCGGGTTCCTTCGATCGACGAACAGAAAAAAGGATGAAAAAGAAATCCAACCTTGGAGTGATGCCAGCCTCCTGGCATAGGGCGATGAAACTGACAAGTTGGATATAAGAGTTCGGCGCTAGCTGTGCGAACCCGATCCCAACTAAATATAGAAAAGAAGAAATGAACTCATGAAGGGAGAACCCAACCCCGTACCTCAAAGCGTAAAGATGAACGGGCCATCCAGTCACCATCTGGGTGCCAGAACATCCTCTCGCTCGGCTCCGGAACCCAAAGCTTATTCTCTTTGGGAATATTAAACACAGCTCAGATGTCAGATAGTTCAGATGAAGTGATGGATGATTTAGTATTGAGGATGGCATAGTCGGTTTCAGATGCGAAAAGGCATCGGATCTTTTATTCGACATTCTCAGTAGGGAGATCAGTGGTGGCTGTCGGTAACTCGACCGAAACCAAATCGCCGAAGGCGAGGGTAGTGGTGCCGGTCAAGATGACAGTTGTGGGAGGAGGATCACTAGAATCATCCATCTGATTGAGGATGAACAAAGGCAAAATGATGAAGTTTGGAAAACGATTAAGAAGACTGGAATCAGAGAACCGGTGGAAATGGAATACTCGCCGGAATTCACCCTTACCGGAAAAATTGAAGAAGGATTTGAAAATGGTTAAAGGCTCGAAAAGGTGACAGTGATGGATGGATTGGAAGTTATATAGCATGCCTGACACAGTTTTCAAGGGCGACTATTTATGGAAAGTGGGTCCAGCCCTAGGGAAATGTGTATCAACTAGTAAATCGAGAAGAAATCGCTTGGGTTCCCAAGACAGCTCATCATTACTGGGCGTGACTATTCAAATTTGTGTCCCTTCAAGTCTCATGTCATAAATATTTTATAATAAGAGATTGGGGGGCAATGTTCGGGAGTGTTTTACCGACCATAATGTTAGTTGCAGGCCTGGGCTGGAACTGATGAGGTTGGGCCTGTATGGCCGAAGGCATATAGGATATCGGGGATGGTCGGGTTCGGTTGTGATTAGGGAGGTCGGGGTCGGGCCTTTGCGTCCATTGGGCTGAAGCCCGGACCTGTGTTTAATTATGTTGTCTGGTGGGTTGGGCCTGTGCAGTTGGGTAGCCCATATGCAGAGTTTGGAGTGATAAGGGGTTTGCGTGGTTAAGGGTTCTAACCCTAATCTTATTCTAATAAGGCAACTCCAAAGGTAGTATTGGAAAGGGATTCTAGTTACACCTTTTAAGGAGATTATGTTGGACCCAAATATGGGTAACTGCCATATTTAGGAGTCTTATTCCGACTCGAAGAGGGACTCGTGGGAGATGAGAATGACTATAAATACAAGGCTTAACTACAATTAACAGGTAATACATCTTTGAGCACTAAACACTTAAGCCTCCATTGTTAAACCTTGTGACGGCCTATACTTATTCTTACACCGGAGCTATCCCCCGGCGGCACAAGCCGTCAAGCTTCTGTGTGATCTGTTATTATGCAGGTTTTAACGTGTGGATTCTGTGATTGGACATGCAGATGAAACTTGCCGTTAATAGTTTGGTTGCTTGAATTCGCATAATAGGTTGGTTAGGAATATAAAAGCTAACAACCTTACAAAAACAATCAATTTTTGCATGATGAGTATTTAACCAATCAATCCCTAGAATCACGTCAAATGCAAGTATTTTCAATGAAATAAGATCGACATGTAATGTGAGGGTACCGATTTGAACTAAACAAGACTTATAAACAGTGGATGTAATGAATGTTTCTCCCAACAGAGTTTCCACAGATAAGTCAAAGTCTAATTTCTCCGGAGTCAAATTTAAACGTTAAGCCCAAGTAGGAGAAATAAAAGAATGGGTAGAATCGGTATCAAATAAGGTATAGACTTCGTTAAAGTTTATGGTAAGCTTATCCGTGATGAGCTCGTTCGGGTTCCTTGCTTTCTGGGAGGTCACAACAAACTCTCTCCCTTGAACTACTGGTTTTGACTTATCTGGGATGGCATTTGGTGTCACCGTTCCAACTGGACTTGGCTTCCATGTACAACAAAATCTAGCTAGGTGACCTTTTCTTTCATAATTGTAACACGTTTTGGACTGTTGCGCACAGTTTGGACTGATGTGTCCCTCCCCTCCGTAGTTTAAGCATATGACAGGTGGTCGTTCTCCTTCCTTAACAACGGGTGTTGGTACTGACGTCTTTCCATCATTGTTGAATATCCTCTTCTTGAAATGTTCATTCTTATTATCTTAGCCATGATTACTGTGAGAGCCCCAAATCTGGGTCCCAAATCACCACGGATCTGCTACAATCATTCTATAACTATTGCGGGAGATATAAACATAAATTGTTTATACAATGAACCTTACACACTATTCCCAAGGTCGAGTAACCTTAACTTATACACAATTCATAAATTATCTAACACCTAACATTATTATCAAACTATATTATTACAAATTAGCTGCACATTTTATCCCAAACTGAACTTGGCATTAACCTTTTCCTGTATCCGAACACATTGGCCTTATCTGCAATGTTTATCATGATATAGCAAGAGTGAACATGAAAGTTGCCTAGCAAGATTAAATTTATATAAGGATATATCATGATTGAAAGAGTCTGAATAATAAGCTGGCTATAATTCATCAATATAGTTGTGAATTAGCACAAACAAACTTTTGATTGAACAAGTATAAAAAACATGATCAATTATATCTCGACCAACTGGTAATGAAGGTGATCAGCCTTTCATACATGACTTATACATGCAATATGTACCTAGTACAATTCTACATGGCAATCATCAATGATTGAACATAAGCGTATTCGAATGAAACAACTCTTAGTAGAGTTAAGAAAAACTTGCCTGAACCGTTGATTACCGCTATTCAATTTAATAAGCTTTGTCTGAAGACCTATTATTAATAATATGTATTTCTAAGTTAGAATAATATCATCACAGTATTTAAAAATAACCTAAACACATAACACATAACCCTATCACTATACAACACATAACACCTAGCCTCAAGTCAAACTATTGCAAATCCGAAATTGAGTTCTAAGATAATTCTAACATCCCGACTTGCCCACAGTCGGATTTTCTCGAGTCTAAGTTTAATTAAACTCGCCTGAACACTTAACAATTATCTTAGATAATTTATTATCAACAAAACATTAATCACAAAAGCTTGTAATAATTTTCGATAATTATTATCATTCATTATGATTTTTCAATCACTAATATCGTATTTATATAAATATCACATGAATTCCTTTATCATTAATATTTATTTGATACCAAATATTAATGAAAAACATAACATAATATTATAATATATTCATAATATCACACAATATTTGTAATACTTTAAAATCATATTTAACATCTAAATTCATTATCCGATAATTGATATTAATATCAAAATATTAATATTTTCATTACAAAATATCGAAAGTTATATTTAAAATATTTTTCTAACCCTTAAATCATTTTTATATGAATTTCAAAGAATTATTTCCAATTTTCCATAATTTATTTAATATATTTATTAAATAAATAAATAAACTAATCACCATTAATATTAATTTATTAATGAATCTCATTACAAAATATCAAAAGTCATTAAAATTACATAAAATATTTTTTATATCAAAATATAATTTTATAGGCAATTATAGTTTTTATTTCTCTTAAACATGTAATTTATATTTATTACATATTTTTATTGCTTTATTTATGTTTGAAAAGAAGTTTATTGGCGTAAAATATCATTTATAGCCAAATCTCGTTCCGTAGGACTTTATTAGATTTATTAATACTTATTATTTCGCCGAAACGCGATTCGGAACATCGAACGTCAAAATCACTCGACGAGCCGACGCTCGGCGTTCGCTCGTTTTTTTAAGTTCTGACATGCTCCTTTGCAGATTTTTAATTCTCAAATCGTGAATCATATAAGAGTGAAATTTTTGATATTTTATAGACCTCATGTCATAGTATTTTTAGAAAATTTCTAACCGCAAAAACGAACAATGTAAACCATTCAAATAGGGGTTCAAAAATGGCTTCAAAGATCCAACCACAGAAAGCAAGCGCCGATGTCTTTGTGCGCCGCCTAAGCAATGTCATCCAACCATCATCAACAAAGATTTTAGCTTAGTAGCCCACTTTGCGATTTTCTCACGCCTTGCTCGTTTATCAGAAAACTCCCAACTTTGGATATGTTATACATGTTATACCAAAGTATTTTTAAAAAGAATAACCCAGTAATTTCGGACCTCTTAGAAAGCCTAAAACAGACCCCAAAAATGTCCACTCGCAATAATTTTTATCTATTTCCCAGATTTACCCTCTTTTGCTAAAAAATTCATAACGTTTTCATTTTAAAATATTTTTAGGCAATTCATGAGCCCACGCAAAGCTAACTTCCGGGACTACAACTCTTCCTTACTGATATTTTTCCAGATTCTGAACATATCAGCCCAGAAATTCCGTTTAAGTGGACTGCACCGCACTTGTTGGACAGTTTTGACACTATTTTGAAATTTCATAACTCTCTCCTTCGATGTCAGATTTAGTCCGTTCTGGAGTCTATGGAAAGCTTATTGAGTGTAATATAACATACCAAAAGCCCAGAATTTTTTGAACATCCTAACTAATCCCAAATTTTCCTTTTTAGGTCAGCAGTTTACTAGTTTTCACACTTTAGAAACTTAGTTTTCTTTCCTTTCCTTGTTTAAGCTTTTCACTACGAAAAATGGTTAGATCTATTCATAAAACACACTTGAACTTGCATATCTACGGTTTTAGAGTTCAAGAAACATAGATCTTTATTTTGAAAAAATCATCACAATAAATCATATTAACTAACTAGAGTTTTGAAATAGGAGAACTTTTAAACCTTTTGTTTTGATGACTTTTCTTTCTCTCCTTCCAAGAGTGATTATGGAGCTTGGAGGCATGGAAACTTCTCTTCCTTCTTCCCTCAAGGGGCTGCCGAACCATCACTATCCTCTCTCTTTCTATTTTATTAAGTTTTTTGGAAACTTTAGAAGATAGAATGAATTAAACTTTTGCTAGGTAGTGAGGGAGGTGCTATTTATAGTCCTCTAAATGTTTAGATATAACATATGTATATCTACATAATATCCTAGCAAAATCTCCTTTTTCTCTTTCCTATCCTTACTAAATCTGCCAAATCTTTGAAAATAAATCACATGTTCTCAAATCTTTCTTTTGATGACTCACAAAATTTATTCTTATCTTTTAATAAAAGATAAGATGAAAGGGTATTTTTTTGTAATTTCGCACCTACTAAGGGTATTTTGGTCATTTACACTATAATTTGAAAGGTAATTTAGTCTTTTCACAACTATCCCATAAATATTACCCCACTCTAACTTTCTCTCTCTCCTTAATCATTACATAGATATATGAGAGATTATTAAGTAATGTGGCTTCATAAATAAATTGACACATGGCTAAGTTGTGAAATATCTATTATACAAAATGTCTAAAGTACCCTTTCTCTTATTGGGCTACAAATTTAATTCTTTGGGCCATTGATGTTTTGGGCTTTCCATAAATAATCTTTTGGACTTTAAATTTAATTTCTTGGGCGATGAAATTTACATAGTCCAATACTTTTAATATTATTATTCCCTAATTATTTAATTAGGGTTTTCATGTACACAGTTATAATTTAAATCCTTATTTACATACACTTAATTTCTTAACCCAATTAGACTTGCTATAATTAGGTTATAAAATTAATTAATTGAGATGTATAAAATAAATCTCTTAGAATTAGTATATATTATAAATAATAATATTCTCCCATACCATAACCTTTAAGTTATTCAATTTTTCATTCCTAATATATAATTAGATTATCCTAGTTTCTTTTATTTGTTTATATAATAAACAAATAAACAAATACATAATATTCATATTCATTACACATATAACTTTTATTCCCTTAGGGTTTTATACAAAACATTAGGCTTTCTAATTTAGCAATTAGGATTATCCCTAATATATACACAAAAATACTTAAGCCATTATATTTAGCCTTTGATTTCCCAAATTAGGGTTTCAATTCTCTGAATCAAATTAGGGTTTAGAACCCTGCTTTCTGGGTTTCTTATCCATTGCTAGGTTTTCTAATCAACGCTGACATTCGTCAATAATATTAGGGTTTGACATCGATAAAATTTATCCGTCAACCTCGACCCTTTAACCATATATTCTGAACACATATAATACCATATCCACATAACATATACACATATATACTTAATCATGAATAATTTTCCAAAATCCTACACAGAATTTTGAAATCCTCAAAATTCAATCCCAAAAATATCAACCGCATACACTTATTTTCTGTCTAGGTCTATTATTTGACCTTAATTCAATCATTTAAGATTTTAATTTCTGGCATGTTGATTCCCTCCACGTTTGTTGTCACCGCTTTGATGACTGCTACCACTGGTATTATCATTTTGTCGGCTGCTTTCTCTTGGTTGGGTTGACTCATTATCGCGCTCCAATAACTGAGCCCTATTTACAACATTTGAATACAAACACAGTTTATGAGAAATTAGATATTGACGTATCTCGGGTTTCAAATCTCTTAGAAACATCCGCATCTTCTCACCTCATTATCAACTAAGTGAGACGCAAATCGGGACAACTCGGCAAACTTAGCTTCGTACTATGACACGGTCATATTGTTTTGCTCCAGCTTGATGAACTCTACCTCCTTCATGTGACGAATACTTTCGGGAAAGTACTTGTCGTTGAATAGTTCTTGGAACTTCTCCCAACACATCTTCAAGGCGCGGCGTTTAAACGCTTTTACCGATTCCCACCAAGAATCGCCTCTCCTCGCAACATAAAGGTGGCAAAGGGAACCTTGTGCTCCTCGGAGCATCCCAAGACATCAAATATCTTGGTGATCTGCTTTATCCACGTCTCCGCCTTAAGTGGTTTTGGCTCTCCAATAAACTCTAGTGGTCCCAGCTCCTTGAACTGTTTAACGGTGACCGACCGAGAGTTTCCAATGTTTCTACCTGTATTTTGGACAGGAGTCTCTCTTGCCTGATGTTGTACAAATTGCAGAAAGCTCCGAAACATTCTGTCGTTCGCCATTTGGTCGATGTTGTTGTTCACCTGAGGATTATTGCCTCCTGATGCACATTATACTGGGTGTTAATTTGTTGTAACTCAACGGTCTCCTGTGCTCCATTGCTATTCTCAACATTATCGGATGTCATTTTCAAACACTGCCACAAAACAAGGGTTAATTGACATGTCACATATTATCCCTATCCTCTGACCGACCAATTAAATACCAAATAAACTTAGGTAGGTCATACTAGCGAAGGAATTACCCGTCTCTCCCCTCCTAGTTCTAGTCTCACATCTCAGCCAGTGATCATATCACTAAGCTTTGATACAAACTGTGACGCCCCCAAAATAGGTATACATCACCCATTATGAGTCGCCAAATACATGGTATAGAATACAAATACAAACTTAAATATACAACATGAGCTGTGAGTTTTAATACAAATATTGTCTTCTAGATAGTATTCAAACTCAAAATAAGTCCTCAATACATTTATTTTCAAACTATTTCACAGAATAGTGAGGACTACTAATGCAAACATCTGGACCGTCACTCCGTTCCCCGACTAGTCTCATCTATATTCTAAGTTCCTGAAGAGAACAATGAAAGAAAAGGGTGAGCTCAACTAGCCCAGTAAGAAATATTATGACTAAGATAATGCAGAATAATTTATCGATGGCCTTCAATAGTGTTAAACTGATACAATATAACAAACATCAATTTTAACTGCAGCGGAACAAGCAATCCATTAGAAGAGTCAAGTAAAGCATAAAATCTACTATCTTCTATGATTTAAAAGGTTTTTCATCACTTTTATCGCTGAGACTCAGCTTAATAAATAGTCCACATCATCGAATCACCCCTGCACTATGGCCAAGGATATTCTTTAGTATCACGACCATAAATTATTCATGCACTACGACCAAGGATATTCGTGTATTCATTAATGGTCATGATCATGCCAACAACTGTCCATTAATGCAGTACAGGCCAATGAGGACTTTTACCACATCATTTATAACATTACGGTCATGATTATACCGAATAATCCCTGGTCATAAACATACCAAGTCTATCTATGCACTACAGGCCATAGATGACTTTCAACAGAATATAAACATGAGGATGATGACAATGATATAAGAATTCAATAAAACAAGTTCAAGGGTAAATTTTTAAAGATTTATAATTTAATTTATCCAAAAATCAATAACGTCCAAATTGTCAACATGATACTGCTTCGTGGAGTAAAATTCGAGAATAATATTGTACCAAAAATAATTTAGACCGAAAACGAAACAATTTTTATCATGAATAGTACCCCGGGTGAATAGTACTCGAGTGAATAGTACTTCGGGAATAGTAACCCCGTGAATAGTACTCCGATATGAAAAAGTTAAAACTTATCAAGAATGCTCGAAAAAATATTTCCATTAAAAGATACTGGATGAAGCGCAAATATCAATGATATTCTACTAATTTCATGGAGTATAGAAGTCAAAACTTAACAAAATGAGTATAGAATTCGAAATCTGAAATGAAATAATATTACTTACATACTACAGAGTATGGAAGAAAATATTATTTTAAGCGAATATTGAACAAAATAACATCCCTTACCTGGAAAAGAAGAGTATTTCGACTGGTATAGCGGGGATATTCTTGAAGAAAACTTTCACTATTTTCTATGCTCAATGCTTTCTAAAACTCGAAAGAAATACGCTCAATATTATAGAAGAAGAATTCTCTGATTCTGGTGTGATTTTCAATTCTAACTAAACATCCTATTTATAGAAGAATGGAAGTGCACAGTGAATGGAAGTTCACGGGCATCGCACCGGCTAATTTCGTTGAAAATTTAATTTTTCACTATGCAACACTATGCAATAAAATATTATAATAAAACAAAAACTTTTAAATAAAATATAATATATTCTATTTATAATCTAATAAAACAAAATTTATAATATATATATATATATATATATATATATATATATCATCATTCACATTCACTACTCACAGATTATGTAATACATCGTGATTATTTTGAATTCTATATATATATATATATATATATATGCTTTTAGCCCACCATACCACTAATATCATATATAAATATATAATAATGGTAATCCCTTCCACCATCCTCAAAATATAACTATATATATATATATATATATATATATATATATATATATATATAATCACATGTAGTATATTACACACACACCCACTTACATATATGTATATATATATAAATTCCTTACCATACACTGCATATCCCTCCCCCCCACCCCATTTTTCCTTCCTCGACTAATTTTTTCCACACGTGGGCCCCACATGTGGCCCCCATCTTTTTTTATAAAGAATAAATTTCTATCGATTATAAAAAATTGGATAAATGGGAGTCTAAATAATACGCCAATATTTACAACAAATACTTCATAAAAATCACCTCAATATTTTTAACAACATTAATCATCATTATTATAATTCACAATATTTAACAACCAGGTCATTCTTGGGAAAGATGGGACATTCCGATAAGGATTTCTCCCTATTGGCGCAAAATTAGGTGACCAAACCTCTCCTTGACAGAACTTCTAGACATCGTCAATATTGCAAATAATAATATTAATAACTTTGTCGTCTCAAATATTGATTTAATAATATGTAAAATATCGACAATAATTGAATCAAATAACGTGAGATACTATGCGACAATTATCGCAGCAATAATTGAACAAAACTGAGTGACTTCTCATATAAGAATCAATAATTAATATTGTGTGCTACTATGCAACCACGCGTATTACTGTACTTTACATCACTAGGTATTTCAACAGTTAACGGTAAAACTTCTGCCGTTACTTTTATAAAAAGATATTTCTGTCATTTTTTAACTCCGACAATAATTCCACTGTGGGGTCCACTAATGATTATACCATCGTACGAATATTCCCTGTTAAAACGAATATTCCCCGACCAATTGAATATAATATAACAACTTGCGTACTTTGCAAAATTTATAATTATTACCCACAACTTTAATATTATAACAAATCAATACCATAATTATTCAAAATGATATTTATAGAAAAATTCATCTTTATTCATAAAAGTTAGGGTTTTACATGAACGATTCGGTGATATTAGTAAGGAATGGTGTTTTATAACACCAAATTCCAAGAAAAAGTGAAATCATAATCAAAGTATGGATTAAAAAATGAAGAACGAACGAAGAACGCGAAGAACGTTGTTGATGGATAAATTTAAAACCATCATAGTTTAACTTGTTGTTGATGGAAAAGTTTAAAACCATCGCGTATAAGTGAGTTGCTTATTGCTTGGTTAAGAACGGTAGAAACGTTCATGAAGAACGGATTAAACTTAGCTATAACGAAGTTATGGTAAAAATTTTGTAAAAGACAAACGAGAAGTAGAAAGTATGTAAATGAACCCGAATGTGTAGAGTTTTATAAGAATGTAAGAGAACGTAGAAAACGTAAGTTGTGGACTCAAGAATGAACGAATTTCGAGTTCGATTGACCGAATTACTGACGAACAAACGATGAACGTTAATAACGTAAAACGAACGAATGATGAAGATTAATCCAATTTAATGGCATGTTAACGGATTTAGAATAAATTTATGTCTAAGGGAAGTTGAAGTAAGTAAGATAAGGAAGAGAATGGCTTTGGAATGACCTCATTCTGAGTTATAACGAAGAAGTTATGAGATTGTAAAGTAAGCGTCTCAAACCAGTTTAAGACTTAGAATTTTTTTTCAAGGTTTGATGACTGGTGCCGCAACGCTAGTTAAGCCATGGGAGGCGGCGCCTCAGTGCCAACTCGGGATGTCCACTACCGCTTAGTCGCATTGCAGCGCGAGAGGAAAGGAAGGAACCGACGCTGCATCGCCGGTGCAGGATAAAACCTAGTGATGAGCTTTTAATTGCTCAACTCCTGTGGGAAATGTAAGGAAAGATAATGAACATATAGTTCACGTAATGTAACACTTATTCAAGTGATTTAAACCTTTAGTAAACGTTGAACAGAAAGATTAAACTAGATTAATAGACAAAGAATGTAAACGCAAATTACGTAATCGATATCGGGGGACTGTGGTCATGCTAAAACGAACGTGTGGGATTGCTATGATTTTGATTCCTTAGACGTTGAGTGACGAAGGTGATGTATAACATTTCGATGTTATGATGTCGTAATGAGAGTTAAGAGTACAGCATATAGACGCTGTGAACGCAATGCAGTTACGATGAACGATTGGTCTTAGCATACGACGAACCGTATGGCTTTGACATTAAGAAAGAATAATGAATGCGGGGTTCATGTAATGGATAATGAATGAGAGCAATTAAAACCTTGGGTAAAGTTTGAATGAGAAACTAGGATATGGGAAACGTAAACGCAGAATGCGTAAACAATTCTCGTGAATCGTATTTGCATTGGATGAACGTTCTATGTATACGTTAGGTGTATGACTTAGATGTTGACGAAGTTAGTAAGTAAGATATATCAAGAAAGCCATAACGAATGGTAACAAGATTAAGGAAAGTTCGAATGTGTGTCGGATAGAGAATGTTAGAATGAAAAGTAAGCGTTAAACACTTTAGCCAATGTGAAGGTTAAGTGTATGCGAATATTAAACGGGCAGAACCTACATTTAGACGTTAAGGTAGCAAACGATTAAGCATGTGGATTTTCTAAGCGATTAAGTTTACTCCTGGAAAGATTAGAAATACCTTTAGACGTTAAGGTGGCAAAAGAAGAGGTAATTCCCAGTGAACACATTCATAGGAATTGTTTCGTAGATTAAAATCGAGGAAATTCCCATTGAACACATTCCCATTGAACACATTCATAGGAATTGGCAAACGAAAATCGAATTTTTAGAAGAATTAAAATTTTATTTAATTATAAGGATTAAATGAATTTAATTGATTATTTATGTGAGCAAGCTAATTGAAGGTCGTTCTATGACCTAGACATGTCAGAACATCGTAGGATTTTGTCTACGTGGTAGAATTAAAGTGTTTAAATTTCCAAGATGAAAATATAAGCTTTCCGAGAAATTTTCCGAAAAACACTATTTATGCATTTCTGCTCGGGAATTATTTTTGAACTTCCGAGAAATAGGTAACGATAGAATATCGAGGTGAGATGGAATATCTAATAATATTTCAGTTATTGAAAATGTAATATTTCTCCTGTGGACTTAATTTGAGAACGTTATGAAAATCAAACGTTAAGAAGTTAGTGTAATGAGTGTATAATATGTAGGTATTGTACGAGGTAGAGAATACGAGTATGATACGAAATAGTATACGAGTATGTATGGATGATGGTATATCGTATATGATGAATAAGTATACGAGTTAGAATACGAGATTTATACGTTGAGTATATATTATAAGGCTTTAAGCCATTTGTGAATAGACGTGTGGATTATGTGGGATGTACAAGTCCAATATGATTTAATATTAAAGTCCAAAGGGAAGTATGACAAGGCCCAAATGTAAGAATGGTTAAGTCCAATATAAGTTAATGAATAAGCCCAAGTGTTTGTTTAATTACAAGCCCAATGTATAAGTTAAGTTAGATTAACTAATTAAGCTAAAGCCCAAAGTAAGAACCAAGGGGTTATGGGTTGGTTTAAACCCATGGTTTAAACCATGGGTGATCCAAAGTTATAAACAAGTAACTAAATGCTTAAGTGTTGTGATGGGCAAGCAAAGGGTAGAAGTTTTGATAAACAAGTTAACTTAATGGCTAAGATAAGTGGTGAGCAAGTGACTTGGTGGCTAAGTAGATGTGGTGGCCAAGTTAACTTAATTAGGAAGTAATGAATAGTAAGGAGGTGGATTAAGGAGGTGGAGGTGGCTTATTTACCATTATGCCCTCACTTAGGATTTCCTATAAATAGGAAGCTTGCTAGCTCACTTGTTCCTTGTTCAAAACTCCAATAAATTAAGTGCTTATTTGTTTGAGAGAATAAGCTAGAAAAGTTAGAAAGCTAGTCTTTCATATTTCAAGAAGCAAGAAGAAGATCAAAGTTTAATGAAGTAATCTTCAAGGGTAAGAACCTAAACCATGAATTTCTTTCTCTTCCATTGTTAGAGAAGTGGGTGGTGGTAGAAAATGTATGTTAAGAAGGGGTTGGAATAATGAATCAAAGGGCTTAAGTATTAATAAGCCGTAATTAAGTCATGTCGTAAGATAAGTAATTAATGAAGTTATGAACTTATGAAGAACTTGTAAATTAATGGAATTGGTATGATAATAAGAAGCAAGAATGATGGTTAAAAGATTAAGATCATGATAAATCATGGATTCATAGTAAGTAATTTATATTTTCATAAGTTACAAACTCACAAAGAACAAGTAATAAATTATCATGTTTAGAAGTTAATGTAGTATGGATGTCAAGATGTTAGTATGATGAATTGAATCCATTTGAAACGAAGAACAAATGTGACGAACGAGATTTTTGTAATTTAATTTTAATATTTATTTAATTAAATAAATATTTTTGATGATTTAATTATTAGATTAAATAATTAATTGATGAAGTTGTGGTAGATTAATTTAATTATATGTGTTATATTTATTAAATTAATGTGGAGAATATTTATTATTCAAGTATGTATTTATGTGAGCTTATCAATTAAAAGAAATATTTAATAAGCCTAATGTTATTTTAATTAATTTAATAATTAATTAGAGATTTAATAATTTGACATTATTAATGAATGAGAAATTCAATTATGCGACTATGTGAATTAATGAGAATTTATTTTATTTTATTTAAAATAAATTAAACTAGATATTTGATTTATTTTATAAAGGGTGTGACACGTTTTCAAACTATATTATACGGATTTTATTAAATTAACTTGATATAAGCCTTTAAGGCTAGCCAAATGAGGCCTTAAGAAGAGTTGGGTGCAATTAAACCACGTATGGAGTAACTGACCTCAACTCTGCGCATAAAGGCTCAGTTGGCATTATTCTACGTATTCTTCATTTTAGAGTAAATTGAGAGTCAGAGAGAATTCAGAGAATTGTTAAGTGAATTGTGATTGAAGACGAGTTGAGAAGGAATTCATCTCCTGCGAATTTACATTATACGCTTTGGGTAATCTCCTCCTTCCCAAATTTTAAATTTACGTTGTTTAAGTTTTTATAAAAATGGCTTTCAAGTTTATTGTAAAGTCTCTGTAAGTTGGAAAGAGTAAGGATTATGTGCATGTATGTGTTAAGATGTATCATATCGTATTTGATTATATATAATATAGATTCCCATATCATCAGTTTCATAATTACAACGTATGTTATGGCCTCAAAATTTACAGAGTATGGAATATGGCCATATGGCCCTTATACGTGATTTTAATATGCCAAACATAAATTGTTTTGTAAAATTCACACTCATATATGATTATGCATGATAAAACGAAGGAATCAAACTCCAAATAAACAGAATTGGTGTTATAATGAACCCTTAATGTTGATTTTCATGTTTTGTATTGAAAAATCTCAAGAAAATCAAGAACAGTAAATTATATGTTTTGATTATGCAAAATTATGTATTTTAACATGTTAAAATCATGCTAGAAGGGTTAAGTAGTGATCATATATGTATTACAGTGTTTGGGCATGTCTAATTTCGTGTAAAAATAAACTAATTGGAAGTTATGGCCATATTCTGTGTTCTTCACAAAATGTATAATTTTACTTGTGATTGATTTTTGGCCTAATTTGGCCTTATTATGTTCACGAACTGCAGAAACTGCAGAAACTGAGTATGGGTAAGCCCGCTTTAGCATGCTACGTTACAAACTAAATTACCCACTTTTTTATGCAAAAAAATAAAAATAAAAATAAAAATAAAATAATAATAATAATAAAATAATAATAATAAAATAAAATAAATATTCGATGAAAATTAATATTAAAATATTTATAAAATAAATTAAATATTTTAATTGAGATATTATGGAATAAAATAAATATTCGATGAAAATTATTATTAAAATATTTATAAAATAAATTAAATATTTTAATTGAGATATTATGGAATAAAATAAATATTTGATGAAAATTATTATTAAAATATTTATAAAATAAATTTAATATTTTAATCGAGATATTTATGGAATAAAATAAATATTCGATGAAAATTATTATTAAAATATTTATAAAAATAAATTTAATATTTTAATCGAGATATTTATGGAATAAAATAAATATTCGATGAAAATTATTATTAAAATATTTATAAAATAAATTAAATATTTTAATTGAGATATTTATGGAATAAAATAAATATTAGATGAAAATTATTATTAAAATATTTATAAAATAAAGTAAATATTTTAATTGAGATATTTATGGAATAAAATAAATATTCGATGGAAATTATTATGAAATAATTTATTCGAGTGTAATAATAGTAAGAGAATGAAAATATTCTAATTTAATTAAGTAATTAAATTAGAAGGGTAATGATTTGTTAAATAAAGTGGAGTTTATATTAAATAATTAAGTGAAAATGTAACTAATGAATGTCGTGAATACATATGGTATGTGTGTAGGATTTGTGGTGAATGGAAGTAGTAATCGTTTAGCCTACGCACGAGGCAAGTTTCCTAACCCTACTTGTTATCATTATTCAAGTTTATAAATCATGTTCAGTTTGTTATATTAAAGATTATCTATCATTTCAAAGTATGATTCTGTTACACAATACTTGTTCTATTGTATACCTCTTAAGATTCTTATTCAATTTAATTATAATTTATTGTTGAACCTTATTAGACTAGCGAACCCTTAACTGATTCTACTAGTCCATAGTTGATGAACGTTTTAAATTTCAGAACCCTTATTGAATTATCCAAACCAAACTTCCTTTGGTGCGGACTCTGATGTCAAACTGAGATGAACAACCTTGTATAGGGAATTCTTATGCGTTAGCGTTAAGATATTGTGCATGATGGGTACTAAGAGTGATCCCCTAAGTACGAGTAGAAGAGTCCATAGTCTTATGAATGTTAAAGGTTTCAAGTATAACCCTTGATAACCTAGGACATAGTTCAAGGTCTTATGACCCTTAGAAATGCTTTGAATTCTTGTTATTCATTCTTGATTCAAAAGTTGAGTTTTTATTTCAGAAGTCTTTTATTCACTCGCATGTTATTATATATTGTTATTTCATTTTTATACTTGTGGGCAATCATGCTCACTCTTGCGTAATAATAACATTGTAGGTAAAAACGAAAGGTACGATGAGCCTTCTACTAGCAAAGGCAAGGGCAAGGCTAATAAGTGATGAAGACTTGTTATTTAATTTTTAAGAATGCTATTGTTAAGACTTGATGTTGTTTAAGACTTATTATTTATTTATGTTTCCGCATAGATGTTTAAGGTTAGTTTGACCTGGGATTGTATTTATTATTCAGATGTTGTAACCCCATAAAGGGAGGATTTATTTCTATCTATTGCATGGGTTGCATTTATTATGGGTAGATAGATAGATGATATTTGTACAGTGAACACCAAATCATGTGGAAATAAAAGTACCCGGATTTGGGGGTGTCACAGGTTGGTATCAAAGCTGTAGGTTATGAACCTTAGGTGGGGGAAACAACCTTAGGTAATAGCCTTATAGAAAAAACATAGTGATGGAAAACTCTTATCGAGTTCTAAGAAATGAATTTCTGTAATTCATTGAAGATAATAAAAGATTTTATGTGCTTATGTGTTAAATTATGTGCTCACTAGTACGACTTAGTAACTAAAACTTGAAATTTTGTTGTCAAGATGTCAGATGTTGGAGGAACTAGTCGAACTGGGGAGGAGGAACCCCGAGTACCTACAGTACCTACAGAGGAGGAGCCCCGGGACATTCATGTCATTAAGGAACAGTTGGTACAGAGAGAGTCATCTCCATTAATCATTGTTGTTGGTCAGGAGCATGAACCTGAGACTGATCCTGAGGAGGAAGATGAAGAGGAAGAAGAGGAGTTTCCACCGCACTCCATTGATGCTGAGATGTACGACGAGTTATATGATCGTAACATAGAGTTATGTTACACTGTCTATGATCTGACTGAGCGGGCGATTATTCAGCAGATTACTCTCGAACAGAAGAAGAGGGAGATTGAGACTCTTCACTCACGACTAGGAAATATAGAATGGGATTTGGTCCAAGAGAAGGGTCACACCGAGGATAAGACCGAGGAGATAGAGAAGTTTAAGAAGGAATTGAAGGAAAGCTCTGAAAGGCTGATCATAGCAGAGGAGGGTTGGGTAAGAGAGTCACGTCGTGCTGACCTTGCAGAAGAGGATGGTCGTGCAAAGAAGGCTAAGCTTGGGGAGACGTACTCTACACTTAATAAGGCAATAGATGAGGCCCATGATCGAGTTTTGAGGTACCCAATCCAGTTCAAAGGGCTACCATCGTACATGCTAGACCGCAGGACGATGTCTCGCATCATGGAAGAGGAGCGTAGCAAGGCTATTCAGCGCCTTGACAGACAGTGATAGAATTTGTTTAATTATGAGATAAACTTATCTAGTTTTTAGATGTAAATTCCGATGTGGTTATGAACAAAGGAATATTTTTAATATTTTAAATCCTGTGTATTCTTTATCTCAGGATAATGGATGTAAATAGCAGTAATGCTATCGTTTGATGTTAACACTTTTGGTTTGAATGAATATATATCAAGTTGTTTGAGATAATGTGTTAAATAATTATATTAAATTGTTGAGTAAGTCTTAACTATTTAGAGAATTTAATAGAGATTTTATAAGCATATATTTTAACAGAAATATGCCGCCAAGAAGAAGACAACAACATCAACCAGCTCAAGAAGGATCTACAAATAAAAACAATAACGCCAATGTTAATCCCGTTCAACAGTTAGTCAACTTGCTAACAGGAGCAATGAATAATCAACCTCAAGCTCCACCAAATACTACGTTCATAGATTTCAAGGCGGTGGGACCGCCAGAGTTTAAAGGTTCCATGAACCCGATTGAGGCTCAAACGTGGGTTATGGAAATGGAGAAGGTTTTCAATGTTGCTAGAGTTAGAGAAGACTAGAAGACCATTTTTGCAACGTTCATGCTAAAATATGAAGCCAGTTACTGGTGGCAAGCAAACAAGGTCCGTGGAGGAGAAGGTATAATTACCTGGGAAAGGTTTAAGGAGATGTTCTTTGAGATGTATTTCCCGACTAGCTCACAAAACCAAATTGAGGTTCAGTTTCTTGAGTTAAACAGGGGAATATGTTCGTACCTAATTATGGGGCTAGATTCAACGATTTGGCGAGGTTTGCCCCGTATAAAGTACACACGGATGAGAGAAAGGCAAGGAGGTTTGAACAAGGACTGAAGCCCTGGGTATATAGCATAGTATCAATGTTTCAGCTAAACACTTTTGCTGGAGTACTAGAAAAGGCCATCCTCGCTGAAGGTGGAAGCGATGCGGTGACCAAGTACAATCAGGATCAGAAGAAGAAGAAGAGTGAAAGTGAAGGAAATAACAAGGTTAGTGGAAGTAGCACAGAGGTAGTAATATTAATTAGAAGAAAAGGTGGAATGACAACTCATCAATGGGGAATTAACAAGGAGGTCAGAAGAAGAGGATTGAAGCATGCCCGACCTGTGGGAAAGCTCATCTGGGGGTTTGTCTGAAGGGAAAGCGGGTGTGCTACAATTTTGGTCAAGAGGGCCACATAGAACCTAACTGTCCTAACCCAAAGAAGGGTGCCTGCTTCACTTGTGGTTCAAAGGATCATCTGGCAAGAGACTGTCCTAAGAGAGGATCTGGAGGGGCAAGATCAGGAGGAAACCATAGAAACAATAGTGGGAGCACCTTGACTATCACAGGACCAACCGTAACCAACCGACCGACCGCTAGGACTTTCAACATGATGGTGTAGGATGCAGTTCAGTCTCGTGATGTGGTGTCAGGTATCATTCTGATTAATAAAGTTAATGCTTATGTATTATTTGATTCAGGTGCTACTTGTTCCTTTATATCCGATGACTTTTCTAAGAACTTAGATTTGTCTAAGGATGAGTTGGAATACCCCATGAACATAGAAATTGTGAATAGAGAAATAATTCCTGTTAAGTACGTACATAAGAACAGTAGAGTGGATATTAAGGGTAATATCATGAACATAGATCTTATCCCTATTCGACTTGGGGAATTTGACGTTATCTTGGGAATGGACTAGTTATTCAATTACGGGGCTGTAATTGATTGCCAAAAGAAGCGTATTAACCTTATGACTACGTCAAAGGTTATGTTTTATGGTAGCAAGTCGCCTAGACAAGAGAGTTGTCTGACGATGATGTAGGCCAGGAAGTTGTTAAGACAGGGCTATGTAGGATATTTAGCTTACATAGTTGACAGTCGTAAAGAGAATCCAAAAATAGAGGAAATACCGGTAGTGAGAGACTTCGTCGATGTCTTTCCAAACGATTTGTCAGGATTTCCGCCAGATAGAGAGGTTGATTTCGTGATCGATTTGGCCCCAGGAACGACTCCAATATCAAAATCACCGTACTGAATCGCACCGGTAGAGATGAAAGAATTAATGGTACAACTATAAGAATTACTGGACAAGAAGTACATTCAATCGAGTGTATCACCGTGGGGAGCGCCGATGTTGTTTGTGAAGAAGAAGGATGGAACGATGCGGCTCTGCATTGATTACAGAGAACTGAATAAAGTCACGATTAAGAATAGATATCCATTACCGAGGATCGATGATCTGTTTAATCAATTTAAAGGAGCGAAATATTTTTCCAATATAGACTTGAGGAGTGGTTATCATCAACTGAAGGTGAGACCCGAGGATGTACCGTAGACAGCGTTCAGAACACGATATGGTCACTACGAATTTTTGGTTATTTTGTTTGGTTTAACGAATGCTCCCGCAACATTTATGGGATTAATGAATGGCGTGTTCAAACCGTTTTGGACAAGTTCGTAGTGGTATTTATAGACGACATTTTGGTTTATTTGAAAACAAAGGAAGAACATGAAGAGCATTTGAGATTAACGTTGGAAGTGTTGAGGAGGGAGAAGTTGTATGCCAAGTTTTCAAAATGCGAATTTTGGATCAAACGGGTGAAATTTCTTGGGCATGTGATCAATAAAAATGGAATTTCGGTAGATCCATCCAAAGTCGAAGCCGTGATTAACTGGGATCAGCCGAGGATGCCATCGAAAGTACGAAGTTTTCTTGGATTAGCAGGATATTACAGAAGATTCATACAAGACTTTTTCAAGATCGCAACTCTATTAACGAATTTAACTCGAAAAGCCATGAAATTTGTTTGGACGGAGAAGTGTGAGGAAAGCTTTCAAGAATTGAAGAAGAGGTTGAGTACAACACATGTGTTGTCTCTTTCAGATGATACAGGAAATTTTGTTGTTTATAGTGATGCGTCGCATAATGGACATGGTTGTGTGCTGATGCAAAATGGCAAAGTCATTGCGTATGCATCACGACAATTGAAGGATTATGAGAAGGGGTATCCGACCCACGACTTGGAGTTAGCTGTAGTAGTTTTTGCTTTGAAAATTTGGAGGCACTATCTCTACGGGGAGAAGTGTGAAATATATACAGACCACAAGAGTCTGAAATATATTTTAAATAGAAGGACTTGAATATGCGCCAAAGAAGGTGGTTGGAGTTAATTAAGGACTACGACTGTGAGATTTTATACCATCCGGGTAAGGCAAATGTTGTGACGCCCCCAAAATTAAGTATACGTCACCCATCTTGAGTCGCCACTTACATGGTACATAAATTCAAATACAACTTACTAATATAACTGTCGTGTATAATACGACATAAACTGTGAGTTTGAATACAAATTTTGTCTACTAGATATTATACAAACTCAAAAGGAGTCCTTATTACAGCTATTATCACACTATTTCACGTAATAGTGAGGACTACTAATGCTATCCTCCTCGACCATTACTTACGTTCCCCGACTGTCGTCCCAAATATATGTTCTCATTTCAAAGAGAATGAAAGGAAAGAAAGGGTGAGCTCAACTAGCCCAAGAAGAAATATTATGACTAAGATAATGCGTAATAAATTATCATTAGCCTTCAACAAAGATGTTAAACCGATAAAATACAATAGACAACCGGTTTAATCAAGCAATGAATAAGCAACCCATTAAAAGAGTCAAGTAGAGAATAAAGTCTACTATCTTTTAGGTTTTAAAAGGTTTTCATCAATTTTATCACCGAGACTCACTTTTAATAAATAAACCACCACATCTAATCATCCCTCGTATTACACTCCAAGGATTTTCATCAAATTATCAATGGTCATGACTATACCGAATCACCCCGGGTCATAATCATACCAAAAACTATCCATCAACGCATTACAGCCATCGAGGACTTTTTGTCACATCATTTATATCAAGTCATGATTATACCGAATGATCCTCGTCATAATCATACTAAGTTCATCTATGCACGTAAGCCAAAGATAACATAATATAACATCGAGGATGATGACAATGACATAATAATTCAATAAAACAAGTTCAAGAATTATTTAATCCATGAATTATTAACGTCCAAATTGTCAACATGATCATCAAGCTTGAGAGTAAAATTCAAGAATGATCGTAAGAATATTTCCATAAAAATCTTTCGATGAAACGCAAATATCAAGGATATTCTACTAATTTCATGGAGTATAGAAGTCAAAGTTTTAACCAACCGGGTATAATAAAGAATGGAATAACAAAAGAAATCACCATGCATGCGGTTGAGATGATAAAGTTATTCCAACAGAATAATAATAACGGAACCAGTCGTGAAATTCACACCGCTGTGATGTTCCAACAGTAATAATAAAGATGGAACTGGATCCGGTGTAAAACACATGATAGGATATTCCAATGTAATGATAAAGATTTTAACCCGAGTCCCGGTGTAAAACACACGCATGTGATGTTCCAATAGAATAATAAAGACGGAACCAGTCCCGTAAAACACACACAAACAGGATGTTCCAATGTAATAATAGAAGAATGTCACCAAGTATAGGGTAAACCACAGATACAAAAGTTATTCTAATGTAATAATAAGCAATGGAATAACATAAGGATTTCACCAAGTATAGGTATGCCACGCGTGTACAAAAGTTATGTATAGGGTATGCCACTTTTACAAAAGTTATTCCAATGTAATAATAGTGAATGGAATAACATAAGTTCTCTTCAAGAAGAAAGAATAACACCCCTTACGGGTACAACAAATAATACCCCTTACCGTAAAAGAACTGAATATAGAAGTAGTGAAGTAGCAGAATACTCTTCTTCTTTCTATAATTTTCTCTCTATAGCTTCTCTCTATAATTTCTCTCTCTAGAGTTTCAATGAATTCGTAAGAAAATAATGAAGGAATGAGCTTCTATTTATAGGAAAATGGAATGCATAGTAACTAATCCATGAACGGTCCAGATTGATTTACTTTAATCTGACGGTCCATATTTAAAGAAAAATCTTTTAAATAAAATATAATATATTCTATTTATATAAAAACATTTTACTATGCAAACACTATGCAATACTATGCAAAACACTATGCAAAACACTATACAACACTATGCATAATAAAATATAATATATTCTATTTATAGAATAACTTTAATAAAGTATTCTATTTTATATAAAAGATGTTTCTGTTTTATTACGTTAATAATACGAATAAAACAAAACGTCATTATCGCTATAATAATTCATATTATTAATCGACAATAATGGAATCAAACTGAGTGACTTCTCACATAAGCATCAATAATCAATACCGTGTGCTACTATGCAACCACACGTATTACTGTACTTTTACTACCGAGTAGTTCAACAGTAACCACGGTAAAACTTCCGCCGTTATTTCAATAAAATATTTTTGTCGTTTCTCAATCCGATAATAATTTACATTGTGGGTCCACCAATGATTGAGCCATTGTTATGCGAATATTCCCCGCTAAACCTAATATTCCCCACCAATCGAATATAATATAACCACTTGCATACTTTGCAAAATTTATAAATACTACCCACAACTATAATATTATCTTAAATTCACACCATAATATTAAAAATTATTTCAACAAAATTTAAATCTTTATTGATAAAATCTGGGGTCTCACAATCTCCCTCCTTATGGAATTTCAGCCCTCGAAATTAGGGTGCGACGACTGATATGATAAAGAGGTGAGGATACCTTGAATACCTTTATCGTTGAAAATATTAAGTTCATCTTTGCAATCCGGCCAAAGATATTCATTAACAATTCATCTTTGCACTACAAGCCAAAGATATATAACTGTAAAACCAATAATACTGAGACTTAGCTTAATAGTATCACGACCACGAATTATCCATGCACTACTGGCCAAGGATATTCGTGTTTTCAATTACAGTCATGATTATACCGAATAATTCGTGGTCATAATCATACCAAGTCTATCAATGCACTACTACCAAAGATGACTTTTTACCACATCCATGAATTAATATTTCATTCACGAGACTCAAATTTCAATAATTAATCCATATCATCGAATCATCCCCGCACTACGTGCCAAGGATATTCATTAGTATCACAACCACGAATTATCCATGCACTACTACCAAAGATAATTGTGTATTCATTAAGATCACGACCACAAATTATCCATGCACTACTACCAAAGATAATTGTGTATTCATTAAGATCCACGACCACAAATTATCCATGCACTACTACCAAAGATAATTGTGTATTCATTAGTATCACGACCACAAATTATCCATGCACTACTACCCAAAGATAATTGTGTATTCATTAAGTATCACGACCACAAATTATCCATGCACTACGGCCAAAGATAATTGTGTATTCATTAAGATCACGACCACAAATTATCCATGCACTACCGCCAAAGATAATTGTGTATTCATTAAGATATCACGACCACAAATTATCCATGCACTACTACCAAAGATAATTGTGTATTCATTAAGATCACGACCACAAATTATCCATGCACTACTACCAAAGATAATTGTGTATTCATTAGTATCACGCGACCACAAATTATCCATGCACTACTACCAAAGATAATTGTGTTTTCAATTACTGATTATGATTATACCCTAATAATCCGTGGTCATAATCATACCAAGTCCATCTATGCACTACAGCCATGATGACTTTCAACATAATATTAACATGAGGATAATGATATAAAGAATTAATCAAATGAGATAAAGGATAAATATTAAACATTTATAATATAATTTATCCAGATTCAAGAATATCCCCATGTTTTCAATCACTTAATATTCTCATAATCTAATATCATTAATATTATAACAATATTTTAATCACTTCTTAAATTTATAAACAATTTATCTTAATTGTTTACGCTTTTCCATATAATGCATTTAATCATTCAAAAATGCCATACTCATAAAATATCATCACCAATTATCAAATCCTCATCAAAAATATGCATATACTCTATATAGGATTCTCTAGCCATAAAATCATATTTTCAACTTTGTTACTTCACATAACATATTTAACTCATATGTTCAGAATTAAACTATTTTCATGAAAATACCAAATCAGTCCCAAAAATATTTCTTTTCTGGGATTTAGCATAATATAGTCTCATAATGAAAATATATTTTCTCTAATTTTTAAAATTCATTTACTATTTTTCAAAAATCAATTTCTAATTAATTCCTTAAGAAATTAGCTACCTCAAGTTTAACTCCAAAATTGCCAAATCTTGGCAGGACCTTACACATGTTAACGTGAGCCTCAGTTTAAATTTCATAGTCATCTGAGTTATAGAACTTGGTTATAGCGTTTTTCATCGGAAAAACCTAAATATTGAAATAGTCATAACTTGCTCATTTTAAGTCAGAATGAGCTCATTTTTAGACAGGAGGTACTATATACCATATACTTTCATGTCCCAAAAGGCCAGAATTTTTATCATAATTTAAGTGGCCGAGAGACAGCCCTTAAAGTTTCTGGGCAAGAGCATTTTTGAAATTTACAGCTTTGGCCTCCTTTGCTAAAATCAGTCCACACAAAATCTACAACACCTTTTCCAGTAATTCCACTTGGATTAGTTAGGTAACTCATAGATCTAACTCTAGGACTTGACCACACTCAAAAATTCAAAATATAATAGGAGATATGGTCAATTGAATTTCATGTTACGCTTTTTACCAAAATCGATTTTCAACTTTTTGTGATTTCTAAGAAACTTTCATGTTTTCACATAATAACCAACATAACTCATCATAACACTTACTAATACTTCATATACCCATAATTTTCATTAGTCCAATGCTTTTATTATGACTTTCATCATAATCCTTGTAAATGATCCTTTTAGTTGAAGAAATATTTGAGGGTTTAAGAAATGGGTTTTTGTCTTTGGGTCAATACAAAATTCGATTTCACGCCTAGGTAGGCTAGGAAATCTTCAAGAATACATCAAGAAATTTATTAATGATAGAAAATCATTCAAAATCACTCTCGTCCAAGACTTGAATAAGTACGTCACATTGATACCAACTGTGACTTCTATCCCTTAACCTAGATAGCACCTCACAATGACACCTTACATAAATGTATAGTCAAAAACTGCTTTAGAAATTAGAATCTTTGGGAAGTGCTCAAGGAAACCTTCAGTATATGGGAGGCCATGCTTCTAGGTTATGATAGATATCATATGGCCACGTAATTATTCTTGGTTTACCCAATAGACCCCAAAGAAAAATGAGAAGATTACTATCATATTCTTCCCAATGGTGAGTCTTCTCTTGATTTATCATTATCTCCACTGCCTCAAATTGAGAATTATACTTCAAACAAACACCAAGATCATATAGGTAGTGCTCAGAAATATACTCAAAGAAGTGGATGAGCACAACCCTGTCTTATGATGACACGAGGTTGTATGTCATTAGACATCTTGTATGATAGTGGCAAAACACTCTTCCAACGTTGGGTTCGCCTCACCCTAGTTGATTCACTAAATATAACTACTAAATGATGACCACCGCTCTATTCCAATCATTACCCCCAATTGACCTAGCTACACTCTTATTACCTGAAAGGAATTGTGAAGCAAAAGGGTTAATTAATATATCAAATATTATCCCTATACTCTGACCGACCAATTAAATAACAAATAAACTTAGGTAGGTCATACTAGCGAAGGAATTTTCCGCCTCTCCTCCTAGTTCTTATCTCAATCTTCAGCTGGGATCATATCCTAAGCTCGATACCAACCGTGACACCCCAAAATTAGGTATACGCCACCCATCTTGAGTCGCCACTTACATGGTACATAAATTCAAATACAACTTACTAATATAACTCGCTGGTACAATACGACATAAATCGTGAGTTTGAATACAAATTTTGTCTACTAGATATTATACAAACTCAAAAGGAGTCCTCATTACAGCTTATTATCACACTATTTCACGTAATAGTGAGGACTACTAATGCTATCCTCTGGACCATTACTTACGTTCCCGACTCGTCCCAAATTTATGTTCTCATTTCACAAGAGAACAAAGAAAGAAAGGGTGAGCTCAACTAGCCCAAGAAGAAATATTATGACTAAGATAATGCGTAATAAATTATCATTAGCCTTCAATGGTGTTAAACCGATAAAATACAATAGACAACCAGCTTAATAAGCAAACGGAATAAGTAACCCATTAAAAGAGTCAAGTAGAGAATAAAGTCTACTATCTTTTAGGTTTTAAAAGGTTTTCATCAATTTTTATCACGAGACTCAAATTTAATAAATAAACCACCACATCTAATCATCCCCGTATCCACGGCCAAGGATTTTCATCAAATTATCAATGGTCATGACTATACCGAATCACCCCCGGTCATAATCATACCAAAAACTATCCATCAACGCATTACGAGCCACCGAGGACTTTTGTCACATCATTTATATCAAGTCATGATTATACCGAATGATCCTCGGTCATAATCATACTAAGTTCATCTATGCACGTAAGCCAAAGATAACATAATATAACATCGGGATGATGACAATGACATAATAATTCAATAAAACAAGTTCAAGAATTATTTAATCCATGAATTATTAACGTCCAAATTGTCAACATGATATCTTTTTTAGTAGAGTAAAATTCAAGAATGATCGGAAGAATATTTCCATAAAAGATATCTTTGGATGAAACGCAAATATCAAGGATATTCTACTAATTTCATGGAGTATAGAAGTCAAAGTTTTAACCAACTGCAGTATAATAAAGAATGGAATAACAAAAGAAATCACCATGCATGCGGATTGCGATAGAGCGAGTTATTCCAACGAATAATAATAACGGAACGGTCGGTGAAATTCACACCGACAGATGTTCCAATGAATAATAAAGATGGAACCGGATCCGTAAAACACACGAGATAGGATATTCCAATGAATGATAAAGATTTTAACCGGTGTCCTGTAAAACACACGCATGTGATGTTCCAATAGAATAATAAAGACGGAACCAGTCCGGTGTAAAACACACAAACAGGATGTTCCAATGTAATAATAGAAGAATGTCACCAAGTATAGGGTAAATCACAGATATCAAAGTTATTCCAATGTAATAATAAGCAATGGAATAACATAAGGATTTCACCAAGTATAGGGTATCTGCCAGATACAAAGAGGTTATGTATAGGGTATGCCACTTTTTACGGAGTTATTCCAATGTAATAATAGTGAATGGAATAATGTAAGTTCTCTTCAAGAAGAAAGAATAACACCCTTACGGTACAACAAATAATACCCCTTCACCGTAAAAAGAACTGAATATAATATAGAAGTAGTGAAGTAGCAGAATACTCTTCTTCTTTCTATAATTTTCTCTCTATAGCTTCTCTCTATAATTTCTCTCTCTAGAGTTTCAATGAATTCGTAAGAAAATAATGAAGGAATGAGCTTCTATTTATAGGAAAATGGAATGCATAAGTAATCTAATCCATGAACGGTCCAGTTGATTTATTTACTTTAATCTGACGGTCCATATTTAAAGAAAAATCTTTTAAATAAAATATAATATATTCTATTTATATAAAAACATTTTACTATGCAAACACTATGCAATACTATACAAAACACTATGCAAAACACTATGCAACACTATGCATAATAAAATATAATATATTCTATTTATAGAATAACTTTAATAAAGTATTCTATTTTATATAAAAGATGTTTCGCTTTTATTACGTTAATAATACTTAATAAAACAAAACGTCATTATCGCTATAATAATTCATATTATTAATCGACAATAATGGAATCAAACCGAGTGACTTCTTACATAAGCATCAATAATCAATACCGTGTCTTTCTTATGCAACCACACGTGACATCGCATTTTACTACCGAGTAGTTCAACAAAGAACTACTTAAAAAACTTCCGCCGTTATTTCAATAAAATATTTTTGTCGCTTTCTCAATCCGACAATAATTACATTAATGGGGTCCACCAATGATTGAGCCGTTTGTCGAATATTCCCTGCTAAACCGAATATTCCCCACCAATCGAATATAATATAACCACTTGCATACTTTGCAAAATTTATAAATACTACCCACAACTATAATATTATCTTAAATTCACACCATAATATTAAAAAATTATTTCAACAAAATTTAAATCTTTATTGATAAAATCTGGGGTCTCACAAATGTCGTTGCCGACACCTTAAGTAGAAAGGGTCGGGAGAAGTTGATGATGTTGACCGATCAGGAGAAGTTAATTTTAGAAATGGAGAAACTGGAGTTGGAAGTGAAGTATCCTATGGAAATTCATGAGAAGCTATTTCAGATGCAATCTGGTACAACCCTACTGGATAAAGTTAAGGAGGCTCAACTTCAAGACGATGAATGCAAAAAGGTTATAAGGAAGATATTCGAAGAAATCGAACCAAGATTTAAGATGGATAAGGAAGGAATACTGAGATTTGAAAGAAAAATTTTGGTACCACCAGTACCAGAGATTAAGGAAGACATTTTGAGTGAGGCTCATAGCTCACGATATTCAATTCACCCTGGTAGTACCAAGATGTATCAAGATCTTCGACAACACTTCTGGTGGCCAAATTTGAAACGTGATGTTGCAGAATGTGTTGCCAAGTGTCTGACCTGTCAGAAAGTAAAAGCAGAACATCAGAGACCAAGTGGGTTGCTACAACCGTTGGAGATCCCAAATGGAAATGAGAATATATTACAATGGACTTCGTGGTTGGCCTTCCGACGACTCAGAAAGGTTACGACGTATTATGGGTTATCGTTGACCGACTGACGAAGTCCGCATACTTCCTTCCGATAAAAATCAGATTCAACTTAGATCAGTTGGCAAGGTTATATTTAAAAGAGATTGTTTTGAGGCACGGAGTGCCAGTGTCAATTGTTTCTGATAGGGATCCGCGCTTTACATTGAACTTCTGGAAACGTCTACAGGAATGCATGGGTACGCAATCGCGGATGAGTATGGCATATCACCCTCAGACAGATGGACAGAGTGAAAGAACGATTCAGACATTAGAAGATATGCTAAGAGCTTTTGTAATGGACTTTAAAGGCAAATGGGATGATCACCTACCGTTAGTAGAGTTCGGCTACAATAATAGTTACCATGCTAGTATTGGCATGCCACCTTATGAAGCGTTATACAACAGAAAGTGCAGAACTCCGCTTTACTGGGATGAAGTTGGGGAAAGATAGTTGCTAGGGCCAGAATTGGTACAACAGACAGCATAAATAGTCAAAGTAATCCGAACATGACTGCTAGCAGCTCAAGATAGGCAGAAGAAATACGCCGATCCACATCCTAAAAATATTGAGTTTGAATCGAGTAGTTATGTATTCTTGAAGGTCTCTCCCTAGAAGGGAAAGATCAGGTTCGGAAAGAAAGTAAAATTAAGCCCAAGATTCATTGGACCATTTGAAGTACTGTAAAGAATCGGAGAAGTTGCGTATGAGGTAGCCCTACCTCCAGCACTCGAGAATGTCCACAACGTCTTCTATGTTTCTGTTTTAGGACCCTACAAACCCGATTACAAGCATATAATTGAATACGAACCCCTACATTTTGAAAAAAGACTTATCTTATGAAGAAATTCCCGTTCAAATTGTCGACAGAAAAGAACAAGTTCTTAGAAATAAAGTAATACCTTCTGTTAAGGTAATTTGGAGGAACCACAACGCTGAAGAAGCTACGTGGGAACTCGAAGAGAATATGATGAAGAATTACCCTCATTTATTTACTTAAATTATGTGTAAGCTATTCTGGGGACAAAATGTTTGTAAGGCGGGGGTGTGACGCCCCAAAATTAGGTATACGTCACCCATCTTGGGTCGCCACTTACATAATAATTCAATAAAACAAGTTCAAGAATTATTTTATCCAGGAATTAGTAACGTCCAAATTGTCAACAAGATACTGTTTTGTAAAGTAAAATTCAAGAATGATCAGAAGAATATTTCCATGAAAAGATACTGGATGAAACGCAAATATCAAGGATATTCTACTAATTTCATGGAGTATAGAAGTCAAAGTTTTAACCAACTGGGTATAATAAAGAATGGAATAACAAAAGAAATCACCATGCATGCGGTACTTCTCATAGACAGGTTATTCCAACAGAATAATAATAACGGAACCAGTGTCGTGAAATTCACAATCGACGATGATCCAATAGAATAATAAATGCTGAATAATAAACAATGGAACCCGTGTCCTGTAAAACACACGCATGTGATATTCCAATAGAATAATAAATGCGGAATAATAAACAATGGAACCAGTCCCCTGTAAAACACATGATGTGATATTCCAATGTAATAATAAAGAATGGAATAATGTAAGAAGATCACCAAGTATAGGGATTCCAGCGTATATAGGTTATTCCAATGTAATAAATAAGAATGGAATAACATAAGGATTTCACTAAGTATAGGGTATGCCGTATATACATGTTATGTATAGGGTATACCACTTTTACAAAAGTTATTCCAATGTAATAATAATGAATGGAATAATGTAAGTTCTCTTCATGAATAAGAAAGAATAACACCCCTGGACGGGTACAACAAATAATACCCCTTTACCTTAGAAGAACCTAATATTGGCAAAGTGAAGTAGCGTATACTTTTCTTCTTTCTCTCTATAGATTTTCTCTCTATAGCTTCTCTCTATAATTTCTCTCTCTGAGTTTCAAAGAATTCGTAAGAAAATAATGAAGGAATGAGCTTCTATTTATAGGAAAATAGAATGCATAGTAATTAATCCATGAACGGTCCGTTTGATTTACTTTAATCGACGGTCCATATTTAAAGAAAAATCTTTTAAATAAAATATAATATATTCTATTTATATAAAAACATTTTACTATGCAAACATTATGCAATACTATGCAAAACACTATGCAAAATACTATGCAACACTATGCATAATAAAATATAATATATTCTATTTATAGAATAACTTTAATAAAGTATTCTATTTTATATAAAAGATGTTTCGCTTTTATTACGTTAATAATACTGAATAAAACAAAAACGTCATTATCGCTATAATAATTCATATTATTAATCGATAATAATGGAATCAAACTGAGTGACTTCTCACATAGGCATCAATAATCAATACCGTGTGCTACTATGCAACCACACGTATTACTGTACTTTTACTACCGAGTAGTTCAACAGTATCAATGGTAAAACTTCCGCCGTTATTTTAATAAAATATTTTTGTCGTTTTCTCAATGCTACAATAATTCTGTTGTGGGGTCCACCAATGATTGAGTCGTTGTACGAATATTCCCTGCTAAACCGAATATTCCCCGACCAATCGAATATAATATAACCACTTGCATACTTTGCAAAATTTATAAATACTACCCACAACTATAATATTATCTCAAATTCACACCATAATATTAAAAATTATTTTGACAAAATTTAAATCTTTATTGATAAAATCTGGGGGTCTCACAATCTCCCTCCTTATGGAATTTCTCCCTCGAAATTAGGTACGATACTGGTATGATAAAGAGGTGAGGATGCCTTGAATACCTTTATCGTTGAAAATATTAAGTTCATCTTTGCAATCCGGCCAAAGATATTCATTAACAATTCATCTTTGTACTACAAGCCAAAAATATATAACTGTAAAACCAATAATACTGAGACTTAGCTTAATAGTATCACGACCACGAATTATCCATGCACTTCTTGGCCAAGGATATTCGTGTTTTTTCAATCTGATCATGATTATACCGAATAATCCGTGGTCATAATCATACCAAGTCTATCAATGCACTACGGCCAAAGATGACTTTTACCATATCCATGAATTAATATTTCATTGTTGAGACTCAGCTCAATAATTAATCCATATCATCGAATCATCCCTGAACTACAGGCCAAGGATATTCATTAGTATCACGACCACGAATTATCCATGCACCACGACCAAAGATAATTGTGTATTCATTAGTATCACGACCACAAATTATCCATGCACTACGGCCAAAGATAATTGTGTATTCATTAGTATCACGACCACAAATTATCCATGCACTACGGCTAAAGATAATTGTGTATTCATTAGTATCACGACCACAAATTATCCATGCACTACGACCAAAGATAATTGTGTATTCATTAGTATCACGACCACAAATTATATCCATGCACTACTACCAAAGATAATTGTGTATTCATTAGTATCACGACCACAAATTATCCATGCACTACTACCAAAGATAATTGTGTATTCATTAAGATCACGCGACCACAAATTATCCATGCACTACTACCAAAGATAATTGTGTATTCATTAGTATCACTACCACAAATTATCCATGCACTACTACCAAAGATAATTGTGTATTCATTAAGTATCACGACCACAAATTATCCATGCACTACTACCAAAGATAATTGTGTATTCATTAGTATCACGACCACAAATTATCCATGCACTACTACCAAAGATAATTGTGTATTCATTAAGTATCACGACCACAAATTATCCATGCACTACGGCCAAAGATAATTGTGTATTCATTAGTATCACTACCACAAATTATCCATGCACTACGGCCAAAGATAATTGTGTATTCATTAAGATCACGACCACAAATTATCCATGCACTACTACCAAAGATAATTGTGTATTCATTAATATCACTACCACAAATTATCCATGCACTACTACCAAAGATAATTGTGTATGCATTAGTATCACGACCACAAATTATCCATGCACTACTACCAAAGATAATTGTGTTTTCAATTACTGCTATGATTATACCAACAATCCTCGGTCATAATCATACCAAGTCCATCTATGCACTACAGCCACGATGACTTTCAACATAATATAAGCATGAGGATAATGATATAAAGAATCAATCAAATGAGATAAAGGATAAATATTAAACATTTATAATATAATTTATCCAGATTCAAGAATATCCCCATGTTATCAATCACTTAATAATCTCATAATCTAATATCATTAATATTATAACAATATTTTAATCACTTTTTAAATTTATAAACAATTTATCTCAATTGTTTACGCTTTACCATATAATGCATTTAATCATTCAAAATGCCATACTCATAAGATATCATCACCAATTATCAAATCCTCATCAAAAAATATGCATATACTCTATATAGGATTCTCTAGCCATAAAATCCTATTTTCAACTTTGTTACTTCACATAACATATTTAACTCATATGTTCAGTAATTAAACTATTTTCATGAAAATACCAAATCAGTCCCAAAATATTTCTTTTCTGGGATTTAGCATAATATAGTCCCATAATGAAAATATATTTTTCTCGGAATTTTTAAAATTCATTTACTATTTTTCAAAAATCAATTTCCAATTAATTCCTTAAGAAATTAGCTACCAAAAGGATAACTCCAAAAATTCCCAAATCTTGGCAGAATCTTACACATGTTAACGTGAGCTTCTAGTTTAAATTTCATGGTCATCGGAGTTATAGAACTCCGGTTATAGTGTTTTTCGTCGGAAAAATCTAAATATTGAAATAGTCATAACTTGCTCATTTTAAGTCAGAATGAGCTCATTTTTGGACAGGAGGTACTTTATACCATATACTTTCATTTCCCAAAAGGCCAGAATTTTTTCTCATAATTTAAGTGGCCGAAACAGCCCCTTCAAATTTTGGACAGCAACCTTTTTGAAATTTCCAGCTTTTACATCTTTTACTAAAATCAGTTCACACAAAAATCTACAATATCTTTTCCAGTAATTCCACTTGGATTAGTTAGGTAACTCATAGATCTAACTCTAGGACTTGACCACATTCAAAAATTCAAAATATAATAAGAGATATGGTCAATTGAATTTCATGTTACGTTTTTCACCAAAATCTGATTTTCAACTCTTTGTGATTTCTAAGAAACTTTCATGTTTTTACATACTAACCAACATAAATCATCATAAAACTTACTAATACCACGAATACCCATGATTTTCATTATTCCAATGCTTTTATTATGACTTTCATCATAAACCACGTAAACTGTTCATTTAGTTGAAGAAATATTTGAGGGTTTAAGAAATGGGTTTTATACTGGGGTCAATACGAAATTCGATTTCACGCTCTAAGTAGGCTAAGAAGTCTTCAAGAATACGCCAGAAATTTATTAATAATAGAAATATCATTCAATCATCGTGACTCTCATCCAAGACTTGGATAGTACGTCACATTGATACCAACTGTGACTTCTATCCCTTAACCTAGATAGCATCTCACAGTGATACCTATAAACTTGCCATCTTCATTCACGACGTCGCCTCCTACGTAAAGTCCGCTTCGACGCATTCCACACAAGGAAGTCAACAACGAAAGGATCGGGGCTCTTTCCTTATGGCTTGATATAACAAAGATTAACTTTAGGGTTTGGTTACTTTGAATTAAGTATAACAAAGTTGGTTAGGAATATGAAAGCTAACAACCTTACAAAAAGAATAATGAGTAGTTAATCAATCGTTTTCAAAAATTATCTCAAAGGCAAGTATTTTCAAAGAGATAAGATCGACAGGTAACGTGAAAACGTTTATTTGAATTAAACAAGATTTAAAAATAGTAGCGGTAACGAAGGCTCCTACTAACGAAGTTTCAACCAATAAGTCAAAGTTTAACTTCTTCGGAGTCAAATTCAAACGTTGAACACAACTAGGTGAAATAAAAGAGTGGGTAGAACTGGTATCTAATACGGTATAGACTTCGTAAGAGCTTATGATTAACTTACCCGTGATAATTTTATTCAGGTTCCTCGTCACGAGAAAAAAACGCTCTCTCTTAAACTACTAAGCTTTGGTTTGTCCGGGACACCTTTGGTGCCTCCATCCTAGTTGAATTTGTCTTGATGAAACGACAAAATCGAGCTAAGTGACCTTCTCTTCCACAATTATAACATGCTTTGGACGGCATGGCGCAGTTCGGACTGATGTGTCCCTCTCCTCCGCATTTGAAGCATATAATAGGTGGTGTCCATTCCTATTGTTTTGGCCCTGATTACCACCGAAGTGGTTACCATATCTGGCCTGTTGATTCCCTCCATGCTTGTTGTCACCGCTTCGATAACTACTCTCGCTGATATTATAATTTTGCCGGCTACTTTCTTTTAGTTGGGTTGACTCGTTATCGCGCTCCACTAATTGAGCCCTATTTACAACATCTGAATAAAAACACAGTTTATGAGAAATAAGATGTTGACGTATCTCTGGCTTCAAACCTCTTAAAAACATTCGCGCCATTCTCTCTTCATTATCTACCAAGTGGGACGAAAACCGTGATAACTCCGCAAACTTTGCCTCGTATTGCGACACGGTCATATTGTTTTGTTCCAACTTGATAAACTCCACCTCCTTCATGTGGCGAATACTTTCAGGAAAGTATTTGTCGTTGAACAGCTCCTGGAACTTCTCCCAAGATATCTTCATCTGAAAGAAGTTGAGTACGTTTTTGGAATTCCCACCAATGTCGCCTCTCCGCATTGAACATAAAGGGGCAAAGGAACCTGTTGCTCCTCGAGCATCCCAAGACATCAAATATCTTGGTAATCTGCTTTATCCATGCTTCCGCCGAAAGTGGTTTTGGCTCTCCTTAAACTCCGGTGGTCCCGGCTCCTTGAATTGTTTAGCGGTGACCGCCCGAGAGTTTTCCGTGTTTCCACCTACGTTTTGGACAGGAGTCGCTTTCGCCTGATGTTGCATGAATTCTAAAAACCTCTTAAACGTACCGTCGTTAGTCAATTGATCAGTGTTGTTGTTTACAGGAGGATTATCGCCATCCTGTTGTAAATTGTCCTAATTATTGATCTGTGGAGAATCAACAGTCTCCTGTGCTCCATTGCTATTCTCAACATTCTCGGATGCCATTTTCAAATACTGCCACAAAATAAGGGTTAATTAACATATCACATATTATCCCTATACTCGTGAGACCAATTAAATACCAAATAAATTTAGGTAGGTCATACTAGCGAAAGGAATTTCCGCCTCTCCCTCCTAGTACTATTCTCACATCTTAGCCAGGATCATATCCTAAGCTCGATACCAACCGTGACGCCCCCAAAATTAGGTATACGTCACCCATCTTGGGTTGCCACTTACATGGTACATAAATTCAAATACAACTTATTAACCTAACTCGCCGGTACAATACGATATAAACCGTGAGTTTGAATACAAATATTGTCTACTAGATATTATACAAACTCAAAAGGAGTCCTCATTACAACTATTATCACACTATTTCACGTAATAGTGAGGACTACTAATGCTATTCTCTCGACCATTACTCCGCTTCCCGACTCGTCCCAAATATGTTCTCATTTCAAGAGAACAAAGTGAAGAAAAAGGTGAGCTCAACTAGCCCAAGAAGAAATATTATGACTAAGATAATGCGTAATAAATTATCATTAGCCTTCAACAAATGTTAAACCGATAAAATACAATAGACAACCAGGTTTAATCTGCAATGGAATATATGCAATCCATTAAAAGAGTCAAGTAGAGAATAAAATCTACTATCTTTTAGGTTTTAAAAGGTTTTCATCAATTTTTTATCGTTGAGACTCAGCTTAATAAATAAACCACCACATCTAATCATCCTTGTACCACGGTCAAGGATTTTCATCAAATTATCAATGGTCATGACTATACCGAATCACCCCTGGTCATAATCATACCAAAAACTATCCATCACTGCATTACAGGCCACTGAGGACTTTTATCACATCATTTATAACAAGCCATGATTATACCGAATGATCCCTGGTTATAATCATACTAAGTTCATCTATGCACGTAAGCCAAAGATAACATAATATATCATGAGGATGATGACAATGACATAATAATTCAATAAAACAAGTTCAAGAATTATTTTATCCAGGAATTAGTAACGTCCAAATTGTCAACAAGATACTGTTTTGTAAAGTAAAATTCAAGAATGATCAGAAGAATATTTCCATGAAAAGATACTGGATGAAACGCAAATATCAAGGATATTCTACTAATTTAATGGAGTATAGAAGTCAAAGTTTTAACCAACTGGGTATAATAAAGAATGGAATAACAAAAGAAATCACCATGCATACGGTGCTTGCAGATAGACAAAAGTTATTCCAACAGAATAATAATAACGGAACGAGTCGTGAAATTCACACCGACAGGATGATCCAACAGAATAATAAATGCTGAATAATAAACAATGGAACCAGTCCTGTAAAACACACGACATGGATATTCCAACGTAATAATAAATGCGGAATAATAAACAATGGAACCCGTCCTGTAAAAACACACGCATGTGATATTCCAAATGAATAATAAAGAATGGAATAACGAAAGAAGATCACCAAGTATAGGGGATTCCACGATATAAAGTTATTCCAATGTAATAAATAAGAATGGAATAACATAAAGATTTCACCAAGTATAGGGTATGCCGCGACATACAAAGTTATGTATAGGTATACCACTTTTACAAAAGTTATTCCAATGTAATAATAATGAATGGAATAATGTAAGTTCTCTTCATGAATAAGAAAGAATAACACCACCCTGGACGGGTACAAACAAATAATACCCTTACCTTAGAAGAACCGAATATTGGAAAAGTGAAGTAGCAAAATACTTTTCTTCTTTCTCTCTATAGATTTTCTCTCTATAGCTTCTCTCTATAATTTCTCTCTCTAGAGTTTCAAAGAATTAAGTAAGAAAATAATGAAGGAATGAGCTTCTATTTATAGGAAAATAGAATGCATAGTAATTAATCCATGAACGGTCCGTATTGATTTACTTTAATCGACGGTCCATATTTAAAGAAAAATCTTTTAAATAAAATATAATATATTCTATTTATATAAAAACATTTTACTATGCAAACACTATGCAATACTATGCAAAACATAATGCAAAACACTATGCAACACTATGCATAATAAAATATAATATATTCTATTTATAGAATAACTTTAATAAAGTATTCTATTTTATATAAAGATGTTTCGCTTTTATTACGTTAATAATACGAATAAAACAAAACGTCATTATCGCTATAATAATTCATATTATTAATCGATAATAATGGAATTAAACTGAGTGACTTCTCACATAGGCATCAATAATCAATACCGTGTGCTACTATGCAACCACATGTATTCTTGTACTTTTTACTACACCGAGTAGTTCAACAAAGATCAACCAGTAAAACTTCCGCCGTTATTTTAATAAAATATTTTTGTCGCTTTCTCAATCCGACAATAATTACATTTATTAGGTCCACCAATGATTGAAGTCGTTATGCGAATATTCCTACTAAACCGAATATTCCCCACCAATCGAATATAATATAAACCACTTGCATACTTTGCAAAATTTATAAATACTACCCACAACTATAATATTATCTCAAATTCACACCATAATATTAAAATTATTTCACAAAAATTTAAATTTTTATTGATAAAATCTGAGGGTCTCATGGGGGGGAGAATGTAACGAGTCGAATTTATTGAGTCGTGATTCTGGAGACATAATCTTTTTAAAGGGGGGAAGGATGTGGCGAACGAGATTTTTATAATTTACTTTTAATATTTATTGAATTAAATAAATATTTTCGATGATTTAATTATTAGATTAAATAATTAATTAATGAAGTTGTGGTAGATTAATTTAATTATATGTGTTATATTTATTAAATTAATGTGGAGAATTTTTTTTATTCAAGTATGTATTTATGTGAGCTTATTGAATTAAAATAAATATTTAATAAGCCTAATGTTATTTTAATTAATTTAATAATTAATTAGAGATTTAATAATTTGACATTATTAATGAATGAGAAATTCAATTATGCGACTATGTGAATTAATGAGAAATTATTTTATTTTATTTAAAATAAATTAAACTAGATATTTGATTTATTTTATAAAGGGCGTGACATGTTTTCAAACTATATTATAAAGGTTTTATTAAATTAATTTGATATAAGCCTTTAAGGCTAGCCAAATGAGGCCTAAAGAGGAGTTGGGGGCAGTTAAACCACGTATGGAGTAACTGACCTCAACTCTACGCATAAAGGCTCAGTTGGCATTATTCTACGTATTCTTCATTTTAGAGTAAATTGAGAGTCAGAGAGAATTCAGAGAATTGTTAAGTGAATTGTGATTGAAGAAGAGTTGAGAAGGAATTCATCTCCTGCGAATTTACATTATACGCTTTGGGTAATCTCCTCTTTCCCAAATTTTAAATTTACGTTGTTTAAGTTTTTATAAAAATGGCTTTCAAGTTTACTGTAAAGTCTCTGTAAGTTGGAAAGAGTAAGGATTATGTGCATGTATGTGTTAAGATGTATCATATCGTATTTGATTATATATAATATAGATTCCCATATCATCAGTTTCATAATTACAACGTATGTTATGGCCTCAAAATTTACAGAGTATGGAATATGGCCATATGGCCCTTATACGTGATTTTAATATGCCGAACATAAATTATTTTGTAAAATTAACACTCATATATGATTATGCATGATAAAACGAAGGAATCAAACTCCAAATAAAGAGAATTGGTGTTATAATGAACCCTTAATGTTGATTTTCATGTTTTGTATTGAAAAATCTCAAGAAAATCAAGAATAGTAAATTATATGTTTTGATTATGCAAAATTATATGTTTTAACATGTTAAAATCATGCTAGAAGGGTTAAGTAGTGATCATATATGTATTACAGTGTTTGGGCATGTCTAATATATGTTTTGATTATCCAAATATATGTTTGTGTGAACTGTAGCACCGTGGAGCACCATCTGTCGGGTTGGAAGAGACCCGGATTTGGGGGCGTCACAGAGGGGGAGCATCATTGGAACAGATACCTATAGTTCAAGAGTTCGCGGATGTATTTCTAGAGGAGTTACCAGGTATTTCTCCGGATAGGGAAGTCGAATTTGTGTTTGACTTGGTACCGGGTACGGCACCAGTTTCTAAGGCACCTTATAGAATGGCGCCAGTAGAGATGAAGGAGTTAATGGTTCAATTACAAGAACCATTAGACATGAAGTACATTCAACTGAGTGTGTCTCCGTGGGGAGCACCGATATTTTTTGTAAAGAAGAAGGATGGGTCGTTAAGACTTTTTATCGACTACCGAGAGTTGAACAAGTTAACGATTAAGAATAAATACCCATTTCCCAGGATCGATGATCTATTTGATCAGTTGAAAGGGGCAACACATTTTTCTAAGATAGATTTGTGTACGGGGTACCATCAGTTGAAAGTAAGGAAGAAGGATGTACCTAAGACGGCGTTCAGAACTCGTTATGGTCATTACGAGTTTCTAGTTATGTCGTTTGGGTTGACTAATGCCCCAGCCGCATTTATGGATATAATGAATAGAGTGTTCAAACAGTATTTGGACAAGTTCGTTGTAGTGTTCATTGATGATGTTCTAGTCTATTCTAAGATGCCAGAAGATCATGATGGACATTTAAGGAAAGTGTTGGAGACACTGCGAAAGAAGAAGTTGTATGTAAAATTCACTAAGTATGAATTTTGGCTTTAGAGAGTGCAGTTTCTAGGACATGTTATTGATAAAGATGGCATTTATGTGGATCCAACAAAGGTAGAAGCAGTTAATAGTTGGGAGAAACCAAAAATGCCAACCGAGGTTTAGAGTTTTCTAGGGTTAGTGGGATACTATAGAAAGTTCATTCAGGACTTTTCTAAAATAGCTACTCCGTTGACAAATTTGAGTAGGAAGTCAGTAAAGTATGTATGGACTGAGAAGTGTGAGAATAGTTTTCAGAAACTAAAAAGAAGGTTAAGTGAGGCACCTGTATTATCCTTACCAGATGATACAAGGAATTTCGTAGTTTATAGCGATGCTTCGGATAGAGGATCGGGTTGCGTGCTCATACAGCATGGCAAGGTCATTACATATGCGTTATGCCAGTTGAAGGATTATGAGAAGGTCTATCCTACTTATGACCTAGATTTGGCAGCTATAATTTTTGCCTTAAAATATGGAGACATTATTTATAAGGGGAGAAGTATGAGATATACATGGACCATAAAAGTCTGAAATATATCATTACATAGAAGGAGTTGAATATGAGGCAGAGAAGGTGGTTAGAGTTGATAAAAGATTACGACTGTGATATCTTATATCATCCGGGGAAGGCAAATGTAGTAGCAGCTGCGCTAAGTAGGAAGGGTAGGGAAAAGCTATCAATGTTAACAACTCAAAATGAGTTAATAACGAAGATGGCAAGAATGGAGTTAGAAGTTAAGTTACCAAGTGAAGCGGTGGAGATGTTATTCTCAATAGAGGCTTAACCATCGATAGTGGAACGAGTTAAGGAAGTACAACTGGGTAATGAGGAGTGCGAACGAATGAAAAAGATAATGAAGGATGAAGTGAAGACTAAGTATAACTTTGATAAAAAAGGTTTACTTCATTTTAAAGGAAGAATTTGAGTTTCAAATAATTCTGAGTTGAAAGAAGAGATTATGAGTTAGGCTCATAGTTTGAGATACTCAATACATCCTGGTAGTACTATGATGTATCAAGACCTTCGTCAGAACTTTTGGTGGCCAAACATGAAGAGGGAAATAGCAGAATATGTTAGTAAGTGAATAACTTGTCATAAAGTTAAAGTTGAACACCAATGACTGAGTGGATTGTTACAATAACTAGAGATTCTGGAGTGGAAATGGGAGCATATCACGGTGGACTTTGTGGTGGGACTTCCAACGATGAGGAAGGGTTACGATACTATTTGGGTAATAGTGGATCGATTGACAAAATTGGATCACTTTTTACCAATAGAAGTTAGGTATAACTTAGAGCAATTAGCTAAGCTTTATGTCAAAGAAATTATTTCAAGACATGGAGTACCGGTTTCGATTGTGTCAAATCCTGACCCACGATTCACATCGAACTTTTGGAGGAGTTTCCAAGAGGAACTAGGAACGCAGTTGAGATTGAGTACGGCGTATCATCCACAGACGGATGGACAAAGTGAACGGAGTAACTAGGAACGCAGTTGAGATTGAGTACAGTGTATCAAGGTTGGGTTTGGATTTGTCTTTGACCCATTCTTGAATTTCTGGAGGCACCTCAATGTCATCCTGGAGATCCATCAAGGCTGAATTCATCTCTACATCAAAGGTACAATCCTTACGTAGGAGAGGCATCATATCCGCAAATACAGGCACATCTAAATTTAGAGTCCTAAAATAAAATATGCTTTCACTTAGTATTTATGAAATGCGTTGATCATACACAATGTTAGCATATACTGGCAAAATAAACTGCTAATACTGTACAGAAAAATAAGCAGTTATTGTATCTACAGGGCAGAAAAGAATTTCTGCCCACTTTACCCTTGTCGACCAAAGCAAGGAATGTTGTTCCAATTGGTAAGGGTAAAGTCCGGGTGGACCGCAGTGATGGAGGGATTGTCAACATCCTCCTTGTCCCGAATAATGGCCATTACGTCAGGGCAATCATCATCTGGGGTGTATCTGTTGGTATGTTCATCATGGACGATGATGCGCATGCCCGACATTATTCGGACAACATTTTCCTTGATTCTCTGCTTCTCTTCTTCAATTGCGGGATCTGGAATAACGATTTTCTTTTCCTCCACTGGTTTTGGCTTAGGAAATAACATGGTCATGACATTGGCTGGCACCTTTACTAGAGGTTGTGCGGACTCGGAGTTTGAAGGTGAAGCCGAACGCCACATGATTGAGGCTAAAAGAATCTGCTGATGCTTATGAGGATTCCTGTGACTAGAGCTGGCAGAATAGCCTAGTCCAGCTGTTCCAACTTGCTTGGTTAATCGAATGGGGTACTGGATACCCAGGCTATCTTCACCCAACCCTTGTCCTGACTTATGACCCAACGACATCATTTCTTGAGTGGCTGACATCACCTCAGCAGAAATGTGGGGTTCGGGCAGTGGTGCTCTAATAGCGTGGTATTGGGTGTTACTTATTTCCAAAGCATGAAAACTGACTGGTTCTATGTCTGCATTGGCATTGATGAAGGGAATGTCCCCGTGCTGAAGAATCTCTGGTTCAGCATTGACCGTGACCAGGCTATTGTTGATAATGTACTTCAATTGTTGGTGAATATTAGAGGGGACTGCCCCAGCCATATGGATCCATGGTCGTCCCAAGAGCAGGTTGTATCCTGAATCTATTTTGAGCACGTGGAAGGATACACAGAATGTATGAGGGCCAATTTCGTTTGGCAGCTCAATTACTCCAACCGAGTTACGACAGGCTCCATCAAAAGCTTTGATGATAGTATGGCTACTCCGAATTCGGTTAATATTGATATTCATCTTCACTAAGGTGGCATATGGGCAGATATTCAAAGAGGAACCTCCATCTATTAAGACCCCTGCTACCATGTATCCGGAGGACAAGACCGTAATGTGTAACGGCTTGCAATGACCAGTCTCTTCGGATGGTATGTCATCATCAGTGAAGGATATCACATTGTTGTTGAAAATGTGATCAACCATGTGTTGAAACTTTTTCGTATCCACTAATGTCGGGAGATAGGCTTCTTTTAGAACCTTTAACAAGACCTTCCGGTGGCTCTCAAAGGTTAAGACCAAGTCCAAAATTGATATTTGTGGTGGCGCTTCTTTCAAGATTAAAACCACCGAGACTTCGTTATGACCCACAGCGCGGAGGAATTTTTCAATCTTCTCCATGGGTATTTTTCCCTTTGATTTGGTGGTGGGGTTCATCACCCGATGGGGAAGATACAGTGGATTTTCCTTTGAAACTGCAGCAGTGGTATATGAGGTGGATCCTTCACCTTCTCCATAATTCCACTAACCTCAAGCGTAAGCTAACAATAGGATATTGTGCTCTACATGGCAAGTTGATTGGCTCGGGAGTGGCCACTTTCAATGGATTGCTTCCTCCTTTGAGCTGAATTATCGGTGTTGTGAGAAAAGTATTAATCCCTTCAACTTTAGTAGATATAACTGCTACCACACTTTTCCACTTAGTGGGGCCTGCATTCTCACTTGCACGTAACACAGTGTCGTTATCTACCAAGCGCAGTACACCACTGTCGATTAGATTTTGAATAAGGTGGCGGAGTGCCCAAAGATTCTTCCTCGTCTTTGTGACCGCGAGACTGGGAGTGGTATTGACATACTCCATCAGAGTTGTACCATCTCGAATGGGGGTTGATTGGAGGTAAAAGGGAACTGATCCTTCCTTCATTGATTAACATGTGAAGGATTTCCTCCATGGATTGGCCCAAATATGTGAATTCCCGTTTGTTGGCGAAATCCAAACAGACTTTGGCATTTGCTCTCTTCGTCACTTTGTCTTCCAGCATTTCATTTTCTGAAAGTGATGAGGGAATATTCATGACAATTGGTAGGAGAATGGCATGCTCCTGGCTGATTAATTGTCGAGTCACTTGATGCTGATAAGTCACCAGTTACGCCAATTGCTCAATTTGTTTGCAGAGAGCTTTCATCTTTTGTTCCATTGTGAACTGGAACTTAGCATAATCGTATTTGTCATCACCGTCTTTGATGGTCTGGGGGGAATCACAGCTGAAGTTGGAACTCTGTCCACTGCTCCAATTAATCATGTTGACCTCTTCTTCTTTGTGTTGAGGAAGAGGGTTGTCTTGTAAGTGAGGCTGATCAGGTTTGGTGACTACGATCTCTCCATTATCTATTAGGTCCTGGATCTTGTGTTTCAAGGCTCAACAATCCTGAGTATCATGTCCAGGTGCCCCGACATGATAAGTATATTTCTTAGCAGCATTGAAACCCCGTCCATTAGGGCTGGCTAGTGGAAGAAGATGCGTAATTTTCTTCTGTGTTTTCAGAAGATTAAGAATGTTCTCGAGGGTATCCCCTAAGGGTGTAAACACTCGATGGCGTTTGACTTCTCCATCTTTTGGTACTGGAGGGTTTGCAGACTGTACTGGAAAGGGAGTGTAGTTTCTCCTTTGAATGGGCATACTTTGATTGCCTTTTTGTCCCTGTAGTATCAGGGAAACATCTTCCTCTTTCTTTTTATGGACCCTCCGGGGGTTGTTCCCATAATTTCTAGATTATATGTGATCAGCAAAAGCTGTGAGTGCGGCTAGGTCTTGATTCTTTCCTGACTTCAACCCCATTTCAGCCATCTCCCCATGTTTAACCATTTCAAAAAACGGTTTGCCGATGCCGGCTAAAACTCTCTCATAGAAGGGAGCTTCTTCTATGTCTATGAATGTCACGACCATTTCGATTTCTCGACATGGCAGACTAACTTGGGCGTACCAGCGCCTCCACCTTTGAGCATACTCTCCGAAAGACTCGTTAGACTATTTCTTGATCTTGGTAATCTGACACCGATCAGAGCTATTTGAGTTTGAAAATCAGATTGAGTGAGGAAGGCATGTGCTAGCTCTTCCCACCGTGGATTTTGAGTTGTCAAATCTTGTGTACCACGAACAAAGCTTCTCCAGGTTAGACTCTTTTGGAACAATTGCATTCTCGAAGTTTTTCATCCTCTCGCATAGGATCCCGTTCTCCAATAAAGACTTTTAAATGTGTATAAGGATCCCCAACCCGTCCATATTTTTCAAAGTCGAGTTTTAAATTTTTCTCGATAGTGAACACTAGGAAAATACATAGATCAAAGATATGAAACACTCCTCAGGTTCCAATTCCTTTGATAGCGCCAAGGGTCTCTTCCATTTAGAGGACTTTCTTTTTGATGTCACCATTGTCTGGATCTCCAGTGGAATGGGCAGCATCCTGCATTTTGTTGGTCGTATCCAACTGTGGTTCTAGTATGGTAATGACCGGAATTCCTTCTTGTGTGGAGGGCTCAAGATGTGTGCGGGATTTCTTGACCTCGTAGATCGGGTGTAATTTTTTTAATAGAATAACCAAATCTGTAATCTGTTTGCTTAACCCGTCAATTCTTTGCATGAGAAATCAGATTAAGTTCATGCGGTCTGATGACGACATGATTATTTATAGGCTGTTGCCTTTTGGACTTTGACTTTGACCGGGTAGTAGGTCCGATTGATTCCTCGAAAAGACCGGCATAGTTTAGTCCTTAGGAAGGTGTATAATGACATGCTATGTGATGTGTCCATTTTAGAATTTTATCCTGCAAATGTGTCATTTGTTTTGTTGCATGTATGTGGACATATTGCTTCATATTTCTCATTACATGGACATAGATATGGAATGAAATTACAAGTAATTGTGTTTACAAGTAATTTGAAATGAGAGCATGAAGAGACTTTCCTTCGTTTTGGGTTTATCAGAGGCTGACCTATCTTAGGTTACTCTCGCGGCTTTTTGGCATGAAGGTTCCCAAATCATCGCAATCTACTAGACGGGAAGTTAATCCGATCTTTCAACTGGAGCGAATTTGGGTGGTGCCTTTCCTGAGCCTCGGAGAATTAGTCTTCTCACGAGTCCAGTAATTAAACACCAACGGGATAGCCTCCTGGTGGAGGGACCACACAACATACATTCACATACATTGTGTCTCACCGTATGAAATGATGACATATGCGAAACACTAATATCATAAGCAGTTTATAGTGCGAAGCACTAACATCACACGCAGATATGATGCGAAGCACTAAGCTCAAACAAGACATGTATTCGTACACATTCATCCAATGTAAATGCAACATCCACACACAAGCATATAATTAATTTTGAAAAGATTGTAGTAGCGGCTTAAGTCCTCTTACTGGAGTCCCCAGCAGAGTCGCCACCTGTCCACGTCGGGATTTTTCGGTGTCCCTTTCCGTTACTTGTTCTTTGGTGTTCTCATTTTAGGTGAGATTTATTTGAAAAATAAGTGAAAAAGGTCTGACATGTATAAAGTCGACGATGGGACTGTTAAGAGTCGCCAGTTGGTTTTTTAAATGGTTGTACCAACACAACCAAGAAAAGGTTTGCACATTGACCCAGTGATGTGACACTGATATACGGGTCGGCGAAACCGAGATTCGTTTAGGGTCCGGGGACTTGGTTATGCGAGGGGAAGGTGTTAGGCACCCTCCGACATCCGTGTTACCACGGTGACCACCTATTTTCAAGAAACTATTATATGTGTGTGTGTGTGTGTGTGGGTGGGTGGGTCAATATGTTGTTATATGAAAGTTGTGCGAGGCCTCATTCGAACCTATATACACAGGATTTGAATTTATGTAAAAATTCAGTTTTTAGCAATATATGGCAATGATGTTTTATAAAAGAGGTTTTTTAAACCCTGATGCTCAATAGGAATTGAGACCTTTTACACCTCCATTTTTATTAAGTGAGCGGCTGGATTGATTTTATTTGACGGATGCGAGGCATTCGTATAAAAAATAATACATCCAAAAATAATGCCAACTTCCTCGTGGGTATGGAAACCATCTGAGGAAATATAGACATCGCAGAATAATTTACAAGCTACTTACAGCTGAAAATGTCTATCACGGGAACTGAATCTAGATCCAATGAGATGAATCTGTGATCACATGATTCCTAGGCGCACATAATATTGCAATTTGTATAAAAGCAAGAAGCATGTATATATATAAAAGCGGTAAATATATATATACAGACAGGATCACCAACCACGAAGCACCTCCATAGGGGATCAGAAATGTAAAAAAAGTTGTAAATACAAGCAACTGCCACGAAGGAAACTCCAGGCGAGATAGAATGTAAATAAAGCTGTAAATGCGGTCAACTGCCACGAAGTAAACTCCAGGCAGGACTAAATATAAAGAAAGCTATAAAATTCATCAACCGCCACTTAAGGGAACTCCAGCAGACAAAATAAATATATATTTATGTATATATATATATATATATAAAAAGCAATAAACGCATTCTGATGTAAAATCTGTGCTCATCGAACATAGTTCGACCACAGCTTCATATATATATATATATATATAAAAGCGAGTAAACGCACTGCATCAAGTTCAGGCTCATCGAACAAAGTCCGACACACGCTTGATATATATAAGTATATATATATATATATAAAAGCGAATAAATGCACTGCACTAAAGTTCAGGCTCATCGAACAAAGTCCGATGCATGCTTAATATGTATAAGTATATATATATATATTAAAGCAATGAACGCCCGGGCAATCAAGTCTAGGCTCAATCAAGGCATAACTCGATAATGTTAGTCAATATATATATATATATATATATATATATATATATATATATATACAGATCGAAATGAAACCACTTGATCAAGTTCGGCAAAAGCAAGCAACACGACTCTCAACGTGTAGAAGGTGTGTGCAAAGATGAAGAGAAAGACTCTAAAGTGTGTGAGAAGGCTTACAGCTGACTGATAAAAAGGGCTTCTATATCTTTAGAGTGGGTAAACACTAGGCTTTTGTGGGTACAAAGAGGCTATATATGAGCTCACAGTGTGTTGAAAGTGGGAAAATACAATCATGTATGGCGAGTGCAAAGCAAATTGTGTGCAGGGTTTCCGCCTTTTTCTCTTAAAAATTAGCACCCCAAGCCTCTTATTTATAGGCAAAAGGTGCCACAGTGTACCGCTGGTTCACCATGAGTGTACTGAGGCGGGTCGGTCGGGTGGGCCCGCTCATGCAGTCGGTCGTCTCGGCACGTGCACTCAGCAATCTTTGAATGTCCACTCAAATTTTGAGAAGTGCAAACCGGGCATCCGTTTGGAGGTATTCAAGACCTATTTTGGACCGCCGTTGTCGAGAGTTGTACGATGGCATGGGATTAGAGTTTGTACGAAGTCTCTGAAGATGGGACGATGCCCTCCGGTCTTTAAGCTTCAACTTTCATCCGTTACCCCGCACAATAGTCACTCGGGATTGGTTAGCCTTGTGGGACATTATTTCATAGAGACGAGACGTGGCATCGTGTTGGACGAGATGGCGATGTTTCCCCTCACCGGTGTTACTGCCGGATTGGGCCGATAAGCAGATGTTGCTCAGACTTCGCTGAGATTGGACTGCTGTAATTGTTGAAGGTCCTCATTGTCATTTTTGAGGTGTGCATGTCTTCCCGATGTTATTGCCGTGTTGTCACAGTGTATTTTATTGTGAGTGCCGAGATTTGAAGCTAATGGCATTTGAAACAAGCATTTCCGGGGTTATCTCCGAAACTGCATTCCTTGGGGTTATCACCAAGGTTGGTGGCTATTCCCATGGTTGGGACTGAGACTGGAAACCTCGGGGTTATCTTCGAGATTAATCGGTCTTCTCCGGTGTGTGTTCCGGTCTTGTATCTGTAGGTCTCGGGGTTAAATCAGAGGTTGAAACCATTACTCCCAGATTGCGATCCGGGGTTAATGTTGAACTTCCGGTAGTGTCCGGTATGGATTTGGATTGTCTTTCAGGGTTCTCTCTTAAAAGACGAATCTGTCCTCCTATAATGTTAGTAACAGTAGTATAGAAAATTTCGAGTGTCTACACTCCGGAGTCAAGTTTAATCGTTGAGCGCAAGTAGGAGAAATAAAAGAATGGGTAGAACCGGTATCAAATAAGGTATAAACTTTGCTAGAGTTTATGATAAGCTTACCCGTGATGACCTCGTTCGGGTTCCTTGCTTTCTGGGAGGTCACAACAAATGCTCTCCCTTGCACCACCGGCTTTGACTTTTCTAGGACGGCCTTCAATGCCTCCATCCTAGCTTAACTTGTCTTCGGTGAACGATAAAATCAGGCTAGGTGACCTTCTCTTCCATAATTATAACACTCTTTGGATGGCATCGCGCAGTTTGGACTGATATGTCCCTCCCCTCCGCATTTGAAGCATATGATAGGTGGTCGTTCTCCTTCCTTAACCACGGTTCTTTGGTCAGCCGACGCCTTCCGCCATTGTTGAATCTCCTTTTCTTGAAATGTCCCTTTTTACTGTCTTGGTCATGATTACCACCGAAGTGGTTACCATTTTTGGCATGTTGATTCCCTCCACGTTTGTTGTCACCGCTTTGATGACTGATACCACTAGTATTTTCATGCTTTGCAGTCGCTTTCTCTTAGTTATGTTGACTGCTATCTACGCTCCAATAATCGAGCCCTATTTACAACATCCGAGTACAAACACGCTTTATAAGAAATAAGATATCGACGTATCTTCTGGTTTCAAACCTCTTAAAAACATTCGTCATTCGCTCCTCATTATCGACCAAATGGGATGCAAAACCAGATAACTCCGCAAATTTAGCCTCGTATTGCGACACGGGCCATATTGTTTTGTTTTAACTTGATAAACTCCACCTCTTTCATGTGATGAATACTCTCGGAAAGTACTTGTCGTTGAATAGCTCTTGAACTTCTCCCAAGACATCTTGAGTCGGCCAGTCGGGTATGTTTTACGATTCCCACCAAGAATCTCCTCTTCACGCAAACATGAAGGTGGCGAAGGAACCTTTGTTCTTCTGAGCATCCCAAGACATCAAATATCTTGGTGATCTGCTTTATCCATGCTTCTGCCTTAAGTGGTTTTGGCTCTCCAATAAACTCCGGTGGTCCCAACTCCTTGAACTGTTTAGCGATGACCGTCCGAGAGTTTCCAGTGTTTCCACCTACATTTTTGACAGGAGCCGCTCTCGCCATGATGTTGCATGAATTGCATAACGCCTCTGAACAATCCATCATTCATCATTTGGTCAGTGTTGTTGTTTACATCAGGATTGTCACCTTCCTGATGCACATTATCCTGATTATTGATATGTGGAGACTCAACGGTCTCTTATGCTCCATTGATATTCTCAACATTGTCGGATGTCATTTTCAGATACTGCCACAAAACAAGGGTTAGTTGACATGTAACATATTATCTCTAAACTCTGAGCAACCAATTAAATACCAAATAAATTTAAGTAGGTCATACTAGCGAAGGAATTCCCCGTCTCTCCCTTCCTAGTTCTAGTCTCACATCTTAGCCAGGGATCATATCCCTATGCTTTGATACCAACTGTGACACCCCCAAAATAGGTATACATCACCTATTCTGAGTCGCCAAATACATGGTACAAAACATAAATACAATCTTCATTATACAACAAGAGAGCTGTGAGTTTAAATACAAATACTATTTTCTAAACAATATCCACTCTCAGAATGAGTCCTCATTACATTTATTGTCACACTATTTAACAGAATAGTGAGGACTACTAGCTAATACTATCATCCGAACCATCACTCCGTTCCCCGACTCGTCCCAGCTACGTTCTCATTTCCTGAAGAGAACAGTTAAAAAAAGGGTGAGCTCAACTTGCCCAGTAAGAAATATTATGACTAAGATAATGCGAATAAATTATCATTAGCCTTAAAACAAAGGTTAAACCGATACAATATAACAAACATCAAGTTTAATCAAGAATCTTAATAAGCAATCTATTAGAAGAGTCAAGTAGAGAATAAAATCTACTATCTTCTATGATTTAAAAGGTTTTTCATGACTTTTATCGCTAAGACTCAGCTTAATAAATAATCCACATCATCAAATCACCCCTGCACTACGGCCAAGGATATTCTTTAGTATCACGACCACAAATTATTCTTGCACTACGGGCCAAGGACTTTTGTGTATTCGTCAATGGTCATGATCATCCCAACAACGGTCCATCAATGCACTACGGGCTAATGAGGACTTTTACCACATCATTTATAACATTACGGTCATGATTACACCGAATAATCCCTAGTCATAATCATACCAAGTGCATCTATGCACTACATGCCATAAATGACTTTAAAAAAATATAAACATGAGGATGATGACAATGATATAATAATTCAATAAAAACAAGTTCAAGAATTAATTTATTCATAAACTAATAATGTCCAAATTGTCAACATGATACTTCTTTGTAGAGTAAAATTCAAGAATGCTCAGAAGAATATTTCCATGAAAAGATACTGGATGAAGCGCAAATATCAAGAATATTCCACTAATTTCATGGAGTATAGAAGTTAAAACTTTAACCAACTGAGTATAATAAGGAACGAAATAACAAAAGAAATCACCAGGCATGCGATAGATAGCACAGGCAGGTTATTCCAACAGAATAATAATTAACGGAACCAGTCCCAGAAAAACGCATGCATGTGATATTCCAAATGTAATAATAAAGATTTTAATCAGTCCCACAGAAAACGCATGAATATGATATTCTAAATGTAATAATAACGAATGGAATAATGTAAGAATTTCACCAAGTATAGGATAGCAGTGTATACAAAGTTATTCCAATGTAATAATAAATAATGGAATAATGTAAGTTCTCTTCATGAATACAAAAGAAATAATACCCTTTACCGTAAAAGAAACTGGATATAAGAATAGGGAAGTAGCATAATACTTTTCTATAGTTTCTCTATAATTTCTCTCTCTAGAGTTTCAGTGAATTCGTAAGAAATAATGAAGGAATGAGCTTGTAGTTATAGGAGAATGGAAAGATACTATTTGAAAAATAAATCACGGACGCAACAGAATGTCAGACGAATAATTTATAAATTCACGGGCTTCAGATGTATCAGTACACTAATTAACACTTTGAACCAATAAGGGAGTACCTTGTAAAATAATACCCACGTTGCTAAAACAAAAGCTTTCAACAATTGTTATACCAACCAATCAGAAGCTACCTCCATCTTAAGGGAATGCAACTTTTAAAGTGTTAACCAATGAGGGAACACCTCCTTTATAAAGTATTGAATATGAAGCATACTTGGAATATTTGGCCAACATTTGTTCATAATTTACCCCATTTCAAATGCCATCACACTATATAATACTAATACTTTACTCCACCATTTCCACTTTTCCACCAAAAATTCCACTCACATAATCCACCCATAATATTCCACTCACCTCATTCCTACGGCACATCAACACACACCCACAATTTCTTTCCTTACAAGACATCTTCCCCCCACCCCCCTTTTCTCCCACCCCACACATATATATATATATATATATATATATATATATATAATACACATATATATATATGTATACTTTATAACTTCCTTCCGATTATTTGAAAAATGGGTAAATGGAGGTTCATAAAATAAAATCTACATCAAATAGATCATAAAAATTCTTTCAATATTTTTAACAACATTTATCATCATTATTATAATTCACAATATTAATTGACCAGGTCGTTCCCAAGAAAGAGGGGACTTTCCAATAAGGATTTCTCCCCATTGCCGCGCAATTAGGTGACCAAAACTCTCCTTAACAGAACTTCTAGACATCGTTAATATTGCAAATAATAATATTAATAACTTTCTCATCTCAATTATTGATTTAATAATATGTAAAATATTGACAATAATTGAATCAATTAACGTGAGATATTATGCAGCAATTACTGTAACAATAATTGAACAAAACTAAGTGACTTCTCACGTAAACATCAATAATTAATATCGTTTGCTACTATGCAACCACGCCAGACATCGCATTTCTTTTAACACCGTGTGTTTCAACAGCTTAACTGTGAAACTTCCGCCGTTATTTTCATAAAGTATTTTTGTCGCTTTCAATCCGGCAATAATTCCGTTATGGGTTCCACCAATGATTGTGCCATTGTATTTAATATTCCCCGTTAAAACGAATATTTCCGCACTAATCTAATATTATATAACAACTTGCGTATTTTGCAAAATTTATAAATATTACCCACAACTATAACATTATATCAAATTCATTCCATAATATTCAAAAATGATATTTATAGAAAATTCATCTTTATTCATAAAAGTTGGGGTCTTACAGAATATCCAATAATATTTCAGTTATGAAAAACGTAATATTTTGCCTGTGGACTTAATTTGAGAACGTTAGGAAAATAAAGTGTTAAGAAGTTAGGGTAATGATTTTATGATACGTAGGTATTGTGCGAGGTAGAGTATACGAGTATGATACGAAGTATTATACGAGTATGTATGGATGATGGTATATCGTATATGATGAATAAATATATGAGTTAGAATACGAGAATTATACGTATAGTATATGTTCCAAGGCTTTAAGCCATTTGTGAATGGATTTGTGGATTATGTAGGATGTACAAGTCCAATAGATTTAATATGAAAGTCCAATAGAATTTAATGTGCAAGCCTAAGTGTTTGTAATGTGAAGTCCAAAGTAATTTAATGTACAAGCCCAAAACTTAAGCTAAGCTAATTATAGACACTCGAAATTTTCTGTACTACTGTCACTAACACTGCAGGAGGACAGACTCGTCTTTTAAGAGGGAACCCTGAAACACAATCCATATCCATACCGGATACTACCGGTGTAACACCCCAGTCCCATATCGAAAGATGGGGGAAAAATTTGTCTGCATATAAGGAAATAAGTTACTACCAATAATACCTTCAAGTCATGACCTTTTGGGAGCCTGTGGTGGGCTAAGATGACCGAAGAAGATACTATTGGGCAAGTAGTTTGAGGCCTTATTTTGATGGATTTGATTCGATTCGGACTCGGGATTTGACCCGTGTTGTTTCTTATGGTATCAAAGTCGACTCTCGAAAGCTCGGGTCGGGTCATGCGATCGAGTTACCGGAGGTGGGGACACGAAGGCTGGTGGTATTATCCCACAATGGAGAGATGGAGGTCCGGAGGTGGGGACATGTAGCCAGCTAGTATTATCCCACAATGGCTAGAGAGGCAAAGATCTTTGGGCCCGTGTGTGTGATGGGTTCTGACAGGGACGTCATAAATTTAAGTGGGGGTTTGTAACACCCCAGTCCCATATCGAAAGATAGGGGAAAAATTTTCCTGCATATAAAGAAATAAGTTACTACCAATAGTACCTTTAAGTCATGACCTTTTGCGAGCCTGTGGTGGGCTAAGATGGCCCAAGAAGATACTATTGGGCCAGTAGTTTGAGGCCTTATTTTGATGGATTTGATTCGATTTGGACTTGGGATTTGACCCGAGATTTGTTACGGACTTGGGATTTGACCTGGGTTGTTTCATATATTCACCCTTTCTTCTAAGAATTTCATCCTTAAAATTTTTATTTATTAATCTTCATTCATTCAATCTATAAAAATAGATTTTATGTTAATACTTTATTCATTCATTGGGTTCTAAAACCACTTCTTTCCACAAAGATCTTTTTACAATTATTAAACTTTTCTATTAAAAGTTTTATATTATTCTTTGATAACTCATCTCCTTCTCATTTAAAAAAAATTATGTTCTCACTTGTTCAATATATTCATCATTCAGTGTCGCATTCTACAACTCACTTCTTTCTAAGGAATATCATCCTTACCACATTCACCTTTTAGAATAGCAAGAATCTTCCACAATTTCTCAATAATTAGGAAGCGATATGAATAACATGAATTTAAAAGATTCCAAATCATGCTGAGGGTCATAAGACCACGAACTATGTCCACAGTTACAAGTAATCTTTCAACTTCAACTTTAACAGTTATAAGACTATAAGGACCCCCGTACTTAGGGTGTTAAGCCCTTCGTACGATGTATTGTGCACAAACATTTAAACGTTATGCGTATGTCCATAGTTATAAGTAATCTTTCAACTTAAACTTTAATAGTCATAAGACTATAGGGACCCCCCTCTGCATTTAGGGTGATCACCTTCGATAAATGTATTGTGCACAAACATCTCAACGACTCCGCGTAATCCCCTATAAAAGGGTTGTTCATCTCAGCTTTTCAACATCTGAATCCGCACCAAAACAATTTGGTTTGGCATAAATTTTCAAGAAACACTTGAATTTCATGAACATCTTTCAATATTCGTCAAGCTGAATCAAATAGCATAGACTTCTACAACAATTTGGACATCAATCGAAATATACATATACATATATATATATATATATTCTCATATCTTAAAGAAATCTCAAAAATATTTTTATGACGTCATGATATCGCACTGTATTTATAATCTATTGAGGATTCCGTCATTTGGTAATTTTATCATACTACATCATACCATAGTGGGCTGATGATCCTTAGATCACCTCCAACACTAAGTAATACTGTATTGATGACTCCATCATTTTTATCATCTCTGCACCAGGTTCCATGATACATTAATGATATAAAAATACATTTTGATATATTTCAAATCATTTTTGTCTAGCCGAAGCAATTAGCATAGACATACGAGTAACGATATTGTTTTTAAAACTTATTGGTTTCATCATTTGATCCAATGTTTTCAAGAAAATAGAAGTGCAAACATCAGCACGAAGTCAATAAATTTCAAAAATCTAGCAAAGCTAGAAGATTTGGAAAACCTATGTCTCCACTTTCTATACTGCTCCATTGCTTTATAATTCTATATATCCCCATAATTCTCAATTCTTCATTCATAACATATCTATACCCCAATATAGTTCATCAAACTTTCCGCACATTGGCAATTCAAGAACTTGCCAGAATAATAAGAGTTTAAGAACTTGTCCTAGTCAGACCATAGGCGTCCATTCGCTGAGGGGTTCAAAACATACTATATTATTGTGAGTCACGAACCTACCATATGCATTAGTTTCAAGAACCGCACCTAATCCTAATAATATCTGACTAATCTTAATAATTTATAACTATCAAATATACACATGAGAAAAGAATCACCTTTTCGCCATATATACATTGATAGCACGACACCAACAGTCTAATGATTATCAATGTGATAAACTGAATGCAAGCACAAAACCCTCGCCCGTACAAAGATTTGTACAACTCAGGCATCACATGAGTCCCCAATTAAAATCCCACCTAACTCTATCTTACTCTTAACTTGCTCTTTGCTCAATACGAATTCCTCGTATCACATCATCTATAACTCCTTGTGAGTTATCTCGTACTATTTCATAGTACATCATCTTCATAGCATCAAGCTATAATTATTCAAACATTACAGACCATCTTTCCTTTATAATTTAAACAAATCACGTCGTGATCTTATTCTATAATCATCTCCCTTAAAAGTCTTTTCTTAACTCGTGATCGTTTTGTTTTACGATCCCCTTTTCTTTCCTTTTTCATCATACATATCCATTTCTATACTTGGTACACATCGAGTCTCTAACAGTTTCAATATGGTACGCTGAGTGGTTTCCCACAAACAACCAACAAACTAGGTTCCGAGTTGCTAGTTCGTATATACCTCCGCTCTATGATGGAATCGTTTAACCCAGATACCATACATCAACTATTAAAGAGTACAATTGTACCATACTTAAATATAATTTTTTTTATTCTTACTTCTTTATCATTCTCTTCTTATAGACATTGTCTATTTATTATCACCTTACATCCTTATTATTAGAATTGGGTAACCCCACATTCATACTCCTAATAACTCAGTGAGATTCTTCTTTGAATCCTCTCACACATGTTTTAATCCCTTATTTATAAATTTCTTAAATTACTTCGTATTATACAAACTCTACTTCAGCTTATTCTTTCATTATCTTCTCCTTTACTCTCTAAGGTTATAGCCTAGGGTACTCTTACCTAATGTTTATAACCTACGGCTTTGATACCAACTGTAACGTCCCCAAAATTTGTACAATATAATTCTCAACTTCGATCGTTAATAACACATCTACCTTCTGATTTTACATCATTATTCGATGTTAAACTATATAAAATGCGGAATAATTTAAGCTTTTATGTCTTCTTACTTTAATTCCCTGAATCAAAACCTTTACATCTACATGTCTTTGAATCAATCTTATTTTATGATTCACTTTATCACTGTTATTATATAAAATTTTACATTTTAATCCGATAACCTTTAAATATCAGATAACTCTAACTTTAGCTTTACAACTCAACATAAAACTATACATCATAAAATATTTAGTACATCTCATGAATCTTAATCATGGTATAAAGAAATAACAACTTTAACTAAAATATTAATCTTTGTGTATTATTTCTTATCCACGTCATTCAAGTAGCACATAGTGTTACCTTCAATCCTTAACATGTAAAAATGGTTATTTACAAGGTTGAGCTCGACAACCCAGCAAAATCTAACAGTTTTCATGCATCACGTAGTACATAATAACATGCTCAATATATATCTCATAAACATTAGACAAACATAACATACATGTTACAGTTCATATAATCAAGTATAAAGATTGAGTTCCTTACTCAATCAGCATGCTTTACTCAATCAACATAGTCATAAGTTGAATTTAACATTTCATACATTCAACATATATATAACAGATCATGCTCTTTGCAATAGATTTAAAACAGTTAATCTCCAATTCACATAGCAAATAGGAACTGAAAGACTTGCCTTGATCATTTTTTACCAATAAACATTTAACAGCTTACAGTTATCTACACTTCACGTGCCCTACATAATTATATGCATAGTAGTTATAATGTAAACTTTACTCTACATCTCATAACCCTTCCTATTATATATACACAATGTTCAATTTTATTGTGTTAACTTTCAACTTATATCTCACTATATTTCATATTCGAAGTTCATTCAAGTGTTTAAGTCTTGCTAGGAATACTTATTAGTTTATATTAACCCTATTTAATATCTTATAATATTCATTTCATTTGATTTAAAATACTTTTTACGTTCATTAACACTTATCACGGCGTTTCGACATTTATTTGTCACACGCCCAATTTGTCTCTCTTGTGTGTGCTTAGTATGCGTATTCATACCTAATATATCATTTATTAATGTTAAGCATCATTATACTTCATAAAATTCATGTTTTATAACTTAGAACAACATCTTTTATCGTCTAGAGCACTACAGTTGCATACGTGCATGCTCGACGCCCTTCAATTGCCTCCGAAAACACAATAGTCCTAAAGATTACCATTTTGACCCCTGTTCTAGACCTTAAATTTAAAAACGTAAAGACTAAAAGTTGTAGGTCTATTCGTCCTCGTTCTGGATCATCTTAAATCACCTCAATCGGAGTTTGTATGAAAACTTTATGCCTAATTTACTACAAAGAGTCAAAAGCAGTCTACCTAACACCGAAGCACGGCAAGCAACCCTTTAATTGGCCTTTGGGGGCAGCGGAGTCAGTGCCTCTAGGAGGCGTAATGGCCCTTCGTGTTCTCGTGACTTTATTTTACAAACCTCTTCTCCTTCCGATGATCATAATAAGAGTTATACTCATCCAAATCAGTCCATTTTCGATTCTATGGGTTCGTAACTCATAAAGCTACAACAAACCAATTACCCATCAACTAACATAAACATTAACTAAACCAAATATGGATTTACAACTCATGTTCATACTAATTGTTCATGTTTGACAAATTTAGCGAATTCATTCACTACGAATTCGTTTCTTAACCAAATTTGTTCGTTTAACTTTTGTTGTTTTTGTTTTTCAACGTTAACAACATCTATTATCAAATTGCAGATTATAACAAGTATTGATCATTAAATTTCGTACTTTCTAAGCCATAACATATAAATATAAACAATGTTTTTACAATTTCTTCCAACAATCCCAATTCTCACGAATTTGACAAACAAGTATCAATCATATATGATGGTTAACAGATTATACACACCCAATAATATTTATAAACCAATTCTTTACTCAAATCATGCACCATAACCAATTAAAGAGAAAAAGCTTTGATAAAACATAACTAAAAGCTAGGGCTATAATATTACCTTTTAATTTCTCCTTAAGCTTAATTAGATGATGAGAATGGCTTGATTATCCTTCCTCTCCCGTCTTTGATTCTCATAATAACCTCTTTTTCAATTTCTCAGAGAATATGTCTCTCTCAAACTTCTTTGTAACTCTTTCTTCTCTCTTCTTCTTAGGATTAGGCCAAACCCTTTTTCACGTAAACTAAAACAGACGCTAACATAAAAATAAAACCGATGTATAATATAATAAGGCTACTAAATACTTATCAGTTTTTTTTATTTTAAACTTAAAAGCCATAAGGCCTTAATTGGCAAAACCTATTAAAATAATGACTTAATCATTCTTTAAGCCTTGTTTGGCAAAACAAGATTAAAATTAAAATTTCAAAAGCTCTACGGCTTTGTTTGGTAAAACCAAATTAAAACTCTTTTAATCTATTTTCATAAGTCATATTTATTGTCACACTTTATTTAAATAATTTCCCGTACTCAAATTAAATTAAATCTAATAATAATTTATTAAATCTATTTACCACATAAACAAATACAATAAAATTATAATTTTCATTATAATTATAATTTTATTTAATAAATTAACACATCACTTTGATTACAAAAATCAAATTAAAATAACATTATAATAAACCATATAATCCTTAATAACTCTCTAATTTAGTTATTGAGTTAAATTAGAGTATTATCTCATAAAATTAATTCATCACTCTTTATCTTAATTAAGTTAATTTCTATAACTCACGAATTATTTACTTACTAATAAATAATCCAACAAATATCTACTAAACAACAAACACATCAATTAAAATATTTATTTAATTCAATAAATATTTGAAATTATAAATAAAATTCTGGATTGTTACATTCTTCCCACCTTATAAGGATTCCGTCCTCGGAATCACCGAAACCCTACCTTCCTCAGGTTTCTTACCAAATCTCTTCGTTGAATAACTTCAACACTTTACCTTAATATATGTTTTATATTTCCTACTCCCAACATTCTTGATAATAAAATCTTGTAAGTTTTATTTCATAACTTTCACTTGAACTCAATTATATTTTGAGTAATATATATTCTTTAACCCATTCATTTTCTTTTCTAAGGATCGTTATCATAAACACTCGGGATATTACAACCGGAAGTTCAGCATCAACCCCAGAGCACACACTGGGAGTAACAAATCCAACCTCGGAGATAACCCCGAGGTGTGCAGATCCAATATCGTAACACACACCGGAGAAGACCAATTAATCTCGGAGATAACCCCAAGGTATCCAGTCTCAGTCCCAACCATAGGAATAACCACCAACCTTGGTGATAACCCCAAGGAATACAGTTAAGGCGATAACCCCGGAAATGTTTGTTTCAAATGCGACCAGCTTCAATCTCAAGGCCACAACGAGATATCACTGTATGCAACCAACCGATAATAACACCGGAAGACAGTACACCTCAAAGATGACAATGAGGACCTTCAACAAATGCAGCAGTCCAATCTCAGCGAAGCCTGAGCAACGTCTGCTTTATCAGCCCAAACCGACGATAACACCGGTGAGGGGCAACATCATCATCTAGCCAATGCGATGCCACGCCACGTCGTCTCAACATCTCTACACAACGATGTCCCACAAGACTAACCAATCTCGAGTGACTATTGCGCGAGGTAGCAGATGGAAGTTGAAGCTTGAAAACCGGAGGGCATCGTCCCATCTTCAATAACTTCGTACAAACTCTAATCCCATGCCATTGTACAACTCTCGACCACGGCGGTCCGAAATAGGTCCTATATACCTCAATCGGATGCCCGGATTGCACTTCTGAAAGTTCGAGTGGACATTATAGTGCCCGAGTGCACGTACTACGAGACGACCTGACCCGAGAAACCCGGGCCCACCCGGGTTGCCTCTGCACACATATGGCTCACCATTAGCAGTACTCCTCATGGCTCCATCCTCTATAAATAGAGGGCTTGGGGTGGCCATTTTGCAAGAGAAAATGGCGAGGAAGCCCTGCCCAATTTGCTCTGCACTCACCCCATACAGTGTACTTTCTCATTTTAAACACATGTGAGCTCATATACAGCTTCTTTTGTACCTACAAAAGCTAGTGTTTACCCACTTTAAAGATATAGAAGTCTTCTTTGGCAGTCAACTGTAAGCCTTCTCACACACTTTAAAGCCTTTCTCTTCATCTCTGCACACACCCTTCTTAATGTTGAGAGTCGTGTTGCTTGCTTTTGCCCGAACTTCGGTCCGTGGTTTCATTTCAGTCTGTATATATATATATATATATATATATATATATTGACTAACATTATCGAGTTATGCCTCGATTGAGCCTAGACTTCGGTCAGGAGAATTTATTTGCTTATATATATATATATATTTATATATATATATATGAATCGTAATGTCGAACTTTGTTCGATGAGCCTGATTTCTTGATTCGGAGCGTTTACTAAATATATATATATATATATATATATATTTATATATATATATGAACTGTGGTCTGACTCTGTTCGATGAGCCTGGATTTCACATCCAGTGTGTTTACTCTGCTTTAATATATATATATATACTTATATATACGAACTGTGGTCGAACTCTTTTCGATGAACCTGGATTTAACATCCTATGTTTATTATATATATATATATATATATATATATATATATATATATATATATATATATTTCATCCCACCCGGAGTTTACTTCGTGGTGGTGGATCGCTTTTATAGCTTTATTTACGTTTCGTCCTGCCTGGAGTTTACTTCGTGGCAGTTGATCGCTTTGTACAACTTTATTTACATTTTGTCCCGCTTGGAGTTTCCTTCGTGGCGGTTGACCGTATTTATAGCTTTATTTACGTTTTGTCCCGCCTGGAGTTTTCACCGTGGCGGTTGATAGCTTTTACAGCTTTATTTACATTTCTGATCCCCCATGGAGGTGCTTCATGGTTGGTGATCATGTCTGTATATATATATATTCACAGCTTTTATATATATACCTGCTTACTACTTTCATACAAATTACGGTATCTTGTGCGCCTAGGAATCATGTGATCACAGATTCAGCCCATTGGATCTAGATTCGGTTCCCGTGATGGACATTTTCAACTGTAGGCAGCTTGTAAATTATTCTGCGGTGTCTGAATTTTCTCTGATGGTTTCCATACCCATGAGGAAGTCGACATTAATTTGTACATTATTTTCATACGGATGCCTCACATCTATCAAATAAAATCAATCAAGCCGAACACTTAATAAAATGGGAGTGTAAAAGGTCTCAATTACTATTGAGCATCGTGGTTTGAAAAACCTCTTTATATAAACCATCAACGCCATATCTTGCTTAAAATTGAATTTTACATAAATTCAAACCACGTATATATAGGTGCTAACGAGGCCTCACACTACTTCCAAATAACAAAGACATCGACCCACACACACACATATTGAGATAATAATTTCTTGAAAAGAGGCGGTCACCGTGGTAACACGGATGTCCGGGGGTGCCTAACACATTCCCTCCAAGATAACCAAGTCCCCGGACCCTAATGAATCTCGCTTTCACCGAATTCGCTTAGCGTTGTCACATCACCGGGTCAATGTGCAAACCTTTTCTGGTGTGTTGGTACAACCATTTAAAAACCAATCGGCGACTCTTAACAGTCCATCGTCGACATTATACATGTCGGACCTTTTTCACTTGTTTTTCAAACAAATCTCACCTAAAATGAGAACACCAAAGAACAAGTAACGAAAAGGGACTTTTAAAAATCCCGACATCAATAGGTGGCGACTCTGTTGGGGACTCCAGTAAGAGGACTTAAGCTGTTATTACAATCTTTTCAAAATTGTTATCTGCTTGTGTGTGGATGTTGCATTTATATTTGATGAATGTGTACGAATGCATTTCCTGATTGCACTTAGTGCTTCGCACCATAATTACTTATGATATTAGTGCTTCGCACCATAACTGCTTATGATATTAGTGCTTCGCACCATATCTGCTTGTGATATTAGTGCTTCACACATGTCATCATTTCAATACGGTGAGACGCGATGTATGTGAATATATGTTGTGTGGTCCCTCCACCAGGAGGCTATCCCGTCGGTGTTTGATTATTGGACTCGTGAGAAGACTAATTCTCCAAGGCTAAGGAAAGGCTCCACCCAAATTCGCTCCAGTTGAAAGACCAGATTAATTTCCCATCAAGTAGATTGCGATGATTTGGGAACCTTCATGCCAAAAAGCCGCGAGAGTAACCTAAGATAGGTCAGCCTCTGATAAACCCAAAACAGAGGAAAGTCTCTTCATGCTCTCTCATTTCAAATTACTTGTAAACACAATTACTTGTAATTTCATTCCATATATATCTCCATGTAATGAGAAATATGAAGAAATGTGTACACATACGTATTTTAATTATCATGCTACAAACAGCTGACATTCGTTTCTGCAGGATAAAATTCCTAAAATGGACACATCACATAGCATGTTATTATACACATTCCCTAAACACTAAACTATGGAAGTCTTTCGCAGGGAACCAATCGGACCTACTACCCGGTCAAAGTCCAAAAAGGCAACAGGCCTATAGTCAATCATGTCGTCATCCGACCAGACTGAACTTAATCCAGTTTCCCGCAAAGAATTCGACGGATTAAGAAAACAAATTATAGATTTGGCTGTTCTACTCAAAGAACTACACCAGTCCAATCATGGTCCAAAAATACTCGTACATTCTGAATCCTCCACACAAGGGGGAACCCAGGTCATTACAATACCTGAACTACAGTTGGATACGACCAACAAAACTCATGATACTGCCCATCCCACTGGAAATCCAAACACTTGTGACATCAAAAAGAAAGTCCTCCAAATGGAAGAGACCCTTCGTGCTATCAAAGAAATTGGAACACATGGAAGTGTTTCATATGTTGATCTTTGCATTTTTCCTGGTGTTCATTATCCAGAAAAGTTTAAAACTCCTGACTTCGAAAAATATGACGGGTTAGGAGATCCTCTCACACATTTAAAGTTGTTTATTGGAGAACTTGGATCTTATGCAGAGGACGAAAAACTCAGAATGCAATTGTTCCAGAAAAGTCTAACTGGAGAAGCCCGATCGTGGTACACAAGATTAGACAATTCAAAGATCCATAGCTGGGAAGAGCTAGCACATGCTTTCCTCACTCAATACAGCTTTCAATCTCAGATGTCTCCTAATCGGTATCAAATTACCAAGATCAAGAAACAGTCTAATGAGTCGTTAAGAGAGTATGCTCAAAGGTGGAGACGCGTGGCTGCCCAAGTTAATCCTTCCATGACAGAATCAGAAATGGTCATGACTTTCATAGACATACAAGAAGCTCCATTCTATGAAAGAGTTTTAGCCGGCATCGACAAACCATTTTCTGAAATGGTCAAACATGGGGAGATGGCTGAGATGGGATTGAAGTCCGAAAAGATTCAAGACCTAGCTGCATTTAAAGCTGTTGATGATCACATCCAATCCGAAAATTATGGAAACAACCCCCGGAGGGTCCATAAAAAGAAAGAGGAAGATGTTTCCCTGATACTATAGGGTCGAAAAGGAAATCAAAACATGTCTGTTCAAAGGAGAAACTACACTCCCTTTCAAGCAGAGTCTACGAACCCTCCAATACCAAAAGGTGGAGAAGTTAAACGCCCTCGAGTGTTTACACCCTTAGGGGATACCCTCGAGAACATTCTTAATCTTCTGACAACACAGAAGAAAATTACGCATCTTCTTCCACCAGCCAGCTCTAATGGACGGGGTTTCAATTCTGCTTGAAAATGTGCTTATCATGTCGGGGCACTTGGACATGATACTCAGGATTGTTAGGCCTTGAAACACAATATCCAGGACCTGATAGACAATGGGGAAATCATGGTCACCAAACCAGATCAGCCTCACGTTCAAGACAACCATCTTCCTCAGCACAAAGAAGAAGAGGTCAACATGATAAATTTGAGTAACGGACATAATTCCAATTTCAACTGTGAATCCTCCCAGACCCTCAAAGACGGTGATGACAAATGGGATTATGCCAAGTTCCAGTTCACAATGGAACGAATGATGAAAGATCTATGCTAGCAAATGGAGCAATTGCTGGAGCTGGTGACTTATCAGCATCAAGTGACACGTCAATTAATCAGCCAGGAGCATGCCAGTCTCCTACCTCTTGTCATGAATATTCCCTCGTCACTTTCAAAAAATGAAATGCTGAAAGATAAAGTGACAAAGAGAGCAAATGCCAAAGCCCGTCAGGATTTTGCCAACAAAAGGGAATTCACCTATTTGGGCCAACCTATGGAGGAAATCCGTTATATGTTAATCAATGAAGGAAGGATCAGTTCCCTTCTACCTCCAATCAACCCCCATTCAGGACGGTATAACTCTGATGGAGTATGTCAATATCACTCCCAGTCTCACGGTCACAGCACAAAAGAATGCTGGGCACTTCGCCACCTTATCCAAAATCTAATTAACAGTGGTGTCCTGCACTTAGCAGATGACGATACTGTGTTACGTGCAAATGAGAATTCAGGTCCCACTAAGTGGAAGAGTGTGGTAGCAGTAATATCCACTAAAACTGATAGGATTAACAAATCACTCACAATGCCAACAATTCAACTCAGGGGAAGCAACAATCCTTTGAAAGTGGCCGCTCCCGAGCCAATCAACTTGCCATGCAAAGCACATTATCCTATTGTTAACTTGCGCAAGGTTCCATGGAATTATGTAGAAGGTGAAGGATACACCTCACATACAACTGCTACAGTTTTGAAGGAAAATCCACTGTATCTTCCCCAACGGGTGATGAAGTCTACCATCAAATCAAAGGGGAAATTACCCATTGAGAAGATTGAAAAATTCCTACGCACTTTAGGTCATAATGAAGCCAAGGTGGTTTTAAGCTTAAAAGAAGCTCCACAACAAATATCAATTTTGGACTTGGTCCTAACTTTCGAGAATCACCAGAAGGTCTTGTTGAAGGTTTTAGAAGAAGCCTATCTACCGACATCGGTTGATATGGAAACATTTCAACATCTGGTTGATCACATATTTAACAACAATGTGATATCCTTCACTGATGATGACATACCGCCCGAGAGGACCGGTCATTGCAAGCCGTTGCACATTGCGGTCTTGTTCTCTGGATACATGCTAGCTAGAGTCTTGATAGATGGAGGTTCATCTCTAAATATCTGTCCATACACTACCTTAGTGAAGATGAATATCAATCTCAACTGAATTCGGAGTAGCCATACTATCATCAAAGCTTTTGATGGCTTGGAAGTAAGCAATACCCTATACCATGCAATTGGAACGCCACTTCCCGAACCCAAGATTTCCGCCGAAGTAATGTCAGCTACTCAGGAAATGATGTCATTAGGTCATAAACTGGGACAAGGGCTGGGTAAAAATTGCCAGGGTATCAAATACCCAATCCAATTAGCCAGGCAGACTGGAACATCTAGACTAGGCTATTCAGCCAGTTCTAGTCACAGGAATCCTCATAAGCATCAGCAGATTCCTTCAGCTTCAACCATGCGGCGTTTATCTTCGCCTTCAAACTCTGAGTCCGCACAACCATGGCTATGTTATTTCCCAAACCGGTACCGGTAAAGGAGAAAGAAATCTTTGTTCCAAATCCTGCAGTGGAAGAAGAGGAACGAAGAATCAAGCAAGATGTCATCCGAATGATGTCAGCCATACGCATCATCGTTCATGATGAACATACCAACAGATACACCCTAGACGATGATTTCCCAGACGTAATGGCCATCATTCGGGACATGGAGGATGATGGCAATCCCTCCATCATCAAGGTCCACCTTGACTTTGCCCTTGCCAATTGGAACAAAGATTCCTTGCATTGGTCGTCGAGGGTAAAGCGGTGAAAACTCTTTTCTTCAGAGATATATAATAACTGCTTACTTTTTCTCGCATAATATTAGCGCTTTATTTTGCCAAGATATGCTAACACCGTATGATCAACACATTTCATATATACTAAGTGAAAGCATATTTTGTTTCGAGACTCAAATTTAGATGTGCTGTGCTTACGTCACGGTACCTCTTCTCCACAAGGATTGTACCTTTGATGTAAAGATGAATTTAGCCTTGATGGAAATACAGGATGACATTGAGGTGCCTCCAGAAATTTAAGAATGGGTCAAAGACAAACCTAAACCCAACCTAGACCAAACCACTTGTAAGACCCCAAATTATTAATAATTGAAATTTAATTTCCTCTATTTATCATTTTGAAATAGTAAGGGTTGATTTGATTAATGTGGTTAGTTATGGGTAAAATGCGCAAATATTTTAAATAAGCAGGTGGTTATAAAATATTCATTGTTGTCGGGGAATATTCGTTTGGTTGTGGAATATTCTTGCTGTCGGGGAATATACGTACGACGGCGCAGTCTTTTGTGGGCCCCATAATGGAAAGCGATTGGAGGAAGAAAATGACAAGTATAAGTTGTTTATAAATAACGGCGTAGTTGTCACCGTTAACACTGTTGGAATACCCAGTGGTTAAAACATAGTAATACGCGTTGTTGCACAGTAGAACACGGTATTGCACCAATTATTGATTCTTACGTAAGAAGGCACTACTCAATAATTGTTACAAGAGAATTCTTGCTTAGTATTTTATTTTATTGATTCAATAATTGCTGCGTTGATATTTTATATTACTGTTGTTTCAATAATTGTCACTACACAGTATTTTCCATTATGGAAGCAATAATTCATATTATCTGACTAATATTATTAGAAAACATTATTGGCAATTTCTAGAAAGTTCTGTCTAAGGAGAGGTTTGGTCACCTAATTGAGCGCCAGTAAGGAGAAATTCTTATTGGAAAGCCCCCTCTTTCCTAGGAACGGCCTGGTTGCCAGTACTGTGATTCTGTAATATTATTTGTTAATAATTAATTATTGTTTTATATGATGAGGAAAATATTGATTTTATGTGGATATAGATGGAGAAAATTTTTAAAGTGACAATTGTTGAAAATCGATATTTTATCTTTTCTGATAAAATAATATTTTATTATATTATTATAATAGAATAATGATGATATTTTTACAATGAATGTGGGATATATAAGTATATGAGGAAGAAGAGTATTTTTGTTGCATTAAATGATTAACACATGTTTTGTGTGTCGGTGGACCCCATTTCTTGACTGAAATTTGATTATAGCCTGTAATATCGTCCGTTTGTGGATTTCGGTCAATTTTTGTTTGGAATTTGGAAAACCTTTCGTCTGTAAAGTTGTAGAGAATTGAATTTCCTATACAAAGTCGCGAGATTCAAATTTTCTGATAAAAGGGCTATTTATTATGAATTAATGAAGTTCTGAGGTTCCAGAATAATTGATTTTTGGAAGTTTTAAATAATTATATTAACAAAAACGCTTTTTACATTGTTGGGACTCATTTAACATGTGATTAGGTGGCTGATTTCAGATGCTAAGTGTGCATAGAGAATTTATAATATAAATATTAATATTATATTAAATTTTCTGCTTTGGTGTTCTAAGCATTTTCCTATAAATAGGGTGCTTAGGTTAGAATTGAAAATCACACCAGAAACTAAAGATTTCTCTCTCTCTCTCTCTCTCTCTCTCTATAATATCGAGCGTATTTGTGAGTATTTTGTACTTTGAGTATTGCTATACGGTGCAAGTTCTTTCAGCACTATATCCAGTATTCCAGTCAGAAGTACTATTCTTTCCGAGGTAAGGGATGTTATTTTATTCGAAAATGATATTATTTCTTCAATATCATTATGCGAAATATTGGTTGGAATTTTTTATCAAATTTGGAACTTTTTCATGTCGGAGTTACTATTCATGAATTACTATTCACGAGTTACTATTTATGAGTTACTATTCACGAGTTACTATTCACGAGTACTATTCACGAAGCGTGATGATATTTTTTGTGAAATTTCTATCTTTTAGTGTCGGAGTTACTAATCACGTATACAGCACTATTCACGTATACGGCATTATTCACGAATACGACACTATTCATAGAAAAATTAAACTTTCTTTTTTGTGTCCAAGATTGTTGGTTATGATTCCTATCTTTGATTGGATCTATGTTTTGATCTTTATTCTTTAATTTTACTCCAATCTGGTTATTTATGAAGTATTTTTGAACTGAGATTATTTAAAGTACGAATCCTTAATACTTGTTCTTTTGTTTCACTGGATTAGTTTCCTTTAAAATATTTTTCATCATCCTCAGTCCTAAATGATGATATTACTGAATATCTTTGCCCTGTAGTGCAAAGATGAATGATTTCTTGATGAATATCTTTGGCTCGTAGGGCAAAGATGAACATGTGTTGAGATGAACATGACCGACTGATTAATATCTTTGGCCCGTAGTGCAAAGATGAACAGGTGTTTAGATTAACATGACCAACTGATGAATATCTTTGGCCTGTAGTGCAAAGATGAATATTTGATTCCAGATATATATTGTTTGATGTTACAGGGATAAAATATCGGTGATGAACTTTTAAATTTATGTATAGAAGATAGTAATTTGCATTCTCTACTTAACTCTTCTAATGAATTATTATTTCCACTGTGAAGATTGATTTAAAACTGGTTGTCTATTGTATTCTATTAGATTTTTCCCTGTTGAGGACTAACGATAATTTGTTCTATATTATCTTAGTCATAATGTTCTTTACTGGGCTAGTTGAGCTCACCCTTTTTCTTGTTGTTCCATTTTTCTTCTCAGGAGGCGAGAATGTAACGAGTACTAGTCGGGGTGTGGAATGATGGTTCTAGAAGTTGTTCTAGTAGTCCTCACTATTCTGTAAAATAGTGTATTAATAATTGTAATGAGGACTTATTTGAGTGTGGATATTGTCTAGATGACAATATTTGTATTTAAACTCACAGTTTTTATGTTGTATTAATAAAGTTGTAGTTGTTTCTGTACCATATATTTGGCGACTCAGAATGGGTGTTGTATACCTATTTTGGGGGCGTCACAGTTGGTATCAGAGCTTAGGGATATGGTCTTTGGCGGAGATCGGAGAATTATACTAGGAGGGGAGAGACGAGTAATCCTTCGCTAGTATGTCATACCTAAGCTTATTTGTTGGTTAGTCGAACTATATGGTTAATATGTGATATGTTAATTTGTTTAATTAACCCTTGTTTTATGGCAGTATTTAAGAATGGTAGTTGAGAATATTAACGGTGGAGTTAATGAGACCGTGGAAACACCTTTAATCACCACCCAGGGAAACGTGCAACAGGAAGGCAATATTCCTCCTGTAAACAACACCACTGAGCAGACGATGAACGATGGGATGTTTAGGAGCTTTTTGCAGTTCATGCAAAACTAGAAAAGGGAGACTCGTGTACAGAATACGGGTGGAAATGATAGCAACGCGCGGCTTGCCACGGCCAAGTAGTTCAAAGAGTTGGGACCACCAGAATTTAAGGGAAAGCCGGATTCGATCATGGCGGAAACGTGGGTCAAGCAAATTACTAAAATATTCGATGTCTTGGGATGCACGAAGGAACAGAAGGTTCCATTTGCCACCTTTATGTTCCGTGGTGAGGCGATTCATCGGTGGAGAGTGCGTGAAGCGTACTCCGACCTGCCGCGACTCAGCATGTCTTGGGGAAGCGTTTGAAACTTTTCAACGAAAAATACTTTCCCGAAAGTATTCGCCATATATAAAGAGGTAGTAGTTTATTAGACTATAACAAAACAACATGGCGATTGTCCCAATCGAGGCGAAGTTCGCAGAGTTTTCGAGTGTTGCACCTCATTTGGTAGAGAATGAGGAACAAATGACGAGGATGTTTCGAGAGGTTTAAAACCGTAGATTCGGCAATATCTTATCTCTCATAAATTTTCTTTATATTCGATGTTGTCAATGAGGCTCAATTATTAAAGCGAGATAGCGAGTACGTTCAACCAAGAGACCATGAAATCAGATCATCATCTGGTGATGCTAATATCGTAACAACGATAACCGGTGGAGAAAGAAAAATACGGACAAGAGCGACAACCACTCGGGTGGTAATCGTGGTCATGAAAATAGAAGAAGCGAGTCGGGGGGAGATTTTAAAAAGAGGAGATTCAACAATGACACTGTGAAGACGTCAGCACCAGCAGCAACTGGTTTTAAGGGAGGAGAACGACCACCGATCGTATGCTATTAATGTGGAAAAGAGGGACACATCAGCCCAAACTGTCCACAACAGTTCAAGGTATGCTATAATTGTGGAAAGGAAGGACATATCGCTCGAGATTGTAAGGTACAGAAACCAAGCCTAGTGGGGTTGGTGACTCAAAAGGCTGTCCCAGAAAAGTCAAAGTCAACGGTTCTTGGAAGAGCGTTTGTCGTGACTGGTCAACATGCGAGGAACCCAAACAAGGTGATCACAGGTAAGCTAATCATAAATTCATGCAAATTTTATACATTACTAGATACCAGTGCTACCCATTCATTTATCTCTCCTGCTTGTGCTCAACGTTTAAACTTGATTCCGGAGAAATTAGACTTTGACCTATCTGTGGAAACTCCGTTAGGAGAAACTTTCATCACATCCACTATTTATAAATCTTGTTTGATCCAAGTTAGCACCATCGCATTACCTGTTGACCTTATTTCTTTAAAGATACTTGCTTCTGATGTGATTTTGGGGATTGATTGATTAACTACTCATCATGCCAAAATTGATTGTTTTTGTAAGGTTGTTAGTTTTCATATTCCTAACCAACCTGTTATTTGAATTCAAGCAACCAAACCATTGAAGTCAAACTCTTTAATATCAAGCCATAAAGCCATTCGTTTATTGAAAAATGGATGTCAAGCTTTCTTAGCCCATGTCATGGACTTGAACAAAAATACGTCAGATTTGAATGATATTTCTGTTGTTGGTAAAATCCCTGACGTATTTCCTGAAGAATTTCTTGGCCTACCTCCAGAGCGTGATATTGAATTTTGTATCATCTTTGAATCCGGTACAAAACCCACTTCTAAAATCTCATATAGAATGGCTCCTATTGAACTTCAGGAGTTAAAAATTCAACTATAGAATTTGGTACCCGAGCCTTTATCTGGTGACTTCCTTTGTGGAATGCACCAAAGCCAGACTCTCCGTAGAGGACGCCATATTCGTGCGGTAGTAAACTGATAGGTGTCATTGTGACGTCCTATCCAAAATTGGGATATGAGTCACAGTTGAGAGCAACCTAAGTCAGTAATCGAAATACGTAGCTTTCTATGCTTAGCTGGTTATTATCGAAGATTTTGTGGAAAGATTTTCTCGAAACACTACTCCATTAACTCAGTTGACTCATAGAGATACAAAATTCGAATGGAGCAAGGAATGTGGGAAGAGCTTCGAAGAACTCAAGGGGTGACTCATTTCGACACATGTTCTGACCATACCATCCTGGAAAAGCGAACGTGGTAGCTGACGTGTTGAGTAAAAGATCATATACGAGTACGAATGCGATATTGTCAAAGACCCGTTTCATATAAATTATAAATGATAGATATAGAGCTAAATACTCTAGGGACTCACGTGATGATATACAAGTAGAACCGACTTTAATCGATAAAGTTAAAAACGTTCAAGCTACACACCGGAGCTGATGAATATGAAGAAGGAGGTACAATAAGTTGTTATTCCAAAAGTGAGAATTGGCGATGCGAGGAAAGCTCAAACCTTCGATTTATTAGTTCATTTGAAATCCTAGATCGAATAGGAACTGTGGCTTATAGACTCGTTTTACCGCCAAGTATGACGCGTGTTCATAACGTTTTTCCCGTATCGATGTTACGTAAATATGTGGATGACCCGAACCATGTTATTGATTTAGAACCGGATGAGATAGCCGAAGACTTAACGTATGAAGAGGTACCTGTCAAGATTTTGGATAGGAAGGAGCATGTCCTACGTACGAAGGTCATACCACAAGTTAAAGTTTTGTGGAGAAACCATGCTATTGAGGAAATGACCTGGGAGTTGGAAACGGAAATGAAAGCAAGGTATCCTCATCTTTTCGAAACACCAGATACGTACGTCAATTTTGAGGACGAAATTTCATAAGGAGAGGAGGTTGTAAGGCCCCAAATTATTAATAATTGAAATTTAGTTTTCTCTATTTATTATTTTGAAATAGTATGGGTTGATTTGATTAATGTGGTTAGTTATGGGTAAAATGCGCAAATATTTTAAATAAGCAGGTGGTTATAAAATATTCATTATTGTCAGGGAATATTCGTTTGGTCGTGGAATATTCTTGTTGTCGGGGAATATTCGTACGACGGCGCAGTCTTTTGTGGGCCCCATAACGAAAAGTGATTGGAGGAAGAAAACGACAAGTATAAGTTGTTTATAAATAACGGCGTAGTTGTTACCGTTAACACTGTTGGAATACCCGGTGGTTAAAACATAGTAATACACGTTGTTGCACAGTAGCACACGGTATTGCACCAATTATTGATTCTTACGTAAGAAGGCACTACTCAATAATTGTTACAGTAGTTATTGTTTAGTATTTTATTTTATTGATTCAATAATTGCTGCGTTGATATTTTATATTACTGTTGTTTCAATAATTGTCACTACATAGTATTTTCCATTATCGAAGCAATAATTCATATTATCTGAATAATATTATTAGAAAACATTATTGGCAATGTCTAGAAAGTTCTGTCTAACGAGAGGTTTGGTCACCTAATTGCGGCGCCAAGATGGAGAAATTCTTATTGAAAGCCCCTCTTTCCTAGAACTACGGCACAGTTGCGATCTCGTGATTCTGTAATATTATTTGTGAATAATTAATTATTGTTTTATATGATGAGAAAAATATTGATTTTATGTGGATATAGAAGGAGAAAAATTTTTAAAGTGACAATTGTTGAAAATCGATATTTTATCTTTTTGATAAAATAATATTTTATTATATTATTATAATAGAATAATGATGATATTTTTACAATGAATGTGGGATATATAAGTATATGAGGAGGAAGAGTATTTTTGTTGCATTAAATGATTAACACATGTTTTGTGTGTTTGGACCCCATTTCTTGATTTGAAATTTGATTATAAACAATAAAATCGCCTTCTGTTTGTGGATTTCGGTCAATTTACATTTGGAATTTGGAAAACCTTTCTTCTGTAAAGTTGTAGAGAATTGAATTTCCTATAATAAGCAGTGAGATTCGAATTTTCTGATAAAAGAGCTATTTATTATGAATTATTGAAGTTTCGAGGTTCCAGAATAATTGATTTTTGGAAGTTTTAAATAATTATATTAACAAAAACGTTTTTTACATTGTCGGGACACATTTAACATGTGATTAGGTAGCTGATTTTAGATGCTAAGTGTGCGTAGAGAATTTATAATATAAATATTAATATTATATTAAATTTTCTGCTTTGGTGTTCTAAGCATTTTCCTATAAATAGGGTGCTTAGGTTAGAATTGAAAATTACACCAGAAACTAAAGATTTCTCTCTCTATAATATTGAGCGTATTTGTGAGTATTTTTGAACTTTGAGTATTGCTATACGGTATAAGTTCTTTCAGCACTATATCCAGTATTCTAGTCAGAAGTACTATTCTTTCTCAGGTAAGGGATGTTATTTTATTCGAAAATGATATTATTTCTTCAATATCACTATGCCAAAATATTGGTTGGAAATTTTTATCAAATTTGGAACTTTTTTCATGTCGGGGTTACTATTCATGAGTTACTATTCACGAGTTACTATTCATGAGTTACTATTCACGAGTTACTATTCACGAGTACTATTCACAAAGCGTGATGATATTTTTTGTGAAATTTCTATCTTTTAGTGTCGGAGTTACTATTCACGTATACGGCACTATTCACGAATACGACACTATTCACAGAAAAATTAAATTTTCTTTTCTGTGTCCAAGATTGTCGTTTATGATTCCTATCTTTGATTGGATCTATGTTTTGATCTTCATTCTTGAATTTCACTCCAATCTAGTTATTTATGACGTATTTTTAAACTGGGATTAATTAAACTACGAATCCTTAATACTTGTTCTTTTGTTTCACTGGATTCGTTTTCTTTAAAATATTTTTCATCATCCTCAGTCCTAAATGATGATATTACTGAATATCTTTGGCCTATAGTGCAAAGATGAATGATTTCTTGATAAATATCTTTGGCTCGTAGTGCAAAGATGAGCAGGTGTTGAGATGAACATGACCGACTGATTAATATCTTTGGCCCGTAGTGCAAAGATGAACAGGTGTTTAGATGAACATGACCAACTGATGAATATCTTTGGCCTGTAGTGCAAAGATGAATATTTGATTCCAGATATATATTGATTGATGTTATAGGGATAAAATATCGGTGATGAACTTTTAAATTTATATATAGAAGATAGTAGTTTGCATTCTCTACTTAACTCTTCGAATGAATTATTATTTCCACTGTGAAGATTGATTTAAAACTAGTTGTCTATTGTATTCTATTAGATTTTTCCCTGTTGAGGACTAACGATAATTTGTTCTATATTATCTTAGTCATAATGTTCTTTACTGGGCTAGTTGAGCTCACCCTTTTCCTTGTTGTTCCATTTTCTTCTCGGGAGAGGCGAGAATGTAGCGAGTACTAGTCGGGGTGTGGAATGATGGTTCTAGAAGTTGTTCTAGTAGTCCTCACTATTCTGTAAAATAGTGTATTAATAATTGTAATGAGGACTTATTTGAGTGTGGATATTGTCTAGATGACAATATTTGTATTTAAACTCACAGATTTTATGTTGTATTAATAAAGTTGTAGTTGTTTCTGTACCATATATTTGGCGACTCAGAATGGGTGTTGTATACTTATTTTGGGGGCGTCACACCACTTCTTTCAATCTCGGAACCTTAGAAAGCCTAAGTTAATCCAGATCGGTTCAAACCTTACCCCAAACCAACGGAATGACATGGTTACGCTATTAACCCAATTCCAAGATGTGTTTGCATGGTCTCATGAAGACATGGTGGGTTTGTCCACTGACATTGTCCTTCATTGCCTTCCCATTAAAGAGGGATTTAATCCAGTCAAGCAAAAGTTCAGGCGATTGAAACCAAAGTGGAGTTTAAAGGTAAAAGAGGAAATTGTGAAACAATTTCAAGCTGGCATCATCATGGTGTCCATATATCCTGAGTGGATATCCAACATTGTGCCCGTGCCTAAACCCGGAGGGAATGTACGAGTTTGCATGCATTACCGGGACTTGAACAAAGCTTGCTTAAAATATTGCTTTCCCGTGCCATTTATCCACATTCTTATTAACAATAATGCGCAATACGACATGTACTCCTTTGCTGATTGCTTTACGGGGTACCATCAAATCATGGTTGCTGAGGGAGATCATGAGAAAACTGCTTTCATCACGCCTTGGGGAACCTTTTAATATAGATGGTTGTCATTCAGCCTCATCAATGCTGGAGCCACCAATCAACGAGCTATGATGGCTCTTTCCATGACTTAATGCACAAAGAGATCGAGATCTACGTGGATGACATCATTGTCAAATCCCGGAAGGAGGATGACCATATAGACCATCTCAAGAAGCTATTCAACAGGTTGCGTAAGTACAACTTGAAGTTGAATCAAGCTAAGTGCGTCTTTGGTGTTAATTCAGGCACGTTGCTAGGATTTCTAGTCAGCCACAAAGGGATTGAGCTGGATCTTGCCAAAATCCAGGCCATCATGGAAATGCCCATTCCTCAGAAAGAAAAGGAAATATTTGGATTTTTGGGAAGAATCAACTTCATTATCAGGTTTATCTCTCAACTCATAGCAACCTATGAGCCAATCTTCAAGTTATTAAGGAAGAACTCCTCCATGAAATGGAATGATGAGTGTCAAAATGCCTTCCTTACAATCAAGAAATAGCTAGTCAAAGCTCCTGTGTTGGTACCAGCCAGGCATGATGTTCCCTTATTCATGTACCTGTCCATAAGTGACAATGCTATGGGTTGCATGCTAGGATAGAAAGACGATAGAGGCTAAGAACGAGCTATTTATTACCTCAGCAAAAGATTCAGCAACAAAGAACACAAGTACACTCTGATCAAAAACACGTGTTATGCTTTAGCATGGGCTTCCATGAGGTTACAACATTACCTCCATGGTCACACAACCCATCTCATATCCCGCGTGGATCCTCTCAAATATGTGTTCAATAAACCCATGTTAAATTGTCGACTGTTTAGATGGAAGTTTATCCTACAACAATTTGACATCGTATATGTGACTCAAAAGTCCATCAAAGGTCAAGGTATTGCGGATCAACTGGCCGCCGCACCTTCAAGGGACTTCAAACCCTTGGAAACATATTTCCCCGATGAAGGAGTAATAACAGTTTAGCAACACCATCGGTACGATACGCGCCAATCATGGAAGATGTATTTTGATGGAGCTGTTAATATGGAAGGTTACGGAGCTGGGCGATTTTAGTATCCGGTACGGGGAGGCGGATCCGTCGCCGCCAAATTGCAGTTTGTCAGCACCAACAACACAGCTGAGTATGAAGGCTGTCTCATGGGGCTAAAACTTACCCGTTCAATGGGCATCAGGAGGTTAACTGTCTTTGGAGATTCAGAGTTGTTAATCAGACAATCCATCGGAATCTATCAAACCAAGGAACTATATTTGCTGCCTTACCATCGGCAAGTTTTTCAAGATGGTTTTGGAGTTCGAAGAAATCTCCTTTCTACACATTCCTCGTAATAGGAATGACTTTGCGAACGCCATTAGCAACTTTGGCCTCCTTGATTAGCATATCGAGATAAGGAACACTTGCCAAGCATCACAATTTCCTGCCAAGGCCCCAGCCTATGGGAACTATGTTGGAGAAGTATCGGATGAGCTACCTCCCATCCAACATCCTTGGTATCAACATATCAAGGAATACCTACGAGATGGATCTACACCCGCTGAGGCAAGCCCGACTGAGAAAAGGCGGATCCATGGACTTGCTATGAAATTCTCCCTGAATGGAGATGCACTCTACAAAAGAGATGCAGGACTAGGTCTCCTTAGATGTTTAGACAAAGATCAAACCTAAAGGCTTATGGATGAAATCCATGGTGGAGTCTGTGGCCCCCACATGGGTGGCCCACTCCTTGTCAAGAAAGTCCTCAGGACGGGACATTATTGGCTATCTCTCAAAGCTGATTGCAATGACCATGTCAGGAGATGCTATCAGTGCCAAATTCACGGGAATGCTATACACGTTCCTCCACGGGAACTCCATAACATGAGTTCACCTTGGCCCTTCTCAATGTGGGGAATGGACGTTATCGGACCCATTAAGCCTAAAGCTTGTAATGGTCATCGATTTATCTTCACGATGATTGACTACTTCACCAAGTGGGTAGAAGCAGCCTCCTTCCCCAGGGTTACTAAAGAAGTCATCATTGCTTTCATCAGAAACAATGTCGTTTGTCGATATGGACAACCAGAGGTGATTGTGTCAGACAATGCTAAGAACCTCAGGAACAAAATGATGGAGGAATTATGTAGTAAATTCCACATCAGACATCTTAACTTTGTCATCTATCGTCCGAAGATGAATGGTGCTATTGAAGCAGCTAATAAAAACATCAAGAAGATTATGCAAAAGATGTCCGCCAACCACAAAGATTGGCCTGACATATTTCCTATTACTCTGTTAGCCTACAGAACCTCAATGCGCACTTCCACTGGGGCAACCCCCTACGCTTTAACCTATGGGATGGAAGCAGTGCTCCCCATAGAAGTTGAGATGTAATCTCTTAGAGTGTTGATAGACGCTCAGCTGGATGAAGACCAATGGGTACAAGACAAGTATCACCAATTATCTCTAATAGATGAAAGGCAAACCGCATCTATCTTCCATTGTCAGTTATATCAATAAAGGATCGCCAGATCCTACAACAAAAAAGTTCGGCTACGGCAGTTTAAACAACATAACTTGGTTTTGAAGAAGATCCTTGACAACCAAGATCAATCTAAGGGAAAATTCGCTCCTAACTGGGAAGGCCCATTTATTATCAAGGAAGTATTGACAGGAGGTGCTCTCAAGATTGCAAGAAATGGACGGCGATGATTTTCCACAACTCATCAATTCGGACGCCGTGAAACGGTACTATATCTGAAGTTACCATCAAGCAAACACCCTGACGTTAGACCACCATATCACCAGTCATTCTGGTTCTTTAACCCTTTCCCACATACAACTTTTCCACACTTTACCCCACAGGGAAACATACTTTTCATGCCAGCAGCCTGGCTCTCCTTTGCGTTCCTACGACTTAGGTTATCCCACCACGGATTGAAACTCTTGCGTTTGCAGTTTGGCTACCCATACATGGGATCAAACTTCTCCTTCCTACAGTTTATCCTCAAGATAGGATTAAACATTCTCCTCCCCGCACTTTTCGACACCGCATGGGATCACGCTTTTCTTCTACCATACGAGGCGAACTCGTCGACGATCTCCTCTTCAATAGGAGTACGTAGGCAACCATTTCATATGGCCCGGTTGCAATAAAAGAAAAGCAACAAAAACATTTCTACCCTTAAAAAAACAAAAACAACCAAAAATATTCCTACACCATTTCTGCCACATACAGCGTTGAACCTCTTACACCAGGTTCGAACTACGCAGACTGATCTCCTCTTCATAGAGTACGTGGCGACCATTCATAAAGTCTTTGTCTCACCCCTTCCAAAACACAAACCCTTGTCGGGTTGATGCTGGGATTAAACATCAATCCACTTTGCATTTCATTGACTTCGACCAAAGGGTGGAATTACCTGAACTCCTCCCAAATAGGAGATTCGGCGACCATCTAAGCTACGGTCATACCTTGAAGAGCAACACCAATCCATAAGAGATGGAATTAACTAGGCTTCTCCAAAATAGAAGTACTGGCAACCATCTGTGGTGCGGTCAATCTCAAAGAGGAAAGCCACACTCCTCTCCACATTTCAATACAGAAACTAGTCCCAAGACACTAAAGATGGTTGGGATATATAAAGATCAATGATCCATTCTGAACTGTCTAGAGACAACTCAATGTCCATCCATCCAGGAGGAATTTAGAATACATCAAGATCACAAGCCCTGAAGCAGCATGCCAAATATCAAGCAAGTAGCAAAGCATATCTAAAAGGTAAGTGATCCAAAAATATAGTTACCTGTCATATATATAATAATGTTTGATATATACAATGTAAACTGTACATGACAAAATGGCTAAGGTAGTCTGTGCAGGTAAATACAAGCTCATCTACAACTCAGGGTATATGCGAGCTAACAAGCCCAACATGGCTTCCCTCTCAGAAGAAGGAGGCGGAGTTGTGGTCTCCTGTACGAGAATATCCACACGACCCAACAAATCTGCAGCCATCTGCATGGTGACCATATGATTATCAATATATGCGCTCATCTCTGCAATCATGCCAGTGGTAAGGGACCTCACGGTAGTACTATCTGTGACGGCTACATCCCGGGCAGACATAACACTATCCCGCTCAACTATCGCTGCATCTCTGGCTAATCTGGCCTCATCCCGCTTAACAACAGCGATATCTCTTTGAGCTAATGCCCTGTCTCTCTCTAATAGAGTTGCGTCTCTCCCATCAAGGGAAATTAACATCATAGATTGAGCCTGATCCCTCTCAAAGGTCATCAGATGAAGATTCTGCTCAAAGTACTGTGCTGATTGTTGAATCACAACAGTGCTAGTACTGGGAGAATCCGGAGGAAATACTAGTAACCCAGTAGCGGGCTTTTCCTCGATGTAGGAATCAATGTCCTCCATGGGCTCTACATCATCTGACTCATTATCCGGTACTGTGGATACTACTGTAGCCGATAAAATCTATGTCTTCATCCATGCGGAATACTCTGCAGAACAACCCGGATGGCTCACAGAAAAAGCAGCTATCTCGTGCTGATCCCAACAAGCATACACACGGGATCGGTCCTCTACTGAGAGATATCGAGAAGCTGAACACTGACCTATTGCCCCCTCGAAAGGATGAAAATCCTAAAACTGGTCAAACTGCGACATCACTGCCAGTGGGTGATAAGTAGTCACGCCCCTCAAACCAGCCAGAGGGAGGTAGTCCATGCCCGGAGCATGAGTAATGAAGCTTTATGGTGAGCTAAGCCCCGAACACGACAATATGCTGAATGGATCTCTGATATCCACCAAAAATGTTGACCAAGACAGATCATCTATACACTCCGATGGCTGAAAGGAGTATGACATGGCTATATCATGGGTGAAACAATATCCATGCCGTCTAAGAGTGACAATCGGTCTCAAGTGTGACATAAACCACACATATAGCATGACCGAGCTACCCGTGAACACTCTTATCGGATAAGTGCAGCAATAGGATGTTGACCGCAAGGTCTCTACTACAATCATAGGTATAATGGTGCGACGCTCCCTGAGAGCTCTCACGGCCATGATGACACCAATGTCTATCTCATCCATATATCGTGGCATATAGACATATGATAGTATGCATAACAGTATTACATCAATCCTGGCTAAACGCCAATGATCCTCCGGTGCGGTGAAATCCCCGAAATATCGTGAATAGCTATCCTCAGAGCCAAATCTATCATACGTAAAAATCTTTGGGATATAACATGGCGGATGTCACCACTCATCTTGTACCACTCTGCTGCAATCCAATTGAGAGTCATGAACCGTCTACTCATGTCTCCCAAAGCCATATGCACGCAAGGTCTGTCTAATGGCAGCATTGTCAATCGTGCATACTCCTCTTGAGTAGGAGTCAACTCATGGATCACGAATCGGAAGACCTGCCTATCCGGTACCCAATGCTCTAGCATCCCATCCACAAACCCTGCAAGAACCTGAAACATCAATAAGGTCATGGTATACTGCAGTAAATGATCTACAGTCACCCAGTCTGGTGGTGACATGCTATCATACCACTATCTCATACCCAATGCCACCAATGATGGTATGGTATGATCTATACGGCTAACTGTTGAAGAAGACATTTGTGCGGGCCGTGTCATAAGACCATCCAGGGGTCAATGCCGAATATCTCTGGACATACATACATATGCATAACATGATACATGCATAGCAGATAATAGATGGCAATATGATATAGGGAATGGAAAAACTGTGCATACATTCCTAAATATATCAACATCTAATACATCATCTCTGTACAGCTACAAATACAGGGAAATGGGGGCACAGACGCCCTACTACTAATAGAGGCCTATCAAAAGATATAGTGAGAATGGGGTACAGCCACCCAATATCTAACAGAGGCCTATCAAAGCATATAACGAGAATACACATCAGAAGAAAACAATGGTGTCGATATCCACCTCATCAATCCTGTCCACCTGATGTAACTCCTCCTGAGTCACTAGATCTCTATCAACAGGGATGTCAGGCCTATATAAAGGAGGATCTGCACCGACAAAACCGAATGGGTCATCTAAGGGGACAGCGCCTGAGCTAGAGGAATCAAATGAAGCCGCCTCTGCCGGATCTCTGCCCAAATGTCGGATGAATATGTGTGCCAGGTCTAACTGCCGGGTCAAACTATCAATATGTGTCATATGAGTCGGATCTCTGACACAAGCTATCCAATCCGTCATCATCATGGATCTCGGAACCATATCCCCATAAACCGTAATGGCGCGGGTCGGGCTCGATAGTGCGAGGGAACCACCAACGCGCCGGAACGTCTCCACGAGTACATGGACCCTCGATAATGCAAAACCGTCAACCCCCTACAATGGGATATCAGTGACGGGTGATCGCGATCTGCTAATGATGCTGACGACAGAGGCAAGATCAGCATACCAATCTCCCCTGTGGTGCTCCTAATAGCACGCTCTCCAAAATAGAACTCCCAGCCTCCATCTGTGAAGAGAGAACTCTCGGTGGAAATCACGTACTTTCGACTCGATCGGTATCCATCCTCAAAGCCGATGGTCAAGTGTTCCCCTGAATAGGAATCCATGTGATGGTGTCACCAGTAACAACTCCAGGTTGCATCGGCGATGAGTGAAGCCCTCATTCTGAGGGACCTCCCAAAAATGGAATGATGCCATCGTCGTCCTCGTGGATAGGTATCTAAACCTAACACACTCACATGACGCAAGCATGGGAGCCTCTCATAGGCCCAAAACTGCCAACATAATGGCAAAACATCTGCTATCAGTAAACACTCTTAACCTATAAATGGGAAATGATAAGAGAAATAATCACCAGTAGAAATGGGTAGAAGCCTAGCCTAGCCAAGCCTCGGTCAAACCCTATGAGCGCATACGCATGCCCTGGAGGAAATAGGCAAAGATATAGGAACCCCAATCATACTCTCCAATACGGTCCATATGACGCATGGAACTGATCAAAGAAAAAGACACCGTGGAAGAGTTATTTGCTATGAAGAAGCCTCTAATGATCATCAGGAACAATCGCCACAGAATGCGATCCCTGATTCTGACATCATCAGGCATGGGCTCACTCAAAAGCCCGCTCATGGCATCTACTCTCAAAGGACCTGAACGGACAGTCTTGCCCTTGAGCGCCTCCGCCGGAACTCCTAACAAGGATCTGACGGTAGTAGGGGTAATATTTGCCATGCAAGGCACTAGTTCCCCTCCAAACTCCATACCTGTGATAAATCGCCAATCCATCGACATCATCATCACCTCGTAATCCAGCAGATGGAGTGACTGAGTCTGATGAAACCATCGCTCAGACAATGCCCTGAGGTAACCCTAGGGACAACGACGGGGAAAGATGGAGAAGAATGCCCGAATCCCCGATCAATCACGCACTGACTCTGTAATCAGGATGAAGAGCCTGATACATGGAGTGTATACTAAACCAATTCCCTCGAGGCTGTGTGAACCCGAGAACTTTCATGAAATACAGATCAACATCAGAACCCTGAATCCTCATCAATATGAAATAAGGAAGATCAAAATCTAATGCCATACCTCGTTAGCATGCAAGTACATCGATGGATGTCTGCTCAAATCACCCAGAAGCTCTGGTTTTGCCACCTGAATACAAGGTAACTCCCTACGAGGCACATGTGCAGCAGGAGCGGGATCCTTAATCGGAATATCCGCATCCTCATCCTCAACGTCTGGCACATCTGCTCGGACTGGACGAATCACGGCCTCCACCAATCGACGAGGCTTTCTGACAGAATGGGGTCGAGGTACTTCAGAAGCCCTCCTCCGTATACTAGAAGTGGTCCTATGGGAACTGCTTGGCTGATCCAGATCCATAATATCTGGACAACAAGTCTCCAAATCACCTCAGAAAGGGTGTGGTATTTCCTTACCTGGAGCTTTCTAAAATGCATTTTATGACTATATGCATGCATGCATTTACTTTAACATACAATAGAGTTAAAATACATGACTACCCAATGCCTATATTTGGAAAAATTTTGCCATAGTCTCCTTTGAAAATAGGACTATCCACATGCACATAGGTATGTCTAGGTGGCCATTCAGTAGCACACCTTCCCCAAAGTCATATACATAATATATGCATTAAAAATCAAAATCATACATGCATAAGGTTAACCTCAATAACAGGAGTACTTTGCCTTTCTACCTTTTGTTCATTGGACCTCAAATAGGACAAAAAATAGAAGAAAAAGGTGCCAATTTGACTGTCTCAAAAGTTTAATTTTTTCACATCATTATGTTCAGCATGGTTTAATACTAACATTTACTATGTTGAATATTTTTATCAAGTCATTTATGCATACATAATCACGACTATGTGTTTAGATGCATTTCATGCGATAACTCAAAATCCAATGGATAAAAACTGGAAAAAATACATGCATACGTTACCAAGATAGTGTAGAACACTTGTGCGGTGACAAAATTTGCAGAAAATAGCCTGAACTCAGCAGATCTAAAGGAGGCTCACGGAACCAACCTGCTGGATTTTATCATCCATGGTTGGTAGCGAGCTCATCTCATGACTACTGACGAGTGTACTGCGGCACCCCTATATGGGCCCCACCCTCCAAATTTCGGTCTAGTTCGAGTTGTGAAAGGAGTTCTTATGGACTAGAAGGTCAAATTGGGAATAAAATGCTACTGAATGATTGAGCAAAACAAAGATACATCATGGTCTTCTCAGATGAAACTTTGAATCTGTACATCGCTCATTGGTAGTCACCCGAACACGAGGTATACCCTGCCAATGATCTCATTTGTTACAAATCACATCCGGCAATACCTTGTACAGGTCCGATGCCGCCAACTCCGGGTCATTACTCTTAAAGATCAACGTGAGTCCCCGACGGGGGTTACAACGTAGATCCCCGACGAGGGTTACAACGTGAGTACCTGACGGGGGTTACAACGTGAGTCCCCAATAGGGGTTACAACGTAGGTCCCCGACGGGGGTTACAATGTAGATCCCCAATGGGGGTTACAACGTGAAGCCCCGACAGGGGATTACAACATACATTCAAGTCGTTGACACACATATCAACGAAGGTCAAGCAGCCTTGATGATATCTCAGCCGATAGCGATTAAAGCTATCAGAGCTCTAGAGCTATTCTAGGATTACATGCTCGATTACTCATTCCCTAGCGGATCCCCGACGGGGGTCACAATGCAATGCTCTGTTGATTAACACGTCAGCGAAGGTCAAGCAACCTTGACAATCTATCCACGGAGTATCAGCCATTGATTCACACATCAGCGAAGGTCAAGCAACCTTGACAGTATATCCCATAGGATTTTTCAGCCGTTGATTTACATGTCGATGAAGTACACGTCAACGAAGGTCAGGCATCCTTGACAGGATTTGCTGTTGGCAGTAAATCCAACAGAATCTTGACATGTTTTGGTGATACCAACCAGGAAAGGTCAACGTTATCAAAGAGGATAGATGATGGAATATGTTATACACATCCTCAAATAGACCAAGCTTTATCCCCACAGATCTCTTACACATAAGAGGTACATCTTCAGGATCAAGTCATTACCAAAAACACAGGAATTTGGTAATAACTCCAACATCGACATCCAAACAGATTCAGATTACACATCAAATCTAGTCGTCATTGCCAATCCCCAGTTTAAGCAACAGGGATCCAGCAATCATCCCCAGCGTGTTGGGCTACAACCACGTACACATGCATCATACACTTGCATCATGTTGCTACATATAGTGCTATGTTTGTCTTGTTGCGTTTCAAGTGTCTAGGATTCTTTATCCTACCCATACATCGCCATGCATGAGTAGGATAAAGAGGGGCATCTGTAGACACTCGAAATTTTCTATACTACTATCACTAACATTGAAGGAGGACAAATTCATCTTTTAAGAAGGAACCCTGAAAAACAATCCATATCCATACCGGATACTACCGGAAGTTCAGCATCAACCCCAGAGCACACACTGGGAGTAACAAATCCAACCTCGAAGATAACCCCGAGGCGTGCAGATCCAATACCGGAACACACAAAAGAGAAGACCAATTAATCTCGGAGATAACCCCGAGGTATCCAGTCTCAGTCCCAACCATGGGAATAACCAGCAACCTTGGTGATAACCCCAAGGAATGCAGTTTTGACGAAAACACCGTAAATGCTTGTTTCAAATGCGACCAGCTTCAATCTCGGCGCTCACAACGAGATACGATGTACCAACCCGGCGATAACACCGGGAGGACAGGCACACCTCAAAGATGAAAATGAGGACCATAAACAAATGCAGCAGTCCAATCTTAGCGAAGCCTGAGCAACGTCTACTTTATCAGCCCAAACCGGCGATAACACCGGTGAGGGGAAACATCGACATCTAGCCAACGTGATGCCACGCTACGTCGTCTTAACATCTCTATACAACGATGTCCAACAAAACTAACCAATCCCGAGTGACTATTATGCGGTGTAACAGATGGAAGTTAAAGCTTGAAGACCGGAGGGCATTGTCCCATCTTCAATGACTTCGTACAAACTCTAATCCCATGCCATTGTAAAACTTCCGACAACGGCGGTCCGAAATAGGTCTTGTATACCTCAATCGGATGCCCGAATTATATTTCCGAAAGTTCGAGTGGACATTACAGAGCCTGAGTGCACGTACTACGAGACGACCCGACCCGAAAAACTCGGGCCCACCCAGGTTACCTCTAGTACACCTACAGATCCATCATCTATAAATAGAGGGCTTGGGGTGACCATTTTGCAAGAGAAAATGGCGAGGAAACCCTGTCCAATTTGCTCTGCACTTACCCCATAAAAGTGTACTTTCTCATTTTAAACACATGTGAGCTCATATACAGCTTCTTTTGTACCTACAAAAGCCAGTGTTTACCCACTTTAAAGATTTAGAAGTCTTCTTTGGCAGTCAACTGTAAACTTTCTCACACACTTTAAAGCCTTTCTCTTCATCTCTGCACACACCCTTCTTCACGTTAAGAGTCGTGTTGCTTGCTTTTGCCCGAAATTCGGTCCGTGGTTTCATTTCAGTTATTGACTAACATTATCGAGTTATGCCTCGATTGAGCCTAGATTTTGGTCTGGATCGTTTATTTGTTTATATATATATATATATATAAATATATATGAAATGTGTGTCGAACTTTGTTCGATGATCCTGAACTTGATGCCCTGAGCGTTTCTGCTTTAATATATATATATACATTTATATATATTATTTGTGTGTCGAACTTTGTTCGATGAGCCTGAACTTGATGCGAGCGTTTACTCAAACTTATATATATATATATATATATATATATATGAATCGTATGTCGAACTTTGTTCGATGAGCCTAGACTTGATGCTGAGCGTTTACTATTTTAATATATATACATTTATATATATTGATCGTATGTCGAACTTTGTTCGATGAGCCTGAGACTTGATGCAGAGTGTTTACTCACTTATATATATATATATATATATATATATATATATATATATATATATATATATATATAATGTGGTCGAACTACATTCGATGAGCCCGATTTCACATCCGGTGCGTTTACTCTACTTTAATATATATATACTTATATATATGAACTATGGTCGAACTCTGTTCGATTAGCCTGGATTTTACATCCAGTGCGTTTATCACTTATATAAATATTTCGTCCCACCTGGAGTTTACTTCGTGGTGGTTGATCGCTTCTGACTTTATTTACGTTTAAGTCTGCGCTGGAGTTTTCTTCATGGCGATTGATCGCTTTATATGACTTTTTATTTACATTTTGTCCCGCCTGGAGTTTCCTTCGTGGCGGTTGACCGTATTTACAGCTTTATTTATGTTTTGTTCCGTCTGGAGTTTCCTCCATGGCGGTTGATAGCTTTTGCAACTTTATTTACTTTTCTGATCCCCCATGGAGGTGCTTCGTGGTTGGTGATCATGTCTGTATATATATACAGCTTTTATATATATATACCTGCTTACTGTTTTCATACAAATTGCGGTATCTTGTGCGCCTAGGAATCATGTGATCATAGATTCAGCCCATTGTATCTAGATTATGTTCCTGTGATGGACATTTTCAGCTGTAGGCAGCTTGTAAATTATTATGCGGTGTCTAAATTTCCTCAGATGGTTTCCATACCCATTAGGAAGTCGGCATTATTTTGTATAATATTTTCGTACGGATGCCTCGCATCTGTCAAATAAAATTAATCAAGTCGAACACTTAATAAAATGGGAGTGTAAAAGGTCTCAATTACTATTAAGCATCAGGGTTTGAAAAACCTCTTTTATAAAACATCACTGCCATATCTTGCTTAAAATTGAATTTTTACATAAATTGAAACCATGTATGTAAATATTGTCACAACAAAAAAACATCACATTGACCCACACACACACATTCAGATAATAATTACTTGACAAGAAGTAGTCACCATGGTATCACGGATGTCGGGGGGTGTCTAACACCTTCCTTCCGCATAACCAAGTCCTCGGACCCTAATGAATCTCGGTTTCACCAACCCGTTTAGTAGTGTCACATCACTGGGTCAATGTGTGACGCCCCCAAAATAGGTCCAATCCAACCAACCCATTCTGAGTCGCCAAAAACATGGTACAGAAACAACTATAACTTTATTACTATAATTGTCGTGCAAAATATAACAACACATATGTTGTGAGTTTTGATACAAATATATACAAACTGTGACTCATGTCCCAACCTTGGATAGTACGTTACAATGGCACCTTACATAAAGGTATAGTCAATAACTATTTTAGAAATTAAAATCTTTGGGAAGTGCTCAAGGAAACCTTCGTACATGGGAGGCCATGCGTCTAGGTTATGATAGATATCATATGCCCACAGAATTATCCTTGGTTGACCCAATAAACTCCAAAGAAAAACAAGAAGATTACTATCATATTTTTTCCAATGGTGAGTCTTCTCTTGACATATCATTATCTCCACCGTCTCTAATTGAGAATTATACTTCAACCAAACTCCAAGATCATATAGTTAGTGCTTGTAGATATACTCAGTAAGTGGATGTGCACAACCTTGTCTTATGATAACACGAAGTCGCATGTCATTAGACATCTTGTATAATAGTGGCAAAACACCCTTCCAAACATTGGGTTCGCCTCACCCTATTTGGTTCACCAAATATAACTACTAAATGATGTATAAAATATAACACACTTTTCTATACTGTTTAGGGAGAACCTCCACAGCTAGAGACTATCGTTCTATTTCCCTATTACCCCCGCTCGACCCAGCTACACTCTTATTACCTGAAAGAAATTGTGAAGCAAAAGGGTGAGCACAACTAGCTCAGTAAAGAATATTATGACTAAAGATAATTAAATTTTCAATAGCCTTCATCAATTATAAATAAGAGATTTAGAACATATGGTAGATAATAAAACTTTTTAACCATAGTTGCAGCGGAACCAGCAATCCATTAGAAGAGTCAAATAGACCATAAAGTCTATTATCTTCTCCATGTTAAAAGTCCACCAACAATGTTTTAACCCTATAACATCAATCAACAGTTCTTGTCCACAATCATGTGAATAACTCATAATCATAATTGTAGTTCTAAATTCCTTTTTAGCATTCGGAATGAAGATAATTTTCATCACCGTCTTTACCTCAAAACATCAAAGATCATGGTTATACCAAATCACAGCCTCGTTTCATAATCATACTAATAAATTCATCTTTGCACTACTGACGAAAGATATTCATTAGTAGTTCATCTTTTGCTACTACTGGCCAAAGATATTCAAACAATGACTCATCTTTGCACTACAGGCCAAAGACATTCATATCTCAAAGAAATACATAATCATTTCAGAATTTATATAAACCATAATTATAACCATGTTGATCAATTCACCTTGCACTTAAGCTAAAAATATTCCATTATAAATTCAATGGTCATGATCATACTAGTCATGATCATACTAATACTTTACCCATCTTTACACTCAAGTAAAAGAGAAATTCCATCACCATGGTTATAAAAATGTTATATATGATAATAAAAACAATAGGATTAACAACTACATTTAATTTCAAGAGCAATATTCATAAATCAACGATAATTTGGTCAGAAAAAAAACAAATTTTGTCGTGAATAGTACCTGTGAATAATAACTCGTGAATAATAACTCATGAATAGTAACTAGTGAATAGTAACTCGTGAATAGTAACTCATGAATAGTAACTCGTGAATAGTACTCCGTATTCATACATAGTACCGTATACGTAAAAAATGTCATATACATGAATAGTGTCGTATAAGTGAATAGTGCCGTATACGTGAATAGTATTGTATACGTGAATAGTAACCTCGACACATAAAGTTCTAAATTTGATAAAAAGTTCAGACCAATATTTCGGCATAATGACATTGAAAGAAATAATATCATTTACGAAGAAAATAACATCCCTTACAATCCCTTAAAATTTCTTACCTCAAAAGAGCAGTATTTTTAACTGGAATATCGGATATAGTGCTGAAGGAACTTGAACCGTATAGCAACACTCAAAATATCAAAATACTCACAAGAATACGCTCGATAATATAGAGAGAAAGAGAGAAAAAACTTTAGTTTCTGGTGTGATTTTCAATTCTAACCTATGCACCCTATTTATAGGAAATTGCTTAGAACACCAAAGCAGAAAATTTAACAAAATAATAATATTTTATTTTTAATTTCCTACGCACACTTTGAATTCAGATTCCAGCCTTTAACACATGCAAAAGTACAATTGAGGGGCCCACCTTCTAGAAAAATATGTTTTAAACAAAATCAGTTCAGACCCAATAGTCTGGAAATTCAATAATTCATAATAAATAGCCCTTTTATCAGAAAAAATCTAATCTCATGTCCTTTTATAGGAAATTCAATTCTCTACAACTTTGCAGAAGAAAGGTTTTTCCAAATTCCAAACAAAAATTGACCAAAATCCACACACGGATGATTTTATAGGCTATAATCAAATTTCAGTCAAGAAATGGGGTCCACCGACATGTTTAACATGTTTTTAGTATTTATTGCAATAAAAATACTATTCCTCCTCATTTACTCATATATCACACATTCATTGTAAAATATCACCATTATTATATTATTAAAATATAATAATATATTTAAATGAATTATTTTATCAGAAAAGATAAAATATCAATTTTCAACAATTATCACATTAAAAATTTCCTCCATCTATATCCACATAAAATGAATATTTTACTCATCATATAAATCAATAATTAATTATTCATAAATAATATTACGTAATCACAATCGACAACCAGCGGTTCCTCAGAATGAGGGGCTTTCCAATAAGGATTTCTCCTTCTTGGCCGATTAGGTGACCAAACCTCTCCTTGAGCCGAACTTTCTAGACATTGCCAATAATGTTATCTAATAATATCATTCGGATAATATGAGTTATTGTCAGATAATGAAAAATACTATGTAGTGACAATTATTAAAACAATAATAATATAAAATTTCAACGTAGCAATTATTGAATCAATAAAATAAAATATTGAACAGTAATTACTGTAACAATTATTGAGTAGTGCCTTCTTACGTAAGAATCAATAATTGGTGTAATACTGGTGTTATCTTGTTGTCACGCCAGACATCGCGTGTTTTAACCATACGGTATTCCAACAAGATAATCTGTAATAACTACTGTTTGTTATTTATAAATAACTTATACTTGTCCTTTTCTTCATCCAATCGCTTTCCGTTATGGGGGCCACAAAAGGCTGAGCCATCGTACGAATATTCCCCGACAGAAAGAATGTGACGCCCCCAAAATAGGGTATACATCACCCATCTGTTCTCCTTCGTTCATTTGTTTCTGCTTTCATCATAACTTTGATCATAGAATTCTCAGATTCCAGCTCTAATATCTTATACTCTGCCAAAGAGTGCTTCTGTTCAAGCATCGCACATCGGGTAACACAATTTTGAATGGTTGCATCTCTTTGCTCCACGACCGCCTACCGTTCTTCAGCCTGCTCTTCTAACTCATGAATATGATTTTGTAATGCTAAATTTTGATCATAAAATTCTTCAAAAAAATTCTCCTCAGGTTCCTCTTCTTCCTCACTCTCAACTGCTACCCCTGTAACTAGCTCGGGTGCAACTATTAGTTCTTCACGCACCACATAGATATCTCTAATTTCTTCTTTGTCTGACATCACATTAACCTGGTTAGTGATTAAAGGTGTCTCAACGGTCTCATGTGCTTCATTGTTTATCTCAACATTTTCGGATGCCATTTGCAAATACTGCCACAAAACAAAGGTTAATTGACATGTAACACATTATCCATATACTCTGATCGACCAATTAAATATCAAATAAACTTAGGTAGGTCATACTAGCGAAAGAATTCCCCATCTCTCCCCTCCCAGTTCTTGTCTCACATCTCAGCTAGGGATCATATCCCTAAGCTTTGAATCCAACTGTGACGCCCCTAAAATAGGGTATACATCACCCATCTTGAGTCGTCAGATACATGGTACAGAATTCAAATACAACTTAATAATAAAACTATCGTGTACAATACGACAAAACATAAACTGTGAGTTTGAATACAAATATTGTCTACTAGAGAGTATTCAAACTCAAAGAGAGTCCTCATTACAATTATTATCACACTATTTCACAGAATAGTTAGGACTACTAATGCACCATCTAGGACCATCACTCTGTTACCCGACTAGTCCCAGCTACGTTCTCATTTCCAGAAGAGAACAGTGAAAGAAAGGGTAAGCTCAACTAGCCCAGTAAAAAATATTATGACTAAGATAATGCAAAATAATTTATCGTTTTCAACAGTGTTAAACTGATAAAATATAATAACTATCAAGTTTAACTGCAGCGGAACAAACAATCCTTTAGAAGAGTCAAGTAGGGAATAAAATCTACTATCTTATATGATTTAAAAGGTTTTTCATCACTTTTATCACTGAGACTCAACTTAATAAATAATCCACATCATCAAATCATCCCTGCACTACAGGCCAAGGATATTCTTTAGTATCACGACCACGAATTATCCATGCACTATGGCTAAAGATAAACATGTTTTCATCAATGGTCCTGATCATGCCATAAAACAATTAATCTTTGCACTACGGCCAAAGAGAATCCATAGCCATAATCATACCAAAAATTGTCAATCAATGCACTACGGGCCAATGAGAACTTTTTCCACATCATTTGTAACATTACGGTTATGATTATACCGAATAATTCCTGGTCATAATCATACCAAGTCCATCTATGCACTACAGGCCACAGATGACTTTCAAAAAAAATAAACATGAGGATGATGACAATGATATAAGAATTCAATAAAACAAGTTCAAGAATTAATTTATCTAGGAACTAATAACGTCCAAATTGTCAACATGATACAGCTTTGTAGAGTAAAATTCAAGAATGCTCGGAAGAATATTTCCATGAAAAATACTAGATGAAGCGCAAAATATCAAGGATATTCCACTAATTTCATGGAGTATAGAAGTCAAAACTTTAACCAACCGAGTATAATAAAGAATGGAATAACAAAAGAAATCACCATGCATGCGCGTATTGCATAGACAAAAGTTATTCCAATGTAATAATAATAACGGAACCGGTCCCAAGCGTAAAACGCGATCGACGGATATTCCAATGTAATAAAAATAATCGGAACCAGTCCGTCGTAGCAGAAAGCGCCATGCATGCGGATATTCAACAACATATAATAAAGAATGGAATATTAGAAGAATTTCACCATGTATGCAAAGACTTTGCATAGAATAAAGTTATTCCAACATAATAATAAAGAATGGAATAATGAAGAATTTCACCATGTATGCAGTACTTTGCATAGACAGGTTATTCCAACATAATAATAAAGAATGGAATAACAAAAGAATTTCACCAAGTATAGGGTATCCCGCGTATACAGGTTATTCCAACAGAATAATAAAGAATGAAATAACAGAAATTCTCTTCATGAATAAGAAAGAAAGAATACCCCTTACTAGTACAACAAATAATATTATGTACCTTAAGAAGAAGAGTACTGGATATATGAGTAGTGAAGTAGCAGAATACTTTTCTTCTTTCTCTCTAGAGTTTTAGTGAATTCGTAAGAAATAATGAAGGAACGAGCTTCTATTTATAGAAAAGTGGATTGCATAGTAACTAACTCATGAACGGTCTAAATTGATTTACTTTAATCTGACGGTCCATATTTAAAGTAAAATCTTTTAAATAAAATATAATATATTCTATTTATAATCTAATAAAACGAATAAATTTATAAAAGATTTTACTATGCAAACACTATGCAGGCACTATGCAAACATTATGCATAATAAAATATAATATATTCTAATTATTGTCTAATAAAAGAAATAACTTTATAAAAGTATTTTGTTTTATATAAAAATATTTTACTATGCAAAACACTATGCAAAACACTATGCATAATAAAATAATATAATATATTCTATTTATAGAATAACTTTATAAAAGTATTATGTTTTATATAAAAAGATTTTACTATACAAAACACTATGCAGACACTATGCATAATAGAATATAATATATTTTATTTATAGAATAACTTTATATAAGTATTCTATTTTATATAAAAAGATTTTCTGTATTATTACATTAATAATACCAACAAAACTGAGTGACTTATCACGTAAGCATCAATAATTAATACCGTGTGCTACTATGCAACCACACGTAATACTGTACTTTTACTACCGAGTAGTTCAACAGTATTAACGGTAAAACTTTAGCCGTTATTTTCATAAAATATTTTTGTCATTTTCTCAATCCGACAATAATTCTGTTGCAGGGTCCACCAATGATTGTACCGTTATACGGATATTCCCCGATAAAAAGAATATTCCCCGACCAGTCGAATATAATATGACAACTTGCATACTTTGCAAAATTTATAAATACTACCCACAACTAAAACATTATCTCAAATCCACACCATAATATAAAAAAAAAATATTTCGAGAAAATTAAATCTTCATTCATAAAATCTGAGGTCTCACAATCTCCCCTCCTTATGAAATTTTGCCCTCGAAATTTACGTACGTACTTGGTATGTCGAAGAGGTGAAGATACCTTAACTTCATTTCAGATTCTAATTCTTGAGGTATAACCTTTGAGTGTTGAATACGATCTTTCTTATCTAAGATTTTAACACGTATTTCCTCATACGTTAAATTTTCTGCTATATTGTTTAGTTCTAATTTAATAATGTGGTTAGGGTCGTCCACATATTTACGTAACATCGATACGTTAAAAACGTTATGAACACGTGACATACTTGACGGTAAAACGAGTCTATAAGCCATAGTTCCTACTCGATCGAGACTTTTAAATGGGCCAATTAAATCGAGGGTTGAGATTTCCTCTCTTCGTCGATTTTTGCTTCTAGAACAATGCCCTCTTGAACCTTCTTCTTCACATTTATCAGCTCCGGGTGTGTAGCTTGAGCGGCTTTAACTTTATCGATTAAAGTCGATTCTACTCGTATATTCGTTATCTTCACTTGGGTTCCTAGAGTCTTTAACTCTATCTTCATCATTTGTAAGTTGTACGAAATGGGCCTTTGTGTTAACAACATCGCACTTTCAGAACGCATACGATCTTCTCACTCAACGCGCCTACTACGTTCGCTTTCTGACAATGGTATTGAATGGTACGATCGTAATCTTCAACAGCTCGAGCCAACGTCTTTGGTGCATGTTATGTTCATTTTAGTTGAAGAAATATTTGAGGGTTTAAGAAATGGGTTTTGTACTAGGGTCAATACAAAATTCGATTTCACGCTCTAGGGTTAGGCTAAGAAGTCTTCAAGAATACGTCAGGAAATTCATTAACAATAGAAATATCATTCAAAAATGTGACCCTCATCCAAGACTTGGATAGCACGTCACATTGATACCTATCAACTTGTCATTGTCATTCACGATGTCGCCTACAAAAAGTTTGGCTTCGGTGCATTCCACACAAGGAAGTCACCAGTGAAAGGCTCGAGACTCTTTACTTATGGCTTTATATGACAATGATTGACTTTAGTGGTTTGGTTGCTTGAATTCGCATAACAGGTTGGTTAGGAATATGAAAGCTAACAACCTTACGAAAAACATGATGGGTAGTTAACCAATCGATTCCTAAAATCACACCAAAGGAAAGTATTTTAAAAGAGATAAGATTTACCGGTAACGTGAAAGTGATAATTTGAATTAAACAAGATTTATAAATAGTGGATGTAACGAAGGTTTCTCCTAACTGAGTTTCAACAGATATATCAAAGTCTAACTTCTCCGGAGTTAACTTCAAACATTGAACACAACTTGGTGAAATAAAAGAGTAGGTAGAACAGGTATCTAATAAGGTATAAACTTCGCAAGAGTTTATCATTAACTTACCCATAATAACTTCGTTTGGGTTACTCGACAAATGCTCTCACTTAAACTACTGGATTTGACTTTGCTATAGGGTACATTCCACCCTTAAGTGCTTCGTCCCATTCCTGATCCATGATTTGAATCATTAGTCTTGGATCTATATCGAATTGGAGTTGACCGCTATGCACAAGGTAATTCCGAATTCGATGTTGGATTCTCCCAATTGTTGTCTAAAAAGAAAAATCCATTTCATCAATTTTGGCTTTATTGGATCGAACGTCTTTTTCTACAATATCTAAATGTCGTGCGGCTTTTACCCATGCGTCATCTATTCTCCTTCGTTCATTTGTTTCTGCTTTCATCAGAACTTTGATCATATCATTCTCAGATTCTAGCTCTAATATCTTATACTCTGCCAAAGAGTGCTTCTGTTCAAGCATCGCACATCGGGTAACACGATTTTGAATGGTTGCATCTCTTTGCTCCACGACCGCCTGCTATTCTTCAGCCTGCTCTTCTAACTCATGAATACGATTTTGTAATGCTAAATTTTGATCATAAAATTCTTCTAATAAATTCTCCTCAGGTTCCTCTTCTTCCTCACTCTCAACTGCTACCTCTGCAACTAGCTCGGGTGCAACTATTAGTTCTTCACGCACCACGTAGATATCTCTAATTTATTCTTCGTCTGACATCACATTAACCTGGTTAGTGATTAAAGGTGTCTCAATGGTCTCATGTGCTTCATTGTTTATCTCAACATTTTTGGATGCCATTTGCAAATACTGCCACAAAACAAAGGTTAATTGACATGTAACACATTATCCATATACTCTGATCGACCAATTAAATATCAAATAAACTTAGGTAGGTCATACTAGCGAAGGAATTCCCCATCTCTCCCCTCCCAGTTCTTGTCTCACATCTCAGCCAGGGATCATATCCCTAAGCTTTAATACCAACTGTGACGCTCCCAAAATAGGGTATACATCACCCATCTTGAGTCGCCAAATACATGGTACAGAATTCAAATACAACTTAATAATACAACTATCGTGTACAATACGACAAAACATAAACTGTGAGTTTGAATACAAATATTGTCTACTAGAGAGTATACAAACTCAAAGGGAGTCCACATTACAATTATTATCACACTATTTCACAGAATAGTGAGGACTACTAATGCACCATCTAGGACCATCACTCTGTTCCCCGACTAGTCCCAGCTACGTTCTCATTTCACAAAGAATAGTAAAAAAGAAAGGGTAAGCTCAACTAGCCCAGTAAAAAATATTATGACTAAGATAATGCAGAATAATTTATCATTTTCAACAGTGTTGAACTGATAAAATATAATAACAATCAAGTTTAACTGCAGCGGAACAAGCAATCCTTTAGAAGAGTCAAGTAGGGAATAAAATCTATTATCTTATATGATTTAAAAGGCTTTTCATCACTTTTATCGGCGAGACTCGACAATAAATAATCCACATCATCAAATCATCCCCGCACTACAGCCAAGGATATTCTTTAGTATCACGACCACGAATTATCCATGCACTACGGCTAAAGATAATCATGTTTTCATCAACGGTCCTGATCATGCCATAAAACAATTCATCTTTGCACTACGACCAAAGAGAATCTATAGCCATAATCATACCAAAAACTGTACATCAATGCACTACGGGCAAATGAGGACTTTTTCCACATCATTTGTAACATTACGGTTATGATTATACCGAATAATCCCTGGTCATAATCATACCAAGTCCATCTATGCACTACAGGCCACAGATGACTTTCAAAAAAAATAAACATAAGGATGATGACAATGATATAAGAATTCAATAAAACAAGTTCAAGAATTAATTTATCTAGGAACTAATAACGTCCAAATTGTCAACATGATCTTCGCTTTGTAGAGTAAAATTCAAGAATGCTCAAAAGAATATTTCCATGAAAAGATATCTTTGGATGAAGCGCAAATATCAAGGATATTCCACTGATTTCATGGAGTATAGAAGTCAAAACTTTAACCAACTGAGTATAATAAAGAATGGAATAACAAAAGAAATCACCATGCATGCGGTACTTGCAGATAGTAAACGAGTTAATCCAATGAATAATAATAATAACGAGAACCAAATTTCGTGCAAAATTACGCATGCGGGATATTCCAATGTAATAATAAATAACGGAACCCGTCCCACAGAAAAAGCACAAATAGGATATTCCAATAGAATAATAAATAACGGAACCAGTCCCACAGAAACGCATGAATGGATATTCCAACGAATAATAATAAAGAATGGAATATTAGAAGAATTTCACCATATATGCGATTAAGATTTGCATAGCGGGTTATTCCAACATAATAATAAAGAATGGAATAACAGAAGAATTTCACCATGTATGCAGTACTTTGCATAGACATGTTATTATAACATAATAATAAAGAATGGAATAACAGAAGAATTTCACCAAGTATAGGGTATCCCGCGTATACAGGTTATTCCAACAGAATAATAAAGAATGGAATAACAGAAGTTCTCTTCAAGAATAAGAAAGAAAGAATACCCCTTACGAGTACAACAAATAATATTTCGTACCTTAAGAAGAAGAGTACTGGATATATGAGTAGTGAAGTAGCAGAATACTTTTCTTCTTTCTCTCTATAGTTTATCTCTCTAGAGTTTCAGTGAATTCGTAAGAAATAATGAAGGAATGAGCTTCTATTTATAGAAAAATGGACTGCATAGTAACTAACTCATGAACGGTCCATATTGATTTACTTTAATCTGATGGTCCATATTTAAAGTAAAATCTTTTAAATAAAATATAATATATTCTATTTATAATCTAATAAAACGAATAACTTTATAAAAGATTTTACTATGCAAACACTATGCAGGCACTATGCAAACACTATACATAATAAAATATAATATATTCTAATTATTGTCTAATAAAACAAATAACTTTATAAAATTATTTTGTTTTATATAAAAATATTTTACTATACAAAAAACTACATGCAACACTATGCATAATAAAATATAATATATTCTATTTATAGAATAACTTTATAAAAGTATTCTGCTTTTATATAAAAGATTTTACTATTCAAAATACTATGCGAGACACTATGCATAATAGAATATAATATATTCTATTTATAGAATAACTTTATAAAAGTATTACATTTTATATAAAAGATTTTACGTATTATTACATTAATAATACCAACAAAAACTGAGTGACTTATCACGTAAGCATCAATAATTAATACTGGTAGTGCTACTACTATGCAACCACGCCAGACATCGTATTTTTACTACCGAGTAGTTCAACAGTATTAACGGTAAAACTTCCGCCGTTATTTTCATAAAATATTTTTGTCGTTTTCTCAATCCGACAATAATTCTGTTGCGGGGTTCACCAATAATTGTACCGTCATACGGATATTCCCCGACAAAAAGAATATTTCCTGATTAATTGAATATAATATGACAACTTGCATACTTTGCAAAATTTATAAATACTACCCACAACTATAACATTATCTCAAATCCACACCATAATATAAAAAAAATATTTCGAGAAAATTAAATCTTTATTCATAAAATCTGGGGTCTCACAAAGAATATTCTACGACCAAACGAATATTCCCCGACAGCAATGAATATTTTATAACCACTTGCTTATTTTGCAAAATTTGCACATTTCACCCATAACCAAAGCATTATATCCAATTAACACCTTATTATTCACACCAAAGTTTTCCATTCTTTACATCAACTGTATATGACTAATTATCTTGCATGTTTTAAGTTTGGTGCAGATTATATCTTGGTGCAGGTCAAATGACCTATGTTGCACCTCCCTTCCATTCCGGATCTGTGGCGGCTAATCCAATCTTTGTTCAACTCAGCCTCTGTGGAATCCCTGATATGCCTGTGTCTTCCTCAACTCAGCCTCCTTCTATCTCGACTTCTCAAAATCAGGTTACTTACCACCAAAACCAGCGGTCCAGCACTTCCATTACCAACAGCAACAACACTTCTCTCCTATGTTTATGGTGTTAATCATAGTACAAAGTGGAGATGCAAAGCTTGCAGACCACACATCATTTATTAAAGATGTAGTTGTGACCCCAACTTATTATAAATAAAATCAAATTTCCGCTATTTATTATTGTGAATAATAAGGTGTTAATTGGATATAATGCTTTGGTTATGGGTGAAATGTGCAAATTTTGCAAAATAAGCAAGTAGTTATAAAATATTCATTGTTGTCGGGGAATATTCGCTTGGTCGTGGAATATTCTTTCTGTCGGGGAATATTCGTACGACAGCGCAGCCAATTGTGGCCCCCATAACGGATAACGGTCGAATGAAGAAAACGACAAATTTGAGTTTTTACAAATAACGGCGTAGTTGTTACCGTTAACACTGTTGGAATACCCAATGGTTAAAATACGATGTCGCATGGTTGCACAAAGAGTAGCACCAGATTGCACAATATTGTTGAATTATTGATTCATACGTAAAAGGCACTACTCAATAATTGTTACGGTAATTCTTGCTCAATATTTTATTTTATTGGTTCAATAATTGCTGCGTTGATATTTTATATTATTGTTGTTTCAATAATTGTAACTGCACAGTATCTCCATTATCAGATCAATAATTCATATTATTTGGAATAATATTATTAGATAACATTATTGCCAATGTCTAGAAAGTTCTGTCAATGAGAGGTTTGGTCACCTAATTGCGTGCCAGTAAGGAGAAATCCTTATCGGAAAGCCCCCTCTTTCTTGGGAACGGCCTGGTTGTCATAATTGTGATTCTGTAATATTATTTTGAATAATTAATTATTGATTTATACGATAAGGAAAAATTTATTTTATGTGGATATAAATGATGGATATATTTATTTTTATATGGATAAAAATGAAGGAATTAATCTTTGAGGTGTTTTATCGATTATTTTGTCGATTAATGGAGGTATTAAAATCATACGTTTGTTGATTTCGGATATTTTATGTTTGGAATTTGGAAAACTCATAGCTACAAAGTTGTAGAGAATTCAATTTAAATGGGAATGGACATAAAATTCAGATTTTTACGATAAACGAGCTATTTTCTATGAATTCTTTGAAGTTTCGTAAAATAAAATGATTTTTATTAAATTATGGGTGGGACCCACTCTTGTTTTTAACATGTGAAATTTGGATTTTTTTTTCGAGAATCGAGGTGTTGGTCTTGGCTGGTGAGTATGCGTATGATTGATATAAGAAATAATATTATTTTATTATTTTAGTCTCCTTTGACGTTCTAGCATTTTCCTATAAATAGACGCTTAGGTTAGAATTGAAAATCACACCAGAAACAAGTTTTCTTTCTCTCTAGATTCTCGAGCGTATTTTTGTGAGTATTTTGATACTTTGAGAGTTGCTTTCATTCGGTCTGCAGTTTTCACAAGACTATATCCAAAATTCAATCGAGTAAATACGGTTATTTTGAGGTAAGGGATGTTATTTCTTCTTAAATGATATTATTTTCTTCAATATCATTATGCCGAAATATTGGTTTGAACTTTTTATCAAATTTGGAAATTTTTGTGTCGGGGTTACAATTCACGTATACGGCACTATTCACGTATACGGCACTATTCACCGAAAAATGAAATTTTCTCCTTTTTGTCCAAGATGTCTATTGTGGTTACTATTTTTGATTGTATCCATGTTTTGATCTTTATTCTTGAATTTTGTTTCAAAATCGGTTACTATGGAGTATTATTGATCTTAGATAAACTGTAATATGAATCTCTAATATTTGTTATTTTGTTTCACTGGATTCGTTCCTTTAAAATATTTTTCATCATCCTCAGTCCTAAATGATGATATTAATGAATATCTTTGGCCTGTAGTGCAAAGATGAATGATTACCTAAAGAATATCTTTGGCCAGTAGTGCAAAGATAAACAGGTGTTGAGATGAACATGACCAACTGGTGAAACAAATGAATATCTTTGGCCTGTAGTGCAAAGATGAATATTTGATTAAAGATGTATATAGATTGTTGTTACAGGGATAAAATATTGATGATGGACTTTTAAATCTTAGAAGATAGTGGAATTCTTTCTCTATTTGACTCTTCTAATGGATTGTTGTTTCCGCTGCAGTTGTTGATCTAAAACTTGTTGTCTATTATATTTTATTAGATTTTTCCTTGTTGAAGACTAATGAAAATTTATTGTATATTATCTTAGTCATAATATTATTTACTGGGCTAGTTGAGCTCACCCTTTTCCTTTTTGTTCCATTTTTCTTCTCAAGATGTGAGAACATAGCAGGAACTAGTCGGGGTACGGAGTGATGGTTCTAGAAACTTGTTTTAGCAGTCGTCACTATTTTTGTAAAATAGTGTATCAATAATTGTAATGAGGACTCCTTTTGAGTTTGTATACTCTATTAGACTATAATTGTATTCAAACTCACAAGATATGCGTTGTTAAGTATTTTTGCGACAATTGTATTCTTGAGGTTGTATTTGTTTTTTTACCATATATTTGGCGACTTTAATGGGTGATGTATACCTATTTTGGGGGCGTCACAGTTGGTATCAAAGCTTAGGGATATGGTTCTCTGGCGGAGATCGGGGAATAGAACTAGGAGGGGAGAGATGAGTAAATCCTTCGCTAGTGTGTCCTATCTAAGCTTATTTGTTGGTCGGTCATAATATAGGGATATTATGTGATATGTTAATTTGTTTAATTAACCCTTGTTTTATTGCAGTATTTAAGAATGGCTACTGAGAATGTTAACAATGGAGTGTATGAGACTATGGAACAACCTTTAGTCACAAACCAGGAGAACGTACAACAAGAAGGCAATATTCCTCTTGTAAACAACACTACCAAACAAATGATGAATGATGGGATGTTCAGAAGTTTTTTGCAGTTCATGAAAAATCAGACGAGGGAGACTCATGCACAAAATACAGGTGGAAATGATAGCAATGCTGCTTGTCATGTGACAAAAAGCGATTCAAGGAGTTGGGACCACCAAAATTTATTGGAAAGCCGGATCCGATCAAGGCGAAAACGTGGGTTAAACAAATTACCAAGATATTCGATGTCTTGAGATGCACGGAGGAACAGAAGGTTCCATCTGCCACCTTTATGTTCCGCGATGAGGCAGACTACTGGCAGGAGTCTGTGAAACGTACCCAGCCTACCGCACTCAACATGTTTTGGGAAACGTTTCAAAAACTATTTAATGACAAGTACTTTCCTGAAAGTATTCGTCATATGAAGGAGGTGGAGTTTATCAGACTAGAACAAAACAACATGACTGTGTCCCAGTATGAGGCGAAGTTTGCAGAGTTATCCAGGTTTGCACCTTATTTGGTCGAAAAATGAGGAACGAATGACGAGGATTTTTCTGAGAGGTTTAAAGCCCGAGATTCGATAATATCTTATATCTCATAAATTTTCTTTATATTCAGATGTTGTAAACATGGCTCAATTATTAGAGCGAGATAATGAGTATGTGAAACCGAGGGACCACAACCAGGGTCGTACAGGTGGCAGCAGCCATTGGAGCAATGAAAACCAGCAAGGAGGAAAGCATTCGGATAAAAACGGTAACCACTCTGGTGGTAATCGTGGTAGTGATAATAGAAGGAGCGAGTCGGGAGGATATTTTAAGAAGAGAAGGTACAACAATGATAACGTGAAGACGTCATCACAAACATCAACTATTTCTAGGGGAGGAGAACGAGCACCGGTCGTTTGTTACAAATGCGGGAAAGAGGGACACATCATCCCAAACTGCCCACAACAATCCAAGGTGTGTTATAACTGTGGAAAGGAAGGTTATACAGCTAGAGATTGTCTAGTTGTGAAACCAAGTTCAACAGGGATGGTGACTCCAAAGGCTGTCCCGGACAAGTCAAAGTCGGTGGTTCCTGGAAGGGCGTTTGTCGTGACTGAAGAAAACGCGAGGAACCCAAACGAGGTGATCACGGGTAAGGTAGTCATAAACTCTTGCGAAGTTTATACCTTACTAGATACCGGTTCTACCCATTCTTTTATCTCTCCTGCGTGTGCTTAACGTTTAAACTTGACTCCGGAGAAATTAGACCTTGACTTATCTGTTGAGACTCTATTAGGAGAAACTTTCATTACATCTACTGTTTATAAATCTTGCTTGATTCAAGTCGGTACCATCACATTACCTGTCGACCTTATTTCGTTGAAAATTCTTGCATTTGATGTGATTTTAGGGATTTATTAGTTAACCACGCTTCATTCTAAAATTGATTATTTTCATAAGGTTGTTAGTTTCATATTCCTAACCAACCTATTATGCGAATTCAAACAACCAAACCATTAAAGACAATCACTGTAATATCAAGCCATAAGGCTATTCATTTATTAAAAATGGATGTCAAGTTTTCCTAGCCCATGTCACGGACTTAAACAAAAACACGTCAGATTTGAATAAAATTTCTGTTGTTAATGAATTTCCTGATGTATTTCCTGAAGAACTTCCCAGTCTACACCCAAAACGTGATGTTGAATTCTTTATTGACCTTGAACCGGGTACAAAACCCATTTCTAAAACCCCATATCGAATGGCTCCTATTGAACTTCAGGAGTTAAAAGTCCAACTACAGGAATTGTTAGACATCGGTTTCATTCGTCCTAGTGCATCTCCTTGGGGTTCTCCTGTTTTATTCGTAAAGAAGAAAGACGGGAGTATGCGACTTTGTATTGACTACCGAGAATTGAACCATGTCATCATCAAGAATAGGTATTCGCTACCTCGCATTGATGACCTACTTGACTAGTTACAAGGAGCAAAATTCTTTTCAAAGATCGATCTTCGTTCTGGATATCATTAGTCGAAGATTAAAACTGAGGATATTCAAAGATCGCCTTGAAACTTCGATGCGGGCATTATGAATTCTTAGTCATGTCTTTTGGATTGACTAATGCTCCTGCTGCTTTCATGGATATGATGAACCGAGTATTCAAGGAATATTTGGATCAGTTTGTTGTTTTCTTTATTGATGACATCCTCATCTATTCCAAAGGCCGTGAAGATCATGAGCACCATTTGAACCTGATACTTGAAAGGCTTCGTGAAAACAAACTTTATGCCAAGCTGAAGAAATGCGAGTTCTGGCTTGAGGAAGTAGCATTCCTTGAGCACGTGGTGTCAAAACATGTAGTATCTGTTGACGTGAAGATTAAAGCGATCTGAAAAGTAGAAGCAACCAAAGTCGATGGCCAAAGTCGCGTAGCTTTTACGGGTTTAAATTGGTTATTATCGAAGATTCGTGGAAGGATTTTCTCGAATTGCTACTCCGTTAACTCAGTTGACTCGGAAGGATACAAAATTTATATGGAGCGAGGAATGCGAGAAGAGTTTCCAAGAGCTCAAGAGGAGACTCATTTCGGCACATGTTCTGGCAATACCATCTGCTTTGGATGGATTTGTTATATACAGCGATGCTTCAGGCAAAGGGATAGGATGCATTCTCATGCAACATGGGAAAGTCATAGCCTATGCCTCGCGATAACTTAAAAAATATGAGAGGAATTATCCTACTCATGATCTAGAGTTGGCAGCAGTCGTTTTCGCGTTGAAAATCTGGAGACACTACCTGTATGGGGAGAAAGTGGAGATCTATACAGATCATAAAAGGCTCAAATATTTCTTCACCCAAAAAGAACTTAATATGCGGCAACGACGTTGGCTTGAGTTGTTGAAAGATTACGACCATACCATCCAATATCATCCTGGAAAAGCAAACGTGGTAGATGACGCATTGAGTAGAAAATCATATGCGGGTACGAGTGCAATGTTGTTAACACAAAGATCCATTTTGTATGACTTGCAAAGGATGGAGATAGAGGTAAAGGCTCCAAGTACCCACAAGATGATATCAAACATACGAGTAGAACCAACTTTAATCGATAAAGTTAAAGCTGCTCAAGCTACGGATATGGAGCTGATGCGTATGAAGAAGAAAGTGCAAGAAGATGCTATTCCAGAAGCAAGACTCGATGAAGAAGGAATACTTCGAGTCAACTCCAGACATTGTGTTCCTAACGATTCTAACTTGAAGCATAGAATCATGATGGAGCCACACAACACACCGTTTGCAATCCATCTTGGGAGTACCAAAATGTATCATGATCTTCGACATACATTTTGGTGGAACAATATGAAGAGAGAGATTGCAGAGTTTATCTCGAGGTGTTTAACTTGTCAACGTTAAAAGGTGGAGCATCAAGTGCCAAAGGGTCCATTACAACCACTTGAGATTCTGAAATGGAAGTGGGAACACATTACTATAGATTTTGTTACGGGTCTTCCCAAGATTTCTCAAGGCATATATGCGATTTGGGTTATTGTTGATAGATTAACTAAGTCTTCTCATTTCTTGCCTATACGGGAGACATATTCCCTTAAACGTCTTGCTAGTATGTACGTAAATGAGATTGTGAGATTAAATGGCATGCCATATCCATAGTTTCGGATCGTGACCCAAGATTCACTTCACGATTTTGGCTTAGCTTATAGAAAGCTATGGGCACGGATTTACGATTTAGTTTGGCATACCATCCTCAAACGGACGGACAATCAGAGAGGACTATTCAAACTCTTGAAGATCTATTAAGACTCTGTGTCCTAGATTTCAAAGGGAGATGGGATAAGTACCTACCATTGGTGGAATTCTCCTACAACAATAGTTATCAGGCAAGTATAGGCGTGGCTCCATTTGAAGCATTGTATGGACGAAAGTGTCGCTCTCCAGTATGCTGGGACGAGATGGGTGAAGCAACGTTATTGGGACCAGAATTGGTACGAATGACTACAGAGAAGATCCAAATGATCCGACAACGTATACAAATGGCACAAGATCGACAAAAGAGTTATGCAAATCTTCATCGGAAGGACGTGAAATTTAATATTGGGGATCACGTATTATTATGTGTTGCACCATGGAAGGGAGTTACAAGATTTGGGAAGAAAGGAAAGCTCAATCCAAGATTTGTCGGTCCATTTGAAATTCTTGATCGAATAGGAAATGTGGCCTATAGACTCGCATTACCTCCAAGCATATCCCGTGTTCATAATATTTTTCACATATCTATGCTTCGTAAATATGTTAAAGACCCGAACTACATTATTGAGTTAGAACTAGACGAGATAGCCGAGGATTTAACATACGAGGAGGTACCTGTTAAGATCTTGGATAGGAAAGAGCATGTCCTACGCACGAAGGTTATACCACAAGTTAAGGTTTTGTGGAGAAACCATGCTATTCAAGAAATGACCTGGGAGTTAGAATCAGAAATGAAAGCGAGGTATCCTCATCTTTTTGAAACACGAGGTACGTACGTCAATTTCGAGGATGAAATTTCTTAAGGAGGGGAGGTTGTAAGACCCCAACTTATTATAAATAAAATCGAATTTCTGCTATTTATTATTGTGAATAATAAGGTGTTAATTGGATATAATGCTTTGGTTATGGGTGAAATGTACAAATTTTGCAAAATAAGCAAGTGGTTATAAAATATTCATTGTTATCGGGGAATATTCGCTTGGTCGTGGAATATTCTTTTTTTTGTGGAATATTCGTACGACGGCGCAACCATTTGTGGGCCCCATAACGGATAACGGTCGGATGAAGAAAACGATAAATTTGAGTTTTTACAAATAACGGCGTAGTTGTTACCGTTAACACTGTTGGAATACCCGGTGGTTAAAATACAGTAATACACGTGGTTGCACAGTAGCACACGGTATTGCACAGTATTGTTGAATTATTGATTCGTACATAAAAAGGCACTACTCAATAATTGTTGCATTAGTTACTGTTCAATATTTTATTTTACTGGATCAATAATTGCTGCGTTGATATTACATATTATTGTTGTTACAATAATTGTCACTGCACAGTATCTCCATTATCAGATCAATAATTCATATTATTTGGAATAATATTATTAGATAACATTATTGGCAATGTCTAGAAAGTTCTATCAAGGAGAGATTTGGTCACCTAATTGCGTGCCAGTAAGGAGAAATCCTTATCGGAAAGCCCCCTCTTTCTTGGGAACGGCCTGGTTGTCATAATTGTGATTCTGTAATATTATTTTGAATAATTAATTATTGATTTATACAATAAGGAAATATTTATTTTATGTGGATATAAATGATGGATATATTTATTTTTATGTGGATAAAAATAAAGGAATTAATGTTGAGGTGTTTTATCAGTATTTTGTCGGTGTGGAGGTATTAAAAATCATATGTTTGTTGATTTCAGATATTTTATGTTTGGAATTTGGAAAAACTCATAGCTACAAAGTTGTAGAGAATTCGATTTCGTGTGGAATGGACATAAAATTCGTATTTTTCTGATAAACGAGCAATTTTCTATGAATTACTGAAGTTTTAGAAAATAAAATGATTTTTATTAAATTATGGGTGGGACCCACTATTGTTTTAACATGTGGGCTGCTGGGATTTTATTTCAGAATCGAGGTGTTGGTCTTGGCTGGTGAGTATGCGTAGGATTGATATAAGAAATAATATTATTTTATTATTATAGTCTCCTTTGACGTTCTAGCATTTTCCTATAAATAGACGCTTAGGTTAGAATTAAAAATCACACCAGAAATAAGTTTTCTTTCTCTCTAAATTCTCGAGCGTATTTTTGTGAGTATTTTGATACTTTGAGAGTTGCTATATTCGGTCTGCAAGTTTACATCGACTATATCCGAAATTCAGTTAGAAGTACGGTTATTTTGAGGTAAGGGATGTTATTTCTTCTTAAATGATATTATTTTCTTCAATATCATTATGCCAAAATATTGGTTTGAACTTTTTATCAAATTTGGAACTTATTGTGCCGGGGTTACTATTCACGATACTACGGCATTCATTCACGAATCTGACTATTCAATAGAAAAATAAAATTTTCTCCTTTTTGTCCAAGATGTCTATTATGGTTACTATATTTGATTGTATCCATGTTTTGATCTTTATTCTTGAATTTTGCTTCAAAATCGGTTATTATGGAGTATTATTGATCTTTGATAAACTGTAATACAAATCTCTAATGTATGTTATTTTGTTTCACTGAATTCGTTCCTTTAAAATATTTTTCATCATCCTCAGTCCTAAATATTGATATTACTAAATATCTTTGGCCTATAGTGCAAAGATGAATGATTACCTAATGAATATCTTTGGCCCGTAGTGCAAAGATGAACAGGTGTTGAGATGAACATAACCAACTAGTGATACAAATGAATATCTTTGGCCTGTAGTGCAAAGATGAATATTTGATTAAAGGTGTATATTGATTGTTGTTACAGGGATAAAATATTGATGATGGACTTTTAAATCTTAGAAGACATTGGAATTCTTTCTCTACTTGACTCTTCTAATGGATTATTGTTTCCGCTGCAGTTGTTGATCTAAAACTTGTTTTCTATTATATTTTATTAGATTTTTCCCTGTTGAAGACTAATGATAGTTTGTTGTATATTATCTTAGTCATAATATTCTTTATGGGGCTAGTTGAGCTCACCCTTTTCCTTTTTGTTCCATTTTTATTCTCAAGAGGTGAGAACATAGCAGGAACTAGTCGGGGTACGGAGTGATGGTTCTAGAAAGTTGTTTTAGCAGTCCTCACTATTTTTGTAAAATAGTGTATCAATAATTGTAATGAGGACTCCTTTTGAGTTTGTATACTCTCTTTTAGACTATATTTGTATTCAAACTCACAGTATATGTGTTGTCGTATTTTGCACGACAATTGTATTACTGAGGTTGTATTTGTTTTTGTACCATAAATTTGGCGACTCAGAATGGGTGATGTATACCTATTTTGGGGGCGTCACAATAACCCTAATGATTAATTAGATTTTTTAATAATTTAGAAACCCTAATTCTTGGGTTATAAACCCTAATGCATGATTATGAAACCTAATTATTAAATTAGTAATTTTAATTAGGAAATATTAATCCTAATTAGCAAGCTTGAATAATGACTAGTAAATTTTAATATAATTAGAAAATCCTAATTATAATCTTGAAATATTAATTTTCTATTTCGAAAATCGAAATTTGGAAATCTTAGAAGTTAAATTTCAAATATTTTAGGAATAAACACTAAACCCTAAGGGTCAAACCCTAAACCCTAAGGGTTTGGACAATTTACTAATATGCCATTAAATTTAGAAAAAAACAAAAGTCTAATTTACCCTTTGTGCATTATTGGAGGAAAGTGAGTGAATCTTGCCATATATTGGCAAGTCAACTACCATATATCCGCCACATGATAAAAATCTCAGCCCCTTGCATCATATAGATTCATTGTATCAAGTTTATAAATAATTGAAGAGAGAGAAAGTTATTATTTAGCTTCAATTATCCACAAACACTCAACCATGCCATCCTCTCTCTAGACCCACGAAATTCTGAAGTGATTCAGTCCCTTATATGATCCATAGCAAGTCATGATCAGATCATGAGGATCAGAATCAAGATCAAGCATGAATAAGGTATAAAAACCCTAAATCTTAAAATTTTACGATCTGATGTTAGATGTAGTTAATGATTGGTTAAAGTTATGTATTAGGGTGTTAATAAGTGATCGGGGTTGTTGGATCATGGATCCATAACACTTAGATGCACGAAATATAATTTTTTTGAAATCTGGAATTTTTTTGGAAAGTGGCCTGACAGTCGAATGTCAGAGACCTTAAATCGTTATATGTTATTGGTTTAGTGTGTTTTATGTCATGGGTATGTTCTTTGTCATGTGGAAAATGATCTGGAACTGAAAACAGTGTCAAATCATTTCTAGATCGTGAGATATGAGCAGTCAAACTACGTTGACCAATCACGAAATTGGGTTTCTGGGCAACACAAAAACCTAGATTTTTGTCTGACAGTGTTTTTCTAAGCTTCGGATCTTGCAAGTGTTAGGTATTTTGGACAAGTTGTTGTTACTATATTGAAGACTGGTGTGTGAGCTAAACATACAAGTCGTTCGAACACCCAGATCATGAACATTAACAAAATTAATTAAGGTCAAAATAGGTTGACCGAACTACCGGAAGAAGAAATCTTGGCAACCCAGAATTTTCAATGGCCGTATTTTCTGACAACGTTTAATCGGATTAAACCTTCATCTGGTGATGTTTTTATGTTGATCTAGTGCTATGTTGTTGTAAGACCTCGAATTTTATGAAATGAAAGTATTCAATTTTCTTATAATTATTATTTTGGTTAAATTGATAAAAGGTTAAAGTTAAGGGTGATATTTCAAAAAATTTCAAAGTAAGCAAGTTAATATAAAATATTCGTTGTGTCGGGAAATATTTGTTTTAATAGGGAATATTCGTACGACGGCATAATCATTGGTGGACCCCACAACGGAAGTATTGTCTTAGTTAGAAAACGACAGAAATATCTTTTTATAAAAATAACGGTGAAAGTTTTACCATTAAACTGTTGAACTACCCGGTGATAAAAGTATAGTAATACGCGTGGTTGCATAGTAGCACACGATATTGTACATTATCTTTGATTATTGATGCTTACATGAGAAGTCACTCAGTTATACTCAATTATTGCTACAGTAATTGCTGCATAATATCTCTCATAATATTTTATATTATTAAATCAGTAATTAAGACGACAAAGTTATTCATATTATTATTTACAATATTGACAATGTCTAAAAAGTTATGTCGAGGAGAGGTTTGATCACCTAATTGTGCGCCAATAGGGAGAAATCCTTATCGGAAAGACCCCTCTTTCCTAGGAACGATATGGTTGTTAATATTGTGAGTTATAATATTAATGATGAATAAGTTCGTGTTGATTAAAGATGAAATTGATATTTTCATTGTGTTGGGATTATTAGTGTTAGTGGAAATCGACATCTATTCTGATAATAATTGATGTCTAGAGGTTATATTGACCAATCGAGTAATTAATCGCATAAATGAGCAATTAATTACTATTAATTCACATGCTTATAACTATTTGTTCACATGTGTATACTATTGATTCACATGCATGTACTATTAGGGGAGGTGGTGCAAGATTGATAATATTTGTATGACTAAATTAAAAATAGAGGTATAGATGTAGGTACAATACTGTAATTATTTTTTCACATGTATAGAACTATTGAGTCACATGATTGTACTATTGATTCACATGATATATTATTAGGGAAGGTGGTGCAAGTTTGATAATACTTGTAGGACTAAATTAAAAATGAAGGAAAAGATCAAGGTATTATACTATAATATTTCGAGCCCCAAAACGTGTAATTATTCAAACTATATTTTTCTATAAATAGAAGCTCATTCTTCCTTCATTCTCACCAATTCACTAAGAGTCACAAGAGCAATTATAGATAGAGAAGCTATAAAGAAAGAAGCTATGGAGAGAAAGAAGAAGAGAAGTCTGCTACTTCACTATTCTAGTATCCAGTCTTCTTCTGAGGTAAGGGGTATTATTTATTTCATATTCTGAAGAGAAATTATTTTTCGTTTTCGTATGAATATTATTTTGGTTTAATATTCGTATAGGGTATTATGTCTTTCGTATTCATGAAGAGAGTTATTTTCTTTCAATACTCGTAAGGGTTGTTATTCCATTCTTTATTATTCTGTTGAAATAACCTGTCTTTGTGGACTACCGTATGCATGGTGAAATTCCTTTGTTATTCCATTCTTTATTATTCTGTTGGAATAACCTGTATACGCGGACTACCGTATGCATGGTGAAATTCTTCTGTTATTCCATTCTTTATTATTCTGTTGGAATAACTTTTGCTTATGCGACTACCGTATGCATCGTAAAAATTTCTTCATTATTCCATTCTTTATTATTTTATTGGAATAACTCATGCTCACGCGACTACTGCGATGCATGGTGAATGACCCTTCGTATTCATTCTTTATTAAATTATGGAAATGATTTGTCTACGTGGATTACCGCATGGCAGGTGAAAATCCATTTTTAGTTTCGTATATTCTATTATACTCGTATGAGATATCATTTCTTTTGTACTCATCATGGAATATTGTTTTCTTTTGTATTTTCCTTTTACGAGTACTATTCATGGAGTAATATTCATGAGTTACTATTTACAAGTTACTATTCATGGGTTACTATTCACCCGATTATTATTTACTAGAATATTATTCACTCGGGTATTTGGAGCACTTTTCATGTCGGGATACTATTCACGAGGTACTATTCTCGAAGTAATATTCATAGGGTACTATTCACCTAAAAAATATATTTCTTTTCTGTAAAAATTATTTTTGATACATGAATATTATTCTTTAATTTTACTCCACAAAGAAGTATCATGTTGACAATTTGGATATTTTTAAACTCTGGATAAATTTAAAGTCTTTAATATTTATCCTTAATTTCGTTTGATTAATGCTTATTTCATTGTCATCATCCTCATGCTTATATTGTGATGAAAGTCATCTTTGGCTTACATGCATAGATGGACTGTTGATTGGTATGATTATGACCATGAATCATTCGGTATAATCATTACCGTACTGTTGCAAATGATGTTATAAAAGTCCTCATTGGCCCGTTGTGCATTGATGGACAGTTTTGGTATGATCATGACCATGGGTTCTCTTCGGCCAAGGGTCCAAAGATGAATTATTTTATGGCGTGATCATGACCGTTGATGAAAACACGATTATCCTTGGCACGTAGTGCGTGGATAATTCGTGGTCATGATACTAATGAATATCCTTGGCCTGTAGTGCATGGATTATTCGGTGATGTGGATTAATTATTGTGCTGAGTCTCAGTGATAAAATATTGATAATAAACTTTTAATTCGTAGAAGATAGTAGATATAATGCTCTACTTGACTCTTCTAAAATACAGTTGCATGTCTTTGGCCTGTAGTGCAAGGATAAGCTGTTAATGAATATATTTTGTGACGCCCTTGAATGCTAGTAGGGAAATAGTTCTCGAAGAATACCTTCTTGAACTATTCCCAGGTAACAGCACCTATTTTAGCCCCACCCTGGTGAGCCTCCCACCAGTAGTTGGGTTCCCCCTTCATCATGTAGGTCGCAAAAGAGGTCTTTTACGCCTCAGCTACGTTTGTAGTAACAAACACCTTTTCTATTTCCTTGACCCATGTCTGGGCCTCCATTGGGTCTGTTGTTCCCTTAAATTCGGGTGGACCTACACTCTTAAATTCTTTAAAGGTAGTTGTTCGGGCTACCCTAGGTCCTACGGGTGCTCTACCCCCAGCTTGGTTAAATGCAGCCGTTAATAAATTAACGTACTCTTGCATTGGGTTGTTAGGACCCCCATCGTTATCATTATGCGATTGCACCTTTTGGTTACGTTGTCCTCTTCTTGGCGGCATTTCTGATTAAATAAATAAAGTTCCGTTATTACTTATTTGCTTACTTCATTATTAGTCATCAAACAACTAAACAATAACTCATACACAACAAAGCAATTTAAAATAAAAACATCATTATATTAAAATGCTTCTTTATATATCAGAACTATTTATAAGTTGTTTTCCATAGCCCAAAAGCTATTACATATATATCCCGTGATTGACTTCCACAAAAATTGGGATTTTCAAAAAGACTACCCATTAATTATACAAAAGAGGGTTTTACGTCAGTACACAAAAGTATGTACCATACTAACTCCTAATACTGCCTAACCGCATTTTCATGCTTCTCGTTTGCTAGAATCGACACAATATCTCAACTTATTATATGTCGAGCCTGTCCCGACTCAATAGAATAACAAGCTATCTTAAGCTTGAAATCCTCATGCGCACTGTCATTTATATATGACATTCGTGCTATCTTCTGGTCTTTTTCAGCTAGTTTCTCACGACGTTCTACGACCTCGTTCTTATAGTCCCTAGCCTTGTCAGTCATGAGCACTTTGTCATCATGCTCTATCTCATAGTCTAACTCTGCAGACTCTTTCGCACCGTAGAGATCATTGATCTCTTCCTTCTGGTGCTGCACCATATTGTGCAGTTGCACGTTACGGTCAAGCATTGAGAGGTACATCGCCCTCGTAGTCTCTGTAGTTGTCTACTCTAGGGCAGGCATCACCGTATTAATCGATGTCACCTCCATGTCATCCTCCACATCTATCATCATATTCAGATATGATGTTATTCCCATGGTCTCCTCAGAATAGTCCTCCATCGAGTAAAATTACTCGGGCTCTGACTCTTCTAGAATCACTACAGGTATGTCTACTATAGGCACATGTACTGTCTCAACTCTGTTCACGGACTCCTCGCTGACCACATGTATATCCCTATATATCAAGCTATCGACCGACATCTACAATAACACATGACAAATTGATTAGTGCATAATACAAAATAATATAAGCACAAATCACATTTAATCCATTTAGGGTTACTTTTAATCTTTTCAATCTTTCGGTACTGAGTTTCCTCAATACCTTATTAACTCATTTGACTCGAGTTAACTTTCTTCAGACTCTTCCTTTCCTAACGAGGTTATTAGACTAAGGTTCTTCCCCCCTTAAGTTTTATAACCTAATGCTTTGATACCAACCTGTGACGCCCCCAAATCCGGGTATCTTCCAACCCAATAAATGGTGCTCCACGATACTACAATCCATACAATCATTCCATTGAGATAACAACAAAATGAGTGTAATTATTATATTTGTATTACATTTGTAACAAATCCTTTCCCAGGTTCATAAATTGAATACATTCGTTGTTCTTCATAAGTATATTACAATCAAATACACTAATCTATTATAGGACAATTAATTGTCCATCTTAGCCTTGCCTTTATCTCGCTTAGAACTCTCGCCTAGATTCGACTTTAGCTATGAAAACATATGGTTCAAGCAAGAATGAGCATAACTAGCTCAGCAAGTCTTAACAAAGAATCATATGAATATCACCTTAACCATTACATGCTTTATTTCAATATTTGAACAATTAACTACGAAGCACTATGAAACATTTGACTAGTACTTCTCATAACAACAATTCCAGAGTATATATAATAGCTTAGGAATGATGAACCGGTCAATAGACCATGAACATACTCTTTTCATTTTCATACTTGAAAAGGATATCTGGCACCAAGGCCATCCACCCGTCTTTACTTACGAGTACTTCTAGGTGATCAACCTATTGTACTCTATGTCGATCAACACTCTTACGTTAAACGTATTTACGCTTAACAATTTGACAACCTCGCGTGCCCATCGAATAATCGATGAAAAATACTTTTGTTTGTACATAAACAAACTTACCTTCTCATCCGTACCAAATACTTGGCATAGGATAACGTTAATAGTTCTATATCTAAAGACTTGTAAACAAATCAATCAACTCTTCAGTATTAGTTTAGCCGAGTTAAAACAGGCATAGACTCTTTCTTTAAAACCAATCATACATTGTATAACATGCATCACATAAAACTTGGCTAACACGAAGGTTAGACAAGCGTTTAAGAAAGACTTGCCTTCAAGCGTCTTTGAATAGATATTTCAACAATTCTCAGTCTTTACAGGATCTACATGATATATTCAAATAGCACACTATAATTAGTTATCAAACAAACTAACTTTATTGTCTATAACCAACTTCTTTCTTATTTACGTCTTATTTGAATTAACTTTGTTATTAAAGTCAATTCGACTTTCTATACTTCATTACGGTTTGTTAACGTTTTTACGTTACTAACCGACATTCGATCATTATTGGTTAAGTACCAACGTTGAACGTCATTTACGATTTACTTATTGCATTCTCGCATTTTTCGTTTAATTTCTATTAAACCTTACTAAATCTTCTTACATTATCACCTTATAAGGGGTTTAAGGTCAGCTTAAGTGTGTACATTAAGTACCTTCAATAACTTACTTTAGGTCTACATTCAAATGAAACAAAAACCTAACTTGGTCAACATTTTTACACTATCGGTATTGCCAAGTACATGACATCCCTAGTACTAACTTTCGGCCATGCACGCGAAGTTAGCAGGTACTTACCAGATTCTGCATCATGCAGATCGACCATTATACACTGGGTTGGCGCCACAAGACTTCCTTTACCAATGCACCGCTTGGTCAACAGTTTTGCTTTTCTTACGAAACTCCCGGCTTCCTAATTTATTCGTTTTACATCCGAATTGACCCATTCGAAAGCCTACAACTTACAAGTCACATCCTTTACGTGTTCATATAAGAATTTCACATTTTCGAATCCGTTAACTCAGAATTCACCTTTGAGTTCATTGTTAAGCGTTCGTTTAACATTTTCGACTGTTCAATACTCGTTTTCTTCGTTATAAGTAGAAATGCGACGATTCTTTCGCCAACAACTCTTAATTACCTTATCTTACGTGTTGACATTGGAAACCAACGTTTGCAAGTCACACGACAACTTTTGACCTTTAATCAGATATTTTTACGTTTTCGACGTTTAACGTCTGTTTTGCAAAATTCTCCATAACTTCGTTACTCGTGTTCTATATGCCAAATCAAATGAAAAACTCCATTGATTCATCATAGTCATCCTAACCAAACAATAGGCATATTACTTAGCTATAACAGTTTTCAAATCGTTCATTCATAACTAAGTTCACGTTCAAGACTTTATACGGTTTTAACTCACGTAAACACTTACGATTTCTATTTGGTCATGACTTATCAATGATTTAGTCATTAATAGACATCCTTATATCTCCTCAATAAATATGCTCCACCAATCTATGATTCTTCTATGAGAAAGAAATCGAAAAAGATGAAGACTACGATTTATGAGAATTTACCTTTGACGTACTTCTCGTTCTTGATAAATGTCTAAAGGTTTGCTTGGAAGTAGATTGATTAAGTGTTTCTAGCTTTTCTCTCTCTCAATATAGGTTGAACGTGATTTTCAAAACAACAAATGCTCAACCCAAGCTTTGTATTTATAGAAAACCAAAATGAGGGCAAAATGGTCAACTTTCCCACCTCCTTACTATTCCTCCTCCTTTGCAACTTAGCCACCAAGTAATCCCTTTACTTGGTGGCCAAGTGGCCGGCCCACCTCCCCTTTTGTCATCCTATGGGTTGCCCCATGGGTTTTACCCATCCCATGACCCACCGGTTCGACCCGCGGTTTAACTTTTTGGATTGGGCTAAACATAACTTAGCATTGGGCCTTGACTTGGGCTTGCTTATATAATTCATTGGGCTTGCTATTGGTTTAAGTCCAATTGAATTATACCAAAATTATTTACTAATACTCCATTAATACGTCTCGTATTCTACGCGTATAACTCTTGTATTCTCTTCGTCTAATACTCATACGATCTTTGTATTATACGTCGTACTATTCTTCATACCATACTCGTCTTTATACTAGTATAATACTCGTATCTCATATGTATAATCATCAAAATGACTATACGCATTGCATTTTCCCTTTCGGAAACCCCTTTCATAAACCCTTAGATTTTATGTACGCAGGTGAAAACTTCGTTTGCCATAACGGAAATATTATTGGATATTCCATAATATCTTCATATTCTATCATTACACGTTTCTTGAAATTTCAAAACCTAGCTCCGAACGAAATTGGATGAATAGTGTTTTTACATAAACATTCTCGAAACTCCTTCGTTTTTGTCTTGATAATTCTCAATAATTAATCCTAGCACAAAGCCAGAATATTAACCACATCTGTATATTCTAGGTCATAGAACGACCTTCAGACATCTTACTCACATAATAAACCAATTAAATTCATTTAATTCACATAATAAAATAAAAATTCAATTCATTAAAAAATTTGAAATTCTCGGGCGTTACATATTTGGCCCGTAGTGTAAAGATGAATTTATTAGTATGATTATGAACATGAACTGTGATTTGGTATAACCATGATCTTTGATGTTTCAGGTAAAGACAGATGATGAAAATTATCTTTGTCTTGGATGAGAAGAAGAATTTAGAACCACAATTATAATTATGAGTTATTCACATGATTGTGGACAGGAATTGTTGATTGATGTTACAGGGATAAAACATTGTTGGTGGACTTTTAATGTGGAGAATATAGACTTTATGGTCTATTTGACTCTTCTAATGGATTGCTCGTTCCGCTGCAACTATGGTTGAAAAGTTTTATCATCTACCATATGTTCTAAATCTCTGATTTATTACTGACGAAGGCTATTGATAATATAATTATCTTTAGTCATGATATTCTTTACTGGGCTAGTTGTGCTCACCCTTTTGCTTCACAATTCCTTTCAGCTAATAAGAGTGTAGCTTGGTCGAGCGGAGGTAACAAGGGATTAGATTGGTGGTCTATAGCTGCTGAGGTTCTCCTTAAACACTATGGAAATAATTTTATTGAGAACTTTAGATAAGTGTGTTGTATTTTTATACGACATTTAATAGTTATATTTGGTGAATCAAATAGGGTGAGGCGAACCAAACTTTGGAAGAGTGTTTTGCCACTATCATACAAGATGTCTAATGACATATAACTTCGTGTTATCATAAGACAGAGTTGTGCACATCCACTTGTTGAGTATATCTACGAGCACTACCTATATAATCTTAGAGTTTGGTTGAAGTATAATTCTCAATTGGAGACAATGGAGATAATTATATGTCAAGAGAAGACTCACCATTGGACAGAACATGATAGCAATCTTCTCGTTTTTCTTTGGGGACTATTGGGTCCACCAAGGATAATTCTGTGGTCATATGATATCTATCATAACTTAGATGCATGGCCTCCCATGTACGAAGGTTTCCTTCATCATTTTCCAAGGATTTTAATTTCTAAAACATTTATTGATTGTACTTTTATGTAAAGTACCATTGTAAGGTGTTGTGGTCCAGACACCATGAGAGTTATATGTATTTGTATTAGAACTCACAGCTTATGTGTTGTTGTTCTCTGCACGACAGTTCAACAGTGGTATAAATGAAGTTTGTATTTGATTTTTGTAGTGTGATATCTGGCGACTAAGAATGGGTCGTGTGGACCTATTTTGGGGGCGTCACAAATGGTATCACAGTTTAGGGATATGGTCGCTGGCGGAGATATGAGTCTAGAACTAGGAGGGGAGAGACGAGTAATATACTTTGCTAGTGTGTGACTTACCTAACCTGAAATAGTTTACTTGATAAGCTGACGAATTGTGATATGTCAATTAACCTTTGTTTTGAAGATATATTCTAGAATGATATCTGAAATACATGAGATGAGCAATGGGGAAAATCATGATACAGAGGAAATAACCGGGAAGGTACAATCTGAAAAGAAAGCAAGGTATTCTCATCTCTTCAAACTACTAGGTACGTAAATTTTGAGGGCAAAATTTCATAAGGAAGAGAGATTGTAAGACCTCAAATTTTATAAAATGAAAGTATTCAATTTTCCTATAATTATTATTCTGGTTAAATTGATAAAAGGTTAAAGTTAAGGGTGATATGTGAAAAAATTTCAAAGTAAGCAAGTTGATATAAAATATTCGTTGTGTAGGGGAAAATTCGATTAGTCGGGGAATATTCGTACGATGACATAATCATTGGTGGACCCCACAACGGAAGTATTGTCATAGTTAGAAAACGACAGAAATATCTTTTTATAAAAATAACGGTGAAAGTTTTACCGTTAAACTGTTGAACTACCCGGTGATAAAAGTATAGCAATACGCGTGGTTGCATAGTAGCAAACGATATTGTACATTATCTTTGATTATTGATGCTTACGTGAGAAGTCACTCGGTTATACTCAATTATTGCTACAATAATAGCTGCATAATATCTCTCATCATATTGATTCAATTATTGTCACAGTGTCATCTGCATAATATTTTATATTATTAAATCAATAATTGAGATGACAAAGTTATTCATATTATTATTTACAATATTGATGATGTCTAGAAAGTTTTGTCGAGGAGAGGATTGGTCACCTAATTGCGCGCCAATAGGGAGAAATCCTTATCGGAAAGCCCCCTCTTTCCTGGGAACGATCTAGTTGTTAATATTGTGAGTTATAATATTAATGATGAATAAGTTCGTATTGATTAAAGATGAAATTGATATTTCCATTATGTTGGGATTATTAGTGTTAGTGGAAATCGACATCTATTCCGATAATAATTGATGTCTGGAGATTATATTGACCAATCAGGTAATTAATCGGATAAATGAGCAATTAATTGCTATTAATTCACACGCTTATAACTATTTGTTCACATGTGTGTACTATTGATTCAAATGCATGTATTATTAGGGGAGGTGGTGCAAGATTGATAATACTTGCATGACTAAATTATAAATAGAGGTATAGATGAAGGTACTATACTGTAATTATTTTTTTCACATGTATAGAACTATTTAGTCACATGATTGTACTATTGATTCACATGATATACTATTAGGAGAGGTGGTGCAAGTTTGAGAATACTTGCAAGACTAAATTAAAAATGAAGGAAAAGATAAATGTATTATACTGTAATATTTCGAGCCCCAAAACGTGCAATTATCGAAACTATATTTTCCTTTAAATAGAAGCTCATTCTTCCTTCATTCTCACCAATTCACTAAGACTCACAAGAGCAATTATAGAGAGAGAAGCTATGGAGAGAAAGAAGAAGAAAAGTCTGCTACTTCACTATTCTAGTATCCAGTCTTCTTCTAAGGTAAGGGGTATTATTTATTTCATATTCTGAAGAGAAATTATTTTTTGTATTCGTATGAATATTATTTTCATTTAATATTCATAAAGGGTATTATTTCTTTTGTATTCATGAAGAGAGTTATTTTCTTTTAATACTCGTAAGTGTTGTTATTCCATTCTTTATTATTCTGTTGGAATAACCTGTCTACGTGGACTACCGTACGTATGGTAAATTCTTTTGTTATTCCATTCTTTATTATTACATTGGAATAACTCAGATATCGCTGGACTCACCGTATGCATGGTAAAATTCTTCCGTTATTCCATTCTTTATTATTCTCATTGAATAACCTGTGCATCATGCGACTCATCGTATGCATAGTGAAATTCTTATGTTATTCCATTCTTTATTATTCTGTTGGAATAATCTGTCTACGCGGACTACCGCATGCATGGTGAATGACCCTTCGTATTCATTCTTTATTAAATTATGGAAATGATCTGTCTACGTGGATTACCTCATGGCGGGTGAAAATCTATCTGCAGTTTCATATATTCAATTATACTCGTATGAGATACCATTTCTTTTATACTCATCATAGAATATTGTTTTCTTTTGTATTTTCCTTTTATGAGTACTATTCATGGAGTAATATATTCATGAGTTACTATTTACGAGTTACTATTCACGGGTTACTATTCACCCGATTATTATTTACTAGAATATTATTAACTCGGGTATTTGGAGCACTTTTCATGTCGGGGTACTATTCACGAGGTACTATTCCCAAAGTACTATTCACAGGGTACTATTCACGGAGTACTATTCACCCGAAAAACATATTTCTTTTATGTCCAAATTATTTTTGATACATGAATATTATTCTTGAATTTTACTCCATAAAGCAGTATCATGTTAACAATTTGGATATTTTTAAACTCAGAATAAATTTAAAGTCTTTAATATTTATCCTTGATTTCGTTTGATTAATGCTTATTTCATTGTCATCATCCTCATGCTTATATTATGATGAAAGTCATCTTTGGCTTATGTGCATAGATGGACTGTTGATTGGCATGATTATGACCATGGATCATTTGGTATAATCATTACCGTAATGTTGCAAATGATGTGGTAAAAATCCTCATTGGCCCATTGTGCATTGATGGACAATTTTTGGTATGATCATGACCATGGGTTCTCTTCGGCCATGGGTGCAAAGATGAATTATTTTATGGTGTGATCATGACCGTTGATGAAAACATGATTATCATTGGCCCGTAGTGCATGGATAATTCGGTGATGTGGATTATTTATTGTGTTGAGTCTCAGCGATAAAATATTGATAATAAACTTTTAATTCGTAGAAGATATTAGATATCATGCTTTTTGACTCTTCAAAATACAGTTGCATGTCTTTGGCCTGTAGTGCAAGGATGAACTGTTAATGAATATCTTTGGCCCGTAGTGCAAAGATGAATTTTTTAGTATGATTATGAACATAAACTGTGATTTGGTATAACCATGATCTTTGATGTTTCAGGTTAAGACATGTGATGACAATTATCTTCGTCCTTTGTGCGAAGAGGAATTTAGAACCACAATTATGATTATGAGTTATTCACATGATTGTGAACATGAATTGTTGATTGATGTTACAGGGATAAAACATTGTTGGTGGACTTTTAACATGGAGAAGATAATAGACTTTATGGTCTATTCGACTCTTCTAATGGATTGCTCATTCCGTTGCAACTATGGTTGAAAAGTTTTATCATCTACCATATGTTCTAAATCTCTGATTTATTACTGACGAAGGCTGTTGATAATTTAATTATCTTTAGTCATAATATTCTTTACTGGGCTAGTTGTGCTCACCCTTTTGCTTCACAATTCCTTTCGTAATAATAAGAGTGTAGTCATTTGTCGAGCAGAGGTAATAACCGAGAGATTAGAATCGGTGGGTCTATATAGTTGCTGAGGTTCTCCTTAAACACTATGGAAATAATTTTATTGAGAACTTTAGATAAGTGTGTTATATTTTTATACGACATTTAATAGTTATATTTGGTGAATCAAATAGGGTGAGGCAAACCCAACTTTGGAAGGGTGTTTTGCCACTATCATACAAGATGTCTAATAACATACGACTTCGTGTTATCATAAGACAGAGTTGTGCACATCCACTTGCTGAGTATATCTACGAGCACTACCTATATAATCTTAGAGTTTGGTTGAAGTATAATTCTCAATTGGAGACAATAGAGATAATTATATGTCAAGAGAAGACTCACCATTGGATAGAACATGATAGCAATCTTCTCATTTTTCTTTGGGGACTATTGGGTCAACCAATGATAATTTTGAGGTCATATGATATCTATCATAACTTTGATGCATGGTCTCCCATGTACGAAGGTTTCCTTGAACATTTTCCAAATATTTTAATTTCTAAAATAGTTTTTGATTGTACTTTTATGTAAAGTACCATTGTAAGGTGTTGTGGTCGAGGAACCATGAGAGTTATATATATTTGTATTAGAATTCACAGCTTATGTGTTGTTGTACTCTGGAAGACAATTCAGCAGTGGTATAAATGAAGTTTGTATTTCATTTCTGTAGTGTGATATCTGGCGACTCAGAATGGTTCGTGTGGACCTATTTTGGGGGCGTCACAATTGTAGCCTGACATGTATACTACATGTGTGGACTCTTAGATCACACAAACAAGGCTTAGAATCAAAGTTATGGAGCATCAAAAGTGGTACCCTACAACTGGTCTTCATTTCTGGAAAACCCAAAAATGAAGAACAGCTTCGACATGATTTTCTGAAGCTCAGATCTTGCTGTTGTGTTATGATATGGTCATGAAATCAACTGTTAGTTGTAGTATTACACTTATACTACATGATTAGCAACATTAGCAGCCCAGAAAACCTTATGAACACAGATCTACCTCCGGTCAAACTAGCTACCCTGCACACTTACATGAAGCTCAAGAACAGGCTCAAGAACACCTATAGCGACGGTTCTTTCGCTATAGGGCCCTTTTATTAATAATTAAATTTCAAAAATAATTATTTTAATTAAATAAACCAAAATAAATGGTTTTTAATTATTAAAAATACAAAATAAATTCCTAATTTTTTTTTAAAGTCTGAAATTTAGTTTTTAACTATTTTGAGTATATTTCATAAATATTTAATATTTTTGGAATATAAATGGTATTTAATTTATTTAATTATAATATTAAATAAATTATTTAAAAATAGTTTTAATACATGAAAAATCATGAAAAATTATATTATGGTATAAGAAAAAATTTTAAGTTTTTTAGTGACTTTTAATATTTTGTGAGGAATTTCATTAATTAATCAAAATTAATGCTAGTTAATTTATTTAATAAATATATTAAATAAATTGTCGAAAAATAGAATTAATGTTTAATGATTTAAGTGTTATAAAAATATTTTAAGTTATAAAATATAACTTTTGATATTTTGTCATGAAAATATTAATATTTTAATATTAATATCAATTATCGGATAATGAATTTAATTGTTTAAAAATCATATAAAGGTGATTTTAAAGTATTAAAATACTTAGTGATATTATAAATATATTATAATATTATGATATGTATTTTATTAATATTTGATATTAAATAAATATTAATGATAAAGGAATTAAGTGATATTTAATTCATTTAAATACGTTATTAATGATTGAAAAATCATTTTAAATAGTAATAATTATCTAAAATTTATTACGAGCTTACTAAAAATATTTTGGCAGATAATATGATTAGCTAAGATAATTGATAAGTGTTTAGACAGAGTTTAATTGAACTTAAACTCGATATTTGTCTGACTAGACCGTCGGGATGTCAGAATTGTACCGAACTCGATTCAGACAGTAAAAGTTTGACTTGAGGTTAAGTTTTATGTGTTTTATAGACTGATAGGATTATGTGATAATATATTTAGGTTATTTTAAATACTGTGATGATATTATTCTAATTTGTATATCAGTATTATTTATATTATGTTTTCAGACAAAGCTAGATAATTTGCGTAACTGTAATCAACGGTTCAGACAAGTTTTTCTTAACTAGACCTCGAGTTGTATCATTCAAATATACTTGTGGTTAATCATTACTGATTGCCATGTCCATGAATTATTTATTTGCATTATGTGCCTAATGCATGTATTCATCAGGTATGAAAGGCTGATCACCTTCATTACCATTCGGTCTAGATATAATTGCTATGTTCATGTTCAATGTTAATTCATCTATGAAAGTTTGTTCATGCTAGTTCTCAATTATATTGTAGAATTATAAACAGCTTATTATTCAATTCTTTCCATCATGATATATCCTTAAATAAATATATACTTGCTGGGAAAACTTATGTTCACCCTTGCTATATCATGATTAACATTGCACATTAAGAAGCATACGTCGGATACAGGAAAGGATAAAGCCAATTTCAGCTTGGGATTTTATGTGCAGTTAAATTGTAATATTATAGTATGATAATAAGATTATATGTTAGACATGTTATGAATTGTGTTTATTTGAAGGTTACTCGACCTTGGATAAATAAAGTGTAAAGTTTATTGTATAAACAATTTATGTTTATATCTTTCGCAAATGGTAATAGTTATAGAATTAGCATACCAAGATCTGCGGTGATTTAGGACTCGGATTTGGGGATGCTACAAGAGAAATCGTAGAGTTCTCATTAGACCAAGCACCAAGGTGACAAGACACCACGATATGGATCGTAGAGTATCATCTGCCTTGTGTCAGAAGCATCGAGCCCTACCTTTTGTTTGGAGACAAATTCCAACAAATGTGGAATGGGTTTTAAACGTTGAAGTCCTCACCAGTCCCAACGACACAAAAGATATCCTTAGTGTATAACAAAAGGAACGTATTCAAGAAGCTAAGGAAAGGACCATGGACAGAGGAAAATACCTTTTCAGGTGTTAGGTGAGAAAGCAGTCTGCTGTGTCAATGGGCCAGAATGCAATTCAGGAGATGTGCAAAAAAGTCTCCATCAAAGTTCAGAAATGTCAAATGCATTTAATGCTTCAACAAATGGCTTCAACCGATAGATTTCAAGGATCACATATATGCAGAACATATGGAGATGAGACATCAAAGCAAGCATTGAACAAAAACGTACAAGAACGCTCAACTCTACGATCTGAGAAAAAGAGAAAAGCTTGCTCAGCTACTCAGTTCTTTCAAACAAGTTCTTAACGGGAACTAAGTAGCACCAACCAAGAACTCAACAACTACCAATCAACTGAAGTAAGAGTTCCAAGTCAGAAAGACTTGAAGAGTTCTAAGTGAACTGTGAAGAACCAAGTCTGCTGGACTTGAAGAGTTCAAGAGTGAACCATGAAGTTCCTAGACTGCTGGTCTAGAAGGAATCTGCTAGAATCAGAAAGTGTAAAAGATATCCTTAGTGGATTTCCTACTCGAGGAGTAGAAGAGTGGACTAGGAGCTTTAAGTGCTCTGAACCACTTAAAACTGCTATGTCTCTTACATTATTGCTATAACTGCTATAACTGTTATAACTGCTATAACTGCCTCACTCACACCAACTTGCCATATCTAAAAGGGAGATTAAACAAACCATAATTCCGTTGTGTTTTTAATCATTATCAAACTCACAAAGTAAAACGAAAAGATTTTTAAATATCTATTCAACCCCCCCCTTCTAGATAACTATTGTGCCTCTGGGAACTAACAATTGGTATCAAAGTAGGTTCTATTATATAGCCTACAAAGCTTAAGTAGACACAATGGAACACTTACCAAGTGAATCAAGGACTAGAGGATGCAACAAGCCACATATGTGCAACAAAGATAAATTCGCCAACTGGAAAGTTCGGATGCAAGCATACGACTCAATAGTTGACGATCTATTTGAAACTGTTCAGAATGGGCCCTACATTCCTACAAAGCTTGCACCAACTAAAGATGATCCAAACAGAAATACAGATCAAGGTCAAAGGAGAATGCACTGACAACGAGAAGAGAGTTGTTCAACTCGACAAGAAGGCCAAGAACATTTTGTTTCAATCCTTAGAAGATGATCTGTTCGAAAATGTAGCCAACAACAAAATAGCAAAGGAGTTTGGGAAGGACTGCTCATCATGCATGAAGGAACGGAAGAAGTCAGAGAAAACAAATAATCTCTCCTAACATAGCAATATGAAATGTTTTCACACGTTCAAGGAGAAAATGTCACTGCCACCTACGACAGATTCAATGTTCTGCTCAACTCTCTACGAGCCTATGGAAAGATCTACCCAAACAAAGATCTAATCATAAAGTTCATGAGAGCCTTGCCAAGCAGGTGGGATGCCAAAACCACTGCTATTAGAGAGTCATAGAATCTCTGTGAGATGATTGTTCAACAATTATATGGAAACCTTCTTACATACAAACTGGAGCAGACTCAACGAGCAGAAACTCTATCAGAAGGAAGAAAGAAGGATAAGGGTGTTGCTCTCAAAGCAACTGAAAGTACATCCAAGGTCAACACTGAAAGTGACTCTAACTATGATGAGGATGATGATGAGGACTTTGCAATGCTGGTAAAAAGACTCAGAAGGTTCATGCGTCAAGGCAAAACCAGCAAGCCAAAGAAGGTCAGCAACTACAACAGCCAGAAGCAAATGAATGATCTATGCTACAATTACAAGAAGTCTGACCATTTCATTGCAAACTGTAACAAACCTCTCAGAGAAGAACTAAAGAAGAAATCAAATCCAAAAAAGGAATACAAAGGAAACAAAAGGACTCAGAAGAAAGATAAAGGCCTTGTAGCTGGAGGATCGTGGAGTGACTCAGACAATGACTCAACTCCTGAATCTAGAGATGATGAAGATCCCCAAATGACAAATCTTTGCCTAATGGCCAAGAATGCAAAAGACAAACAGAACTCCAACATACATGAAGTAAGTATAGATGAGGTATTTGACTTCAACTCTCTTGATGTAGACATTGATGATTTAAGAACTGCACTGCATGGCATAACATCTGATCTGCATCAATACATAAAATGGTTTAGAGTTCTGTCTAAGGACTATTCACTTCTTCAAAAGGAGAAAGAGAAAGTTCAAGAAGAACTGGAAACAGCCCTTCTAAGTACTAACTCTCTCAATGTTTGAAGCTGAGAATAAGCTCTTCAAACAAACCAATGAGCTCAATGCACAAAGAGAGTCAAGTCTAACCTCTAAAATTGAGGAACTAGAAAAGACAATCTCTACATGGAATAAATCATCTTCATCCATGGACTCCCTGATCTCTAGCCAGAGAAGTGTCTCTGACAGAACAGGCTTAGGTTTTGGGGAATCTACCTTAGAGCTATGTGTGGAAGAGGTAAAGGAAACTAGCATCAGTAATGCTTCAAGTTTTAGTAGAGGCATTATATTTGTGAAATCCTCACAGAAGGATGAGCCAGTCAAACCTTGCTCTACTGATTCAATCCATATTCCAAGGAGCAAGGGATCTCATGATGGCTTGGGTTTCAGAAAAGAGAAGAGTAACCCAGCCATTACTCACCAACCTCGAAGGATCGTAGAGTCAAGTAAGACCAACTCTACGAACCAACTGGGAAGGTACAGTAGAGGTAAGATACACTCCTCACAACTCATAAAACACAAGGACAGATGGAAGAAGGAAAATCAGCTTAATAGAAGGATGACTAAAGATCCATTAAAGTCCAAATGGAGAAAGAATTTTTACACACACACACAAGCATGCATCATATTAGATGTTTTGTGTGCTATAAAGTTGGTCACAAAGCTATAAAGTGTTATTATAATTCCATGCATTTGTGACCCAAAATCAAGCAGATTTGGGTCCCCAATGGTATTAACAAAGTAGGACCCATGAAAGTATGGGTACCAAAAAGAAGGTTTAATGTTACCACAGGAAAAGACCTCCACGATCACAACCTGGTATCTGGACAATAGATGCTCAAGGCACATGACTGGGAACAAAGCCCTTTTGTCTAATTACATAGAGAACGAAGGTCCCTCAGTCATCTTTGGAGACAACGAATCTAGCAAGACAAGAGGATATGGCTCAGCTGGAAATGGTGCAGTGTCCTTCAGTAAAGTGGCCTATGTGGAAGGACTACAACACAATCTTCCTAGCATTAGTCAATTCTGCGATAAGGGTCATCAAGTAACATTCCTCAACAATCAATGTCAAGTCAGAGACCTGAAGACATCTGCTGTAAAGTTAACCAGAACAAGAGAAGGAAATGTCTACACAGTGAATCTTGGACAACTAAGCTCAGACGAGACAATATGCTTTTTGGCTAAAGCATCTGAAGAAATAAGCTGGTTATGGTATCGAAGACTATCTCATCTCAACTTCAAGAGCATGTCAAAACTTACCTCAAAAGATCTAGTTGCAGGCTTACCTAAGTTCAACTTTGTTAAAGAAAAGTCGTGCAATGCCTGTCAGCTTGGAAAGCAGACCAGAAGCTCATTCAAGAGCAAAACTGCCAACTCAATTGACAAGCCCCTACAGTTGCTCCACATGGATCTATTTGGGCCAATTCCAACGACGAGCCTTGCAGGGAAAAGATACTCACTGGTCATAGTCGACGACTACACCAGATTCACATGGGTGTTCTTCCTAAACTCAAAGGATGAGACAAGCTCCCAACTGATCAAGATGTTCAGGCTGGTGATGAAGGAGAAAGGAGAGAAAATCAAGGCTATAAGGAGTGATCATGGCAGAGAATTTAACTTCTCAGAAATGGACCAGTTATTCACAGACAATGGCATCAGTCATAACTTCTCAGCTCCACGAACTCCTCAACAAAATGGAGTAGCTGAGAGAAAGAACATGACATTGATAGAGGATGGAAGAACTCTACTAGCAGCAGCCCATCTGCCTAAATACTTCTAGGCAGAAGCTGTCAACACTGCTTGTTACACTCAGAACAGATCAGTCATACACTCTACGATCAAGAAGACTCCCTATGAACTGTGGAAAGGAAGAAAGCCAAGTGTCAGCTACTTTCATGTATTCGGTTGTGCATGCTATATTCTCAATAATAGATAGCAGTACTTGATAAAGTTTCAACCCAAGTCAAACAAAAGAATCTTTCTTGAATATGCCACAGACAGTAAGGCCTACAGAGTGTTCAACAAGAAGACACTTGGTGTTTAAATCTCGATTCACATCATCTTTGATGAGACAGACTTAGACAATATAGTGCTTCAAGACACTATGACCAACAGTTCAGACACTACGAACGAGGTCGTTGAGCTCAACACTACGATAGTAATACCAGATAGTGAAATCGTTGAGCAAGGAAATGAGATCGTAGAGAGGCCTATGCCAGACAACAAACCTCCACACCAAGAAGAAGAAATAGATCTTAAAGATTTAAGACAAGAAGGCATCAGAACAGATATTCCAACAGGAAACAGATGGGAAAGAGATCACACTCAAGATTTAATCATTGGAGATCCGAGTGCAAGAGTCAAAATAAGAGCTGCCACCCATAATGAATGTTTTTATCTAAGCTTCCTGTCTAAAATGGAACCTAAGAAGATAGAGGATGCTATGGAAGAATCCAGCTGGATATAAGCCATGCAAGAAGAACTTACCCAATTTGAAAGAAGTAAAGTATGGAGATTGGTACCAAGACCAAAGAGTCATCCTGTCATTGGAACCAAGTGGGTCTTCAGAAACAAGATGGATAAAGATGGAGTAATAACTAGGAATAAGGCAAGACTAGTGGCCAAGGGGTACTCTCAGGAAGAAGGCATTGAGTACAATGAGACATTTTCACATGTCGTTAGACTAGAAGCCATCAGAATATTCCTTGCCTTTGATGCTCACATGAAATTCAAGGTCTTTCAGATGGATGTCAAAAGTGCATTCCTAAATGGTGAACTTCAAGAAGAAGTCTACGTAGAGCAACCTCCAGGTTTCATCAATTCATCTCTTTCTAATTATGTTTATAGATTAGACAAAGCCTTATATGGCCTTAAACAAGCACCGAGAGCACGGTATGAAACAATGACTAACTTTCTTATTGAAAATGGGTTCACTAGAGGTAGAGTAGATACCACGTTATTTCTTAGAAAGCATAAAGACAAAGTCTTATTGTTTCAAATATATGTTGATGATATCATTCTTGGTTCTACTGACGAAAAGTTATGTAAGACCCCAACTTTTATGAATAAAGAATAATTTTCTCGGAATATATTTTTGAATATTATGGTGTGGATTTGATATAATGTTATAGTTGTGGGTAATATTTACAAATTTTGCAAAGTAAGAAAGTGGTTATATAATATTCGATTGTTCGGGGAATATTCGTTTTAACAGGAAATATTCGTATGACAGCACAATCATTTGTGGACCCCATAACGAAAGTATTGTCGTAGTTAGAAAACGACATAATTATCTTTTTATAAAAATAACGCAAAAAGTGTCACCATTAAAACCGTTGAACTACCCAAAGAGTAAAAGTACAATGAATACGCAGTTGCATAGTAGCACAAGATTGATTATTGATGCTTATGTGAGAAGTCACTCGCTTATACTCAATTATTGCTACATGAATTGATGCATCATATCTCTCATATTATTGATTCAATTATTGTCACAGTATCATCTGCATTATATTTATTATTATTAAATCAATAATTGAGATGATAAAGTTATTCATATTATTATTTGCAATATTGACAATGTCTAGAAGTTCTGTTAAGGAGAGGTTTGGTCACCTAATTGCGCGCCAATAAGGAGATATCCTTATCAGAAATTCCCCTCTTTCTTGGGAACGACCTGGTTGTTAAATATTGTGAGTTATAATATTAATGATGAATAAGTTGTGTTGATTAAAGATGAATTTGATATTTTCATTGTGTTAGGATTATTAGTGTTAGTGGAAATCGACATCTATTCCGATAATAATTGATGTCTGGGGTTATATTGATAAATCGGGTAATTTATCGAATAAATGAGCAATTAGTTGCTACTAATTCACATGCTTATATAACTATTTGTTCACATTCTTGTACTATTAGGGGAGTTGGTGCAAGATTGATAATACTTGCATGACTAAGTTAAAAATGGAGGTATAGTTGAAGGTACTATACTGTAATTATTTTTTTCACATGATTATACTATTGAGTCACATGAATGACCTATTAATTCACATTATTTACTATTAGGGGAGGTGGTGCAAGTTTGTTAATACTTTCAGGACTAAATAAAAAATAAAGAAAAAGAGGAAGGTATTATACTGTAATATTTTGAGCCCCAAAATGTGCAATTATCGAAACTATATTTTCCTATAAATAGAAGCTCATTCTTCCTTTATTTCTCACCAATTCACAAAAGCTTTAGAGAAATTATTATAGAGAGAAAGAAGAAGAGATGTCTGCTACCTCACTATTCCAGTATCCAGTTTTTCTAAGGTAAGGGGCATTATTTCTTTCGTGTTCTTGAAGAGAGCTATTGTTATTCCATCCCTTATTATTCTGTTGGAACATCCTGTCTGTGCAAATTAGGTATGACCTGGTTCTGTTATTTATTATTCTGTTGGAATAACCTATCTATGCGAAGTACCGTATACATGGTGACATTCATCTGTTATTCCATTCTTTATTATTCTGTTGAAACATCATGTCTGTGCGAATTACGCATGACCTGGTTCCATTATTTATTATTATGTAGGAATAACCTGTTTGTACGGTCTATCGCATGCTTGGTGAATTCTTATGTTATTCCATTCTTTAATATTCAGTTGGAATATCATGTCTGTGCGTTTACGCATGACCTGGTTCCATTATTTATTATTCTGAATAATTCTAATCAGGCCGCATCTTTATCCTGCCGTGCCCGTGAATTCTTTTGTTATTCCATTCATTATTATACTCAAATGGTTAAAGTTTTGGCTTTTATACTCCATGAAATTAGTAGAATATCCTTGATATTTGCGCTTCATCCAAAGATCTTTTCATGGAAATATTCTTCTAAGCATTCTTGAATTTTACTCCACAAAGCAAATCATGTTTGACAATTTGACGTTATCGCCTCGGATAAATTAATTCTTGAACTTGTTTTATTGAATTTTTATATCATTGTCATCATCCTCATGTTTATATTATGTTGAAAGTCATCTGTGGCCTGTGTGTGCATATGGACTTGGTATGATTATGACCAGGATTATTCTTCGGTATAATCATGGTAGTAATGTTACAAATGATGTGGTAAAAGTCCTCATTGGCCCGTAGTGCATTGATGGACAGTTGTTGGCATGATCATGACCATTGATGAATACACGAATATCCTTGGCCCGTAGTGCATGGATAATTTGTGGTCGTGATACTAATGAATATCCTTGACCGTAGTGCAGGGATGATGTTGTTTATTTATTAAGTTGAGTCTCAGCGATAAAAGTGATGAAAACCTTTTAAATCATAGAAGATAGTAGATTTTATTATCTACTTGACTCTTCTAATGGATTGCTTATTCCGCTGCAGTTAAACTTGATGTTTGTTATATTTTATCAGTTTAACACTGTTGAAGGCTAACGATAAATTATTCTTCATTATCTAAGTCATAATATTTCTTACTGGGCTAGTTGAGCTCACCCTTTCTTTCACTATTCTCTTCAGGAAATGAGAACGTAGCCGAGACTAGTCGGGGAACGGAGTGAAGGTCCAGATGATATCATTAGTAATCCTCACTATTCTGTTAAATAGTGTGATAATAAATGTAATAAGGACTCCATTGAGTTTGTATATTGTCTAGATGACAATATTCTTATTAAAAAAATTTAGATTATATTTTGTCGTATTTTTCACGACTATTGTATAATTAAGTTGTATTTGAATTTTGTACCATGTATTTGGCGACCCAAGATGGCTGATGTATACCTGTTTTGAGGGCGTCACAAGTTATGCAAGAGATTCTCCAAGCTTATGTAAAGTAAGTTTGAAATGAGCATGATGGGTGAGCTGAATTTCTTCCTTGGACTACAAGTAAAGCAGACTGATGAAGGAATCTTTATAAACCAAGCCAAGTACATTAAAGACTTACTTAGGAAATATGGCATGGAATCAGCCTCTCCCATGAAAACCCCAATTTGTGACGCCCCCAAAATAGGTATACATCACCCATTCTGAGTCGCCAAATACATGGTACAGAACTTAAATACAAACTTAAATATACATCATGAGTTATGAGTTTTAATACAAATATTATCTTCTAGACAGTATTCAAACTCAAAATAAGTCCTCGTTATAATTATTATCACACTATTTCACATAATAGTGAGGACTACTAATGCAACCATCTGGACCGTCAATCCATTCCCCGACTAGTCCCAGCTATATTCACATTTCCTGAAGAGAACAGTGAAAGAAAGGGTGAGCTCAACTAGCCCAGTAAGAAATATTATGACTAAGATAATGCAGAATAAATTATCCTTACCCTTCAACACTATAACAACTGATAGAATATAATAGACAACAAGTTTTAGATCAACAACTGCAGCGGAATAAGAAATCCATTAGAAGAGTCAAGTAGAGCATAAAACCTACTATCTTCTATGATTTAAAAGATTTATCATCAATTTTATCGCTGAGACTCAGCTTAATAAATAATCCACATCATCGAATCATCCCTGCACTACAGGCTAATTATATTCGTTAGTATCACGACCACGAATTATCCATGCACTACAGGCCAAAGATAATCGTGTTTTCATCAATGTTCATGATCATGCCATAAAACAATTTATCTTTGCACCCTTGGCCGAAGAGAATCCCTGGCCATAATCATACCAAAAACTGTCCATCAATGCACTCGGGCCAATGATGACTTTTACCACATCATTTGTAACATTGCGACCATGATTATACCAAATAATCCCTGGTCATAATCATACCAAGTCCATCTATGCACTACAGGCCACAGATGACTTTCAACATAATATAAACCCGAGGATGATGACAGTGATATAAGAATTCAATAAAACAAGTTCAAGGATAAATTTTTAAAGATTTATAATTTAATTTATCCAGAAATCAATAACGTCCAATTTGTCAACATGATACTGCTTTGTGGAGTAAAATTCAAGAATAATATTGTATCAAAAATGATTTGGACCGAAAAGTAATCAATTTTTGTCACGAATAGTACCCCGGGTGAATAGTACTCAAGTGAATAGTACCACGTTAATAGTACTTCGGGAATAGTAACCCCGTGAATAGTACTCCAGCATGAAAAAGTTAAAACTTATCAAGAATGCTCGTAATAATATTTCCATGAAAGATACTGGATGAAGCGCAAATATCAAGGATATTCTACTAATTTCATGGAGTATAGAAGCCAAAATTTTAATAAAACAAGTATAGAATGAAGATCAAAACATGGATACAATCAATGATAGTAACCATAATAGACATCTGGGACGAAAAAGAGAACATTTTATTTTTCAGTGAATAGTGCCGTATTCGTGAATAGTGCCATATACGTGAATAGTTCCGTATACGTGAATAGTAACCCTGACACAAAAAAGTAGAAATTCCATAATAAAACTTATATCAATAATTCAGCATAGTGATATTGAAGAAAATAATATCATTTACGAAGAAAATAACATCCCTTACCACGAAATAACAGTAGTTCTGATCGGAATATCGGATGTAAAGGCGAAGGAAACTTGCGTTGAATATCAACTATCAAAGTATCTAAATACTCACAAAAATACGCTCGATAATATAGAGAGAAAGAAAACTTGTTTCTGGTGTGATTTTCAATTCTAACTTAAGCGCCTATTTATAGGAAAATGCTAGAACGCCATATGAGACTAAATAATAAAATAATAATTTTATTTTTTCTTGCATGCCACCTCTGAAAGAACACTTCTTTTGAAAAAACTCAGCACATCACAATTGAACTCCAACAAAGTTTTCCATAAAAAACAAAAGTGAGTCCCACCCATAATTTTAATAAAAATATTTTAATTTCTGAAACTTCAATAATTCATAATAAATAGCCCTTTTATCAGAAAAAATCAAATTTTTTGTCCATTCCATAAGAAATCGAATTCTCTGCAACTTTGTAGCTTTAAGTTTTTCCAAATTCCAAACAGAAAATATCCGAAATCCACAAACGGATGATTTTCAATACCTCATAAAATTCTTAACAAATCATACGTTAATTTTTAACGGGTCAAAATTTGTGGACATATACTCAACTTATATATGTATAACATATCCAAAAATCACAACGATCCTACGGTCGGATTAAAATTATAACTCACGCAATAGAGCTTTAAGAACACCAATTTGATTTTTTAATATCTCTAATCCGACAAAATACTGATAAAATACCTCAACATTAATTCCTTCATTTATATCCATATAAAAAATATATATTTCCTTATCATATAAATCAATAAATAATTATTCACAAATAATATTACAGAATCACAATAATGACAACCAGGCCGTTCCCAGGAAAGAGGGGGCTTTCCGATAAGGATTTCTTCTTATTGGCACGCAATTAGGTGACCAAACTTCTCCTTGACAAAACTTTCTAGACATTGCCAATAATGCTATCTAATAATATTATTCAAATAATATGAATTATTAATTTGATAATGGGAAATATTCTGAAATGATAATTATTGAAACAACAACAATATAAAATATCAACGTAGCAATTATTGAACCAATAAAATAAAATATTGAGCAAAAGAATTATCGTAATAATTATTGAGTAAAACCGAGTGACTTCTCACGTAAGCACATTCAATAATCAATACCGTGCTACTATGCAACCACGCCAGACATCAGATTTTTTACTACCGGTAGTTCAACAGTTAATGGTAAAACTTCCGCCGTTATTTTCATAAAAAGATATTTCTGTCGTTTTCTCATTCCAACAATAATTCTGTTGTGGGGTCCACCAATGATTGTGCTGTTGTACGGATATTCCCTGACATAAAGAATATTCCCCGACCAATCAAATATTTTATAACCACTTACATACTTTGAAAAATTTATAAATACTACCCAAAACTATAATATTATATCAAATCCACACCATAATACTTAAAAAAATATTTCGAGAAAATTAAATCTTTATTCATAAATTTTGGGGTCTTACACAATTGCTCCTGCAACCAAGCTTGACAAAGATGAAAAAGGTAAAAGTATTGATATAACTCAATACAGAGGTATGATAGGCTCTCTTTATGTCTAATCACAAGAGACTGTATATAATGTTCAGAACATGCATTTGTGCTAGATTCCGTGCTAATCCTAAAGAATCACATTTAATCGCCAGAAGAGGATTTTCGTGTATCTCAAGGGTACACCTCACTTGGGGCTTTGGTATCCCAAGGAGTTCTCATTTGAACTAACAGGATACATGTAGATGCTGATTTTGCAGTCGCAAAATAGATAGAAAGAGTACCAAAGCACTTTTGTCAATTGCTAGAAATGCAGACTTGTGTCCCGGTTTAGCAATAAGCAAAACTCAAAAGAATTACTTCAACTGTAGAAGTTTAATACATTGTTTGCGGCAAACAGATGCTTTCAAATCCTATGGATAAAAAATCAGTTAGCAGATTATGGGTTTGAATTCAAATCCATACCTATTCACTGTGATAACACAAAGGACATAGCAATAACTCATAATCCTGTCATGCATTCTAGGACTAAACATATAATAATAAGGTATCACTTCATTAGTGATCATGTGCAAAATGGAACTATATCTTTACAATATATCCCTACTGAAAATCAACTTGCTGATGTCTTTACAAAACCTCTAAATGAATCCAGGTTTAACAAGTTAATAAGTGAGCTAGGCATGCTTAACTTACATCCATGAAAAATATGCTATAGTTTGTGCTAACCATACAGATATAAAGTCTATGTTCAAAATCATAGACATGATCAAAGGAAGCCCACGATCGTAGATGTAAAAACCCAAAATCGTAATAAAATTCCGTTATGTAAAATCACGTTATATCAATAAAATTTCTCCGTTCTGAATGTGTTATGTGTTAATATATACTCTGTTTAACAAATTCGATCAAATAAAATTTTGTCAAAAAAACGTCTTGCTTGACACCTCGTGCTTAAAAAATTACTTTCAAAAATGGACTTTTCGGTATATTTGTTTTGACAAGTTGTTTTGTCGTGCTTACACTGACAAAATGCTTTGTCATGCTTATTAGGATTAGTGAGAAATCTAGGTTAGCAACCCTACATTAACAAACCCTAACCCTAATTCAAAACCTAACCCTAATTAGCTAATTTAACCCTAATTAGATTATCTTAACACCTAATCATGGTTAGTAAACTTCAATTAGGTACTAATAAACATCATTTAACAATCCTAATCGTTTAAAAAACCCTAATCAAGATTAGTGAGGATTAGGGAAAAATTAAGCTACTAAACTAATCTAACTAGCTCACAAGTAGGTTAGGAGTCACCAAACCAAGTCCCAAGGATGAACATGAGCTGATAACAAACCCTAAGCAGCACAAGTAACTTAACATCAGATATTTAGAGAGGCAAGTAGGTGAAAAAGACCAAAAAACCTAAGTTGCTAAAGTCTGTAAATAGCAACACAACCTCTGGCCAAACCTACGACATCTCAAAGCTTATACACTCTTATAAACATACCAAATCAAGCCTGGGTGATAGAAACATCAATTTAAGTAGCTAGAATCGGGAATCAACCAAGAAAAGGTGCAAACCCTAATTCATAATTAGCTCTTTGATCCTTTGTTATTATTGTTGTTTAGATGTTTGGAAATATGTACTAGTATGTTAGAAAGTATGTTAGATTGGTAGAACACGTTTTCATAACATCTAGATGTCTAAATTAAGTGTTTTTAGAAATCTAGAAATTTTGAAAAACCAAATCTGACAGCCGAATGTCAGGGCTTGTAGATTCAAGTGTGTTTATGTTTAGGTCTGTTAATTGTATGCTACTTGTAGCCTGTTAGTAGGTCTTTAATCTGGAAAAGAAAATAGGTTCATTAGAACCATAGATTGCAAGTTATGATTGGTCAAAGTGCGTTGACCGTTCACAAATTTCAGTTTTATAGGTTACCCAGAAAACTCAAGAACAATTGTACTAGTTACTTTGACCAACCTTTTTGATCGCTTTCTGTTTGTTGTTTTTATAATGTTTTGTTTGATATTAACACCCTGATATATGTACTACATATATATAATCTTAAATTGCATAAACGACTCATAGGATTACTGGAATTAATGGTCAAAATCCGTTGACCGAACTTGACCAAGTTTTCTCGGTCATTTGAAAAATCAAGAATACTGAAGAACAGACTTCCAAATTGCATTTTGACCAAACTAAATAGAAACCTTAGATTTACGAATTGTTCAAGTTTGTGTTATATATATGTACCCTAACATATATACTACATGTTACAACAAACACAACACACATCCAATACACAGAATCGAAGATATTAAAGCCACAAAACCGCTGATTGTGGCCACGTGACCAATCGCTTACGGGTTACCTGTAAACTCAAAAACAACTTTCGACAAAGGTGACTTTGAGCCTCTATAAATTCCTGTTATATGTAGGTTAAAGCCTGAAATTTGATTCATGTTGTACTACTGTATGAGTATTATAACATCAATACTTGATTGAACCCAAAAATGAAAACAACAGTTAGATAAACCACGGTCAAACTAGTCCCTCTAGCATGACCAAGCAGTTGCCCAGAAACTCAAGAACACCTACAGCGACACTTTCTATCATTGAAGGGCTTTAGCGATAGACAAAAATTGATTTTTTCTAAAAAGAAATTATAAAAATTATAAATAATTAATAAATAAATACAAAACAGTTTAAATAGTTATATTAAATAAATATAATTAATTTCTGATATTTTTACATAAATTTGATAAATATTTTATTTTATTTGGATATTACTAATAATTAACTTAATAATAAAGTAATTAGAATAATTACTTATAAATACTAAATAATTATTGAAAATAATATTAATGATATAAAAATCATAATAAATGATTATAAATTATTTAAAAATAATAAATAATGTTTTTGTAAAATTTTAAGTAAATATTAATTATCTAAAAATAGAAATAAATGATTTAAAAATCATTTAAAGGAGTAATAAATATTTTAAAAATACTTTAAAACTTCTAAAAATTATTATAATGATCTAAAAATATAATAAATTTTATTAAAAAAAATTAGTTCATATATCAACTTAATTAGTATTCGGTAAAGATATTTAATACTGAAACTTTATCGTACCCAACCCGATCTTATAAATATGCTATATTTGAGTATTGTTACCAATACTAACGTGTTAGATTTATATATATGAACATCGTAGGTATTTATTAAACGAATTGAGTAACATAACTTGACTGATCCACGCTCAGGCAAGTTCTTCTTAAACCTTAACTTACTTATGCAAAATTTCTCAACCTTGTTTATTCATTGAACAAGATTTTTATCTCGATATGCTGTTGATATATTATACTAAACCTACAATTGAATTACCTCTTGTTGAAAGGTTATTGCTATAGATTCAACATAACTAAGAAATGAATTGTTTATTCATATTAATTTTTAAGCTCAAATTGTTGTGTCAAACCAAATTGTTTGGTAAGACATCTTATTCTGAAGTTGGGTATCTCATATGGGATCATTCGGTCGATAATATATTTACACTAATTTGGGTGCATTTGAGCACTGGTAGGATGAGATGCATACTCCTAAGATGTGGAATGGGCTGATCCCCTATCTCATATCTAAATAAAATTTCTAAGTCTGTGTGTCTGACAGAAATATAAATCCATAGTGAAATGGTAACAACTATCAGTTGAAATTTGAATTGTTGTATTTCTTAAAATCATATATTGTTATAAATACAAAACTTGTTGAGCATGTCATAGCTCACCCTTGCAAATTATTCCCTTTAAAGTTTTAGATGGTAACCTTGAAACATCTAGAGTAGATAAAGGGAAGCATCCCTGCTTAGATTAGATTATATTCTTGTCTAGTTGAATACTTTGTAATAAGAAACTTGTTATGAGGATCATGTAATCAAACCTTAATATTTATATATACATATAACATCTTTTATTTCTACAACTGTATTTTCTTACATATATAGATGTAAATTTAGAATTCTTTGAATCCCATTGAGATCCTTGGGAACTATTTATCTGAGTGAAGATATTAGTAATATGGATTGTTCATGTTATTACTGATATTTTGGATTTTGGATAAGTAGTTACTATCAATACGATAGTATAAATTCGATTGGCATAGACTATACATCAGGGTGAGGATATTAGTAATATGGACTGTTCATGTTATTACTGATATTCTGAATTTCTTATAGATAGATTCTATTCACAGACATAGTTCATACATCCAAGTGAGGGTATCCAAACACAGTAATAGTTCTCTTAAGAATTATCATCTATTATGGGATACTGTGAATTTTGGATTTATGAGAATTATATCTGATAGTTCCTTTGTGACACCCCCAAATCCAGGTACTTTATTCCCATAGGATTTGGTGCTCACTATCAAAATAATTACATCTAACTACCCATAATAAAGGATAAAACATTAATTAATTTAAACAATAATCTCTCCCATTTAAGGGTTACATCATCGCATAAACAATCCCAGGTAATCTAACCTTAATTTATTACATAAGTTTGCGGAAAACATCATAAAAGAAAACAAGTCTTATAACATCATGCATTTAAATAATTCTAAATAACTCTTCAACACTTGGACATCTTACCCTTTCATTTACTAGTAGATGGCTCATCGACTCTTTCAGCTTTAGCTGCAATGTTAATTACAAGAGTGAGCAAACAATTGCTCACTGATATAAAGAGTAGTAATAATAACAACATAAGAATGAACAACGAATGTTGAATAATAAGGAACTTGTTTGGACTTGTTCTATGAATTTAAAAATAGAAAACAAGTTCGAATTTAATATTTGAGGGTCTTAAGACCACGAACTATGTCTTTGGTGTTTGGGTATTATTACCTCAACCTTAACAGTCATATATACTATACAGACTATTCTTAACGTACTTAGGGGGATCAGCCATTTGTACCATGTATTGTGCACAAACATCTAAACGTTACACGTACAAAATCCCCTATGTTAGGGTTGTTCGTCTCAGTATGAATTTAGAATTTCCGCACTAAAGATAGTTTAGTTTGGAACTAGCTTATCAGTGTTTCTAAAATTTTAGAACACTTCTTTAATTTCCATCAATAAAGGTTTAATACAAAAATATATAACTGAACAAGGCTATCAAAGTCAAAGATCGGATATCCACAATATATAATTGAATAAACATGATACACATGCAAAGTACTATATTCAAAGAAGTAGAACAATCTCCTTTAAGCCAATGCGTTAGAATAATATATGCTCTAATAATAATAATAAGAAATGGGAATGTGAAACTCATTCGATGTAATGAATTAGGTTACAAGAGCTTATTCAATCATACATAAGAATAGAATCAATAGTCTTGCTCAATGAATGTTTAGGATAAGAAACTTGCTCAATGTAAAAGATAAGGTTTAAAAACTTGCTCATTGTAAAAGATAAGGTTTAGAAACTTGCCTTTAATGTAAGCTACACAAATGTAATATTCGCCAATTACCCTACATATATCATTGAAATCACAACAACAATTAGTTGTATGAATATTAGTTTTAGGGATTTAAACCATCATTTAGGTCATAACCCGAATCTAGCACCTACCCACGTAGGTTAACATACTTAACGAATCTGAAATCTCATTACGATCCAACATAACTTAATCGTTCACCTCTAACTTTGAAAACACCACATTTGGTTTCATTTTATAACTTATTTAAATAATTATTTAAAATTTTTACACTTAGCACTATATCACATTACAATCTGTTATTATAGTTTATATTATGTCTTAACATCATTAGCATGCTTGCTTAGCTAACATAAGTCCATTACACATGACCTACAAATAAATAGGCGTAAGTCACCGGCTCAAGTCACTGCCAAGAAATGCTGCTTATATCCCAAGGCTTAACTACACCGCTTTACTTATGGTAAATAAGACAAATTGCTTCCACGACAGACATAAACTGCAAAGAAGCAGCTCATTACTCAATCACACCCATCTCAATCCAATTCCTACATAAATTATGACACGTAGCAACTAAAACTTTGTAATAACATATATAAACATGGAATACCACATAATAACAACATAAACACTTTACCTATTCAATTTTGAATGATCAAAATCCCAATTTTCCAAATTTCATCATATTTTAAATTATTAGCGAATTCGATCACCACAAATTCGTTTCTCCATCAATTGACACGATTCCAACTACGCCGTTTTCGTTTCTTAACATATTAATATATTCCAATAACAAATAAAGGATTATAACACATATTGAGCATGAAAATCTGTACTTTCTAAAGCCATTTTCAAATAAAAACACTTTTATTTATTTTTCTCCTTATAAACCCAAATTTCATGTATATGAACACCAACATGGGCTTATAAAGGATAACTAATAGATTTAGCAAGAAAATACATACATATAAACAACATCTTCTACAACAATTCAACCAAAACCCAATTTCAAGAGAATAAAAAATAACAAAACCGAAATATTAGAATTAGGGGTAGATTATACCTTAAACCCTTGATTAAATGCTAGCAAAAGAAAGTATTAGGGCTTAGAAATTCTCCTTCTTCCTCTTGACAATCTTAGAAACTCAAAATCACAATGTTTTCTCTCTTGCTTCCTAGCTCTCTCTATGCTTTTCACGGATAACTAGACTTAGGGAAAAATAAGATGCTTAGGAAAAATAACTGACCTCCCTCACCCCACGTACTCATCAGTTTAAAAAAAAATAAAAGACGTCAGTTGAAAAAACCAAAGGCCACAAGGCCTTGTTTGGCTAACCAACAATTTCCCAAACTAAATTATTTAAATAATCTTATATTATATAGTTACTTTGTGTCACACCTTAATTTAATTAATTTAAATAACTTTAGCTTAATAACTTATAATAATAATAATAAAAACCTTATTATCATTATACTTGTAATTAATAAATAATTATATATCTAATTTTAATTAATAAATTAGAAATATCACTTTATTTAATTTATTTATTTTCTTAAATATTAGTCAATTGATTTAATTAAATTAAATCCTTCAAATAAAAATTATCATTATTAAATTTAATTAAAATTAATCAATTTAGTTACTAAATTAATTCATCACAATTCATCAATTATTTATTTTCCTCAATAAATAAATTTTTTAAAATATTTATTTAATTCAATAAATATTTAAATTAAAGTACAAATTTCTCGATCGTTACATCATTCCCTCCTTAAAAGGATTTTGTCCCCAGAATCACAAGTCAAAAAATTTATTCATTACATTTTTCCCTCCTTAACAAGATTATGTCCCCAGAATCGCTATACAAAATCAAGCAAACAACTGAGGATAATTCTTCATCATAATGCTTTCAAGTTCCCACATAGCTTCCTCAGCATTGTGGTTCCTCCAGATTACCTTAACAGAAGGTATCACCTTATTCCTCAGTACTTGCTCTTTTCTGTCAACAATTTGAACAGGAACTTCTTCATATGTTAAGTCTTTCTCAAACTGTAAGGGCTCATAATCTATAATATGTTTATAATCAGGTTTATATGGTCTCAATACCGAGATATGGAAAATATTATGAATATGTTCCAACTCCGGAGGTAAAGCTACCTCGTATGCCACTTCACCAACCCGTCGAAACATTTCGAAAAGGTCCTATAAACCTAGGGCTTAATTTCCCTTTCTTGCCAAAACGAATTTGCACGATTTTATCGGTGTTGATCGGCATATTTCTTATATCTATCCTGTGCAACTATCAATCTTGCTAGAATAACTTTGATGATTTTGAGGGTTTATTGCACCAACTCCGGACCCAATAGTTGACGTTCACCTACCTCATCCCAGCATAAAAGGAATTCTGCATTTCCTGCCGTACAACGTTTCATAAGGCGGCATGCCAATACTCGCGTGATAAGTAATATTATAGGAAAATTCAACCAACGATAAATGATCGTCCCAATTTCCCTTGAATTCCATGATACATGCTCTGAGCATATCTTCTAGTGTTTGGATGGTTCTCTCACTCTGTCCGTCGATTTGAGGATGGTACGCTGTTCTCATTCTTAGCTGTGTTCCCAAACATTCTTGCAATCATTTCCAGAAATTTGATGTGAAACGTGGATCTCTGTCTGAAACAATGGACACAGGTACTCCTTGTCTTAAAACAATTTCCTTCACGTATAGTTTTGCTAATCGATCCAAGTTAAACCTAATTTTCATTGGTAAGAAGTGTACCGACTTCGTCAATCGATCAACAATCACCCAAACGACATCATAACCTTGCTAAGTCGTTGGAAGACCTACCGCAAAATTCATTGTGATATGCTCCCATTTCCATTCTGGTATCTCCAACGGTTGCAATAATCCGCTTGGCCTTTGGTGTTTAGCTTTAACTTTCTGACACGTTAAACATTTACCCACACACTTAGCCACATCATTCTTCATATTTGGCTACCAAAAATGATGTCTAAGATCCTGGTACATTTTCGTACTTCCAAGATGAATCAAATAGCTTGAGTTCTGACTCAGAACTCCTTCTTTAACTTCTGGTACTGGCGGAACCGAAATTCTCCCTTCGAAATGAAGTAACCCATCTGAATCAATTTTGAATTTGATTTCTTCCCCTTCAGATACTTTCTATTTTATCTTTTCACAGTCTTCATCCTGAAGTTGTGCATTCTTCACTATATCTACCAACATTGAATCGTTTCCTATCTAGAATAACTTCTCGTCAGATTTTGTCGGATATCTAATTTCCAATTCCATCTTAGCCATTTTCGACACTAACTTTTCCTGAGCAGTCAACATCATTAACTTTTCTCGTCCCTTCCTACTTAAAGCATCAGCAACAACATTCTCCTTTTCGGGATGGTAGAAAATCTCGCAATCATAGTCTTTGATCAGCTCCAACCATCTTCTCTGCCTCATATTCAAATCTTTTTTGTGTAAGGATATACTTCAAACTTTTATGGTCAGTATATATTTCACACTTTTCTCCATAAAGATAATGTCTCCAAATCTTCAGGGCAAACACCACCTGAATATTCATTATTGTCGGGGAATATTCGTTTGGTCGTGGAATATTCTTTCTGTCGGGGAATATTCGTACGACGGCGCAGCCATTTGTGGGCCCCATAACGGATATCGGTCGGATGAAGAAAACGACAAATTTGAGTTTTTACAAATAACTACAGAAGTTGTTAACGTTAACACTTTGTTGGAATACCCCGGTGGTTAAAATACGATGTCTACGCGTGGTTGCACAAGAAGACACCGGTATTGCATAAAGATTGTTGAATTATCAATCGCATGCGTAAGAAGGCACTACTCAATAATTGTTACATAATTACCGCTTAATATTTTATTTTGTTGGTTCAATAATTGTTGTGTTGAAATTTTATATTATTGTTGTTTCAATAATTGTCACCGCACAAAGATTCCATTATCGGATCAATAATTCATATTATTTGAAATAATATTATTAGATAACATTATTGGCAATGTCTAGAAAGTTCACACAAGGAGAGGTTTGGTCACCTAATTGCGCCAAAGAAGAGAAATCCTTATCTAAAGCCCCTCTTTCTGAGGACGACACGGTTGTCATAATTATGATTATGTAATATTATTTTGAATAATTAATTATTGATTTATACGATAAGGAAATATTTATTTTATGTGGATATAAATGATGGATATATTTATTTTTATGTGGATAAAAATGAAGGAATTAATGCTGAGGTGTTTTATCAGTATTTTGTCGGTGTGGATGTATTAAAAATCATCCGTTTGTGGATTTTGGATATTTTATGTTTGGAATTTGGAAAAACTCAAAGCTACAAAGTTGTAGAAAATTCAATTTCGTGTGGAATGGACATAAAATTCGTATTTTTCTGATAAACGAACTATTTTCTATGAATTACTAAAGTTTCGGAAAATAAAATGATTTTTTATTAAATTATGGGTGGGACCCACTTTTATTTTAACATGTGGGTTGCTGGGATTTTTTTTCAGAATTGAGGTGCTGGTCTTGGCTAGTGAGTATGCATAGGATTGATATAAGAAATAATATTATTTTATTATTTTAGTCTCCTTTGGCGTTCTAGCATTTTTCTATAAATAAACGCTTAAGTTAGAATTGAAAATCACACTAGAAACAAGTTTTCTTTCTCTCTAGATTATCGAGCATATTTTTGTGAGTATTTTGATACTTTGAGAGTTCTATTCAAAGGCAAGTTTCACAAGACTATATATCCTAAATTCAAATTAAAATACGGTTATTTTGAGGTAAGGGATGTTATTTCTTCTTAAATGATATTATTTTCTTCAATATCATTATGCTGAAATAGTGGTTTGAACTTTTTATCAAATTTGGAACTTTTTGTATCGGGGTTACTATTTACGTATACGGCACTATTCATCGAAAAATGAAATTTTCTCCTTTTTGTCCAAGATGTCTATTATGGTTACTATCTTTGATTGTATCCATGTTTTGATCTTTATTCTTGAATTTTGCTTCAAAATCGGTTATTATGGAGTATTATTGATCTTGGATAAACTGTAATACAAATCTCTAATATTTGTTATTTTGTTTCACTTGATTCGTTCCTTTAAAATATTTTTCATCATCCTCAGTTCTAAATGATGATAATACTGAATATCTTTGGCCTGTAGTGCAAAGATGAATGATTACCTAATGAATATCTTTGGCCCGTAATGCAAAGATGAACAGGTGTTGAGATGAACATGACCAATCGGTGATATCTGAATGAATATCTTTGGCCTGTAGTGCAAAGATGAATATTTGATTAAAGATGTATATTGATTGTTGTTACAGGGATAAAATATTGATGATGGACTTTTCAATCTTAGAAGATAGTGGAATTCTTTCTCTACTTGACTCTTCTAATGGATTGTTGTTGATCTAAAACTTGTTGTCTATTATATTTTATAAGATTTTTCCCTGTTGAAGACTAATGATAATTTGTTGTATATTATCTTAGTCATAATATTCTTTACTGGGATAGTTGAGCTCACCCTTTTCCTTTTTGTTCCATTTTTCTTCTCAAGATGTGAGAACATAGCAGGAACTAGTTGGGGTATGGAGTGATGGTTCTAGAATGTTATTTTAACAGTCCTCAGTATTTTTGTAAAATAGTGTATCAATAATTGTAATGAGGACTCCTTTTGAGTTTTTATACTCTCTATTAGACTATATTTGTATTCAAACTCAAAGTATATGTGTTGTCGTATTTTGCACGACAATTGTATTACTAAGGTTGTATTTGTTATTGTACCATAAATTTGGCGACTCGGAATGGGTGATGTATACCTATTTTGGGGGCATCACAATAACCCTAATGATTAATTAGATTTTTTCATAATTTAGAAACCCTAATTCTTGGGTTATAAACCGTAATGCATGATTATGAAACCTAATTATTAAAATAGTAATTTTAATTAGGAAATATTAATCCTAATTACCAAGCTTGAATAATGACTAGTAAATTTTAATATAATTAGAAAATCCTAATTATAATCTTAGAAATTTGGAAATCTTAGAAATTAAATTTCAAATATTTTAGGAATAAACCCTAAACCCTAAGCGTCAAACCCTAAACCCTAAGGGTTTGGACAATTTACTAATATGCCATTAAATTTAGAGAAAAAAACAAAAGTCTAATTTACCTTTTGTGCATTATTGGAGGGAAGTGAGTGAATCTTGCCATATATTGGCAAGTCAACTACCATATATCAGCCACATGATAAAAATCTCAGCCCCTTACATCATATAGATTCATTGTATCAAGTTTATAAATAAATGAAGAGAGAAAAAGTCATTATTTAGCTTCAATTATCCACAAACACTCAACCATGCCATCCTCTCTCTAGACCCATGAAATTCTGAAGTGATTCAGTCCCTTATATGATCCATAGCAAGTCATGATCAGATCATGAGGATCAGAATCAAGATCAAGCATGTATAAGGTATAAAAACCCTAAATCCTAAAATTTTACGATTTGATGTTAGATGTAGTTAATGATTGGTTAAAGTTTTGTATTAGGGTGTTAATAAGTGATCTGGGTTGTTGGATAATGGATCCATAACACTTAGATGCACGAAATATCATTTTTTTAAAATCTAGGAATTTTTTGGAAAGTGGCTTGACAGTCGAATGTCAGAGACCATAAATCGTTATATGTTATTGGTTTAGTGTGTTTTATGTTATGGGTATGTTCTTTGTCATGTGGAAAATGATCTGGAACTGAAAATAGTGTCAAATCATTTCTAGATCGTGAGATATGAGCAGTCAAACTGCGTTGACCAAGCACGAAATCGGGTTTTCAAGCAACCCGTAAACCCGATTCTGTCTGATGTTGTTTTTCTAAGCTTCAGATCTTGCATGTGTTAGGTATTTTGGCCAAGTTGTTGTTACTATATTGAAGACTGGTGTGTGAGCTACAGATACAAGTCGTTGGAACACCCAGATCATGAACAGGAACGAAATTAATTAAGGTCAAAATAGGTTGACCGAACTACCGGAAGAAGAAATCTGGGCAACCCAAAATTTTCAATGGCCGTATTTTCTGACAACGTTTGACCGGATTAAATCTTCATCTGATGATGTTTTTATGTAGATCTAGTGTTATGTTGTTGTTGTAAGACCCCGAATTTTATGAAATGAAAGTATTCAATTTTCCTATAATTATTATTTTGGTTAAATTGATAAAAGGTTAAAGTTAAGGGTGATATTTGAAAAAAATTCAAAGTAAGCAAGTTGATATAAAATATTTGTTGTGTCGGGAAATATTCGTTTTAACAGGGAATATTCATACGACGGCATAATCATTGGTGGACCCCACAACGGAAGTATTGTCTTAGTTAGAAAATGACAGAAATATCTTTTTATAAAAATACCGGTGAAAGTGTTACCGTTAAACTGTTGAACTACCCGGTGATAAAAGTAAAGTAATACATGTGGTTGCATAGTAGCACACGATATTGTACATTATCATTGATTATTGATGCTTACGTGAGAAGTCACACAGTTATACTCAATTATTGCTACAGTAATTGCTGCATAATATCTCTCATAATATTGATTCAATTATTGTCACAGTGTCATCTGCATAATATTTTATATTATTAAATCAGTAATTGAGACGACAAAGTTATTCATATTATTATTTACAATATTGACGATGTCTAGAAAGTTTTGTCGAGGAGAGGTTTGGTCACCTAATTGCGCGCCAATAGGGAGAAATCCTTATTGGAAAGACCCCTCTTTCCTAGGAACGTTCTGGGTGTTAATATTGTGAGTAATAATATTAATGATGAATAAGTTCGTGTTGATTAAAGATGAAATTGATGTTTTCATTGTGTTAGGATTATTAGTGTTAGTGGAAATCGACATCTATTCCGATAATAATTGATGTCTGGAGGTTATATTGACCAATCGGGTAATTAATCGCATAAATGAGCAATTAATTGCTATTAATTCACATGCTTATAACTATTTGTTCACATGTGTGTACTATTGATTCACATGCATGTCCTATTAGGGGAGGTGGTGCAAGATTGATAATAGTTGCATGACTAAATTAAAAATAGAGGTATAGATGAAGGTACTATACTGTAATTATTTTTTTACATGTATAGAACTATTGAGTCACATGATTGTACTATTGATTCACATGATATACTATTAGGGAAGGTGGTGCAAGTTTGATAATACTTGCAGGACTAAATTAAAAATGAAGGAAAAGATGAAGGTATTATACTATAATATTTTGAGCCCCAAAACGTGCAATTATTGAAATTATATTTTCCTATAAATAGAAGCTCATTCTTCCTTCATTCTCACCAATTCACTAAGACTCACAAGAGCAATTATAGAGATAGAAGCTATAAAGAAAGAAGCTATGGAGAGAAAGAAGAAGAGAAGTCTGCTACTTCACTATTCCAGTATCTAGTCTTCTTCCGAGGTAAGGGGTATTATTTATTTCATATTCTGAAGAGAAATTATTTTTCGTATTCGTATGAATATTATTTTCGTTTAATATTCGTATAGGGTATTATTTCTTTCGTATTCATGAAGAGAGTTATTTTCTTTCAATACTCGTAAGGGTTGTTATTCCATTCTTTAGTATTCTCATTGAATAACTCAGTATCACGCTGGACTCATGTGTATGCATGGTGAAATGCTTCTGTTATTCCATTCTTTATTATTCTATTGGAATAACCTGTCTACACAGACTACCGCATGCATGGTGAATGACCCTTCGTAATAATTCTTTATTAAATTATGGAAATGATTTGTCTACGTGGATTACCACATGGCAGGTGAAAATCCATTTTTAGTTTAGTATATTCTATTATACTCGTATGAGATATCATTTCTTTTGTACTCGTCATGGAATATTGTTTTCTTTTGTATTTTCCTTTTATGAGTACTATTCACGGAGTAATATTCATGAGTTACTATTTACAAGTTACTATTCACGGGTTACTATTCACCCGATTATTATTTACTAGAATATTATTCAATCGGGTATTTGGAGCACTTTTCATGTCGGGATACTATTCACGAGGTACTATTCCCAAAGTACTATTCATAGGGTACTATTCACTAAGTACTATTCACCAGAAAAATATATTTCTTTTCTGTAAAAATTATTTTTGATACATGAATATTATTCTTGAATTTTACTCCACAAAGCAGTATCATGTTGACAATTTGGATATTTTTAAACTCTGGATAAATTTAAAGTCTTTAATATTTATCCTTGATTTCGTTTGATTAATGCTTATTTAATTGTCATCATCCTCATGCTTATATTATGATGAAAGTAATCTTTGGCTTACGTGCATTGATGGACTGTTGATTGGTATGATTATGACCATGGATCATTCGGTATAATCATTACCGTAATGTTGCAAATGATGTGGTAAAAGTCCTCATTGGCCCGTTGTGCATTGATGGACAGTTTTGGTATGATCATGACCATGGGTTCTCTTCGGCCAAGGGTCCAAAGATGAATTATTTTATGGCGTGATCATGACCGTTGATGAAAACACGATTATCCTTGGCACGAAGTGCATGGATAATTTGTGGTCATGATACTAATGAATATCCTTGGCCTGTAGTGCATGGATAATTCGGTGATGTGGATTATTTATTGTGCTGAGTCTCAGCGATAAAATATTGATAATAAACTTTTAATTCATAGAAGATAGTAGATATCATGCTCTACTTGACTCTTCAAAAATACAGTTTCATGTCTTTGGCCTGTAGTGTAAGGATAAGTTGTTAATGAATATATTTTGTAACGCCCTTGCATGCTAGTAGGGAAATAGTTCTCGAAGAATACCTTCTTGAACTGTTCCCAGGTAACAGCACCTATTTTAGCCCCACCCTGGTTAGCCTCCCACCAGTAGTTGGGATCCTCCTTCATCATGTAGGTTGCAAAAGAGGTCTTTTGCGCATCAGCTACGTTTGTAATAACAAATGCCTTTTCTATTTTCTTGACCCATGTCTGGGCCTCCATTGGGTCCGTTGTTCCCTTAAATTTGGGTGGACCTACACTCTTAAATTCTTTAAAGGTAGTTGTTCAGGCTACCCTAGGTCCTGCGGGTGCTCTACCCCCAGCTTCGTTAAATGCATCCGTTAATAAATTAACGAACTCTTGCATTGATTTATTAGGACCCCCCCCATTATCATTATGCGATTGCACCTCTTGGTTACGTTGTCTTCTTCTTGGCGGCATTTCTGATTAAATAAATAAAGTTCCGTTATAACTTATTTGCTTACTTCGTTATTAGTCGTCAAACAACTGAACAATAACTCATACACAACAAAGCAATTTAAAATAAAAACTTCCTTATATTAAAATGCTTCTTTATATATCAGAACTATTTACAAGTTGTTTTCCATAGCCCAAAAGCTATTACATATATATCCCGTGATTGACTTCCACAAAAATTGGGATTTTCAAAAAGACTACCCTTTAATTATACAAAAGAGGGTTTTGCGTCACTACACAAAAGTATGTACCATACTAACTTCTAATACTGCCTAACAGCATTTTCATGCTTCTCGTTCGCTAGAATCGACACAATATCTCGACTTATTGTATGTCGAGTTAGTCCCGACTCAATAGAATAACAAGCTATCTTAAGCTTGAAATCCTCATGCGCACTATCAGTTATATATGACATTCGTGCTATCTTCTAGTCTTTTTCAGCCAGTTTCTCATGAAGTTCTACGACCTCGTTCTTATAGTCCCTAGCCTTGTCAGTCATGAGCACTTTCTCATCATGCTCTATCTCATAGTCTGAATCTGTAGACTCCTTCGCACCGTAGAGATCACTGATCTCTTCCTTCTGGTGCTGCACCATATTTTGCAGTTGCACGTTACGGTCAAGCATTGAGAGGTACATCGCCCTCGTAGTCTATGTAGGTGTCGACTCTAGGGCAGACATCACCGTATTAATCGATGTCACCTGCATGTCATCCTCCACATTTATCATCATATTCAGATATGATGTTATTCCCATGGTCTCCTCAGAATAGTCCTCCTTCGAGTAATATTCCTCGGGCTCTGACTCTTCTAGAATCACTACAGGTATGTCTGCTATAGGCACATGTACTATCTCAACTCTGTTCACGGACTCCTCGCTAACCATATGTATATCCCTATACATCAAGCTATCGGCTGACATCTACAATAACACATAACAAATTGATTAGTGCATAATACACAATAATATAATCACAAATCACATTTAATCCATTTAGGGTTACTTTTCATCTTTTAAATCTTTCGGTACTGAGTTTCCTCAATAACTTATTAACTCATTTGACTCGAGTTAACTTTTTTTGGACTCTTCCTTTCCTAACAAGGTTATTAGACTAAGGTTCTTCCCCCCTTAAGTTTTATAACCTAATGCTTTGATACCAACCTGTGACGCCCCCAAATCCAGGTATCTTCCAACCCAACAAATGGTGCTCCACGATACTACGATCCATACAATCATTCCAATTTTGATAACAACAAAATGAGTGTAATTACTATCCTTGTATTACATTTGTAACAAATCCTTTCCAAGGTTCATAAAACGAATACATTCGTTGTTCTTCATAAGTATATTACAATCAAATACACTAATCTATTATAGGATGATTAATTGTCCATCTTAGCCTTGCCTTTATCTCACTTAGAACTCTCAGTTCGTTCGACTTTAGCTACAAACATATGGTTCAAGCAAGAATGAGCATAACTAGCTCAGCAAGTCTTAACAAAGAATCATATGAATATCACCTTAACCATTACATGCTTTATTTCAATATTTGAACAATTAACTACGAAGCACTATGAAACATTTGACTAGTACTTCTCATAACAACAATTCCAGAGTATATATAATAGCTTAGGAATGATGAACAGGTCAATAGACCATGAACATACTCTTTTTGTTTTCATACTTGAAAAGGATATCCGGCACCAAGGTCATCCACCCGTCTTTACTTATGAGTACTTCTAGGTGATCAATCAATTGTACTATATGTTGATCAACACTCTTACGTTAAACGTATTTACGCTTAACAATTTGGCAACATCGCGTGCCCATCGAATAATCGATGAAAAATACTTTTGTTTGTACATAAACAAACTTACCTTCTCATTTGTACCAAATACTTGGCATAGGATAGCGTTAACAGTTCTATATCGAAAGACTTGTAAACAAATCAATCAACTCTTCAGTATTAGTTTAGCCGAGTTAAAACAGGCATCGACTCTTTCTTTAAAACCAATCATGCATTGTATAACATGCATCACATAAAACTTGGCTAACACAAAGGTTAGACAAGCGTTTAAGAAAGATTTTCCTTCAAGCGTCTTTGAATAAATAATTCAACAATTCTCAGTCTTTACAGGATCTACATGATATATTCAAATAGCACACTATAATTAGTTATCAAACAAACTAACTTTATTGTCTATAACCAACTTCTTTCTCATTTACGTCTTATTTGAATTAACTTCGTTATTAAAGTCGATTCGACTTTCTATACTTCATTACGGTTTGTTAATGTTTTTACGTTACTAACCGACATTCGATCATTATTGGTTAAGTACCAACGTTGAACGTCATTTACGATTTACTTATTGCATTCTCGCATTCTTCGTTTAATTTCTATTAAACCTTAATAAATCTTCTTACATTATCACCTTATAAGGGGTTTAAGGTCAGCTTAAGTGTGTACATTAAGTACCTTCAAAATCTTACTTTAGATCTACATTCAAATGAAACAAAAACCTAACTTGGACAACATTTTTACACTATCGACGCTGCGGCGCGACATCCCTAGTACTAACTCGGGCCAAGCGGCATGAAAGTTAAAGGTGGTACTCTCACCGATCTCGAATCATGCAAGATTTACGACCATTATACTTTGGGTTGGTATGGCTGTATTTGCTTAATGTGCACCAATTGGTCAAAACAGTTTTGCTTTTCTTACAAAACTCCCGGCTTCCTAATTTGTTCGTTTTACATCCGAATTGACCCATTCGAAAGCCTACAACTTACAAGTCACATCCTTTACGTGTTCATATAAGAATTTCACATTTTTGAATCCGTTAACTCAGAATTCACCTTTGAGATCATTGTTAAGCGTTCGTTTAACGTTTTCGACTGTTCAATACTCGTTTTCTTCGTTATAAGTTGAAATGCGACGATTCTTTCGCCAACAACTCTTAATTACCTTATCTTACGTGTTGACATTGGAAACCAATGTTTGCAAGTCACACGACAACTTTTGACCTTTAATCCGATATTTCTACGTTTTCGACGTTTAATGTCTATTTTGCAAAATTCTCCATAACTTCGTTACTCGTGTTCTATATGCCAAATCAAATGGAAAACTCCATTGATTCATCATAGTCATCCTAACCAAACAATAGGCATATTACTTAGCTATAACGGTTTTCAAATCGTTCATTCATAACTAAGTTCACGTTCAAGACTTTCTACGGTTTTAACTCACGTAAACACTTATGATTTCTATTTGGTCATGACCTATCAATGATTTAGTCATTAATAGACATCCTTATATCTCCTCAATAAACATGCTCCACCAATCTACTATTCTTCTATGAGAAAGAAATCGAAAAAGATGAAGATTACGGTTTATGATAATTTACCTTTGACGTACTTCTCGTTCTTGATAAACGTCTAAAGGTTTGCTTGGAAGTAGATTGATTAAGTGTTTCTAGCTTTTCTCTCTCTCAATATAGGTTGAACAAGATTTTCAAAACAACAAATGCTCAACCCAAGCTTTGTATTTATAGAAAGCCAAAATGAGGGCAAAATGGTCAACTTTCCCACCTCCTTACTATTCCACCTCCTTTGCAACTTAGCCACCAAGTAATCCCTTTACTTGGTGGCCAAGTGGCCGACCCACCTCCCCTTTTATCATCCCATGGGTTGCCCCATGGGTTTTACCCATCCCATGACCCACCGGTTAGACCCGCGGTTTAACTTTTTGGATTGGGCTTGACATAACTTAGCATTGGGCCTTGACTTGGGCTTGCTTATATAATTCATTGGGCTTGCTATTGGTTTAAATCCAATTGAATTATACCAAAATTCTTTACTCATACTCCATTAATACGTTTCGTATTCTACGCGTATAACTCTTATATTCTCTTCGTCTAATACTTATACGATCTTCATATTATACGTCGTACTATTCTTCATACCATACTCGTCTTTATACTAGTATAATACTCGTATCTCATATGTATAATCATCAAAATGACTATACGCATTGCATTTTCCCTTTCGGAAACCCCTTTCACAAACCCTTAGATTTTATGTCCGCGAGTGAAAACTTCGTTTGCCATAACGAAAATATTATTGGAGATTCCATAATATCTTCATATTTTATCATTACATGTTTCTTGAAATTTCAAACCCTAGCTCTGAACGAAATTGGATGAATAGTGTTTTTACATAAACATTCTCGGAACTCCTTCATTTTCGTCTTGATAATTCTCAACAATTAATCCTAGCACAAAGCCAGAATACTAACCACATCTATATATTCTAGGTCATAGAACGACCTTCGAACATCTTACTCACATAATAAACCAATTAAATTCATTTAATTCACATAATCAAATAAAAATTCAATTCATTAAAAAATTCGAAATTCTCGGGTGTTACATCTTTGGCCCGTAGTGCAAAGATGAATTTATTAGTATGATTATGAACATGTACTGTGATTTGGTATAACCATGATCTTTGATGTTTCAGGTAAAGACAGGTGATGAAAATTATCTTTGTCTTTGGTGAGAAGAGGAATTTAGAACCACAATTATGATTATGAGTTATTCACATGATTGTGGACAGGAATTGTTAATTGATGTTACAGGGATAAAACATTGTTGGTGGACTTTTAACGTGGAGAATATAATAGACTTTATGGTCTATTTGACTCTTCTAATGGATTGCTCATTCCGCTGCAACTATGGTTGAAAAGTTTTATCATCTACCATATGTTCTAAATCTCTGATTTATTATTGAGGAAGGCTATTGACAATTTAATTATCTTTAGTCATGATATTCTTTACTGGGCTAGTTGTGCTCACCCTTTTGCTTCACAATTCCTTTCAGGCAATAAGAGTGTAGCTGGGTCGAGGTAACAGGAGATTAGAACGGTGGTCTATAGCTGTTGAGGTTCTCCTTAAACACTATAGAAATAATTTTATTGAGAACTTTAGATAAGTGTGTTGTATTTTTATACGACATTTAATAGTTATATTTGGTGAATCAAATAGGGTGAGGCGAACCCAACTTTGGAAGGGTGTTTTGCCACTATCATACAAGATGTTTAATGGCATACGACTTCGTGTTATCATAAGACAGGGTTGTGCACATCCACTTGCTGAGTATATCTACGAGTACTACCTATATAATCTTAGAGTTTGGTTGAAGTATAATTCTCAATTGGAGACAATGGAGATAATTATATGTCAAGAGAAGACTCGCCATTGGATAGAACATGATAGCAATCTTCTCATTTTTATTTGGGGACTATTGGGTCAACCAAGGATAATTCTGTGGTCATATGATATCTATCATAACTTAGATGCATGGCCTCCCATGTATGAAGGTTTCCTTGATCATTTTCTAAAGATTTTAATTTCTAAAACAGTTATTGATTGTACTTTTATGTAAAGTACCATTGTAAGGTGTTGTGGTCGAGGCACCATGAGAGTTATATATATTTGTATTAGAACTCACAGCTTATGTGTTGTTGTTCTCTACACGACAGTTCAACAGTGGTATAAATGAAGTTTGTATTTGATTTCTATAGTGTGATATCTGGCGACTCAGAATGGGTCGTGTGGACCTATTTTGGGGGCGTCACAAATGGTATCAGAGTTTAGGGATATGGTCGCTGGCGGAGATATGAGTCTAGAACTAGGAGGGGAGAGACGAGTGATATACTTCGCTAGTGTGTGACTTACCTAACCTGAAATAGTTTACTTGATAAGTTTGATTTAATTGTGATATGTCAATTAACCTTTGTTTTGAAGATATATTCTAGAATGATATCCGAAATACAGGAGTTGAGCAATGGGGAAAATCATGATACAGAGGAAATAACCGGGAAGGTACAATCCGAAAAGAAAGCAAGGTATTCTCATCTCTTCAAACTACCACGGGAGATTGTAAGACCTCGAATTTTATGAATTGAAAGTATTCAATTTTCCTATAATTATTATTCTGGTTAAATTGATAAAAGGTTAAAGTTAAGGGTGATATGTGAAAAATTTTCAAAGTAATCAAGTTGATATAAAATATTCGTTGTGTCGGGGAATATTCAATTGGTCGGGAATATTCGTACGACGGCATAATCATTGGTGGACCCCACAACGGAAGTATTGTCATAGTTAGAAAACGACATAAATATCTTTTTATAAAAATAACGGTGAAAGTTTTACCGTTAAACTGTTGAACTACCCGGTGATAAAAGTATAGTAATACGCGTGGTTGCATAGTAGCACACGATATTATACATTATCTTTGATTATTGATGCTTACGTGAGAAGTCACTCAGTTATACTCAATTATTGTTACAGTAATTGTTGCATAATATCTCTCATAATATTGATTCAATTATTGTCACAGTGTCATCTGCATAATATTTTATATTATTAAATCAATATTGACGAGGTCGTTGAGCTCAACACTACGATAGTAGTACCAGATAGTGAAATCGTTGAGCAAGGAAATGAGATCGTAGAGAGGCCTATGCCAGACAACGAACCTCCACACCAAGAAGAAGAAATAGATCTTAAAGATTTAAGACAAGAAGGCATCAGAACAGATGTCCCAACAGGAAACAGATGGGCAAGAGATCACACTCAAGATTTAATCATTGGAGATCCGAGTGTAAGAGTCAAAACAAGAGCTGCCATCAAGAATGAATGTTTTTATCTAAGCTTCCTTTCAAAAATGGAACCTAAGAAGATAGAGGATGCTATGGAAGAATCCAGCTGGATATAAGCCACGCAGGAAGAACTTACCCAATTTGAAAGAAAAAAAGTATGGAGATTGGTACCAAGACCAAAGAGTCATCCTGTCATTGGAACCAAGTAGGTCTTCAGAAACAAGATGGATGAAGATGGAGTAATAACCAGGAATAAGGCAAGACTAGTGGCCAAGGGCTACTCCTAGGAAGAAGGCATTGAGTACGATGAGGCATTTGCACCTATCGCCAGACTAGAAGCCATAAGAATATTCCTTGCCTTTGATGCTCACATGAAATTCAAGGTCTTTCAGATGAATGTCAAAAGTGCATTCCTAAATGGTGAAGTTCAAGAAGAAGACTACATAGAGCAACCTCCATGTTTCATCAATTCATCTCTTTCTAATTATGTTTATAGATTAGATAAAGCCTTATATGGCCTTAAACAAGCACCTAGAGCATGGTATGAAACACTGACTAACTTTTTTTTATTGAAAATGGGTTCACTAGAGGTAGAGTTGATACCACGTTATTTCTTAGAAAGCATAAAGACAAAGTCTTATTGGTTCAAATATATGTTGATGATATCATTCTTGGTTCTACTGACAAAAAGTTATGTAAGACCCCAACTTTTATGAATAAAGAATAATTTTCTCAAAATATATTTTTGAATATTATGGTGTGGATTTGATATAATGTTATAGTTGTGGGTAATATTTACAAATTTTGCAAAATAAGAAAGTGGTTATATAATATTCGATTGGTCGGGGAATATTCGTTTTAACAGAAATATTAAATGCATTTACCAAGACAATCATTAATGGACCCCATAACGAAGTATTGTCGTAGTTAGAAAATGACGAAATTATCTTTTATAAAAATAACGGCGAAAGTGTTACCAATTAAAACCGTTGAACTACCCTAGTAGTAAAAGTATACGATGTCTGGCGTGGTTGCATAGTAGCACACGATATTGATTATTGATGCTTACGTGAGAAGTCACTCGCTTATACTCACTTATTGCTCTGATAATTACTTGCATAATATCTCTCATAATATTGATTCAATTATTGTCACAATGTCATCTGCATAATATTTTATATTATAAAATCAGTAATTGAGATGACAAAGTTATTCATATTATTATTTACAATATTGACGATGTCTAGAAAGTTTTGTCGATGAGAGGTTTGGTCACCTAATTGCGCGCCAATAATGAGATATCCTTATCGGAAATTCCCCTCTTTCCTGGGAATGACCTGGTTGTTAAATATTGTGAGTTATAATATTAATGATGAATAAGTTGTGTTGATTAAAGATGAATTTGATATTTCCATTATGTTGGGATTATTAGTGTTAGTGGAAATCGACATCTATTCCGATGATAATTGATGTCTGGGGTTATATTGATAAATCGGGTAATTTATCGGATAAATGAGCAATTAGTTGTACTAATTCACATGCTTATATAACTATTTGTTCACATGTGTGTACTATTGAATCACATTCTTGTACTATTAGGGGAGTTGGTGCAAGATTGATAATACTTGCATGACTAAGTTAAAAATAGAGGTATAGTTAAAGGTACTATACTATAATTAGTTTTTTCACATGATTATACTATTGAGTCACATGAATGAACTATTAATTCTCATTATTTACTATTAGGGGAGGTGGTGCAAGTTTGTTAATACTTGCAGGACTGAATTAAAAATGCAGAAAAAGAGGAAGGTATTATACTGTAATATTTCGAGCCCCAAAACGTGTAATTATCTAAACTATATTTTCCTATAAATAGAAGCTCATTCTTCCTTCATTTCTCACCAATTCACAAAAGCTTTAGAGAAATTATTATAGAGAGATATTATAGAGAGAAAGAAGAAGAGAAGTCTGCTACCTCACTATTCTAGTATCCAGTTTTTCTAAGGTAAGGGGCATTATTTCTTTCGTGTTCTTGAAGAGAGCTATTGTTATTCCATCCCTTATTATTCTATTGGAACATCCTGTCTGTATGAATTACGCATGACCTAGTTCAATTATTTATTATTCTGTTGGAATAACCTGTCTATACGAAGTACCGCATACATGGTGAAATTCTTTTGTTATTCCATTCTTTATTATTCTGTTGGAACATCCTGTCTATGCATATTACGTATGACCTGGTTCTATTATTTATTATTCTGTTGGAATAACCTTTCTGTGCGGTCTATCGCATGCTTGGTGAATTCTTCTGTTATTCCATTCTTTAATATTCAGTTGGAATATCCTGTCTGTGCGTTTATGCATGACCTGGTTCCATTATTTATTATTTCAAACTCTGAGTCTGCACAACCTCCCGTAAAGGTGCCAGCCAATGTAATGGCTATGTTATGTCCCAAGCCGGTACCGGTGAAAGGAAAAGAAATCTTTGTTCCAAATCCCGCAGTGGAAGAAGAGGAATGAAGAATCAAGCAAGACGTCATACGGATGATGTCCAGTATACGCATCATCGTTCATGATGAACATACCAACAGATACACCCTTGCATTTGATGATTGCCCGGGCGTAATGGCCATCATTCGGGACGGGGAGGATGATGGCAATCCCTCCATCACTGCGGTCCACCCAGACTTTGCTCTTGCCAATTGGAACAACATTCCTTGCATTGGTCGTCAAGGGTAAAGCGGGTAAAAACTCTTTACGCTCAGTAGATATAATAACCGCTTACTTTTTTTGTACAAGATTAGCGAGTTTATTTTGCCGATATATGCTAAAACTGTATGATCAACGATTTCATATATCTTAAGTGAAAGCATATTTTGTTTCAGGACTCTGAATTTAGATGTGCATGTACTTGCTGATACGGTGCCTCTTCTCCACAAGGATTGTACCTTTGATGTAGAGATGAATTCAGCCTTGATGGATATACGGGATGACATTGAGGTGCCTCTAGAAATTCAAGAATGGGTCAAAGACAAACCCAAACCCAACCTTGATCAAACCACTTCTTTCAATCTCGGAACCTTAGAAAATCCTAAGTTAATCCAAATTGGTTCAAACCTTACCCCAAACCAACGGAATGACATGGTTACGTTATTAACCCAATTCCAAGATGTGTTTGCATGGTCTCATAAAGACATGGTGGGTTTGTCCACTGATATTGTCCTTCATCGCCTTCCCATTAAAGAGGGATTTAAGCTAGTCAAGCAAAAGCTCAGACGATTGAAACCTGAGTTGAGTTTAAAGGTGAAAGAAGAAATTGTGAAACAATTTCAAGCTGGCATCATCACGGTGTCTACATATCCTAAGTGGATATCCAACATCGTGCCCGTACCTAAACCTGGAGGGAAGGTGCGAGTTTGCATAGATTACCGGGACTTGAACAAAGCTTGCTTAAAAGATAGCTTTTTCGTGCCATTTATCCATATTCTCATTGACAATACTGCGCAATACGACATGTACTCCTTTGCTGATTGCTTTGTGGGGTATCATTAGATCATGGTTGCTGAGGAAGATCGTGAGAAGACTTCTTTCATCACTCCTTGGGGAATTTTTTGCTATAGACGGTTGTCATTCGGCCTCATCAATGCCGAAGCCACCTATCAACGAGCTATAATGGCTCTTTTCCATGACTTAACGCATAAAGAGATCGAGATCTATGTGCATGACATCATTGTCAAGTCCCAAAAGGAGGATGACCATATTGACCATCTCAAGAAGCCATTCAATAGGTTGCGTAAGTAAAACTTGAAGTTGAATCTAGCCAAGTACGCCTTTGGCGTTAAATTGGGCAAGTTGCTAGGATTTCTAGTCAGCCACAAAGGGATTGAGTTGGATCCTGCCAAGATCCAAGCCATCACGGAAATGCCTATTCCTCAGACAGAGAAGGAAATACGGGGATTTTTTGGAAGAATCAACTTCATTAGCAGGTTTATCTCCCAACTCACAACAACCTGTGAGCCAATCTTCAAGCTATTAAGGAAGAACTCCTCCATGAAATGGAATGATGAGTGTCAAAATGCCTTCCTTACAATCAAGAAATAGTTAGTCATAGCTCCCGTCTTGGTACCACCCAGGGATGATGTTCCCCTGTTTATGTACCTGTCCATAAGTGACAATTCCATGGGCTGCATGCTGGGACAGAAAGACGATAGAGGCCAAGAACGAGCTATCTATTACCTCAGCAAAAGGTTCAGCAGCAGTGAACACAAGTACACTCTGATCGAAAAGACGTGTTGTGCTTTAGCATGGGTCTCCATGAGGTTACAACATTACCTCCACGGTCACACAACCCATCTCATATCCCGCATGGATCCTCTCAAGTACGTGTTCAATAAACCTATGTTAAATTGTCGGCTGTCCAGATGGCAGTTGATCCTACAACAATTTGACATCATATATGTGACTCAAAAGCCCATCAATGGTCAAGGAATTGCGGATCAACTGACCGCCACACCTTCAGGGGATTTCAAACCCTTGGAAACATATTTCCCTGATGAAGGAGTAATGACAGTGCATCAATGCCATCAGTACGATACGCACCAATTATGGAAGATGTATTTTGATGGAGCTGTTAATATGGAATGTTCTGGAGCTGGAGCAGTTCTAGTATCTGGTACAGGGGAGCAGTATCCCGTTGCCATCAAATTACAGTTTGTCAGCACCAATAATACGACTGAGTATGAAGGCTATCTCATGGGGCTAAAACTTGCCCGTTCAATGGGCATCAAATGGTTAACTGTCTTTGGAGATTCAGAGTTGGTAATCAGACAATCCACCGGAATCTATCAAACCAAGGAACTACATTTACCGCCTTACCATCGGCAGGTTCTAAAGATGGCTTTTGAGTTCGAAGAGATCTCCTTTCTACACATTCCTCATAATAGGAATGACTTTGCAGAAGCATTAGCAACTTTGGCTTCCTTGATTTGCATATCAGACAAGGAACACTTGCCAAGCGTCACAATTTCCCAGCACAAGGCCGCAGCCTATGGGAATTACGTTGGAGAAGTATCGAATGAGCTACCTCCCATCCAACATCTTTGGTATCAACATATCAAGGAATATCTCCGAGATGGATCTACACCCGCTAAGGCGAGCTCGACTGAAAAAAGCCGGATCCATCGACTTGCTATGAAATTCTACTTAAGTGGAGATGCGCTCTACAAAAGAGATGCAAGACTAGGTATCCTCAGATGTTTAGACAAAGAGAAAGCCCAAAGGCTTATGGATGAAATCCATGGTAGAGTCTGTGGTCCCCATATGAGTGGCCCCCTCCTTGTCAAAAAAGTCCACAGGACGGGACATTATTAGCTATCTCTCAAAGCTGATTACAATGACCACGTCAGGAGATGCTATCAGTGCTAGATTCATGGGAATGCTATACACGCCCCTCCACGGAAACTCCACAATATGAGTTCACCTTGGCCATTCTCAATGTGGGGAATGGACGTTATCGGGCCCATTGAGCCTAAAGCCAGTAATGGTCATCGATTTATCTTCACCATGATCGACTACTTCACCAAGTGGGTAGAAGCAGCCTCCTTCCCCAGGGTTACTAAAGAAGTCATCATTGGTTTCATCAGAAACAATGTTTTTTGTCGATATGGACAACCAGAGGTGATTGTGTCAGAGAATGCCAAGAACCTCAACAACAAAATGATGGACGAATTATGCAGTAAATTCCACATCAAACATCTTAACTCATCTGTCTATCTATCATCGAAGATGAATCTCTTTGTTAAAGCGGCTAACAAAAACATCAAGAAGATTATGCAAAAGATGTCCGCCAACCACAAAGATTGGTCTGACCTATTGCCTCTGACTCTGTTAGCCTACAGAACCTCAATGCGTACTTCCACTGGGCCGACCCCCTACGCTTTAACTTATGGGATGGAAGAAGTGCTACCCATAGAAGTTGAAATGGAATCCCTCAGAGTGTTGATAGATGCTCAGATGGATGAAGACCAATGGGTACAAGACAGGTATCACCAATTGTCTTTAATAGACGAAAGGCGAACCGCGGCTATCTTCCATGGTCAGTTATATCAGCAAAGGATCGCCAGATCCTACAAAAACAAGTCTGGCTACGGCAGTTTAAACAATATGACTTGGTTTTGGAGAAAATTCTTGACAACCAAGATCAGGCTAAAGGAAAATTTGCTCCTAACTGGGAAGGCCCATTTATTGCCAAGGAAGTATTGACAAGAGGCGCTCTGAGATTGCAAGAAATGGACGGCGATGAATTTCTAAACCTCATTAACTCGGACGCCGTGAAACGGTACTATGTCTGAAGTAATTCGCAAACACCCTGATGCAGAATCATCAGGACACCAGTTATTCCAGTTTTTTAACCCTTTACCACCTACAACTTTCTTACACTTTGCCCCTCAGGGAAACATACTTTTCAAAACCAGCAGCCTGGCTTTCTCCTTTGTGTTCCGACAACTTAGGTCATCCCACCGTGGATTGAACCTCTTGCGTTTGCAGTTTGGCTACCCATACATGGGATCAAACTTCTTATCTGCGGCGGCTTTATCCTTAACTAGGATTAAACTTTCCCTCCCCAAGACTGACTGCATACGGGATTGCGCTTTTCTTCTCACCCTGAGGGGCAAACTACGTTGACCTGATCTCCTCTTCAATAGGAGTACGTAGGCAACCATTTCATATGGCCCGGTCGCAATAAAACAAAAACAACAAAACATTTCTACCCTTACAAAAACAAAAACAACAAAAACATTCCTACACCATTTCTGCCATAAACAGCATTTAACCTCTTACACCAGGTTCGAACTACGCAGACCTGATCTCCTCTTCAATAATCTCCTCTTCAATAGGAGTACGCAGGCAGCCATTCATAGTGCGGTCTCACCCCCTACCAAAACACAAACCCTTGTCAGTTGGTACTGTGATCATCCTTCAATACACTATATTTCATTTGGCTTCAAACCAAAGGGATGGAATTACCTAAACTCTTCCCAAATAAAAGATTCGACGACCATCTAAGCTGTGGTCATACCTTGAAGAGAAACACTAATCCATAAGAGGTGGAAATAACTAGGCTTCTCCTAAATAGAAGTATTGGCGACCATCTGTGGTGCGATCAATCTCAGAGAGGAAAGTCACACTCCTCTCCACATATTCATACAGAAACCAGTCCAAAGACACCAAAGATGGTAGCGATACATAGATCGATGATCCATTCTGAACTATCCAGAGACAACTCAATGTCCATCCACCCAGGAGGAATTCAGAATACATCAAGACCACAAGCCCTAAAGCAGCAGGCAAAATATCAAGCAAATAGCAAGGCATATCTAAAAGGGAAGTGATCCAAAAATTTATTTCCTTGTCATATATAATGTTGTTTGATATATATACAATGTAAACTATACATGACAAAATGGCTAAGCTAGTCTGTGCAGGTAAATACAAGCTCATCTACAAGTCAGGGTATATGCGAGCTAACAAGCCCAACATGCCATCCCTCTCAGAGGAAGGAGGTGAAGTTGTGGTCTCCTGTACTAGAATATCCACACGACCCAACAGATCTGCAGCCATCTGCATGGTGACCTTATGATCATCAATATATGCGCTCATCTCTGCGATCATGCCAGTGGTAAGGGACCTCACTGTAGTATTATCTGTGACAGCCACATCTCGGGCAAATATAGCATTATCCCGCTCAACTATCACTGCATCTCTGGCTGATCTAGCCTCATCCCGCTCAACAACAGCGGCATCTCTGCGAGCTAATGCCTTGTCTCTCTCTGATAGAGCTACGTCTCTCCCCTCAAGGGCAATCAACATCATAGATCGAGCATGATCTCTCTTAAAGGTCATCAGATGAAGACTCTGCTCTAAGTACTGTGCAGAGTGCTGAATCACAACAGTACTGGTACTAGGAGAATCCGGAAGAAATGCTAGCAACCCAGTAGCGGGCTCCTCCTTGATGTAGGAATTGATGTCCTCCATGGGCTCTACATCGTCTGACTCACTATTCGGTACTGCAGATACAGCTGCAGCCGGCAAAATCTCTGTCTCCATCCATGCGGAATAATCTGTAGAACAACCTGGATGACTAACAGAAAAAGAAGCTATCTCACGCTGATCCCAACAAGCATACACACGGGATCGGTCCTCTGCTGAGAGATATCGAGAAGCTGAACGCTGACCTATCGCCCCCTCAAAAGGATGGAAATCCTGGAACTGGTCAAACTGCGACATCACGGCCAGTGGGTGATAAGTAGTCATGCCCCTAAAGCCAGCCAGAGGGAGGAATTCCATGCCCGGAGCGTGAGTAATGAAGTTGTATAGTGAGCAAAGCTCCGAGCACGGCAATATGCTGAATGGATCTCTGATAACTGCCAAAAATGCGGACCAAGACAGAGCATCTATACACTCCGACGGTTGAAAGGAGTATGACATGGCTACATCATGGATGAACCAATACCCATGCCGTCTGAGGGTACCAACCGGTCTCAAGTGTGACATAAACCACACGTAAAACATGACCGAACTCCCAGTGAACACTCCTATAGGATACGTGCAACAATAGGATGCCGACCGCAGGGTCTCTGCTACAATCATAGGTACAATGGTACGACCCTCTCTAAGAGCTCTCATAGCCATAATGACACTAATGTCTATCTCATCCATGTAACGCGGCATATAGACATACGACAGTACGCACAGCAACAGTACATCGACCCTGGCCAAATGCCAATGGTCCTCCGGTGCGGTGAAATCCCCGGAATGTCGTGAGTAGCTATCCCCCAAGCCAAATCTGTCGTATAGAAAACGTTAGGATATCATGTGGCTAGATGTCAGTTCGTCCTGCACTACTCTACGCCGCAATCCTGTTAGAGTCATGAATCGTCTACTTATGTCTCCCAAAGCCAGATGCAGGCAAGGTCTGTCTAAAGGCAGCATCGTCAATCGTGCATACTCCTCCAGAGTAGGAGTCAACTCATGGGTACCGAATCGGAATACGTGCCTATCTGGTAGCCAATGCTCTAGCATCCCATCTACAAACCCTGCGAGAACCTGAAACATCAATAAAGTCATGGTATGCTGCAGCAACTGATCTACAGTCACCCTATCTGGTGGTGACATGCTATCATACAACGATCGCATACCCAATACCACCACTGACGGTGGGGTATGATCTATATGGCTAACTATCGAAGAAAACATCTGTGCGGGCCGTGTCATAAGACCATCCAGGGGTCAATGCCGAATATCTATGGACATACATACATATGCATAACATGATACATGCATAACAGATAAGGGATGGAAATATGATATAGGGAATGAAAAAATGGTGCATACATTCCTAAGTATATCATCATCTAATACATCAGCTTTGTACAGCTATAAATACAGAAAAATGGGGCACAACCGCCCTACTACTAATAGAGGCCTATCAAAAGATATAGCGAGAATGGGGAACAGCCACCCAATATCTAACAGAGGCCTATCAAAAGATATAACGAGAATATACATCAGAAGAAAACCAGGGTCTCGATGTTCATATCCTCAATCTCGCCCACTGATGTAACTCTTCACGAGTCACCGGATCTCTATTAACAGGATATCGAGCCTATAAAGAGGAGGATCTGCTACCGCAAAAGCCGAATGGGTCGTCCGAGGGGCCGCCTTTGAGTTGAAGGAACAAATGACACCGCTTCTCTGCTGGATCTACGCCCAAATGCCGAGATAAATATATGTGCACGATCCAATCTGCTGGGTCAAGCTTATCAATTTGGGTCATATGAGTCGAGCTCGACACAAGCTACCCAATCCGTCATTATCAAGGATCCCGGAACCATATCCCCATAAAGCGTGGTGGCGCGGATCGGGCTCCAATAGTGCGAGGGGACCACCACCATTGGAACGCCTCCGAGTACATGGACCCTCTGATAATGCAAAACCGTCAACCCCTAACAATGGGATATAAGTAACGGGTGACTGTGATATGGGACAATGACGCCTGGCAGGAGGAAAGATCGGTATACGGATCTCCCCTGTGGTGCTCCTAATAGCACACTCTCCTAAATAGAGCTCCCAGCCTCCATCTGTGAAGAGAGGAACTCTCCTGGTGGAAATCAAATACTCGACTCCAGTCGGGTGTCCATCCTCAAAGCCGATGGTTAAATGTTCTCGTGAATAGGGAATCCATGTAATAGTACCAAATTGTCCAACAACTTCACCAGTACATACATCTGGCGGAGGTGAATCCTCTCTCTACATGGACCTCCTAAGAAATAGAATGGTGTCATCGCCATCCTCGTGGATAGGTATCTAAACCTAACACACTCACAGGACGCAAACATGGGAGCCTCTCATAGGCCCAAAACTGCCAACACAATGGCAAAACATCTGCTATTAGTAAACACTCTTAACCTATGAATGGGAAAAGAAAAGAGAAATACTCACCAGCATAAATGGGTAAAATCCTAGCCAAGCCTCGGTCAATCCCTGTGAGCGCATGTGCATTCCCCGGAGGAAATAGTCAAAGGTGTAAGAACCCCAATCATACTCTCCAATACGGTCCACATCACGTGTGGCGCTAATCAAAGCAAAGGATACCGTAGAAGAGTTATCTGCTATGAAGCAGCCTCGAATGATCATCAGGAAAAATCGCCGCAAAATGCGATCCCTGATCCTGACATCATCAGGCATGGGCTCACTCAAAAGCCCACTCATAGCATCTACGCTCAAAGGACCTGAATGGACGGTCCTGCCTTTGAGCACCTCCGTCGGAACTCCTAATAAGGATCTGACGGCGGTAGGGGTAATATTCTCCATGCAAGGCACTGGCTCCCCTCCAAACTCCATACCTGTGATAAATCGCCAATCCATAAGCGTCATCATCACCTCGCAATCCAGCAGATGGAGTGACTGAGTCTGATGAAACCATCGCTCAGACAATGCCCTGAGGTAACCCAAGGGACAACGACGGGGAAGGATGGAGAAGAATGCCCCGAATCCCCACTCATGCACTCTTGCTCTACTACGGGATGAAGCACACGCACATGGAGTGAATCTTGAACCGCCTCCTCGGTCGTGTAAAACCGTGAACACCGCATAAAATGCAGATCAACATCATAACCCTTTAATCCTTATCAATAGGAAAAAAGGAAGATCAAAGTCTAATGCCATACCTCGTTAGCATGCAAGTACATCGATGGATGTCTGCTCAAATCACCCAGCAACTCTGGGTTGGCCACCTGAATACTCGGAAGCTCCCTACGTCCTCAAAGTCTAGCATATCTACCCGGACAAGACGAATCATGGCCTCCACCAACCGACGAGGATGTCTAACAGAACGGGGACGAGGCACTTCGGAAGCCCTCCGCCGTATGCCAGAAGTGGTCCTATAGGAACTGCTTGGGTTATCCGAATCCATAATATCTGGACAATAAGTCTCCAAATCACCTCAAAAAGGGTGTGGTATTTCCTTACCTGGAGCTTTCTAGAATGCATTTATGACTATATGCATGCATGCATTTACTTTAACATATAATAGAGTTAAAATGCATGACTACCCAATGCCTACATTTGAAATTTTTTTGCCATAGTCCCCTTTGAAAATAGGACTATCCACATGCACATAGCCATGTCTAGGTGGCCATTCAGTAACACACCTGCCCCAAAGCCATATATATAATATATGCATTAAAAATCAAAATCATCATGCATAAGGCCAACTTCAATACTAGAAGTACTTTTCCTTGCTACCTTCTGCTCATTGAACCTCAAATAGGAATAACAATAGCAGAAAAAGGTGTCAATTTAACTGTCTCAAAAGTTAAATTTTTTCACATCATTATGTTCAGCATGGTTTAATACTAGCATTTACTATGTTGAATATTTTTTATCAAGTCATTTGTGCATACATAATCATTACTATGTGTTTAGATGCATTTCATGCGATAACTCACAATCCAACGGATAGAAACTAGAAAAAATACATGCATACGTTACCAGGATAATGTAGAACACTTGTACGGTGGCAGAATTTGCAGAAAATAGCCCAAACTCAGCAGATCTAAAGGAGGCTCGAGGGTTTTCTCTATGTGAAACAAGTTGAAAATGACTTGTGTGACCAACCTGCTGGAATTTATGATCAACGGTTGGCCGCAAGCTCACCTGCGGCTACAGCAGGTGCACCTGCGGCACCCCTATATGGGTCCCACCCCTCCGGCTCGGTCCAGTTCGAGTTTTAAAGGAGTTCTTACGGACTAGAAATGTCAAATCGGGAATAAAAATGCCACGTGATTGAGCAAAACAGCATACAATCCTAGTCTTTTCAGATGAGACTTTGAATCTATACATCACTCATTGGTAGTCACCAGAACACAAGGTATACCCTGTCGATGATCTCAGTTGTCACGAATCACATACGGCAATACCTTATACTGGTCCGATGCCGCTGACTCCAGGTTGTTACCCTACGTGAGTCCCCGACGGGGGTTACAACGTGAGTCCCCGATGGGGGTTATAACGTAAAGCCCTAGAAGGGGATTACAACGTGCGTTCAAGCCGTTGACACACATATCAATGAAGGTCAAGCAACCTTGATGTTATCTTAGCCGATAGCAATTAAACCTATAAGATCTCTATAGCTATTCGAGGCTTTCATGCTCGATTACTCATATTCCCCCAGCGGATCCCCGGCGGGGGTCACAACGCAATGTTACATTGATTCACACGTCAGCGAAGGTCAAGCAACCTTGATGATTTCCTCACAGAGTCTCAATCGTTGATTCACACGTCAGCGAAGGTCAAGCAGCCTTAACAGTATATCCCACACGATATTTCAGTCATTGATTCATATATCGGTGAAGTACACGTCAACGAAGGTCGGGTATCCTTGACAACCTTTGCTGTTGGCAGTAAATCCAATAGGATCTTGACATACTCTGGCGATTCTAACTAGGAAAGGTCAACGTTATCAAAGAGGATAGATGATGGAATATGTTATACACATCCTCAAACAGATCAAGCTTTATCCCCACAGATCTCTTACACATAAGAGGTACATCTTCAGGATCAAGTCATGGTCAAAGACACAGGGATTTGGTGATAACTCCAACATCAATATCCTAACAGATTCGGCTTACACATCGAATCTGGTTAGCATTGCCAATCCCCAGTTGAAGCAACAGGGATCCAACAATCATCACCAGCATGTTGGACAACAACCTCATACATATACATCATACATCATTTTTTCTACCCATAGTACCATGTTTGTCTTGTTGCGTTTCAAGTGTCTAGGATTCTTTATCCTACCCATGAATCGCCATGCAAGAAGACAGATTCGTCTTTTAAGAGAGAACCCTGAAAGACAATCCATATCCATACCGAATACTACCGGAAGTTCAACATCAACCCCGGATCACATTCTGGGAGTAACAATTCCAACCTCGGATATAACCCCGAGGCATGCAGATCCAATACCGGAACACACAGAAGACCGATTAATCTCAGAGATAACCCCGAGATATCTAGTCTCAGTCCCAACCATGGGAATAGCCACCAACCTTGGTGATAACCCCAAGGAATGCAGTTTCGGTGATAACCCCGGAAATGTTTGTTTCAAATGCGACCAACTTCAATCTCGACGCTCACAACGAGATGCACTATACCAACCCGACAATAACATCGGGAAGACAGGCACACCTCAAAGGTGACAATGAGGACCTTCAACAATTGCAGCAGTCCAATCTCAGCGAAGTCTGAGCAACGTCTGTTTCATCAGCCCAATCCGACGATAACACCGGTGAGGGGAAACATCGTCATCTCGTCAACACGATGCCACATCACTTCTCTATGCAACGATGTCCCACAAGACTAACCGATCCCAAGTGACTATTGTGCGGGGTAACGGATGAAAGTTGAAGCTTGAAGACCGAAGGGCATCGTCTCATCTTCAATGACTTCGTACAAACTCTAATCCCATGCCATCGTACAACTCGCGACAACGGCGATCCGAAATAGGTCATGTATACCTCAAACGGATGCCCGGATTGCACTTCTAAAAGTTCTAGTGGACATTACAGATTGCTTAGTGCACGCACGTGCTTGAGACTACGGGACTAAAAACCCTGCCCACCCGGGTTGCCTCTACACACTGTGGCTAAATTACCTATAAATAGAGGGCTTGGGCTGCCCATTTTGCAAGAGAAAAAAAGCGAGGAAGCCACGCCTGATTTGCTTCCTGACTCACCCCATGCGAAGGTACTTTCCCTTTTAAACACACTGTGAGCTCATATATAGCCCTTTTGTACCTAAAAAGTCAAGTGTTTACCCACTCTAAAGATATAGAAGTCTTCTTTAGCGATCACCGTAAGCCTTCTCACACACTTTAGAGTTTTTCTCTTCATCTTTGCACACATCCTTCTACACGTTGAGAGTCGTGTTGCTTGTTTTTTGCTAGGACTTGGTCCATGGTTTCATTTCATCTGTATATATATATATATATATATATATATATATATATATATATATATATATATATAGTTATATATATTGACTAACACCATCGAGTTATGCCTCGATTGAGCCTGAACTTGATGCAGGCGTTTACTACTTTAATATATATATATATATATATATATATATATATATATATATATATATATATATATTATGTGTCGACTTTGTTCGATGAGCCTAGATTTTGATGCAGTGCGTTCTTTGCTTTAATATATATATATACGATTATATATATTAACGTATGTGGACTTTTTGTTCGATGAGCACAGATTTTACATCTAGTGCGTTTATTAAGCTATATATATATATATATATATATATATATATATATATATATATATATATATAGGAATCCATCCATGGCAATGGGTTCTTAGTGAATCTTGTCTGACAACCTCTTTTAGAATTTGATCGACTTATTGGAAGGGCGATATTGGGATATATTAATACCAATATGAAGCTAATGACTCTAGGTTTTATTTAAATAAGAGGGCCCACATTTAACCATATTGTCAGTATAGTTAAACAAAATGAATATATAATATTAAAATATTACTGGTTTGATACGACTTATCTTACCCTTTTTCTTTTTTCTTTTACGCATTTCTCCATTATATATCATGACTCAACAAATTAAAATAGAATAAAAAAATAAAATTAATATTAAAATATTTTGGTAAATACACTTGTACCAAACTTACTCTTTTTTTGTTTAACACATTTATGCTTTATATGTTATTAAAGATGTAATATAATGATTTTTATATTAAGTGATATATAAAAAGTGATCAATCATTATTAATGATATATAATAAAAGTGATCAATCATTACCCTTTTTTTAACGCATTATATATTATAAAATTATTAAAAATTATATCATTTATAAATATAAACTTTATATCAGATCTTTAATAAAATATAAAGTGTATATTAATATATTTTGAAAATGATATAAAGTTTATATTTTGAAAATGATATAAAGTTTGTATTTATAAATGATATAAAGTTTATATTTATAAATTATATCAAGTTTATATTTTGAAAATGATATAAAGTTTATATTTATAAATGATATAAAGTTTATATTTATATCATTTTCAAAATATAAACTAATAAAAATGATATAAAGTTTATATCATTATATCAATATAAATTAACTTATAAATGATATCGTTTTCAAAATATAAATTAATTAATTTATAAACTTGATATAATTTATAAATATAAACTTTATATCATTTTCAAAATATAAACTTTATATCATTTTCAAAATATAAACTTTATATCATTTATAAATATAAACTTTATATCATTTTAAAAATATAAACTTTATATCATTTTCAAAATATATTAATATACACTTTATATTTTATTAAAGATCGATATAAAGTTTATATTTATAAATGATATAATTTTTAATAATTTTTATAATATATAATGCGTTAAAAAGGGTAATGATTGATCACTTTTATTATATATCATTAATAATGATTGATCACTTTTTATATATCACTTAATATAAAAATCATTATATTACATCTTTAATAACATATAAAGCATAAATGTGTTAAACAAGAAAAGAGTAAGCCGATACAAGTTGTACCGGCCGAAATATTTTAATATTAATTTTATTTTTTTATTCTATTTTAATTTGCTGAGTTATGATATATAATGGAGAAATGCGTAAAAGAAAAAAGAAAAAGGGTAAGTCATACAAGTCGTACTTAGCTCTAAGAATATTTTAATATTAAATATTTATTTTGTTTAACTATACTGACAATATGTTGAAATGTGGACCCTCTTATTTAAATAGAAACCTAGAGAGCTTGTCACTATTGGTATTAATATATCCAAATCTCACCTTCCAATAAGTCGATCAACTATTCCTAAAAGAGGTTGTTAGATAAAGATCCATGGCAACCTATCACGCCATGGATGGATTCCTATATATATATATATATATATATATATATATATATATATATATATATATATATATATATATCGTCCTCGCACTGAGTTTTCTTCGTGGCGATTGATCATTTTTATAGCTTTATTTACATTTTGTCCCTACTTTGAGTTTCCTTCGTGTGGCGGTTGGCCGATTCTGACTTTATTTATGTTTTGTCTCGCCTGGAGTTTCCTCCGTGGCGGTTGATAGCTTTTTACAGATTTATTTACTTTTTTGATCCCCCGTGGAGGTGCTTCGTGGTTGGTGATCCTGTGCGTATATATATATTTACACTTTTATATATATATATATATATATATATATATATATATATATCTTCTTCGCTCTCATACAAATTATGGTATCTTGTGCGCTTAGGAATCATATGATCACAGATTCAGCCTATTAGATCTAGATTCGGTTCCCGTGATGGACATTTTCAGCTGTAAGCAGCTTATAAATTATTCTGCGGTGTTTGAATTTCCTCAGATGGTTTCCATACCCACGAGGACGTCGGCATTATTTTGTACATTATTTTTCGTACGGATGCCTCGCATCTATCAAATAAAATCAATCAAGCCGAAAACTTAATAAAATGGGAGTGTAAAAGGTCTCAATTACTATTGAGCATCAGGGTTTGAAAAAACCTTTTTTTATAAAACATCATTCCTATACCTTGCTAAAAACTGAATTTTTACATAAATTCAAACCCTGTGTATATAGGTTCGAACGAGGCCTCGCACTACTTTCAAATAACAGCACATTGACCCACACACACACACATTCAGATAATAGTTTCTTGTAAAGAGGCGGTCACCATGGTAACACGGATGTCGGGGGTGCCTAACACCTTCCCCGCATAACCAAGTCCCCTGACCTAATGAATCTCGATTTCAATCAATTCGCTTAGTAGTGTCACATCACCGGGTCAATGTGAAAACCTTTTCTCGATTGTGTTGGTACAACCATTTAAAAAACTAATCAAGCGACTCTTAACGGTCCATCCATCGTCGACATTATACATGTCGGACCTTTTTCACTTGCTTTTTTCAAACAAATCTCACCTAAAATGAGAACACCAAAGAATAAGTAACGGAAAGGGACATCCAAAAATCCTGACATCGACAATAAGGAACCTGTTTGGACTTGTTCTATGAATTTAAAAATAGAAAACAAGTTCGAATTTAATATTTTGAGGGTCTTAAGACCACGAACTATGCCTTTGGTACTTGGGTATTATTACCTCAACCTTAACAGTCATTTAAACTATACAGACTCTTCTTAACGTACTTAGGGGGATCAGCCATTTTCAAACAAAAACACTGTTATTTATTTTTCTCCTTATAAACCCAAATTTCATGTATTTGAATACCAACATGGACTTATAAATGATAACTAATAGATTTAGCAAGAGAATACAGACATATAAACAACATCTTCTACAACAATTCAACCAAAACCCAATTTCTAGAGAATAAAAAATTATAAAACCCAAATATTAGAATTAGGGGTAGATTATACCTTAAACCCTTGATTGAATGCTAGCAAAAGATAGTATTAGGGCTTAGAAATTCTCCTTCTTCCTCTTGACAATCTTAGAAACTCAAAATCACAATGTTTTCTCTCTTTCTTCCAAGCTCTCTCTATGCTTTTCACTGATAACTAGACTTGGGGAAAAATAAGATGCGTAGGAAAAATAATTGACCTCCCTCACCCCACGTACTCATCCGTTTAAAAAAAAATAAAAGACGTCAGTTGAAAAAACCAAAGGCCACAAGGCCTTGTTTGGCTAACCAACAATTTCCCAAACTAAATTATTTAAATAATCTTATATTATATAGTTACTTTGTGTCACACCTTAATTTAATTAATTTAAATAACTTTAGCTTAATAACTTATAATAATAATAATAATAAAAACCTTATTATCATTATACTTATAATCAATAAATAATTATATATCTAATTTTAATTAATAAATTAGAAATATCACTTTATTTAATTTATTTATTTTCTTAAATATTAGTCAATTGATTTAATTAAATTAAATCCTTCAAATAAAAATTATCATTATTCAATTTAATTAAAATTAATCAATTTTTTTACTAAATTAATTCATCACAATTCATCAATTATTTATTTTCCTTAATAAATAAATTTTTTAAAATATTTATTTAATTCATTAAATATTAAAATTAAAGTACAAATTTCTCGATCGTTACATCATTCCCTCCTTAAAAGGATTTTGTCCCCAGAATCACAACTCGAAAAAATTATTCATTACATTCTTCCCTCCTTAACAAGATTATGTCCCCAGAATCGCTATATAAAATCAAGCAAACAACTAAGGATAATTCTTCATCATAACGCTTTCAAGTTCCCACGTAGCTTCCTCAGCATTGTGGTTCCTCCAGATTACCTTAACAGAAGGTATCACCTTATTCCTCAGTACTTGCTCTTTTCTGTCAATAATTTGAACAGGAACTTCTTCATATGTTAAGTCTTTCTCAAACTGCATATTCTATAACATGTTTATAATCAATTTATATGGTCTCAATACCGAGAAATGGAAAATATTATGAATATGTTACAACTCCGGAGGTAAAGCTACCTCGTATGCCACTTCACTAACCCATCGAAGCATTTCAAAAGGTCCTATAAACTAGGGCTAAATTTCCCTTTCTTGCCAAAAAGAATTTGCCCGATTTTGTCGGTGTTGATCGGCATATTTCTTATATCTATCCTGTGCAACTATCAATCTTGCTCGAATAACTTTGATGATTTCAACGGTTTATTGCACCAACTCTGGACCCAATATTTGACGTTCACCTACCTCATCCCAGCATAAAAGGAATTCTGCATTTCCTGTCGTACAACGTTTCATAAGGCGGCATGCCAATACTCGCGTGATAACTATTATTATAGGAAAATTCAACCAACGGTAAATGATCGTCCCAATTTTCCTTGAAATCCATCATACATGCTCTGAGCATATCTTCTAGTGTTTGGATGGTTCTCTCACTCTGTCCGTCGGTTTGAGGATGGTATGTTGTTCTCATTCTTAGCTGTGTTCCCAAACATTCTTGGAATCGTTTCCAGAAATTTGATGTGAAACGTGGATCTCTGTCTGATACAATGGACACATGTACTCCGTGTCTCAAAATAATTTCCTTCACGTATAGATTTGCCAATTGATCCAAGTTAAACCTAATTTTGATTGGTAAGAAGTGTGCCGACTTCGTCATTCGATCAACAATCACCCAAAAAATCCATTGTGATATGCTCCCATTTCCATTCCGGTATCTCCAACGATTGCAATAATCCGCTTGGCCTTTGGTGTTCAGCTTTAACTTTCTAACACGTTAAACATTTCGCCACACACTCAGCCACATCCTTCTTCATATTTGGCCACCAAAAATGATGTCTAAGACCCTGGTACATTTTCGTACTTCCAAGCTGAATCGAATATCCTGAGTTCTGAGCTTCACTCAGAACTTCTTCTTTAACTTCCAGTACTGGGGGAACATAAATTCCCCCTTCAAAACAAAGTAACCCTTCTGATTCAATTTTGAATTTGTTTTCCTCCCCTTCAGATACTTTCTATTTTATCTTTTCGCAGTCTTCATCCTGAAGTTGTGCATTCTACACTTTATCTACCAACGTTGAATCGTTTCCTATCTGGAATAACTTCCCGTCAGATTTTGTCGGATATCTAATTTCCAATTCCATCTTAGCCATTTCCGACACTAACTTCTCCTGAGCTGTCAACATCATTAACTTTTCTCGTCCCTTCCTACTTAAAGCATCAGCAACAACATTCGCCTTTTCGGGATGGTAGAAAATCTCGCAATCATAGTCTTTGATCAGCTCCAACCATCTTCTCTGCCTCATATTCAAATCTTTTTGTGTAAAGATATACTTCAAACTTTTAGGGTCAGTATATATTTCACACTTTTCTCCATAAAGATAATGTCTCCAAATCTTCAGGGCAAACACCTCCACAGCCAACTCTAAATCCTGAGCCGGATACCCTTTTTCGTGATCTTTTAATTGACGTGATGCATACGCGATAAATCTATCATTTTGCATAAGCACGCAGCCTAGTCCTTTATGTGATGCATCACTATACACCACAAAATTACCTGTATCATCAGGCAATGGCAACACAGGTGCCGTACTTAACCTTTTCTTCAATTCGTGAAAACTTTCCTCACACTTCTCCGTCCAAACAAACTTAACTGTCTTCCTGGTTAAATTTGTCAACGGGGTCGCGATCTTAGAAAAGTCTTGAATAAAACGTCTATAGTAACCTGCTAACCCTAAGAAACTCCTTATCTCTGACGGTGTCTTCGGCTGATCCCAGTTTACTACAGCTTCAACTTTCAATGGATCTACCGAAATTATGTCTTTATCAATAACATGCCCGAGAAACTATACACGTTCCAACCAAAACTCACATTTTGAAAATTTGCGTACAACTTCTCTTTTCTCAATGTCTCCAACGTCACTCTCAAGTGGTCAACATGTTTTTCCTTGGTCTTAGAATACACTAGGATATCATCAATAAACACCACCACAAATTCATCTAGGAATGGTTTAAACACCCTTTTCATCAAATCCATGAACGCTGCAGGTGCATTGGTTAAACCAAATGACATAACCAGAAACTCGTAATGACCATACTGAGTTCTGGATGCTATCTTCGGTACGTCTTCTGGCCTCACCTTCAGTTGATGATAACCACTCCTCAAATCTATCTTTGAAAAATACCTCGCACCCTTCAGTTGATCAAATAGGTCATCGATTCTTGGTAACGGATACTTATTTTTTATCGTGACCTTATTAAATTCTCGATAGTCAATACAAAGCCGCATCGATCCATCCTTCTTTTTAACAAATAACACTGGCACTCCCCACGGCGATACGCTCGATTGGATATACTTCTTGTCAAGCAATTCTTGTAATTGTACCATCAACTCTTTCATCTCTAAAGGGGCCATTCTACATGGTGGCTTAGATATTGGGATTGTTCCTGGTACTAAATCAATCACAAACTCGATTTGTCGATATGGCGAAAGACCCGGCAAATCGTCTTGAAATACCTCTACAAAATCTCTTATAATCGGTATCTCTTCTAACTTCGCACTTTTCTTCTGTGTATCAACTATGTAGGCTAAATATCCTATACATCATTGTCTTAACAACTTCTTGGCTTGCATCACCGTTAGACAACTTGCTTGTCGAGGTGATTTGCTGCCATATAACACAACCTTTGATGGAGTCATAAGTTTAACACACTTTCTTTGGCAATCAATTACTGCTCTGTGATTGAATAACCAATCCATTCCCAGGATAACATCAAACTCCCCCAGTCTAATTGGTATCAAGTCTACCCTCATCTCTTGACCCTTTATAACCACTCTATAATTCTTATATATGAACCTAACATGAATCAATTCCCTATTTGCAATCTCTATACTCAAAGGATAATCTAATTCTTCCTGAGGCAAATCTAAGTTTTGAGCAAATTCATCGGATATAAATGAACAAGTAGCACCCGAATCAAATAGTACATAAGCATTAATACCATTAATCGGAATGATACCTGACACCACATCCTTAGTATGAACAGCATCCTGCACGGTCATATTGAAAGTTCTCGTAATAGGTCAGCTTAACTATGACGGTCCAGTGATAGTCAATGCACCACCACCGTTGTTGTTTCCTTTTCCTCCACTTGCACTCCCCGCTGGCTTTTTAGGACAATCACGAGCCATGTAATCCTTTGAACCGCTGGTAAAACATGCTCCTTTCTTTGGGCTAAAATAGTTTGGTGCAATGTGTCCCTCCTGACCACAGTTGAAACACACCCGCTTTCCCTTCAAACATACTCCAGTATGGTTCTTCCCACAAGTAGCACAAGTTTCAAACTTTTTCTTCTGCTGACTTCCTTGCTATCCTCCCGTAGTCGAATTCTAGTTCCACTTCCTATTCTAATTGTTACCTCCAACATTACTTTCACCAACCTTATTTTCACTATCATTCTTCCTCTTCTTTTGTTCTTGATTGTACTTAGTCAAGGCATCTCTTCCACCTTCTGCGATGATTGCCTTTTCCAGTACAGCCGCAAATTAATTTAACTGGAACATTGAAACCTTGCTATACAACCATGGTTTCAATCCTTGTTCGAACCTTCTCGCCTTACGCTCATCCGTATTGACTTGATAAGTGGCAAACCTTGCCAACTCGTTAAACTTCGCAGCATATTCTGGCACCGTCATGATTCCTTACTTGAACTCCAGAAATTGCACCTCCAACTGATTCCGAGAACTCGCTAGAAAGTACATTTTGAAAAACATCTCCTTAAATCTATCCCATATTATCACTCCTTGTCCTCCACGAACCTTATTTGCTTACCACCAGTAGCTAGCTTCGGACTTCAGCATGAACGTCGCGAATACAGTCATCTGATCTTCGTTAACTCTAGCAACATCAAACACCTTCGCCATTTCCATGATCCAGGTTTGGGCTTCCACTAGATTCATAGACCCTTGAAACTCTGGCAGTCCAACCGCTTTGAATTCCTTGAAGGTCGTAACTTGAGCTTGCGGATGATTCGCAAGTGCTCCCGTCAACAGAGTTACCAACTGCTGAACTGGATTAGCGTTGACCTCATTGGTATTGTTGGTAGATCCTTTAGGAGGTGGTTATTGATGTGTTTGTCTCCTTCTATGAGGCATTTTCTGTTAAAATATACGCTTATTAGTTCATTTATTCAATTCCCTGAATGTTTTAAAGTTTAACTCTAAACATTCTAAGATTAAAGCTATAACTCATAACATTTCAAATAACTTTGATATTTTATTCATTCATAATACTTTAAAACATATACTCACTCCGTCCCAGGATAAAAGTCCTGGTGGACTTTTCACGCATATTAAGAAGAGGAATAAAATGATAAAATTGCCCATAATAATGTCATTAAATATGGAGAGAGAATTAGAATAAGAAAAGTATGAGATATTTAATGCTACGTGCAAAATAGGAAAAAATATGTAAAAGTTTGGTTATTAAAAGAATGTGGACATTTAACATGAGACAACACAAAATAGTAATAAGGACTTTTATCCTGGGACGGAGGGAGTAAAAGATAGCATATATGCTATAAACATCCACTTTCCTTAACTAAACAAGTTTCAGGATTACATACTCATACTACCCCTTTATTTATCTCAAAATAAGGGATTTAAAAAAAAATTTATTCACATAATAACCACATATTATCATCAGTCTTATTTTCTATCTATGCATATTAAGACGTCGAGAGGCTTCTCTGGGCTCTTCTTCCATGATGCGATATGTCATCTTACGATCCATCACGAACCACGACGAATCTTCAAATTGAGGCGGGTAATAAAAGACTCGATCTTGGGCCCTATCAATCGCATAATTAAAGGCATGATCCATTTCGTTCATTTTGGCCTTCTTCACTTGGACTTTAGCCTCAGCACGGTCTGCACGTTGAGTCGACTTCATCCAAGCGTCCTCTGCTCTTGCACGCTTAGCTGATTCCTCTTTGAAGTTGTCTTTTAATTTCTCCATGTCAGTCTTTATCTTCTCATTCACTGCTAACAGATCTTCATGCTGACCCTTTGTATGAACTAAATCCCATTCTATGTTTCCAAGTTTTGAGTCAAGTTCCTGAATCTCTACATCCTTATGCTCCATTACAGCGTGATGCATATCAACAAACTCTTTCAATTCCTCTACATTATCCTGTAACTCTATGTTATAGTCATACAAAGCACCATACATCTCAGCCGATATGGAGTTTGGTGGAAACTCCACATGATCCTCTTCCTCCTCATCCTCCTCTATCTCCTCAGGACTATCCTCCTCGGGATCGGTCACAGGCTCATCCTCTTGGATCAACTGTTCCCGCACTACATGAATATCCTGGGGTTCGTCATCTCTAGGTATCACAGGCTCATCCTCCTCGGGATCGTGCCCTTTCATTTGCTAGTAGATGGCTCATCGACTCTTTCAGCTTTAGCTGCAATGTTAATTGCAAGAGTGAGCAAACAATTTCTCACTGATATAAAGAGTAGTAATAATAACAACATGAGAATGAACAACGAATGCTGAACAATAAGGAACTTGTTTGGACCTGTTCTATGAATTTAAAAATAGAAAACAAGTTCGAATTTAATATCTGAGGGTCTTAAGACCACGAACTATGTCTTTGGTATTTGGGTATTATTACCTCAACCTTAACAGTCATATAGACTATACAGACTCTTCTTAACGTACTTAGGGCAGCCCTTTGTACCATCTATTGTGCACAAACATCTAAACGTTACACGTACAAAATCCCCTATGTTAGGGTTGTTCATCTCAGTATGAATTTAGAATTTCCGCACTAAAGAAAGTTTAGTTTGGAACTAGCTTATCAGTGTTTCTAGAATTTTAGAACACTTATTCAATTTCCATCAATAAAGGTTTAATACAAAAATGTATAACTAAACAAGGCTATCAAAGTCAAAGATCGGATATCCACAATATATAATTGAATAAACATGATACACATATAAAGAACTATATTCAAAGAAATAGAACAATCTCCTTTGAGCCAATGTGTTAGAACAATATACGCTTTGAATAATAATAACAAGAAATGAGAATGTGAAACTCATTCGATGTAACGAATTAGTTTACAAGAGATTATTCAATCATACATAAGAATAGAATCAATAGTCTTGCTCAATGAAAGTTTAGGATAAGAAACTTGCTCAATGTAAAAGATAAGGTTTAGAAACTTGCTCAATGTAAAAGATAAGGTTTAGAAACTTGCCTTGAATGTAAGCTACATAAATGTAATATTCGCCAATTACCCTACATATATCATTGAAATCGCAACAACAATTAGTTGTATTACTATTAGCTTTAGGGGTTTAAACCATCATTTAGGTCATAACCCTAATCTAGCACCTAACCACGTAGGTTAACATACTTAACGAATCTGAAATTTCACTACGATTCAACATAACTTAATTGTTCACATCTGACTTTGAAAACACCACATTTGGTTTCATTTTATAACTTATTTAAATAATTATTTAAAATCTTTACACTTAGCATTACAACACATTACAATATGTTATTATAGTTTATATTATGTCTTAACATTATTAACATGATTTCTTAGCTAACATAAGTCTATTACACATGACCTACAAATAGGCAGAAGTCACTACTTGGGCTCGAGGAACGCAGTGCAACCAAGCTTGCTATCCCAATAGCGCTATCAAGGCCAATATATCTCTTAATTCTTTCTCGTGGTAATCGTAAGCAAGCAATTACCACCATGTATAAAAAATCATGACACCATTTCATTACTTCGTAAGAATACCCATCTCAACCCAATTCCTATAGAAATTATGACACCTAGCAACTATAACATTTTAATAACATCTATAAACATGCAATACCACATAATAACAACATAAACACTTTACATATTCAATTTTGAATGATCAAAATCCCAATTTTCCAAATTTCATCATATTTTACAATATTAGAGAATTCGATCACCACGAATTAATCTCTCCATCAATTGGCACTATTCCAACTACGCTGTTTTCGTTTCTTAACATATTAACATAATCTAATTACAAATAACAGATTATAACATATATTGAGCATGAAATTTTGTACTTTCTAAAGCCATTTTCAAACAAAAACACTGTTATTTATTTTTCTCCTTATAAAACCAAATTTCATGTATTTGAACACCAAGATGGACTTATAAAGGATAACTAATAGGTTTAGCAAGAGAATACATAAATATAAATAACATCTCCTACAACAATTCAACCAAAACCCAAATTCTATAGAATAGAAAATTACAAAACCCAAATATTAGAATTATGGGTAGATTATACCTTAAACCCTTGATTGAATGCTAGCAAAAGATAGTATTAGGGCTTAGAAATTCTCCTTCTTCCTCTTGACAATCTTAGAAACTCAAAATCACAATGTTTTCTCTCTTGCTTCCAAGCTCTCTCTATGCTCTTCACTGATAACTGGACTTAGGGAAAAATAAGACGCGTAGGAAAAATAACTGACCTCCCTCACCCCACATACTCATCAGTTTTTAAAAAAAATAAAAGACGTCGGTTGAAAAAACCAAAGGCCATAAGGCCTTGTTTGGCTAACAACAATTTCCCAAACTAAATTATTTAAATAATCTGATATTATATAGTTACCTTGTGTCACACCTTAATTTAATTAATTTAAATAACTTTAGCTTAATAACTTATAATAATAATAAAAACCTTCTTATCATTATACTTATAATTAATAAATAATTATATATTATTTTAATTAATAAATTAGAAATATCACTTTATTTAATTTATTTATTTTCTTAAATATTAGTCAATTGATTTAATTTAATTAAATCCTTCAAATAAAAATTATCATTATTCAATTTAATTAACATTAATGAATTTAGGTACTAAATAATTCATCACAATTCATCAATTATTTATTTTCCTCAATAAATAAATTATTTAAAATATTTATTTAATTCAATAAATATTTAAAGTAAATTACAAATTTCTCGATCGTTACATCCTTAATTTAATATAAGCTTATAATCAAATACCATTGGTGTATATATTTAAATGCATTATATTGATTCTTAGTAAGCACCATATCAGATACCATGGGAGTATAGATATGGGTGCGTTACAGTAGAGCTGAAGTAACATGAAAGATAACGATCGCAGTGCTGATTCAATGATCGCAGTACAGACTCAACGATGGCAGAGCCCCATCAACAAAACAAAGGAGCATCCTGTAATGATAAAATTCAAAGCAAAGCAATCTCTCTTATAAGCGCCTCAGGAACAAACGTAACCCTTTATTCACTCTATGAGGTTGGCCCTTCCTGAGTTACCTTAAACTAAGAAGAATGCTAAGACAAAAGTTCATAACAAGGACTTGGTCAAACTCGACAATTGTAGTTTAGACACGACGATTGCTGAGCAGACACGACGATTGCAGTTCAGACTCGACGATTGCATTTCAAACACGACGATTGTTGAGCACACATGAGGATTGCAGTTCAGACACAACGATTGCAGAGCAAACTTGACGAATGCAAAGCAGACTCAACAATGACAAAGGCTACCTCAACGATCGTATTCCTTCCTAAGGACATATTAGCTCAGAAGGAGCTAAGGGAAAATCAGTACAATCCACTTCAGTCAGATTTGTAGAGCCAAGCAGAATTCGACACTTGCCCTACTAAGCAAAATGGAGAGAGGGAAGTTACAAGTACAATTTAAAAGTGCCTTTTTGAAATCAAAAGTTCAAAAAGCTTATCTCTCCCTTTCTTTCTACAAGCAGAAACCCTAACCCTTAAGAAAGTTCAGACAACCATACTCCTTGCAAAGAAATCAATGGCAGCCTCCAACATCATCTCCGGCTACAGACTCTGTTTCGATGAGTTCAAAACGACTGAACCCAAGTTTCATAAAACTCTGACACTGATAAAGAAGGCTGATCTTGAAGACGCTCTGGGTACGAGCACATGGATCTACCCGAAGCTAATAAAGAGTTTTACAGGAATGGGGTGTTCAAAAATAATGTCATCACCAGGAAGGTCAAGGACGTGGAAATCAAACTCAGAACTGAGGATATCAATCTAGCCCTAGGCTTCAAATCTTAAGGGTTCTCGTTCATAGATGGCATTGACTTTCATTAAGGCCTAAAGAAGATACATCATTAGAAATTCCACACTGTCAAAAGATACAAGAAAAAGGAGTTTCCTCAGAGGTACAAATTTATGGCCGATATTATTGGAAAATGTATATGTTGCAAGAGCTCTGGCCACGATTCTGTAAATGAGGTGCAACTCAAGCTCATGACTGCCATTAGTTATGGAATACAACTTAACTATGCAGCTCTACTGCTTGAATGGATTGGGAACTGGATCACCAGCTCAAAGAAGACAAAGAGTTCTCAAAAGATGCTCTACGGGCGATTTATAAGCATCATCCTACAGTCTGCTCTGGGTGACAAAATTGGTGACAATGAAGGAGAGCCCATAAATCCAAACATACGGATGACCCATCAACTGTTTAAGAACTGGAAAAGGAATCCAACAGAGAATATGTGTATGATGTCAGAGTCCAGTGGAAGAACTGGTGATATAAAGGAATCATGGATTCCTGGAAACATGTCAGTCGTTAAAGAGACTAAAGAAGAATAGGAAGAGATCAACAAGGGAGAACCCACTATTCTTGTCAGAAAAAGTAAGGGCAAGAGAAAGCTAAAGACTAGAATGGCAGAAGAACCTCAAGGGTCTACCACTGATATACCTGTAGAGTTCTCTGATATTGAGACTCTGAGGATCCTAAGAAGAAAATAATAATAGGCTGAGGCAGATGAAGATAGAGCTACCATATCAAAGCTGCTAAAGAAGAATAAAATCAGTCACAAGTCCAAGAGGTCATCTGTCTCTTCGATCGTCGAGTCTCTACCGATCGTAGAGACCAGACTGAACACCTCAAGCAAGGAAGTCGCTGCACCAGATGGTCTGACTGATCAATAGGACAGAGCTGGAGCTCAATGAAGTCCTGAGGCTGTGACTCAGCCTAGAAAACCAAGACGAAAATTGGTTAAGAAGTATATCCTTATCAATGAAGGAGTACTCAAAGAGGAAGACAAAAAGATGGTTGTTGAAAAGGAACTATCCAAAGAAAGCTATAAGAATAAAGCTCAAGCTGAGGGGGAGATACCTGAAGTTCTCACCCTAGAAAATGCTCCAGCTGAGGGGGAGCTACTAGTCCTGCAGATGAATGATCATGTTGAGGGGGAGCCTCATGATATCCCCATTACAGAAGAAGTTGTTCCTGCAGAAAATGAGGGAGAATTAGAGCAAGAACAAAATGAAGTCATTGATATAGTGGAATCCTTGAACGAAGACAGAGAAGAGGTCGAAGATGATGAGGTCGAGATCATAGTTGTGGGCAGTAATGGGTATAGAAAAGCTAACTACGAGCAACTGTTCTCCTATCTACCTATGATGTCTTTTCATCAAGCTCAGATTCTAAACTCCTGGAATCACATATTTTGGAGCTTCAAAGAATATGCAGCCATCTCTGTGCTAGCTCATGGATTCCCAGGCAACTTCATGTTTGTCAAACAGCTGATCACAAATGGTCCCTCTTCAAGAATGGTGCATGAGGTATTATCTATCCCAATCTTATTCAGAGTTAATCACTATCCACTATCTTTCTTCAGCCAGTTTTATGAATTTCCAAGCTGGTTGGAAGTGGTCCTAAATCCACGATGTCAAATCCCAGTTAAAGAATCCCAAAATTCTGTAAATGATGAACCAAATATGCCCAACTTTATTTTGATCCCAACTCCCATCATCTCTATGATTACTGACTCTAACCCCGTCGTAGAGTCCCAAGCTCAAATCGTACAGCCACCCACTCCAGACATCCAAAAACAAGCCCCTCCATCAGATATTCCCTCTTCCTACACAAATGATTACTTCAACCTTGATCTTGCCCTCTACTCCTTGCAAGATCAACACAAGAATACACCCCCTCCTCCACACTTTCCATAACTCAGTGAACTTCTCTCAGATCTACCCACCAAATCTGAGTTATCCGAAGTGTCAAAGAAAGTGATTAAGGATATAGATGACAATCTTGAAGCTCACACATAACTCATTCAACTAAGACTGACTAAGATGATCACGGCTGCCAATGCTCTCCCTAGCACCCTAAGCTCTAACCTTACAAAGAAGCTCAGGGAGATCATAAAAGAAATGGTGAAGAGCATAAATGACCGGGATCAGACACACTTTCAAGCAGCTAAAAGACATCGAGATGCTGTTCTCGTCTTACAGAAGACTCAAGAGACTCCGAACAAGCTTATGTTTGGAAGCATTGTCAATCTATAAATTGTCGTTAATGAATTTCAAAAATTTTACGTAAACCAAAGCCAGCAGACTGACAATGTTCTAGCCATCCTCAAAAATAGGGAAGCTCGATCTAATGCTCTGATCAAAGAGAATCGAGAGGACATTGCCCAAACCCAAAGCGAACTCAACGAACTCGTCTAAGGAGTGACTCGCTTATCCGAAGACATTCGAACCCTTGATGCTGACATAAAATGGGAGAATAAAGGGAAAGGAGTTTAAGGAAAGGGCAGCAATAGAGGACAATTCTAAACTCAATCTTCAAGGAGTCCTCCTTCAAGGCAATTCCACCAACAGACTCCACGATCCGACCATCAGACTCAACGATCTGATCAGTGGGAAGTTATAATGGCTCAACCAATAAGGAGTTTAGGGCCAACTACCAGCTCACAAAATGTGACCACCACATGCCTAAGAATGCCAATTGGATATCCTGCATTCATGAATAGGCATGATCATAATCCTAGGCTAAGCCCAAGTGAGCTGGAAGATCTAGCCAGAAGAGAAGAAGCCAGCAGGAAAAGAAGAGTTGAGGAGTATGCCAATCCCCCACGCAAAAGATCAAAGAAATAGAGATAAGTTGAAACTTATATTCTTATTGATGTAAAGCTTAACTGTAATATATATTCTTCAAACATCAATAAATTTATGCTTATTCTCTAGAAATTTTAGTTGCTCACTGAAATATTAAGTCATGTTTACTTTCCTGCAAATGCATCTAGAAACTAATAATCATGACAACGAATCTCCTTGTTTATGTCAACATCAAATAGGGGGAGATTGTTGGGAAAATACATATGTTGATTTGATGTTTAAAGTAAATGCTTATGATTATATGTAAAGTCCTTCAAGGAATATATGTACAAGGACTTAATGATAGATCAAATTTGTTAGGTTGATCTAAGCTTTAAATGTATAGATAAAGAGATCAAAGTTGTTAGGTTGATCTATGTCTTGAGAGGAATAGATATGCTTCAACAAGAATCGCAGTCTATCGAGCTGGTCAAGAGATTGCAGAAGCCAAGGCAAGATCGTAGAGCTTCTAAGATCGTAGTGTATCTGCCTTGGAGGGCCTCTACAGGAATCGTAGAGCGGTCCAGACTTTTACCGAAGCTAACTCAAAGATCGTAGTGTGCTCTCGAAAACGTAGAGTTAGCAAGATAAGCAAATAAAGATCGTAGTGTGCAAGACCTTGAGAGAAAGCATAGAGTTTTCATCAGACCAAGCACCAAGGTGACAAGACACCACAATATGGATCGTAGAGTATCATCTGCCTTGTGTCAGAAGCATCGAGCCCTACCCTTTGTTTGAAGACAAATTCCAACAAATGTGGAATGGGTTTTAAACGTTGAATTCCTCACCAGTCCCAATGGCACAAAAGATATCCTTATTGTATAACAAAAGGAACGTATTCAAGAAGCTAAGGAAAGGACCATAGGACAGAGGAAAACACCTTTTTAGGTGTTAGGTGAGAAAGAAGTCTGATGTGTCAGTGGGCCAGAATGCAATTCAGAAGATGTGCAAAAAAGTCTCCATCAAAGTTCAGAAATGTCAAATGCATTTAATGCTTCAACAAATGGCTTCAACGGATAGATTTCAAGGATCACATATATGCAGAACATATGCAGATGAGACATCAAAGCAAGCATTGAACAAAAACGTACGAGAACGCTCAACGCTCAACTCTACGATCTGAAAAAAAAAAAGAGAAAAGCTTGCTCAGCTACTCAGGTCTTTCAAACAAGTGCTTAACAGCAACTGAGTAGCACTAACCAAGAACTCAACAACTACCAATCAAATGAAGTAAGAGTTCCAAGTCAGAAGGACTTGAAGAGTTCTAAGTGAACTGTGAAGAACCAAGTCTGCTGGAATTGAAGAGTTCAAGAGTGAACTAAGAAGTTCCTAGACTACTGGTCTAGAAGGAATCTGCTAGATTCAGAAAGTGTAAAAGATATCCTTAGTTGATTTCCTACTCAAGGAGTAGAAGAGTGGACTAGGAGCTTTAAGTGCTCTGAACCACTTAAAACTGCTTTGTCTCTTCCATTATTGCTATAACTGCTATAACTGTTATAACTCTTATAACTGCCTCACTCACACCAACTTGCCATATCTAAAAGGGAGATTAAACAAACCATAATTCCACTGTGTTTTTAATCATTATCAAACTAACAAAGTAAAACGAAAAGAATTTTTAAATATCTATTCAACCCCCCCCCCCTTCTAGATAACTACTGTGCCTCCGAGAACTAACAGTAAGGACTAAGTAAATTTAAAGGCTAAGTAAACTTAAGGGCTAAGTAAACTTGGAAGCCAAGTAAACTTAGAGCTTAAGTAATGAATAGTAAGGAGATTTGAGGGCGAAATGACTATTTTGCCCCTAACCTTGGTTTTCTATAAATAGGAAGCTCATTTCATTATTTTGGGATTTTGAAAATCCTACACTTTGAGAGAGAGAGAGAATTCGGATGGGAAAAAGAAAAGGAAGAGGAAGAGGAAAAGGAAAAGCTTGTCCGAGTGCACGCTTTGTCCAACGGAGGAAGATTAAAGAAGAAAGGTAATCTGAAACCTAGATTCTAATAAATTATCTTTAAGTTTTCTATGTTAAAAACATAACTTAATGAAGATAAGAAGTAAATAAGGTTAGAGATGATTTCATATGGTTGAAATCATGAGAAAAGAAGAAATAAGAAATTTGAAGTTAATAAATAAATTTCTTAAGAAAGTGTAAGATTCGTAATGAATTAGAACGATCCGAGTGGATTATATGAAGGAGTAGGTCAAATAAGTAAGGAATGATGTTCTATAACATCAAATTCCAAGAAAAAGTGAAATCGTAATTCAAAATATCGATTAAAAAAGAAGAACGAACTAAGAACACGTAGAACACGTGAAGAACACGAAGAACGTTATTGATGGACAAATATAAAACCATTGTAGGATAATTGTTGTTGATGGACAAGTTTAAAACCATCGCATATAAGTTATTTTCTTATTGCTTGGTTAGGAATGGTAAAAATGTTCATGAGGAACGGATTAAAACTTAGTTATAACGAAGTTATAGCGAAATTTTTGTAAAAGACGATCGAGAATTAAAAAGTAAGTAAATGAACTCGAACATGTAGGGTTTCATAAGGAAGTAAGAGAACGTAGAAAACATGAGTCGTGGACTCAAGAATGAATTAGTTCCGAGTTCGGATGACCGAATTACGGACGAGCGAACGAAGAACGTTAAAAACATAAAATAAACGAAGGACGAAGATCAAGCCAATCAAATGGCATGTTAATAGATTCATAACGAAGTTATGTCTAAGGGGTATTGAATTACGTAAGATAAAGAGGCGAATGAATTTGGAACGACCTCGTTCCGAGTTATAACGAATGAGTTATGAAATCATAAAGTATGCGGCTCAAACTTGATTTAAGACTTAGGAAATTTTCTAGGGTTTGTGCTCGGTGTCACAGCGCCAGATGAGCCTTGGAGAGACGGCACCACAGCGCGAGCTCGGCCATAAACTACTAGTGAGTGGCACCGCAACGCGAGAGGTAACGAAGTATTTAGCTCCTCTGCGCCAGACAAAGGAAGAGGATGAGGTAGGCTCATGCCACAGCGCGAGAGAGAAAGAAGAGAGTGGCGTCGTAGCGCCGGTGCAGGGCAAGACCCAGTAATGAGCTTTTAAGTGCTCAATTATTGGGGGATGTACAAGAAAGAAATATGAACATATAGTTCACCTTGTGTAACACTTAATCAAGTGTTTTAAATATTTAGTAAAGGTTGAATGGAAAGATTAAACGAGATTAAAAGATACAGATTGTAGGTGCGGATTACGTAACCGATATCCGGGGACCGTAGTCGCAATAAAAAAATGTGAGGGATTTCTATGATTGTGATTCCTTATATGTTGAGTGATGAAGGTAATGAATAACATTTCGATGTTATGTTGTAGTAATGAGAGATTAATGTAAAGCGTATAGATGCTGTGAACGCAACGCAGTTGCGATGAACGATCGGTCTTAGCATATAACAAACAATATGGCTTCGACATTAAGAAAGAATAAGGAACATGGGGTTCATAGGTTAGATAAGGATTGAATGTAATTGAAACCTTGAGTGAAGGTTGATTGAGAGATTAAGAGACGAGCAACGTGAACACTGAATACGAACGTTCTAAGTATAAAATGATTGTATAACTTAAACATTGACAAAGGTAGTGAATAAGATATGATTTATCAAGAAAGCCGTAGAAAATGGTAATAAGAGTAATGAAAGCCGAATGTAAGTTAGATAGAGAATGTTAGAATGAAAGGTAAGCGTTAAACACTTTAACTGATGTGAGAGTTGAGTGTACGCGAATATTAAATGGGTAAAACCTAGACCCCGTGTATGGTTTGACCATAAGGTAATGAAGACTAACGATTAAATATGTGAACGCTGAAGAAGTTGAATTAAAGACAAGTACGTGTCAGGAATAAACATATGAATGATATTCCTGTTTACATATGATTTAATTATGATATATATATATATGAATGACTAATATACAAGTATGCTTGCATTAAGAAAAGCTGTAAAGTCCTTTGATAGATAATAGAAACATGTGTACAAGGACTTAGAATGAATTGATCAAGTATGTTAGGTTGATCCTACATAAGCAAAACAGCTTTGTAAAGTCCTTAAAAAGAAATGATGTACAAGGACTATAAATACAGAAAGATCAAGCATGTTAGGTTGATCTTATGATGTAATAGATAGTTTTGTCGATCGTCGTATCTTTGCACCAAAGATCGTGATCTCGCCAGAGAGTCAAGGATAACTCGAGAGCTATCGAGGAAGAATCGTAGTCTGCAAGATAGTAGATCTCGGAGTTCGTAGACTGCCAGGAGAAATGATGAAGGATCGTGGTATATCGAGAAGAGCTTCCTCGGGATCGTAGTGTGCTGAGGAAGTCATGTTCAGAATCGTAGAGACAGCCTGCCTACGAGCCTACCGAACATCTGCCGAAACCAAGTCAGAAACATAGACTACACTCGGAGTCCTAGAGTCTACTGATGCCGAAGCCATGTCAAGGATCGTAGACTACACTCTGAGTTCGTAGAGTCTATTGATTACATGCAGAGATCGTAGTCGAGCGAGATCAGATGAAGATAACAAGCGCAAGGCAGAAACCGTAGAGTATCAAGATCTGATCTCAAGATCGTAGTGTCTGCACAGCTGAAGCTGAATTGTAGAGTGCAGAACTATGACCTCAACAAAAGTGCTCACAATGCATAAGTAGAATCGTAGAGCAAGTACGATTCTCAACTAATGAGCACTCCCAGAATATCCAAAGGAACAAAGCCTCTGGTTGGATGATCATTATGCAACACTCAACTACACTTCAAGGATGATCACGCCAAGCTGCTAAGTATAGAAGATGTTCAGAGCATGAAGACATCTTAGCAGCTTAGCACCAACTCCAACAAACAAACAAATAACTCAACGAAAGCCAGGGCCAGAAGGGTCCTTGTCCGGAGGGACTAAACGAAGTTCCAAGCCTGTTGGGCTTAAAGAGTTCCTAGGGAACTAGAGGAGTCCCAAGGCTGCTGGCCTTGAAGAGTTCTTAGTGAACTGAAGTCCCAAGGCTGATGGCCTTGAAGGAATCTAAGTGATTTAGGGTGCTGCCCTTCCTTAGTGGAAATCTTGCTAGTTGAAAGTAGAAGAGTGGATTAGGAGCTTGAGTCTCTGAACCACTTAAAACCCCTTGTGTCTTTTAGATTATGTCATTTACATTATGTACTATAACTGCTATGTATGTTTTAACTGCTTACAACTAAACTTATTCTACGAACAATGTATGTATGATTATGAATATATCAATGAAGGGGATCTTTTACTTATTTCACTATGCTTGAAAAGATTCTTATGTTTATCATATTCTAATTTAATAGCTATAAAAAATAATAGAGAAAAGTATTTAAAATAAAAAAGGATCTATTCAAACAATTGGTATCAGAGCAGGTTCTCATGTTATATTCAAAAGCTAATCGCTTTGAGTCTGATCCCACGCACAAACATTGTTCTAAACTTAGTTTAGTAGTAAGTAACTTGTTATATGCAGATGAGCTCACATGTGACACCCCCAAAATAGGTATACAACACCCATTCTGAGTTGTCAAAATACATGGTACAGAAAAAAACTACAACTTTATTAATACAACATAAAAACTGTGAGTTTAAAATATAAATATTGTCATCTAGACAATATCCACACTCAAATAAGTCCTCATTACAATTATTCATACACTATTTTACAAAATAGTGAGGACTACTAAAACAACTTCTAGAACCATCATTCCACACCCCGACTAGTACTCGCTACATTCTCGCCTCCTGAGAAGAAAAATAGAACAAAAAGGAAAAGGGTGAGCTCAACTAGCCTAGTAATGAACATTATGACTATGATAATATAGAACAAATTATCGTTAGTCTTCAACAGGGAAAAATTTAATAGAATACAATAGACAACAAGTTTCAGATTAATATTCGCAGTGAAATAATAATTCATTAGAAGAGTTAAGTAGAGAATGAAATCTACTATCTTCTATATATGAATTTAAAAGTTTATCGTCGATATTTTATCCCTGTAACATCAATTAATATATATCTGGAATCAAATATTCATCTTTGCACTACATGCCAAAGATATTCATCATTAGTCATGTTCATCTAAACACTGCTCATCTTTTGCTCTACGGGCCAAAGATATTCATCAGAAATCATTCATCATTGCACTACGGGCCAAAGATATTCAGTAATATCATCATTTAGGACTGAGGATGATGAAAAATATTTTAAAGGAAACGAATCCACTAAAACAAAATAACAAATATTAAGGATTCGTATTTCGGTTTATCCATGTCCAAAAATACCTCATAAATAATCATAGTGGAGTAAAATTCAAGAATGATCAAAACATGGATACAATCAAAGCTAGTATCCATAATAGATATTTTGGAGGAAAAATAAAAATTTAATTTTTCTGTGAATAGTATCGTAATCGTGAATAGTGTCGTATACGTGAATAGTGTCGTATATCGTGAATAAGTAACCCCCAACACTAAAAGACAAGAATTTCACAAGAAAAATCTTACCAATATTCCTAAGATAATGATATTGAAAGAAATAATATCATTTTTTAAAAAAATATCCCTTACCTCGAAAAAGACGGTGATTCCGATTTGAATACTTTGGATATAGAGTCAAGGAACTTGCACCAGATAGCAACACTCAAAGTCTTAAAATACTCACAAGAATACGCTCGATAATATAGAGAGAAAGATTTCAGTTTCTGGTGTGATTTTCAATTCTAACCTAAGTACCCTATTTATAGGAAAATGCTTAGAACACCAAAGCAGAAAATTTAATAAATTATTAATATAATTAATTTGAATTCCTACGCCCACTTTTTTGTTCAAACTTCAGCCACACAAGTAGCCCACCTTACAAAACTTACAAAAAAAAATTTCTTATTAAAAATAATTAAAACTTTTAAAAAATAATTATTTCGGAACTTAAGAACTTCAATAATTCATAATAAATAGCCCTTTTATCAGAAAAAATTGAACATTATGTCTTTTCCATAGGAAATTCCATTCTCTACAACTTTGCAGAAGAAAATATTTCCAAATTCCAAACAAAAATTAACCGAAATCCACAAACGGGTGATTTTACAAGCTATAATCAAATTTCAGTCAAGAAATGAGGTCCACAGACATGAAAAACATGTTTTAATCATTTAATGCAACAAAAATAATCTTCCTCCTCATATACTCATATATCCCACATTTATTGTAAAAATATCATCATTATTATATTATAATAATAAAATATTATTTTATCAGAAAAGATAAAATATCAATTTTCAACAATTGTCACTTTAAAAATTTTCTCCATCTATATCCACATAAAATGAATATTTTCCTCATCATATAAATCAATAATTAATTATTCACAAATAATATTACAGAATCATAATACTGATAACCAGGTAGTTCCTAGGAAAGTGGGGGCTTTCCAATAAGGATTTCTCCTTACTGGCGCGCAATTAGGTGATCAAACCTCTCCTTAGACAGATCTTTCTAGACATTGCCAATAATGTTATCTAATAATATTATTCAGATAATATGAATTATTGCTCCGATAATGGAAAATACTATGTAGTGACAATTATTGAAACAACGAAGAATATAAAATATCAACGTAGCAATTATTGAATCAATAAAATAAAATATCGAATAAGAATTACCGTAATAATTATTGAGTAGTGCCTTCTTACGTAAGAATCAATAATTGGTGCAATACTGCAGCTATCTTTGTTAATGCAACAACGCCAGACATCGTGTTTTAACCATCGGGTATTCCAACAAGATAATACTGATAATAACTACGCCATTATTTATAAACAACTTATACTTGTCATTTTCTTCATCCAATCGCTTTTCCGTTATGGGCCCATAAAAGACTACTACATTGCATTTAATATTCCCCGATTGTGAAAGAATATTCCACGACCAAACGAATATTCCCCGACAACAATGAATATTTTATAACCACTTGCTTATTTGAAATATTTGTGCATTTTACCCATAACTAACCACATTAATCAAATCAACCCTTACTATTTCAAAATAATAAATAGAAGAAATTAAATTTCATTTATTAATAATTTGGGGTCTTACAACCTCCCATCCTTATGAAATTTCGTCCTCGAAATTAACGTGCGTACCTGGTGTTTCAAAAAGAAGAGGATACCTCGCTTTCATTTCCGTTTCCAACTCCCAGGTCATTTCCTCAATAGCATGGTTCCTCCACAAAACTTTAACCTGTGGTATGACTTTGTGCGTAGGACATGCTCCTTTTTATCCAAGATCTTGACAGGTACCTCCTCGTACGTTAAGTCTTCAGCTATCTCGTCCAGTTCTAACTCAATGACTTGGTTCGGGTCTTTCACATATTTACGAAGTACAGATATATGAAAAATATTATGAACACGAGACATACTTGGAGGTAACGCGAGTCTATAGGCCACATTTCCTACTCGGTCAAGAATCTGAAATGGACCAATAAATCATGGATTGAGTTTTCCTCTTTTCCCAAATCTTGTAACTCCTTTCCATGGAGTGACATGCAACAATACATGATCCCCAACAATAAATTCCACGTCCTTTCGATGAAGATCCGCATAACTCTTTTGTCGATCATGTGCCGTTTGTATACATTGTCGAATCATTTGGATCTTTTCCGTAGTCATACGTACCAACTCGGGTCCCAACAATGTTGTTTCACCCACCTCATCCCAACATATTAGAGAGCGACACTTTCGTCCATATAATGCTTTAAATGGAGCCACACCTATACATGCTTGATAACTACTGTTGTAGGAGAATTCCACCAATGGTAAATACTTATCCCAACTCCCTTTGAAGTCTAGGACACAAAGTCTTAATAGATCTTCGAGAATTTGAATATTCCTCTCTGATTATCCGTACGTTTGAGGATGGTATGCCGAACTGAATCGTAAATCCGTGCCCATAGCTTTTTACAAGCTAACCCAAAATCTTGAAGTGAATCTTGGGTCACGATCCAAAACTATGGATACTGGCATGCCATGCAATCTCACATTCTCATCTACGTACATACGATTAAGACGTTCAAGGGAATAAGTCTCCCGTATCGGCAAGAAATGAGCAGACTTGGTTAATCTATCAACAATAACCCAAATAACATTTATGCCTTGAGAAACCGTGCGAAGACCCATAACAAAATCCATGGTAATGTGTTCCCACTTCCATTTCGGAATCTCAAGTGGTTGCAATGGGCCATTAGGCACTTGATGCTCCGCCTTTACATGTTGACAAGTTAAACACCTCGAGATAAACTTTGCAATCTCTCTCTTCATATTGTTCCACCAAAATGTATGTCAAAGATCACGATACATTTTGGTACTTCCAGGATGGATTGCAAATGGTGTATTGTGTGCCTCCATCATGATCTTGTACTTTAAATCATAATCATTAGGAACACAAAGTCTGGAGTGGACTCAAAAAATTCCTTCTTCATCGATTTTTGCTTCTGGAATAGCACATTCTTGCACTTTCTTCTTCATATGCATCGATTTCCCGGTTCATGGCTCGAGCAACTTTAACTTTTTCGATTAAAGTTGGTTCTATACGATACTTGACATCATCATTGCATGGGTCCCCTGAGTCTTGAATTCTATCTTCATCTTTTGTAAATCACACCAAATGGGCCTTTGTGTTGACAACATCGCACTCGCTCCTCGCCATGATCTTCTACTCAATGCGCCGCCTACCACGTTCGCTTTTCCAAGATGGTATTGAATGGTATGGTTGTAGTCTTTCAACAGCTCGAGCCAACGTCATTGCTGCATGTTGAGTTCTTTTTGAGTGAAGAAATATTTGAGGCTTTTATGGTCTGAATATATCTCCACTTTCTCCCCATATAGATAATGCCTCCAGATCTTTAGCGCGAAAATGACTACTGCCAACTCTAGATCATGAGTCGGATAATTCCTCTCATATTCTTTAAGTTGTCGCGAGGCATAGGCTATAACTTTCTCACGTTGCATGAGAACACATCCTAGCCCTTTGCACTCAAGCATCATCAGAGATAACAAATCCATTCGAACCAGATGGTATGGTCAAAACAGGTGCCGAAATGAGTCTCCTCTTAAGCTCTTGGAAACTCTTCTCGCATACCTCTCTCCATACGAATTTGATATCTTTCCGAGTAAGCTGAGTTAATGGAGTAGCGATTCGAGAAAATCCTTCCACGAATCTCCGATAATAACCAAATAAGCCCGTAAAGCTACGATTTCGGCCACCGACTTTATTGTTCCCAACTTTGTATTGCTTTAATCTTCGCCAGGTCAACAGATACTCCATGTTTTGACACCACGTGCCCAAGGAATGCTACTTCCTCAAGCCAGAACTCGCATTTCTTTAACTTGGCATATAACTTGTTTTCACGAAGCCTTTGGAGTACCAGCTTCAAATGGTGCTCATGATCTTCACGACTTTTAGAATATATGAGGATGTCATCAATAAAAATAACAACGAACTGATCCAAATATTCCTTGAATACTCGGTTCATCATATCCATGAAAGTCGCAGGAGCATTTGTCAAACCAAAAGACATGACTAAGAATTCATAATGCCCGTACCGAGTTCTAAATGCAGTCTTTGGAATATCCTCAGTTCTAATCTTTAGCTGATGATATCCAGAACGAAGATCAATTTTTGACTAGAATTGTGCTCCTTGTAACTGGTCAAACAGGTCATCAATGCGAGGTAGTGAATACCTATTCTTGATGGTGACATGGTTCAATTCCCGGTAGTCAATACAAAGTCGCATACCCTCGTCTTTTTTTTTACAAATAAAACAAGAGCACCCTAAGGAGATGTACTAGGACAATTGAAACCGATGTCCAACAACTCATGCAGTTGAACCTTTAACTCCTGAAGTTCAATAGGAGCCATTCGATATGGGGTTTTAGAAATGGGCTTTGTACCAGGTTCAAGATCAATAAAGAATTCAACTTCACGTTCCGGGGGTAGACCGGGAAGTTCTTCAGGAAATACATCAGGAAAGTCAATAACAACATGAATATTATTCAAATATGACGTGTCTTTATTCAAATCCATAACATGGGCTAAGAAAGCTTGACATCCATTTTTTAATAAACGAATAGCTTTATGACTTGATATAATAGTGATTAATTTTAATGGCTTAGTTGCTTGAATTCTCACAACAGGTTGGTTAGGAATATGAAAACTAACAACCTTATGAAAATAATCAATTTTGGCATGATGAGTAGTTAACCAATCAATCCCTAAAATCATGTCAAATGCAAGTATCTTTAGAGAGATAAGGTCAACAGGTAAGGTGATGGTGCCAACTTGGATCAAACATGATTTATAAACAGTGGATGTGATGAAAGTTTCTCCAAACAGAGTTTCAATAGATAAGTCAAAGTCATATTTCTCAGGTGTTAAGTTTAAATATTGAGCACAAGCAGGAGAGATAAATGAATGGGTAGCACCGGTATCTAGTAAGGTATAAACTTCACAAGAATTTATGATTAGCTTACCCGTGATCACCTCATTTGGGTTCCTCTCATTTTGATCGGTCACAACAAACGCTCTTCCAGGAACCGTTGACTTTGACTTTTCTGGGACAGCCTTTTGAGTCACCATCCCCGTTGGACTTGGTTTTGCTATAGTGCAATCTCGAGCGATATGTCCTTCCTTTCCACAATTATAATATACCTTAAACTGTTGTTGACAGTTTGGGCTGATATGTCCTTCTGTTCCACACTTATAGCATATGACCGGTGGTCGTTCTCCTCCCTTGGAACTAGTTGTTGTTGGCGCTGACGTCTTCGTATTGTCAATGTTGAATCTCCTCTTTTTAAAATCTCCTCCCGACTTGCTTCTTCTATTTTCATGGCCATGATTACCACCAGAGTGGTTGCCGCTCTTGTCCGTATTTTTCTTTCTTCGCTGGTTATCGTTGTTATGATGACTGTTGTCACTGGTATGATCATGGTTGTGGTCCCTCGGTTGAACGTACTCGTTATCTCACTCTAATAATTGAGCCCTGTTGACAATATCGGAATAGAGAGAAAATTTATAAGAAATGAGATATTGAGTAAGCCGGGTTTCAAACCTCTCAGAAACATCCGCGTCATACGTTCCTCATTCTCCACCAAATGAGGTGCAAACTTCGCCTCGTACTGGGACACCTTCATGTTATTCTGCTCCAGTCTAATAAACTCTACCTCCTTCATATGACAAATACTATCAGGAAAGTACTTGTTATTGAACAGTTTCTGAAACGTTTCCCAAGACATGCCAAGTGCGGCTGGATGGGTACGCTTCACAGATTCCCACCAGTAATCTGCCTTATTACGGAACATAAAGGTGGTGAATGGAACCTTCTGTTCCTCCGTGCATCCCAAGACATCGAATATCTTGGTAATTTATTTGACCCACGTCTCCGCCTTAATCTGATCCGGCTTTCCCCAGAATTCTGCTGGTCCCAACTCCTTGAACTGCTTGGATGTGACAAACCGTGAATTGTTATCATTACCTCCTGTATTTTGAACACGAGTCTCCCTCGTCTGATTTTGCATGAACTGCAAAAAGCTTCTAAACATCCCATCGTTCATCATCTGCTCAGTGGTGTTGTTCACAGGAGGAACATTGTGACACCCCCAAAACAGGTATACAACACCCATTCTGAGTCGCCAAATACATGGTACAGAAACAACTACAACTTTATTAATACAACATAAAAACTGTGAGTTTAAATACAAATATTGTCATCTAGACAATATCCACACTCAAATAAGTCCTCATTCCAATTATTGATACATTATTTTACAAAAATGGTGAGGACTACTAAAATAACTTCTAGAACAATCATTCCATACCCCACTAGTGCTCGCTACATTCTCGCCTCCCGAGAAGAAAAATGGAAAAAAGGAAAAGGGTGAGCTCAACTAGCCCAAGAAAAGAACATTATGACTAAGATAATACGTAACAAATTATCGTTAGTCTTCAACAGGAAAAATCTAATAGAATACAAAAGACAACAAGTTTTAAATCAATATTCGCAGTTAGAAATAATAATTCATTAGAAGAGTTAAGTAGAGAATGCAAACTACTATCTTCTATATATGAATTTAAAAGTTCATCGCTTATCTTTTATCCCCGTAACATCAATCAATATATATCCGAATCAAATATTCATCTTTGCACTACAGGCCAAAGATATTCATCAGTTCGTCATGTTCATCTAAACACATGTTCATCTTTGCACTACGAGCCAAAGATATTCATCAGAAATCATTAATCTTTTCACTACAGGCCAAAGATATTCAATTATATCATCATTTAGGACCGAGGATGATGAAAAATATTTCAAAGAAAACGAATCCAAAGAAAACAAAAGAACAAATATTAAGGATTCTTACTTTAAATAATCCAAGTTTAAAAATACTTCATAAATAACCGTAGTGGAGTAAAATTCAAGAATGATCAAAATATGAATACAATCAAAGCTAGTATCCATAATAGATATTTTGGACGAAAAACAGAAATTTAATTTTTCTGGGAATAGTGCCGTATTCGTGAATAGTGTCGTATACGTGAATAGTGCCGTATACATGAATAGTAACTCCAAAACTAAAAGATAGAAATTTCACAAAAAAGATCATCATGCTTCGTGAATAGTACTCATGAATAGTAACTCGTGAATAGTAACTCATGAATAGTAACTCGTGAATAGTAACTCATGAATAAGAACCCACATATAACAGTCAAGTTAGGAATATGAAAACTAACAACCTTACAAAAATAATCAATTTTGGCATGATGAGTAGTTAATCAATCAATCCCCAAAATCACATCAGAAGCAAGTATCTTTAAAGAAATAAGGTCAACAAGTAATGCGATGGTGTCAACTTGGATCAAACAAGATTTATAAATAGTGGATGTGATGAAAGTTTCTCCTAACGAGTTTCCACAGATAGGTCAAAGTCTAATTTCTCCTGAGTCAAGTTTAAACGTTGAGCATAAGCGGAGAGATAAATGAATGGGTAGCACCCCAGATATCTAATAAGGTATAGACTTCGCATGAATTTATGATTAGCTTACCCGTGATCACCTCGTTTGGGTTCCTCGATGTTGACGATCCACGACAAACGCCTTCCGTAAACCGCTTGACTTTGACTTTTTTGGGACGACCTTTTGAGTCACCATCCTCATGGGACTTGGTTTCGCTTCTGAGTGCAATCTCGAGCAATATGTCCTTCCTTTCCACAATTATAGCATACCTTGAACTGCTGTGGGCAGTTTGATGATATGTCCTCTTTTCACATTTATAGCATACGACCGGTGGTCGCTTCTCCTCCCTTAAACCAGCTTGTTGTTGGTCTTTGATGTCTTCACATTGTCATTGTTGAATCTCCTCTTTTGAAAATCTCCCCAAGTCGCTTCTTTTATTTTCATGGCCACGATTACCACGAGAGTGGTTACCGCTTTTCTCCTAATGTTTTCCTCCTATTGGTTTTCATTGCTCACGATGATCCGCCACCGGTATGACCACATTTCGGTCCTTCCTCGTTGAACGTGATCTTTATTTCGCTCTAATAATTGAGCCCCGCTGACAACATCCAATATAAAGAAAATTTATGAGAGATAAGATATTGCTTAAATCTCGGGTTTTAAACCTCTCGAAAACATCCACGCTATTCGCTCCTCATTCTCTACCAAATGAGGTGCAACCTCGATAACTCGCGAACTTAGCCTCGTGTTGGGACACCGCCATGTTATTTTGTTCTAGTCTAATAAACTCTACCTCCTTCATATGGCGAATACTTTCGGAAAAGTATTTTTCGTTGAAAAGTTTCAAACGCTTCCCAAGACATCTTTGAAAAGCGGTCGGGTCCGCTTTCACGACTCCCACTAGTAGTCGCCTCCATCCACCACGGAACATAAAGGTGGCGAATGGAACCTTTTGTTCCTCCGCATCCCAAGACATCGAATATCTTGGTAATTTGCTTGACCCATGTTTCCGCCATGATCGAATCCGCTTTCTCTTAAATTCGTGGTCCCAACTCTTTGAATCGCTTGTCAGTGATAAGTCAAGCAGCGTTCTTATCATTTCGACCAGTATTCTGTACACGAGTCTCCCTCGTCTGGTTTTGCATGAACTACAAAAAGCTCCTAAACATCCCGTCGTTCATCGTCTGCTCAGTGGTGTTGTTTACAGGAGGAATATTGCCTTCCTGTTGCACGTTCCCCTGGGTGGTGATTAAAGATGTTTCCAAGGCCTCATTAACTCCACCGTTAATATTCTCAGCTACCATTCTTAAATACTGCCATAAAACAAGGGTTAATTAAACAAATTAACATATCACATATTAACCATATACTTCAACTGACCAACAAATAAGCTTAGGTATGACACACTAGCGAAGGATTACTCGTCTTTCCCCTCCTAGTACTATTCCCCGATCTCCGCCAGAGACCATATCCCTAAGCTCTGATACCAACTGTGACACCCCCAAAACAGGTATACAACACCCATTCTGAGTCGTCAAATACATGGTACAGAAACAACTACAACTTTATTAATACAACATAAAAACTGTGAGTTTAAATACAAATATTGTCATCTAGACAATATCCACACTCAAATAAGTCCTCATTCCAATTATTGATACATTATTTTACAAAAATGGTGAGGACTACTAAAATAACTTCTAGAACAATCATTCCATACCCCGACTAGTGCTCGCTACATTCTCGCCTCCCGAGAAGAAAAATGGAAAAAAAGGAAAAGGGTGAGCTCAACTAGCCCAAGAAAGAACATTATGACTAAGATAATACGTAACAATTTATCGTTAGTCTTCAACAGGAAAAATCTAATAGAATACAATAGACAATAAGATTTAAATCAATATTCGCAATGAAAATAATTATTCATTAGAAGAGTTAAGTAGAGAATGCAAACTACTATCTTCTATATATGAATTTAAAAGTTCATCGCTCATCTTTTATCCCTATAACATCAATCAATATATATCCGAATCAAATATTCATCTTTGCACTACGTGCCAAAGATATTCATCATTGGTCATGTTCATCTAAACACTGCTCATCTTTGCACTATGGGCCAAAGATATTCATCGAAATCATTAATCTTTGCACTAACAGCCAAAGATATTCAATTATATCATCATTTAAGACTGAGGATGATGAAAAATATTTTAAAGAAAAAGAATCCAGTGAAACAAAAGAACAAATATTAAGGATTCGTACTTTAAATAATCCAAGTTTAAAAATACTTCATAAATAACCAGAGTGGAGTAAAATTCAAGAATGATCAAAACATGGATACAATCAAAGCTAGTATCCATAATAGATATTTTGGACGAAAAACAGAAATTTAATTTTTCTATGAATAGTGCCGTATTCGTGAATAGTGTCATATACGTGAATAGTGCCGTATACATGAATAGTGACTCCAACACTAAAAGATAGAAATTTCACAAAAAAGATCATCATGCTTCGTGAATAGTACTCATGAATAGTAACTCGTGAATAGTAACTCATGAATAGTAACTCGTGAATAGTAACTCATGAATAGTAACCCCGACATGAAAAAGTTCCAAATTTGATAAAAAGTTCCAACTAATATTTCTAAGATAATGATATTGAAGAAATAATATCATTATTTTTAAAAAATATCTCTTACCTTGTAAAAAACAAGATTTAAATTTGAAACACCTGGATATAAGCTATGACTTGAACTTACAATCGTATAGCAACACTCAAAGTATTAAAATACTCACAAGAATACGCTCGATATATCGAGAGAGAAAGAGAGAAAATCAGATTTTTGGTGTGATTTTCAATTCTAACCTAAGCACCCTATTTATAGGAAAATCCTTAGAACACCGAAGTAGAAAATTTAATAAAATATTAATATATATATATATATATTAAAATTTTCTACGCATTCATACCAGCTGATTTCCAATTCTTAACATATGCCTATAAATAACAAAAACATTTTTCTAACTAAAAATAATTAAAACTTCCAAAATCAATTATTTCAGAACATCAGAACTTCTATAATTCATAATAAATAGCCCTTTTATCAAAAAATTTGAATTTCACGACATTGTATAGGAAATTCCATTATCTACAACTTTACAGAAGAAAGTTTTTCCAAATTCCAAACAGAAATTGACTGAAATCCACAAACGAGCGATTTTACAAGCTATAATCAAATTTCAGTCAAGAAATGGGCCCACAGACATGTTTAACATGTTTTAAACAACTTTTGCAACAAAAATACTCTTCCTCCTCATATACTCATATATCCCACATTCATTGTAAAAATATCATCATTATTATATTATAATAATATAATTAAATATTATTTTATCAGAAAAGATAAAATATCGATTTTCAACAATTGTCACTTTAAAAATTTTCTCCATCTATATCCACATAAAATGAATATTTTCCTCATCATATAAATCAATAATTAATTATTCACAAATAATATTATAGAATCACAAGATCGGGCAACTGTGCCGCTCCTTCCTGTGAAAGAGGGGCTTTCCAATAAGAATTTCTCCATCTTGACGCCATGATTAGGTGACCAAACATCTCCTTAGACAGAACTTTCTAGACATTGCCAATAATGTTTTCTAATAATATTATTCAGATAATATGAATTAATGCTTCGATAATGGAAAAGACTATGTAGTGACAATTATTGAAACAACAAAGAATATAAAATATCAACGCAAAGAATTATTGAATCAATAAAATAAAATACCTAATAAGAATTCATCGTAATAATTATTGAGTAGTGCCTTCACGTAAGAATCAATAATTGGTGCAATACTGGTGTGCTCTCGTGCAACAACGCCAGACATCGTGTTTTAACCATCGGTATTCCAACAAGATTAATTGTAATAACTACGTCGTTATTTATAAACAACTTATACTTGCTGCGTTTTCTTCATCCAATCGCTTTTTACATGGGGCCCACAAAAGATCGCACCGGTAAATATTTAATATTCCCCGACAAAGAAGAATATTCCACGACCAAATGAATATTCCCTGAGAACAATGAATATTTTATAACCACCTACTTATTTAAAATATTTGCGCATTTTACCCATAACTAACCACATTAATCAAATCAACCCTTACTATTTCAAAATGATAAATAGAGGAAACTAAATTTCATTTAATAATAATTTGGGGTCTTACAAACATTGTCAGCCTGTTGCACGTTCTCCTCGTTGGTGAGTACAGGCGTCTCCACGGTTTCATTTCCTCCACTGTTAACATTCTCAGTTGCCATTCTTAAATATTGCCATAAAACAAGGGTTAATTAAACAAATTAACAAATCACATAATACCCCTCTATTATGACCGACCAACAAATAAGCTTAGGTAGGACCCACTAGCGAAGGATTTACTCGTCTTTCCCCTCCTAGTTCTATTCCCTGATCTCCGCTAGAGATCATATCCCTAAGCTCTGATACCAACTGTGACACCCCCAAAATAGGTATACAACACCCATTCTGAGTTGTCAAAATACATGGTACAGAAACAACTATAACTTTATTAATACAACATAAAAACTATGAGTTTAAAATACAAATATTGTCATCTAGACAATATCCACACTCAAATAAGTCCTCATTATAATTATTGATACACTATTTTACAAAATAGTGAGGACTACTAAAACAACTTCTAGAACCATCATTCCACACCCGACTAGTACTAAATACATTCTCGCTTCTTTGAGAAGAAAAATGGAACAAAAAGGAAAAGGGTGAGCTCAACTAGCCCAAGAAGAACATTATGACTAAGATAATATAGAACAAATTATCGTTAGTCTTCAACAGGGAAAAATCTAATAGAATACAATAGACAACAAGTTTCAGATCAATATTCGCAGCAAAAATAATAATTCATTAGAAGAGTTAAGTAGAGAATGAAATCTACTATCTTCTATATATGAATTTAAAAGTTTATCGTCGATATTTTATCCCTGTAACATCAATCAATATATATCTGGAATCAAATATTCATCTTTGCACTACAGGCCAAAGATATTCATCAGTTGGTCATGTTCATCTAAACACCTATTCATCTTTGCACTACGGGCCAAAGATATTCATCAGAAATCATTCATCATTGCACTACAGACCAAAGATATTCAGTAATATCATCATTTAGGACTGAGGATGATGAAAAATATTTTAAAGGAAACGAATCCAGTGAAACAAAATAACAAATATTAAGGATTCGTATTTCGGTTTATCCATGTCCAAAAATACCTCATAAATAATCATAGTGGAGTAAAATTCAAGAATGATCAAAACATGGATACAATCAAAGCTAGTATCCATAATAGATATTTTGGAGGAAAAACAAAAATTTAATTTTTCCGTGAGTAGTGTCGTATTCGTGAATAGTGTCGTATACGTGAATAGTAACCCCGACACTAAAAGACAAGAATTTCACAAGAAAAATCTTACCAATATTCTGGCATAATGATATTGAAAGAAATAATATCATTTTTAAAAAAAATATCCCTTACCTCGAAAAAGACAATACTTCTTCTTTCGAATACTGGATATAGAGTCAAGGAACTTGCACCGAGTATATAACAACACTCAAAGTCTTAAAATACTCACAAGAATACGCCGATAATATAGAGAGAGAAAGATTTCAGTTTCTGGTGTGATTTTCAATTCTAACATAAGCACCCTATTTATAGGAAAATGCTTAGAACACCAAAGCAGAAAATTTAATAAATTATTAATATAATTAATTTGAATTCCTACGCCCACTTTTTTGTTCAAACTTCAGCCACACAAGTAGCCCACCTTACAAAACTTACAAAAAACGTTTTTCTTATTAAAAATAATTAAAACTTTTAAAAAAAATTATTTCAGAACTTAAGAACTTCAATAATTCATAATAAATAGCCCTTTTATCAGACAAATTCAAACCTCATGTCTTTTCCATAGGAAATTCCATTCTCTACAACATTGCAGAAGAAAATATTTTCAAATTCCAAACAGAAATTGACCGAAATCCACAAACGGGTGATTTTATAGGCTATAATCAAATTTCAGTCAAAAAATGTGGTCCACAAACATGAAAAACATGTTTTAATCATTTAATGCAACAAAAATAATCTTCCTCCTCATATACTCATATATCCCACATTCATTGTAAAAATATCATCATTATTATACTATAATAATAAAATATTATTTTATCAGAAAAGATAAAATATCGATTTTCAACAATTGTCACTTTAAAAATTTTCTCCATCTATATCCACATAAAATGAATATTTTCCTCATCATATAAATCAATAATTAATTATTCACAAATAATATTATCTTTGTAGTAAACGCTCTAGACCGAAGTCTAGGCTCATCGAACAAAGTTCGACACACAGTTCATATATATATATATATATATATATATATAGAAGCAAATAAACGCTCCAAACCGAAGTCTAGGCTCAATCGAAGCATAACTCGATAATGTTAGTCCATATATATAAATATATATGTATATACAAACTAAAAATAAAACCACTAATCAAAGTCCGCAAACGACGCAATAACCACGACTCTCAACGTGAAGAAGGGTGTGTGCAAAGATGAAGAGAAAGGCTTTAAAGTGTGTAAGAAGGCTTACAGTGAACTGCCAAATAAGGCTTCTATATCTTTAAAGTGAATGAAACTCGGCTCCCGCCGGTACAAAAGTAGCTATATGTGAGCTCACAAGTGTTTTAAATGGGAAAGCACTCAGTATATTGCAAGTACGGAGCAAATTTGATAGGGCTTCCTCGCTCTTTCTCTTCTCGAAATGGCCACCCCAAGCCCTCTATTTATAGAGGAGGGAGCCGCAGTGTACACGAGGCGTAAGCAGTGTACTTACCCTTTGCGGGGTTCCCGCAATGTGTGTGTCTGACCCCGAATCGAGGTCCCGAATCACCACGGATCCTAGCTTCGATCATTCTATACAACTATTACTATTTGTGGAAGATATTAACATAAATTGTTTATACATTACATTACACACTATTCCCCAAGGTCGAGTAACCTTAACTTATACACAATTCATAACTATCTAACACATAACATCATTATCAAACTATACTATTTCAAAACTAATCGCGCACATTAACTTTAAGCTAGAACTGTCTTTAATTTTTCATTGTATCCGACGCATTCGCCATAATCTGCAATGTTTTATCATGATATAGCAAGAGTGAGCATAAGAAATGCCCAGCAAGTTTAAATTCAATAATATAACGATATATCATGATTGAAAGAGTCAGAATAATAAGCTGGCTATAATTCAACAATATAATTGTGAACTAGTAGGAACAAATTTATAACTGAACAAGAATTATACATGAACAAATATATCTAAACCAACTGGTAATGAAGGTGATCAGCCTTTCATACCTGACTTATACATGCAATATGTACAGAGTACAATTCATGGCAACCAGCAATGATTACCATAAGCTTATCCGAATGAAACAACTCTTAGTAGAGTTAAGTAAAAGCAAACTTGCCTTAACCGTTTGTCGACGTCGGGATTTTTGGATGTCCCTTTCCGTTACTTGTTCTTTGGTGTTCTCATTTTAGGTGAGATTTATTTAAAAAAATAAGTGAAAAAGGTTCGACATGTATAATGTCGATGATGGGACTGTTAAGAGTCGCTAGTTGGTTTTTTAAATGGTTGTACCAACACAACCGAGAAAAAGGTTTGCACATTGACCCAGTGATGTGACACATCATTATATACTCTGGTTAAGCGAAACCGAGATTCGCTTAGGGTCCGGGGACTTGGTTATGCTGGGGAAGGTGTTAGGCACTTCAGACATCCGTGTTACCACTACGACCGCCTCTTTTCAAGAAACTATTATCTAAATGTGTGTGTGTGTGTGTGTGTGTCAATGTGCTATTATGTGCAAGTTCTGTGAGGCCTCGTTCGAACCTATATACACGGGTTTGAATTTATGTAAAAATTCAGCTTTTTAGCAAGATATGGCAAAGTTGATGCTTTATAAAAGAGGTTTTTCAAACCCCGATGCTCAATAGGAATTGAGACCTTTACACTCCCATTTTTTATTACGTGATCTACCGATTGATTTTATATGATTTTATGCGAGGCATCCGCATTTAAAATAATATACAAAAAATAATGTCGACCTCCTCATGGGTATGGAAACCATCTGAGGAAATTCAAACACCGCATGATAATTTACAAGTTGCTTACAGCTGAAAATGTCCATCACGGGAATCGAATCTAGATCCAATGGGATGAATCTGTGATCACATGATTCCTATGCGCACAGAATGCTGCAATTTGTATGAAAGCAGTAAGCAGATATATATATATAAAAGTTGTAAATATATATATACAGACATGATCACCAACCACGAAGCATCTCCATAGGGGATCAGAAATGTAAATAAAGCCGTAAGAGCAATCAACTGCCACGAAGAGAACTCCAAGCAGGACGAAAATAAATATATATATATACAAGCAATAAATGCACCGGATGTAAAATCCAGGCTCGTCGAACAGAGTTCGATAACAGTTCATATATATAAGTATAATTATATATATAAAAGCGAGTAAATGCACCGGATATAAAACCCAGGCTCATCGAACAGAGTTCGATAATAGTTCATATATATAAGTATAAATATATATATATATATATATATATATAAGTGAGTAAATGCACCGGATATAAAACCCAGGCTCATCGAACAGAGTCCGATCACAGTTCATATATAAATATATATATATAAATATATAAAAGCGGGTAAACGCACCAGACCGAAGTCTAGGCTCAATCGAGGCATAACTTGATAATGTTAGTCAATATATATGTAAATATATATAATATATATATATAGATTGAAACGAAACCACGGACCAAAGTTCGGGCAAAAGCAAGCAACACGACTCTCAACGTGTAGAAGGGTGTGTGCAAAGATGAAGAGAAAGACTCTAAAGTGTGTGAGAAGGCTTATAGCTGACTGCTAAAAAAGGCTTTTATACCTTTATAGTGGGTAAACACTGGCTTTTGTGGGTACAAAAGAGGCTATATATGAGCTCACAGGTGTTTAAAAGTGGAAAATACACTGTATAGGCGAGTGTGGAGCACCCCAAGCCCTCTATTTATAGGCATTTTAGTCCTCTATATTATAGGCATTTGAGCCGCAGTATGTACCAGTAGTGTAGGCAACCCAACCCGGTGGCCCGAGTTTGTCGGGTCGGGTCGTCGTCAATCACGTGTACTCAAAATCGAATGTCCACTCAAATTTTTAGAAGTGCAATCCGGGCATTCGTTTGAGGTATACAGAACCTATTTCGGACCATCGTTGTCGAGAGTTGTACAATGGCATGGAATTAGAGTTTGTACAAAGTCATTGAAGATGGGACGATGCCCTCTAGTCTTCAAGCTTCAACTTTCATCCGTTACCCCGAAAAATAGTCACTCGGGATTGGTTAGCCTTGTGGGACATCGTTGCGTAGAGACGTGACGTGGCATTGTGTTTGTCAAGATGACGATGTTGCCCCTCACCGGTGTATCGCTTGATTGGGCAATATAGCAGACGCGTGCTCGAGACTTCACCGAGATTGACCGCCGCAATTGTTGAAGGTCCTCATTGTCATCTTTGAGGTGTGCCTGTCTTCCCGATGTTATTGCCGGGTTGGTGCAGTGTATCTTGTTGTGAGCGCTGAGATTGAAGCTGGTCGCATTTAAAATAAGAATTTCCGGGGTTATCACCGAAACTGCATTCCTTGGGTTTATCGCCAAGGTTGGTGGCTATTCCCATGGTTGGGACTGAGACTGGATACCTCGGGGTTATCTCCGAGATTAATCGGTCTTCTCCGATGGTGCCAGTATTGTATCTGCATGCCTCGGGGTTACATCCGAGGTTGAAATTGTTACTCCCAGATTGCGATCCGGGGTTTGATGCTGAACTTCCGGTAGTATCCGGTATGGATTTGGATTATCTTTTAGGGTTCTCTCTTAAAAGACGAATCTGTCCTCCTGCAATGTCAATAACAGTAGTACAAAAAAATTTGAGTGTCTACAGATGCCCCTCTTTATCATACTCATGCATGGTGATGCATGGGTAGGATAAAGAATCCTAGACACTTGAAATGCAACAAGATGAACGTGGTAATATGGGTAGTAAAATGATGCAAATGTATAATGCATGTGTACGGGGTTGTAACCCAACATGCCGATGATGATTCTTTGAATCCTCGTTGCTTTCAACCGGGATTGGAAATCTCGCCGATCCGATGTGTAAGTCGAATCAGTTAGGATGTTGATGTTGGAGTTATCACCAAATTCCTGTGTCTTTGATAACGATTTAATTTGAAGATGTACCTCTTACGTGTAAGAGATCCGTGGGGATAAAGCTTGATCTGGTTTGAGGATGTGTATAACATATTCCATCATCTATCCTCTTTGATAACATTGACCTTTTCCGTTGGTATCGCCGTAACATGTCAAGATCCTCGCCGATTTATCGCCAACAACAAATGTTCTCAGGGGTCCCTGACCTTCGTTGACGTGTGCTTCATCGACATGTGAATCAACGGCTGAAACATCCTGTGGGATATACTATCCAGGTTGTTTAACCTTCACTGATGTGCGAATCAATGGCTGAGGCTCTGTGAGTAGATTATCAAGGTTGATTGACCTTCGTTGTCATGTAGATCAATGGAGTATTGCGTTGTGACCCCCGTCGGGGATCCGTTGGGGGGAATATAAGTAATCGAGTATGAAATCCTCGAATAGCCCTAAAGCTCTGATAGTTTTAATCGCTATCGGCTGAGATAACGTCAAGGTTTCTTGACCTTCATTGATATGTGTGTCAACGGCTTGAATGTACATTATAATCCCCTGTCGGGGCTTCACATTGTAACCCCCGTCGGGTACCTACTGGGGACTCATGAGTACGTACGCAAATATCGAACACTCCTCAATGCTTCGATGGGTTTACTTGCCATCGGCTTGAAATAACGTCAAGGCTGCTTGACCTTCATTGATAGAAATGTCAACGGATGAACGTGTTGTAACCCCCACCGGGGATTTACGTTGTAACCCCAATCAGGGACCTACGTTGTAACCCCCGTCGGGGACTCATTTAGGGTAACGACTCGGAGTTTGCGGCATCGGACCTGTACGAGGTATTGCCGAATGTGATTTGTGACAAATGAGATCATTGGCAGGGTACACCTCGTGTTCGGGTGACTAGCAATGGGCGCTGTGCAGATTCAAAGTCTCATCCGAGAAAACTAGAATTGTATGCTGTTTTGCTCAATCGCGTGGCATTTTTATTCTCGATTTGACCTTTCTAGTCCGTGATAACTTCGTTTCAACTCAAACTGGAGCGAGCCGGAGGGGTGGGACCCACATAGGGGTGCCGCAGGTGCACCTGCTGTAGCCGCAGGTGGGCCTGCGGCCAGGCGCGGATCATATATCTTGCAGCCAGCCTTCACAAGTCATTTTCAACTCATTTCGCATAGAGAAAACCGCGAGCCATCTTCAAATCTACTAAGTTCGGGCTGCTTTCTGCAAATTTTGTTACCGTACAAGTGTTCTACACTATCTTGGTAACGTATGCATGTATTTTTTTCCAATTTCTGTCTGTTGGATTGTGAGATATCGCACGAAATGCATCTAAACACATAGTAGTGATTATGTATGCACAAATGACTTGATAAAAAATATTCAACATAGTAAATGTTAGTATTAAACCATGTTGAACATAATGATGTGAAAAAATTTGACTTTTGAGATAGTCAAATTGGTACCTTTTTCTGCTATTTTTTGTCCTATTTGAGGTCCAATGAGCAAAAGGTAGAAAGGCAAAGTACTCCTAGCATTGAGGTTGGCCTTATGCATGATGATTTTGATTTTTCATATATTATGTATATGACTTTGGGGCAGGTGTTCTACTGAATGGCCGCCTAGACATGCCTATGTGCATGTGGATAGTCCTACTTTCAAAGGTGACTATGGCAAAAATTTTCCAAATGTAGGCATTGGGTAGTCATGCATTCTAACTCTATTATATGTTAAAATAATGCATGCATGCATATAGTCATAAAAATGCTTTTTAGAAAGCTCCAGGTAAGGAAATACCACACCCTTTCTGAGTTGATTTGGAGACTTGTTGTCCAGATATTATGGATTCGTATCAGCCGAGCAGTTCTTACAGGACTGCTTCTGGCGTACGACGGAGGGCTTCTGAAGTGCCTCGTCCTCGTTTTGTCAGATAGCCTCGTCGGTTGGTGGAGGCTGTGATATGTCTTATCCAAGCAGATGTGCCAGATGTTGAGGACGGGGAGGCGGATATTCCGATGGAGGATCCCGCTCGTGCTGCACATGTCCCTCGCAGGGAGCTCTCGAGCATTCAAGTGGCAAACCCAGAGTTATTGGGTGATTTGAGTAGACATCCATCGATGTATTTGCATGTTAACGAGGTATGGTATTAGACTTTGATCTTCATTCTTTCCTATTGATGAGGATTAAAGGGTTCTCGATATCGCTCTCGCATTTCATGCGTGTGTTCTAGGTTTTACATGTACCGAGGAAATCGGTTTAGCATTCACTCCATGTACCAGGCGCTTCATCCTGACTATAGAGCGGTAGTGCATAAGTGGGGATTTGAGGCATTCTTCTCCATCCTTCCCCGTCGTTGTCCCTAGGGCTACCTCAAGGCATTGTCTGAGTGATAGTTTCATCAGACTCAATCACTCCACCTGCTGGATTGCGAGGTGATGATGATGCCTATGGATTGGCGATTTATCACAGGTATGGAGTTTAGAGGGGAGCCAGTGCCTTGCATGGCGAATATCACCCCTACTGTCGTCCGATCCTTACTAGGAGTTTCGACGAAGGCGCTCAAAGGCATGACTGTCCGTTCAGGTCCTTTGAGCGTAGATGCTATGAGTGGGCTTTTGAGTGAGCCCATGCCTGATGATGTCAGGATCAGGGATCGCGTTCTGCGGCGATTGTTCCTGATGATCATTCGAGGCTGCTTCATAGCAGATAACTCTTCCACGGTATCTTTCACTTTGGTCAGCACCACAAGCGATGTGGACCGTATTGGAGAGTGCGATTGGGGCTCTTACACCTTTTTCTATTTCCTCTGGGGCATGCGCATGCGCTCATAAGGTTTGACCGAGGCTTGGCTAGGATTTTATCCATTTCTGCTGGTGAGTATTTCTCTTGTCTTTTCCCATTTATAGGTTAAGAGTGTTTACTGATAGCAGATGTTTTGCCATTGTGTTGGTAGTTTTGGGCCTCTGAGAGGCTCCCATGTTTGCGTCATGTGAGTGTGTTAGGTTTAGATACCTATCCACGAGGACGACGATGGCACCATTCTTCTATTTTCCGAGGTCCGTAGATCTCGAGGGATTCACTCACCGCCAGATGCAATGGAGTTGTTGACGGCAAATGGGTACCATTACATGGATTCCTATTCAGGGGAGCATTTGACCATCGGCTTTGAGGATGGACATCCGACTGGAGTCGAGTATTTGATCTCTACCAGGAGAGTTCCACTCTTCACTGATGGAGGCTGGGAGCTCTATTTAGGAGAGCGTGCTATTAGGAGCACTACATGGGAGATCCGTATACCGATCTTGCCTCCTGCCAGGCATTATTGGCCTGTATCACAGTCACCCATCACTAATATCCCATTATTGGGGGTTGACGACTTTGCATTATCAGAGGGTCCATGTACTCAAGAGACGTTCCAATGGTGGTGGTCCCCTCGCACTATTGGAGCCCAGTCCCGCGCCACAGAGTTCATGGGGGATATGGTTCCAGGATCTTTGATGATGACGGATTGGGTAGCTTGTGTCCGAGCTCCGACTCATATGACTCGGATCGATAGCTTGACCCGGCAGGATGGATCGTGCACATATATTTATCTCGGCATTTGGGCGAGATCCAAAGAGAGGCGAGTCATTTGTTCCTTCCAAATTTTAGTAATCGCCCCTCGATTTACTCCATTTGGTTTCTTTGCCGCGCAGATCCTCCTCTTTATAGGCCTGACATCCTTGTTGATAGAGATCCAGTGACTCAGGAGGAGTTACATCAGGTGGACAGGATTGAGGACGTGGACATCAAGACCCTGGTCTTCTTCTGATGTATATTCTCGTTATATCTTTTGATAGGCCTCTATTAGATATTGGGTGGCTGTTCCCCATTCTCGCTATATCTTTTGATAGGCCTCTGTTAGTAGTAGGGTGGTTGTGCCCCATTTCCCTGTATTTGTAGCTGTACAGAGCTGATGTATTAGATGATGATATATTTAGGAATGTATGCACTGTTTTTCATTCCCTATATCATATTGCCATCCATTATCTGTTATGCATGTATCATGTTATGCATATGTATGTATGTCCAGAGATATTTGGCATTGATCCCTAAATGGTCTTACACACTACCAATACATATGTCTTCTTCGACGCTTAGTCAGATAGATCATACCCCACCGTCAGTGGTGGCATTAGGTATGCGATCGTGGTATGATAGCATGTCACCCCCAGATAGGGTGACCGTAGATCAGTTGCTGCAACATCCATGACTTTATTGCTTTTTCAGGTTCCTGCAGGATTTGTAGACGGGATGCTAGAGCATTGGCTACCTGATAGGCAGGTATTCCGTTTTGGCACCCATGAGTTGACTCCTACTCTGGAGGAGTATGCACGTTTGACGATGTTGCCTTTAAACAGACCTTGTGTGCATCTAGCTTTGGGAGACATGAGTAGACGATTCATAACTCTCACAGGGTTGAGGAGCAGAGTAGTGCAGGACGAGCTGACATCTAGCCATGTGATATCTCAGCATTTTCTGTATGACAGATTTGGCTCAGAGGATAGCTACTCACGATATTCCGGGGATTTCACTGCACCAGAGGATCATTGGCATTTGGCCAGAGTTGATGTATTACTGCTGTGCGTACTATCGTATGTTTATATGCCACGATATATGGACGAGATAGACATTGGTGTTATTATGGCTGTGAGAGCACTTAGAGAGGGTCGCAACATTGTACCTATGATCGTAGCAGAGACCCTGCGGTCGGCATCCTATTATTGCACGTATCCTACAGGAGTGTTCACAGGGAGTTCGGTCATGTTGTACGTGTGGTTTATGTCACACTTGAGACCAGTTGGTACCCTTAGACGACATGGGTATTGCTTCTCCCATGATGTGGCCATGTTATACTCCTTTCAGCCATCAGAGTGTATAAATGCTCAGTCCTGGTCCGCATTTTTAGCAGATATCAGAGATCCATTTAGCATATTGTTGTGCTCGGGGCTTTGCTCACCATACAACTTCATTACTCACGCTCCGGGCATGGATTTCCTCCTCCGGGTCGGGTTTCGAGGGGCGTGACTACTTATCACCCATCGGCCGTGATGTCGCAGTCGACCAGCCTAGGATTTTCATCCTTTCGAGGGGCGATAGGTCGTCGCTCAACTTCTCAATATCTCTCAGCAGAGGGACCGATCCGTGTGTATGCTTCATGGGATCAGCCGAGATAGCTTCTTTTTTTCATCACCATCCCATTATTCTACAGAGTATTCCGCATGGATGGAGACAGAGATTTTATTGGCTGCAGCGGTATTTGCAGAACCGGATATTGAGTCAGACGATGCAGAGCCCATAGAGGACATTGATACCTACATCAAGGAGGAGTCCGCTGCTGGGTTACCAGCATTTCTTCCGGGTTCTCCTAGTACCAGTACTTTTATGATTCAAAGACTTTCAGACAAAGATTTCTAGAGCGAGTCTTCATCTAATGACCTTTGAGAGAGACCAGATTCGATCTATGATGTCGACTGCTCTTGATGTGAGGGACGCCGCTCTATTGGATAGAGACGAGGCATTAAATCGCAGAGATGCCGCTGTTGTTGAGCGGGATGAGGCTATATCAGCCAGAGATGCAGTAATAGTTGAGCGGGATAGTGTTATATCTGCCCGGGATGCAGCCGTCACAGATAGCACTGCAGTGAGGTCCCTTACCACTGGCATGATTGTAGAGATGAGCGCATAAATTGATGATCATATGGTCACCATGTAGATGGCTACAGATCTTTTGGGTCGTGTGGATATTCTCATACAGGAGGCCACAGCTTCGCCTCCGTCTTCTGAGAGGGACGCCATGTTGGGCTTGTTAGCTCGCATATACCCTGACTTGTAGATGAGCTTGTATTTACCTCGCATGCATCTAGCTTAGCCATTTTGTCATGTATAGTTTACATTGTATATATATCAAACAACATTATATATGACAGGGAAATATATTTTTGGATCACTTCCCTTTTAGATATGCCTTGTTATTTGTTTGATATTTTGCTTGCTGCTTTAGGGCTTGTGGTCTTGATGTATTCTGAATTCCTCCTGGGTGGATGGACATTAAGTTGTCTCTGGATAGTTCAGAATGGATCATCGATCTATGTGTATCCCTGCCATCTTTGGTGTCTTGGGACTTGTTTCTGAATGGAAATGTGGAGAGGAGTGTGGCTTTCCTCTCTGAGATTGACCGCACCACAGATGGTTGTCAGTACTTCTATTTAGGAGAAGCCTAGTTAATTCCATCTCTTATGGATTGGTGTTGTTCTTCAAGGTATGACCGCATCTTAGATAGTCGCCGAATCTCCTATTTGGGAGGAGTTCAGGTAATTCCATCCTTTTGGTCTGAAGCCAAATGAAATGTAATGTATTGAAGGATGATCCCAGTACCAACTGACAAGGGTTTGTGTTTTGGTAGGGGTGAGACCGCACATGAATGGTCGCCACGTACTCTATATTGAAGAGAGATCGTCTTCGTAGTTCAACTCGTGTAAGAGGTTCAACGTCAGATATATGCGTAAAATGGTGTAGAAAATGTTTTTGGTTGTTTTGTTTTTGTAAGGAGAAGAGGGTAGAAATGTTTTTGTTGTTTTTGTTTTATCATGACCGTGCCATATGAAATGTTTGCCTCACGTACTCCTATTGAAGAGGAGATCGTCGACGAGTTCGCCTCGTATGCGAGATGAAAAGCGTAATCCCATGTGTATGTCAGAGTGTGGGGAGGAGAAAGTTTAATCCTAGGTTGAGGATAAATTGCAGGTATGAGAAGTTTGATCCCATGTATGGGTAGCCAAACTGCATACGCAAGAGGTTCAATCCGCGGTGGGATGACCTGAATTGTATGAGCGCAAAGGAGAAAGCCAGATTGCTGGCTTGAAGAGTATGCTTCCCTGAGGGGCAAAGTGTACATAAGTTGTATGTGGTAAAGGGTTAAAGAACCGGAATGACTGGTGACCTGATGATGATGCACCAGGGTGTTTGCTAGTTACTTCAGACATAATACCGTTTCACGGCGTCTGAGTTGATGAGTTGTAGAAATTCATCGCCGTCCATTTCTTGCAATCTGAGAGCGCCTCCTGTCAATACATCCTTGACAATAAACGGCCTTCCCGCTAGGGAGCGAATTTTCCTTTAGCCTGATCTTGGTTGTCAATAATCTTCTTCAAAACCAAGTCATGTTGTTTAAACGCCAGAGTGGACTTTTTGTTGTAGGATCTGGAAATCCTTTGTTGATATAACTGACCATGGAAGATAGCCGCGGTTCGTCTTTCGTCTATTAGAGACAATTGGTGATACCTGTCTTGTACCCATTGGTCTTCATCTAGCTGAGCATCGATCAACACTCTGAGGGATTCCATCTCAACTTCTATGGGGAGTACTGCTTCCATCCCATAGGTTAAAGTGTAGGGGGTTGCCCCAGTTGAAGTGCGCATTGAGGTTTTGTAAGCTAACAAAGTCAAAGGCAATAGGTCAGGCCAATCTTTATGGTTGGCGAACATCTTTTGCATAACCTTCTTGATGTTTTTGTTAGCCGTTTCAACAACACCGTTCATCTTCGGACGATAGATGACAGAGTTGAGATGATTGATGTGGAATTTACTGCATAATTCCTCCATCATTTTGTTGTTGAGGTTTTTGGCGTTGTCTGACACAATTACCTCTGGTTGTCCATATCGACAAACAACATTGTTTCTGATGAAAGCAATGATGACTTCTTTAGTAACCCTGGGGAAGGAGGCTGCTTCTACCCACTTAGTGAAGTAGTCGATCATGGTGAAGATAAATCGGTGACCATTACAGGCTTTAGGCTCAATGGGCTCGATAACGTCCATTCCCCACATTGAGAAGGGCCAAGGCGAACTCATATTGTGGAGTTCCCGTGGAGGGGTGTGTATAGCATTCCCATGAATCTGGCACTGATAGCATCTTTTTACGTGGTCGTTGCAATCAGCTTTGAGGGATAGCCAATAATGTCCCGTCCTGAGGACTTTCTTGACAAAGAGGGAGCCACTCATGTGGGGGCCACAGACTCCACCATGGATTTCATCCATAAGCCTTTGGGCTTGATCTTTGTCCAAACATCTGAGGAGACCTAGTCCTGCATCTCGTTTGTAGAGCGCATCTCCACTCAGGTAGAATTTCATAGCAAGTCGATGGATTCGCCTTTTCTCAGTCGGGCTCGCCTTAGCGGGTGTAGATCCATCTCGTAGATATTCCTTGATATGCTGATACCAGGGATGATGGATGGGAGGTAGCTCATCCGATACTTCTCCAACGTAATTCCCATAGGCTGGGGCATTGTGTAGGGAAATTATGACGCTCGGCGAGTGTTCCTTGTCTAATATGCGAATCAAGGAGGCCAAAGTTGCTAATGCGTCCGTAAAGTCATTCCTATTACGAGGAATGTGTAGAAAGGAGATTTCTTCGAACTCTAAAGCCATCTTCAAAACCTGCCGATGGTAAGGCAGCAAATATAGTTCCTTGGTTTGATAGATTCCGGTGGATTGTTTGATTACCAACTCCGAATCTCCAAGGACAGTTAAACGCCTGATGCCCATTGAACGGGCAAGTTTTAGCCCCATGAGATAGCCTTCATACTCAGCCTTATTGTTGGTGCTGACAAACTATAATTTGACGACAACGGATATCGCTTCCCCGTGACGATACTCTAAACGCTCCACTCCGTAACCTTCCATATTAATGTACTCCATCAAAATATATCTTCCATGATTGGCGTGTATCGTACTGATGGTGTTGTTGTACTGTCATTACTCCTTCATCGGGGAAATATGTTTCCAAGGGTTTGAAATCCCCTGAAGGTACGGCGGCCAGTTGATCCGCAATTCCTTGACCCTTGATGGACTTTTGAGTCACATATATGATGTCAAATTGTTGTAGGATCAACTGCCATCTAGACAGCCGGTAATTTAACATAAGTTTGCTGAACACGTACTTGAGAGGATCCACCCGGGATATGAGATGGGTTGTGTGACCATAGAGGTAATGTTGTAACCTCATGGAGGCCCACGCTAAAGCATAACACGTCTTTTTGATCAGAGTGTACTTGTGTTCACTGCTGCTGAACCTTTTGCTAAGGTAATAGATAGCTCGTTCTTGGCCTCTATCATCTTTCTGTCCTAGCATGCAGCCCATGGCATTGTCACTTATGGACAGGTACATAAACAGGGGAACATCATCCCTGGGTGGCACCAAAACGGGAGCTTTGACTAGCTGTTTCTTGATTATAAGGAAGGCCTTCGGACACTCATCATTCCATTTCATGGAGGAGTTCTTCCTTAATAGTTTGAAGATTGGCTCATAGGTTGCTGTGAGTTGGGAGATAACCCTGCTAATAAAGTTGATTCTTCCCAAAAATCCCCGTATTTCCTTCTCTGTCTAAGGAATGGGCATTTTAGTGATGGCTTGGATTTTGGCAGGATCCAGCTCTATCCCTTTGTGGCTGACTAGAAATCCTAGTAACTTGCCTGATTTAACGCCAAAGGCGCATTTAGCTGGATTCAACTTCAAGTTGTACTTACGCAACCTGTTGAACAACTTTCTGAGATGGTCTAGATGGTCATCCTCCTTCCGGGACTTGACAATGATGCCATCAACGTAGATCTCAATCTCTTTATGCATTAAGTCATGGAAAAGAGCCATCATAGCTCGTTGATAGGTAGCTCCGGCATTGATGAGGTCGAATGACAACCGTCTATAGCAAAAAGTTCCCCAAGGAGTGATGAAAGCAGTCTTCTCACAATCTTCCTCGGCAACCATAATCTGATGATACCCCGCAAAGCAATTAGCAAAGGAGTACATGTCGTATTGCGCAGTATTGTCAATGAGAATGTGGATAAATGGCACGGGAAAGCTATCTTTTAAGAAAGCTTTTTTCAAGTCCCGGTAATCCATGCAAACTCACACCTTACCTCCAGGTTTAGGCACGGGCACAATGTTGGATATCCACTCAAGATATGTAGACACCATTATGATGCTAGCTTGAAATTGTTTCACAATTTCTTCTTTCACCTTTAAACTCCACTCGTGTTTCAATCGCTTTGAGTTTACGCTGATCGACTTAAATCCTCTTTTAATGGGAAGGCGAAGAAGGACAATGTCAGTGGATAAACCCACCATGTCTTCATGAGACCATGCAAACACATCATAGAATTGGGTTAACAACGTAACCATGTCATTCCATTGGTTTGGGGTAAGGTCTTAACCAATCTAGATTAACTTAGGGCTTTCTAAGGTTCGGAGATTGAAAGAAGTGGTTTGATCAAGGTTGGGTTTGGGTTTGTCTTTGACCCATTCTTGAATTTCTGGAGGCACCTCAATGTCATCCTGTATATCCATCAAGGCTGAATTCATCTCTACATCAAAGGTACAATCCTTGTGTAGAAGAGGCACCGTATCAGCAAGTATATGCACATTTAAATTCAGAGTCCTGAAACAAAATATGCTTTCACTTAGTATATATATGAAGCGTGTTTGATTATACACAGTGTTAGCATATACTGGCAAAATAAACTGCTAATACTGTACAGAAAAGTAAGCAGTTATTATATCTACAGGGCAGAAAGAGTTTCTGCCCACTTTACCCTTAACGACCAATGCAAGGAATGTTGTTCCAATTGGCAAGAACAAAGTCTGGGTGGACCGCAGTGATGGAGGGATTGTCATCATCCTCCCTGTCCGGAATGATGGCCATCACATATGGGCAATCATTGTCTAAGGTGTATCTGTTGGTATGTTCATCATGAACGATGATGCGTATACCGGACATCATCCGTATAACGTCTTGTTTGATTCTTCGTTCCTCTTTTTCCACTGTGGGATTTGGAACAAAGACTTTTTTCCCCTTCACCGGTACTGGCTTGGGACATAACATAGCCATTACATTGGCTGACACCTTTACGGGAGGTTGTGCGAACTCAGATTTTGAAGGCGAAGCTTAACACCACACGGTTGAAGCTGCATGAATCTGTTGATGTTTATGAGGATTCCTGTGACTAAAGTTGGCAGAATAGCCTAGACCAGCGGTTCCAGCTTGCTTGGTTAATCGAATGGGGTACTTGATACCCTGGCAATCTTTACCCAACCCTTGTCCCAGCTTATGACCTAACGACATTATTTCTTGAGTGGCTGACATCACCTCGGCAGAAATATGGGGTTCGGGCATTGGCGTTCCAACAGCATGGTATTGGATATTGCTTATTTCTAAAGTATGAAAACTAATTGGCTCAACATCCTCATTGGCATTGATGAACGGCATATCCGTCTTTGAGGAATCCCTGTTCAAATTGATCGTGACTGTGCTATTGTTGATGATGTATTTCAACTATTGATAAAGAGTGGAGGGGACTGCCCCTGCCATGTGAATCCATGGTCATCCCAGGAGCAGGTTGTATCCCGAGTCTATCTTGAGTACATGGAAAGACACGCAGAATGTGTGAGGACCCATTTTGATTGGCAGCTCAATTACTCCGCCCGAGTTATGGCGAGCTCCATCAAAAGCTTTGATGATCGTATGGCTATTCTGAATTCGGTTGAGATTGATGTTCATCTTTACCAAGGTAGCATATGGGCAGATATTCAGAGAGGAACCTCCATCTATTAAGACTCCATCTACCATATATCTGGAGGACAAGACCGCAATATGCAATGGTTTGCAATGACCGGTCCCTTCTGGCGGTATGTCATCATCAATGAAGGATATCACATTGTTGTTGAAAATGTGATCAATCATATGTTGAAACTTTTCCGTATCCACTGATGTTGGGAGATAGGCTTCTTCCAAAACCTTTAACAAGACCTTCCGGTGATTCTCGGAGGTTAGGACCAAGTCCAAAATTGATATTTGTTGTGGAGCTTCTTTCAAGCTTAAAATCACCGTAGCTTCATTATGACCCATAGCGCGGAGGAATTTTTCAATCTTCTCCATGGGTATTTTCCCCTTTAATCCGGTGGTAGACTTCATTACCCGATGGGGGAGATACAGTGGATTTTCCTTCAACATTGCCACAATTGTATGTGAGGTGGATCCTTCCCCTTCTCCATAATTCCACGGAACCTTGCGCAAGCTAACAATAGGATATTGTGCTCTGCATGGCAAATTGATTGGCTCGGGAGCGGCCACCTTCAAAGGATTGTTTCCTTCCTTGAGTTGAATTGTTGGCGTTGTGAGTAAGGTATTAATCCCATCAGTTTCAGTGGATATAACTACTACCACGCTTTTCCACTTAGTAGGGCCTGTGTTCTCACTTGCACGTAACACATTGTCGTCGTCTGCTAGGCGCAGGACACCACTGTCGATTAGATTTTGAATAAGGTGGCGGAGTGCCCAAAGATTCTTCCGCATCTTGTGACGCATGAGGACGGGAGTGATATTGACATACCCCATCAGAGTTGTACCGTCCCGAACGGGGGTTGATTGGGGGTAGAAGGGAACTGATCCTTCCATCATTGATTAACATATAGAGGATTTCCTCCATAGGTTGGCCCAAATAGGTGAATTCCCTTTTGTTGGCGAAATCCCGATGGGCTTTGGCATTTGCTCTCTTTGTCACTTTGTCTTCTAGCATTTCATTTTCTGAAAGTGACGAAGGAATATTCATGACAATAGGTAGGAGACTGGCATGCTCATGGCTGATTAATTGACGAGTCACTTGATGCTGATAAGTCACCAATTTCGTCAATTATTCAATTTGTTTGCAGAGAGCGTTGATCTTTCATTCCATTGTGAACTGGAACTTGGCATAGTCCCATCTGTCATCACCGTCTTTGATGGTCTGGGAGGAATCACAGCTAAAATTGGAACTCTGTCCCTTGCTCCAATTAATCATGTTGACCTCTTCTTCTTTTTGTTGAGGAAGAGGATTATCTTGAACATGAGGCTGATCGGGTTTGGTGACTATGATCTCCCCATTGTCTATCAGGTCCTGGATCTTATGTTTCAAAGCCCAACAATCCTGAGTATCATGTCCAGGTGCCCCAGCATGATAAGCACATTTCCTAGCAGCATTGAAACCCTGTCCATTAGGGCTGGCTGGTGGAAGAAGATGCGTAATTTTTTTCTGTGTTGTCAGAAGATTTAAGATGTTCTCAAGGGTATCCCCTAAGGGTCTAAACACTCGAGAGCGTTTGACTTATCCACCTTTTGGTATTGGAGGGTTTGTAGACTGTGCTGGAAAAGGAGTGTAGTATCAGGGAAACATCTTCTTTTTTCTTTTTATGGACCCTCCGGGGGTTGTTCCCATAATTTCCAGATTGGATGTGATCCGCAACAGCTTTGAGTGCAGCTAGGTCTTGAATCTTTCCTGACTTCAATCCCATCTCAGCCATCTCCCCATGTTTGATCATTTCAGAAAATTGTTTACCGATGTCGGCTAAAACTCTCTCATAGAAGGGAGCTTCTTGTATGTCTATGAAAGTCATGACCATTTCTAATTCTGTCATGGAAGGACTAACTTGGGCAGCCAGACGCTCTCCACCTCGAGCATACTCTCCGAAAGATTCGTTAGGTCGCTTTCGATCTTGGTAATTTGATACCGATCAAGAGCCATCCGAGTTTGAAAACTGATTGAGTGAGAGAGCGCAGGCATGTGCTAGCTCTTCCCAACTATGAATTTTGGAGTTGTCTAATCTTGTGTACCACTTAATCCAAGCTTCTCCAGCTTAGACTCTTTTGGAACAATCAGATTCGAAGTTTTCCATCCTCTCATATAGATCCAAGTTCTCCAATAAATACTTTTAAATGTGTATAAGGATCTCCTAACCCATCATATTTTTCAAAGTCAGGAGTTTTAAATTTTTCTGGGTAATGAACACCAGGAAAAATACACAGATCAGCGTACAAAACACTCCCGTGTGTTCCAATTCCTTTGATAGCGCGAAGGGTCTCTTCCATTTGGAGGACTTTCTTTTTGATGTCACCAATGTCTGGATCTCCAGTGGGATGGGCAGCATCATGAGTTTTGTTGGTCGTATCCAACTATGGTTCAGGTATAGTAATGACCGGGATTTCTCCTTGTGTGGAGGATTCAGCATGTACGGGTATTTTCTGAACCTGTGTAGACTGGTGTAATTCTTTGAGTAGAACAGCCAAATCTGTAATCTGTTTGCTTAATCCGTCAAATTCTTTGCGAGAAACTGGATTAAGTTTAGTTTGGTCGGATGACTATATGATTGACTGTAAGCCTATTGCCTTTTTGGACTTTGAACGGGTAGTAGGTCTGATTGATTCCCTGCGAAAGACTTGCATAGTTTAGTCTTTAGGGAATGTATATAATAACATGCTATGTGATGTGTTTATTTTAGGAATTTTATCCTTTAAAACGAATGTCAGCTGTTTGTAGCATGTTTTAAAATATGTATGTGTACACATTTCTTCATATTACATGGAGATAGATATGGAATATATTTACAAGTAATTTGAAATGAGAGCATGAAGAGACTTTCCTCCGTTTTGGGTTTATCAGAGGCTGACCTATCTTAGGTTACTCTCGCGGCTTTTTGGCATGAAGGTTCCCAAATCATCGCAATCTACTTGACGGGAAGTTAATCCGGTCTTTCAACTGGAGCGAATTTGGGTGGTGCCTTTCCTGAGCCTCGGAGAATTAGTCTTCTCACGAGTCCAGTAATCAAACACCGACGAGATAGCCTCCTGGTGGAGGGACCACACAACATTCATTAACATACATCACGTCTCACCGTATGAAAATGATGACATGTGTGAAGCACTAATATAACAAGCAGATATGGTGCGAAGCACTAATTTCACAAGCAGTTATGGTGCGAAGCACTAAGTGAAATAAGGAAATGCATTCGTACACATTCATCAAAATGTAAATGCAACATTCATACACAAGCAGATAATTGTTTTGAAAAGATTGTGATAGCGGCTTAAGTCCTCTTCTTTGGAGTCCCAAAGAGTCGCCACCGCCGACGCTCGGGATTTTTGGATGTCCTTTCCGCTACTTGTTCTTTGGTGTTCTCATTTTAGGTGAGATTTGTTTGAAAAACAAGTGAAAAAGGTCCGATATGTATAATGTCGCCGATGGGAATGCTAAGAGTCGCCATTGGTTTTTAAATGGTTGTACCAACACAACCGAGAAAAAAGGTTTGCACATTGACCCAAAGATGTGACATCATTATACTCTGGTCGGCGAAACCGAGATTCGCTTAGGGTCCGGGGACTTGGTTATGCGGGGGGGAAGGTGTTAGGCACCCCCCGACATCCGTGTTACCACGGTGACCACCCCTTTTCAAGAAACTATTATCTGAATGTGTGTGTGTGTGTGGGTCAATATGTTATTATGTGGAAGTTCTGTGAGGCCACGTTCGAACCTATATACACAGGGTTTGAATTTATGTAAAAATTCAGTTTTTAGCAAGATATGGCAGTGATGCTTTATAAAAGAGGTTTTTTCAAACCCTGATGCTCAATAGGAATTGAGACCTTTTACACTCCCATTTTTATTACGTGATCGGCTGGATTGATTTTATATGACGGATGCGAGGCATCCGTACGAAAATAATATACAAAAATAATGCCGACCTCCTCATGGGTATGGAAACCATCTGAGGAAATTCAGACACCGCATAATAATTTACAAGTTGCTTACAGCTGAAAATGTTCATCACGGGAACCGAATCTAGATCCAATGGGATGAATCTGTGATCACATGATTCCTAGGCGCACAGAATGCTGCAATTTGTATGAAAACAGTAAGCAGATATATATATAAAAGTTGTAAATATATATATACAGACATGATCACCAACCACGAAACATCTTTATAGGGGATCAGAAATGTAAATAAAGCTGTAAGAGCAATCAATTGCCACGGAGAGAACTCCAAGCAGAATGAAAATAAATATATATATATATAAAAGCGAGTAAATGCACTGGATATAAAACCCAGGCTCATCGAACAGAGTTCGATAACAAATCATATATATAAGTATAAATATATATATATATAAAATCGAGTAAATGCACTGGATATAAAATCCATGCTCATCGAATGTAGTCCCACCATAGTTCATATATATATATAATATATATATATATATATATATATATATATATATATATATATATAAGCGATAAACGCACCATATATATAATCTAGGCTCATCGAACGCAAGTCCCACCACAGCTTATATATATAAATATATATATAAATATATAAAAAGCGGGTAAACAGGCGGGCCAATCAAGTCAGGCTCAATCGAGGCATAACTTCGACAATGTTAGTCAATATATATATATATATATATATATATATATATATATATATATATATATATATGAGACTTAACGAAACCACTTGATCAAGTCCCGCAAAAAGCAAGCAACACGACTCTCAACGTGTAGAAGGGTGTATGCAAAGATGAAGAGAAAGACTCTAAAGTGTGTGAGAAGGCTTACATCCGATCGCTAAAAAAGGCTTTTATATCTTTATAGTGGGTAAACACCGGCTTTTGTGGGTACAAAAGAGGCTATATATTAGCTCACGGGTGTTTAAAAGTGAAAAATACAATCAGATAAAGCGAGTGTGGAGCAAATTGTGCGGTGGTTTCCCGTCTATTTCCTTAGAAAATCAGCACCCCAAGCCTCTATTTATAGGCATTTTAGCCACAGTGTGTACCTGCTTGACCAGTGTGTGTACAGGCAACCCGGTTAGCCTTAGGGTTTGTCGGTCGGTCTTCTCGAGAATCGTGCACTCAGTCATCAGTAATGTCCACTCGGATTTTCGAAGTGGAATTCGCATCCGTTTGAGGTATAAAGGACCTATTTCGACCGTCGTTGTCGAGAGTTGTACGATGGCATGGGATTAGAGTTTGTATGAAGTCACTGAAGATGGGACGATGCCCTACGGTCTTCAAGCTTCAACTTTCATCCGTTACCTCGCACAATAGTCACTCGGGATTGGTTAGCCTTGTGGGACATCGTTGCGTAGAGACGTGATGTGGCATTGTGTTTGACAAGATGACGATGTTGCCCCTCATTGGTGTTATCGCCGGATTAAATTTGTCAGCGAGACGTTACTTTCGACTTTGCTAAGATTGGACTGCTGTAATTATTGAAGGTCCTCATTGTCATCTTTGAGGTGTGCCTGTCTTCTCGATGTTATTGCCAGGTTGGTGCAGTGTATCTCGTTGTGAGCGCTGAGATTGAAGCTGGTCGCATTTGAAACAAGCATTTCCGGGGTTATCACCGAAACTGCATTCCTTGGGTTTATCACCAAGGTTGGTGGCTATTCCCATGGTTGGGACTGAGACTGGATACCTCGGGGTTATCTCTGAGATTAATCGGTCTTCTCCGGTGGTGCCGTATTGTATCTGCAAGCCTCGGGGTTACATCCGAGGTTGAAATCGTTACTCCCATTAAGATCCGGTTTGATCTTGAACTTCCAATAGTATCCTAGGTATGGATTTGGATTGTCTTTCGTGGTTCTCTCTTAAAAGACTAACCCATCCTCCTACGCAATGTCGATGTGATGAAGAGTAGAAAATTTTGAGTGTCTACACCGCTGATTCTTTATATGCAATTTATAACGCTTTATCCAGAAGACCTAATATTAGTAATATAGATCTCCAATATTAGAATAATATCATCACAATATAATACTATTATATATATATACACAGAATAACCTAAACACATAACACATAACCCTATCAGTCTATAACACATATAAGACTCGGTATCAAGTCAAACTATTACAGTTTGAGTTGAACTCGATACAAATCTGACATCCCGACGATCTAATCGGACTTTTATCGAGTCTATGTTCAAATAAACTCTGCCTAAACACTTAACAATTAACTTAAAGAATTTTATTATCATTCAAAATAATTTTCATAAGCTCGCAATAATTTTTAAATAATTATTACTATTTATCGTGAATTTTCAATCATTAAACTTGTATTTAAATAAATTAAATACCACATAATTCCTTTATCATTAATATTTATTTATTATCAAATATTAATGAAATACATGTCATAATATTATAATATATCTATAATATATCAAAGTATTTTAATACTTTAAAATCACCTTTATATGATTTTTAAACAATTAAATTCATTATCCGATAATTGCTAATAATATTAAAATATTAATATTTTCATGACAAAATATCAAAAGTTATATGTTATAACTTAAAATATTTTTATAACACTTAAATCATTTTTATATGATTTATAAATCATTAATTCTATTTTTCCTTAATTTATTTAATATATTTACTAAATAAACTAATTATCATTAATATTGATTAATTAATGAAATTCTTATAATTAAATAAATTAAATACCATTTATATTCCAAAATATTAAATATTTATGAAATATACTCTAAATAATTAAAAACTATTTTTTGAACTTTAAAATAATTTTTCAAAATTTATTATGTATTTTTTATAATTAAAATCTATTTTTTTCTATTTTTAAATAATTTCCAGAAAATAAGAAAATAAATAATAATAAAAGCATCGCTAAAGGGCCCTATAGCCATGTAATCTGCCGCATTATAGGTGTTCTCGGCCCGCTTTTAAAGTGTTCTTGAGCTTCATAGTCATAGTGCAACTAGGTAGGTTTGACCAGACTTTGATTCATGGTTATAAGGTGTCTGGGCTTATAATTACTTTGATGTTGTAGACCAAATGTAATACTACAAATATAAGCAAAGAGTATGACCAAAAAATATAATCACAGAGATCTAAGCATCAAAAATACTTGTCAGACCTGTTCTTGAGTTTTCTTCATCAATTTTTCGGTTGCTACTTTGACCATAAATTTCTATACGTTCCTAATGTATTCTGAGCTTGTTCTTGTTTTAATAGTGTAGTACTAATGTAGTACTACAATCCTAAATCAATTTCATGACCAACGAACATCAAGCAGTGCGAAGGTCCAAACTTTGCAGCCATATATCTTTGATTCTAGGAATGTTTTATGTGCTCCATGAATTCCAACGTGTAGTAGAGGTGTCATGGTACAATAACATACTATCATTTCATCCTAACATCAAAACATATAAGAGATCTAAGCCGTCAAACACAACGACAGAAAATGGTTCATGAAGATTTACGGGTTTTCCAAATCGCATAAATAATAGTCAACTATACTTTGACCCATCCTAGCTTTGATTACGTGTATTATCTGTGGGTTCTAGATGCATACATATGAAGCCTACATGTCGAAAATAACTTTAATACAACAACATGGCGAAACACACTTAACAAACGTAATATCAAAGGCTTCAAAAACTTGTTAGATCGCCTGGAAACATTATGGGTTGCCCAGAACTTGCTTTCCGTGAACGGTCAACTACCTTTACCTGCTTATAACTTTCGACCTATACATGATCTGGACTTGGTTCAAGTTCCCGATCATAGAAAACATAACATATTACAGATCTATAACATAAAACACAACATATCATTAACACACAAAGATTTATGGACCCTGACATATGGATGTCAGGCCAAAAAATTCTAGTTTTCCAGATTTTTCAAAACATCATTTTCGTGCACTTTAATTTTATAGATCCTTGATCTATCAACCCAGATCACTAAAAGACACATTATTACATAACTTTAAACAGTCAATTACAACATATAACATCAGATCGTATGATTTCTAAAAATTAGGGTTCTATACCATTTTGAGCTTTGATCTTGGATTATGACCCTTGAATCTGTTATAGGAATGCTAAGAGATGATTAAGGCTTAGCTTCTCTCTCTCACTCTCTCTCTTTCTAAATCTCGAATTTCTAGTGAGAGAATTGGTTTGGAGAAAATGAAATTAAAGTGGCCATTTCTCTCTCTTGAATCTCTTATAATTGATATAATACAATGTATTTGGCTGAGCTAGATGGCTGAAATCAGTGTTTGTAGCACACGTCTAGGACTAGGGTTGGTCACCAACCATAATAGGGCAAGACTTGCAAGGTAAGTTCAATAATGCAATAAGGGCAAAAATGTCATTTTGCATTTAATTTTAATGGCAATTTTGACATTGGCCAAACCCTTAGGGTTTAGGGTTTGGAACAATTAGGGTTTGCAATTTAATTTTCTAAAATTTCCAATTTAGGTTTTAAAAAAAGAAAATTAATATTTCTAAATTATAATTAGAATTTTCTAATTATATTAAAATTTCTTAATCATACTTTAAATCTAGCTAATTAGGATTAGCATTTCCTAATTAAAATTACTAATTAAGCAATTAGGGTCAAAATGGGCATTAGGGGTTTATAAACCACTAATTAAGGTTTCTAATTGAAAATAATTTCTAATTTAGAAATTAAATTTTAAATAATTAGATTAGGGTTTTCTAATTAGTTAACTGAAAATTAGGATTAGGGTTTCCTAATTAACATTAAAATTATTTAATTAACACTTAGGTTTTCCCCTATTATAAATTAGGGTTTCAAATCCTGAAATTAGGGTTTTATAAATGTGAAATTAGGGTTTGCTAATTAATTAAGCTTTACCCTAATTAATATATTAATTAATAGCACTTAAGCAATATAATAATCATTTAAATTCCCAGATTAGGGTTTCATACATCGAATTAGGGTTTCGAATTCTTAGAACTAAAATTAGGGTTTCTAGAATCGGTTTCTAGGGTTTCTTGTTAATCGCTAGGGTTTTCTAAGAGAATGTTGACGTTCTTAATATATACCTAGGGTTTGTTACAGATATCGTTTATCTGGTCAACCCTTGACCCTTAACCACATATTGTACACATATACACAGAACATATTCACGTATTCCCTTAATCCTGAATAATTCACTTAAATCCTTCACAGAATTTTGAAATCTTCAAAATTCCTTCTTAAAAATATTAAACGCATATACTTATTTTCTATCTAGGTTTTAATTTTGAACCTTAAATCAATTAGTTAAAATTTTAAAAAAAATTCTAAATTCTCGGGTTGTCACATTCACCCCTTCTTCTAAAAATTTTGTCCCCGAAATTTACCTTACACCTTACACCATACTATTTACACCATTCACACATATCATCACATGCTACCCAATACACCACTCACAAAAGTAAAAGTTTTCAAATTGTGCTGAGGGGTCATATAGACTATTTGTCTGTCATTTTCGCAAAGGTTATATGAAAATTCATCCGCAAACCGTCATAATTTACAAACACTAAGGGGAATTAGCCCGATATGCCTTGTACTGGCCAAGTACTGATTTTATCTGTTTCTCTTCACTGCCATAGGCACAAAATTCTACCTCAGTCTTATTGGATTCCGCACCAAAACAATTTGGTTCGGGAAATTTCTTTCAATGAACACTTATAGTTTTCGGAACATTAGTCTAGGCAATCGAATAAAGATAGACTCATATCAATAATTTAATTCAATCAATTATTTAAGTGTAGCCAAACCGGTTGGCAAATTATAATTTTTTTGAAAATATTTTTGAGACTGACGTCATGATGTCGTACTGTATTAACAGTCCGTTTGAGGATGCCGTCATTATATGACTTTGTCATAACACATCATACAATACTAGAACAACGATTTTAGATCAAATTCACCCTAAGTATTCCTGTATTTACAACTCCATCACCTTTTTATCATCTCTGCACCAAGTTACATGGTACATGAGTGATAAATAAAATTTATTTTGATATTTCAAATCGTTTGCGTCTAGCTGAAATAAGTAGCATAGACTATACTTTAAACTGTTTCAAAAATGATTATGAGTCTACATATTTTTTTTAAAGGCACATAGTGTGTATTTAGCTTGATGTCAAACTTTCGAAGTCTAGCATAGCTAGGAGTTTTGGAAAACTTATGTCTCCACTAATAATCATTTGCTTAACAATCTATCTGTTCCTATAATCTTTAATACTCCATTTACACACAACTATACCCAATTCGTAAAACCACACTTATAAGTCCATAAATTACCACAATGATATGAGTTTAAGAACTTTCCTAGACAGACCTTTGGCGTCCATTCGCTGAGGGGTTCATAAACATTTCATATAACTATGAGTCAAGCATGTCACATAAGTATGAGTTTTAAGAACTCGTACTTAACCTTATATCCTCATACACATGACCTATATATCTCTCGTTATATATATATGAGAAAGGAATCACCCTCTTAACATGCATATATCAAATAGCGCGACACAAACATTTCAATGATTATCATTGTCAGAACTAAGTAGTTGTTACACCAAGTACAATTCCCCACCCACACAAGGAATCATACAACTCAGCTGCCGACATGAATCCTCAATTGAATCCCCGCCTAAAACTAACACCATTCTCAATACGAATTTCATTCAACTCGTATTCATAATCCTTTCTCGAATCTGTACCAATTCACACAGCAATCTTGCTGTAAACTTTTCCAATCATCAGATTGATTCTTTTTCCTACTGTCACTTTATAAGATCACGGGGTGATCTCATCGTATATATTATGATTCATTTCTATATCTTGATCATTTTGTTTTACGATCTCCTATCACTGTACTTTTAGTCTTTTAGACTCTATCTATTCACCACTACCATTCAACTGTATTATCAGAGTTAGGGAACTCTGTATCTTATAACTCGCCGAGATTCGTCTTTGAATCTTACTGACCAACTAACTCTATTTGAGTTAGTACTTATCCTAATCACTGCAGTTATTAGTCTCAGGTATTCCTACCTAAGGTTCATAACCTACAACTTTGATACCAACTATGAGGGCCCCGAATCCGAGGTCCCGAATCACCGCGAATCCGGTTCGATCATTCTATACAACTATTACTATTTGCAGAAGATATAAACATAAATTGTTTATACATTACATTACACACTATTCCCTAAGGTCGAGTAACCTTAACTTATACACAATACATAACTATCTAACATATAACATCATTATCAAACTATACTATTACAAAACTAATCGCGCACATTAACTTTAAGCTGGAACTGTCTTTAATTTTTCCTTGTATCCAAGCGCATTCATTTTTAATCTGCAATGTTTTATCATGATATAGCAAGGGTGAGCATAAGGATTGCTCAAAGAAGTTAAATTCAATAATATAACGATATATCATGATTGATAGAGTCAGAATAATAAGCTGGCTATAATTCAACAATATAATTGTAAACTAGCAGGAACAAATTTATGACTGAACAAGTATTATACATGAACAAATATATCTGAACCAACTGGTAATGAAGGTGATCAGCCTTTCATACCTGACTTATACATGCAATATGTACAGAGTACAATTCATAGCAACCAGCAATGATTAACCATAAGCTTATCCGAATAAAACAACTATTAGTAGAGTTAAGTAAAAACAAAATTGCCTTAACCGTTGATTACCGCTACACAATTTATAACGCTTTATCCGAAGACCTTATATTAGTAATATAGATCTCCAATATTAGAATAATATCATCATAATATAATACTATTATATATATAGATATACATAGAATAACCTAAACACATAACACATAACACATAACACATAACCCTATCAGTCTATAACACATATAAGACTCGGTATCAAGTCAAACTATTACAGTCTGAGTTGAACTCGACACAAATCTGACATCCCGACAGTCTAATCGGACTTTTATCGAGTCTAAATTCAATTAAACTCTGCCTAAATACTTAATAATTAACTTAAAGAATTTTATTATCATTCAAAATAATTTTCATAAGCTCGCAATAATTTTTAAATAATTATTACTATTTATCGTGAATTTTCAATCATTAAACTCGTATTTAAATAAATTAAATACCACATAATTCCTTATCATTAATATTTATTTATTATCAAATATTAATGAAATACATGTCATAATATTATAATATATTTATAATATAACAAAGTATTTTAATACTTTAAAATCACCTTTTATGATTTTTAAACAATTAAATTCATTATCGATAATTGCTAATAATATTAAAATATTAATATTTTCATGACAAAATATCAAAAGTTATATGTTATAACTTCAAATATTTTTATAACACTTAAATCATTTTTATATTTTTATAAATCATTAATTCTATTTTTCCTTAATTTATTTAATATATTTATTAAATAAACTAATTATCATTAATATTGATTAATTAATAAAATTCATCCTAAAATATTAAAAGTCACTTTGAAAATAACTTAAAATATTTTATTATACCATAATATTATTTTTCATAATTTTTCAAGTATTAAAATCATTTTAAATCATTTATTAGATATAATAATTAAATAAATTAAATACCATTTATATTCCAAAAATATTAAATATTTATGAAATATACTCTAAATAATTAAAAACTATTTTTCAGACTTGAAAATAAATTTTTGAAATTTATTATGTATTTTTATAATTAAAATCTATTTTTTCTATTTTAAATAATTTCCGAAAAATCGAAAATAAATAATAATAAAACCGTCGCTAAGCTAAAGGGGCATATAGCGGCAATTGAATATCACTATAAGTGTTCTTGGCTTTGTTCTTGAGCTTCATAGTCGAGTCTGCACTAGGTAGGTTTGACCACCTTTGATTCATGGTTATAAGGTGTCTCAAATGGTAATTACTTTGATGTTGTAGACCAAATGTAATACTACAATTATAAGCATAGAGTATGACCAAAACATATAATCACAGAGAGATCTAAGCATCAAAAATACTTGTCAGAATTTGGTTCTTGAGTTTTCTTCATCAATTTTTGGTTCTTGCTTTGACCATAAATTTCTATCGTTCTAATGTATTCTCGAGCTTGTTCTTGTTTTAATAGTGTAGTACTAATTTAGTACTACAATCCTAAATCAATTTCATGACCAACGAACATTATATATACGCAAGATCTAAGCTACGAGAATATGTTGTCGGACATGTTTCTTGAGTTTCAAGCTTGCCAGAAACTCAAGCGATCTTGAAGGTCCCTACTTTGCAGCCTTATATCTTTGATTCTAGGAATGTTTTATGTGGTCCATGAATTCCAACGTGTAGTAGAGGTGTCATGGTACAATAACATACTATCATTTCAGTCTAATGTCAAAACATATAAGAGATCCAAGTCGATTCAAACAACGATGAGAAAATGGTTCATGAAGATTTACGGTTTTCTAGAAATCAAGAAAAATAAATGATCAACCATACTTTGACCCATCCTAGCTTTGATTCCGTGTATTATTTGTGGGTTCTATGTGACGCCCCCAAAAATAGGTATACATCACCCATCTTGGGTAGTCAGATACATGGTATAGAATTTAAATACAACTTACTAATATAACTGTCGTGTACAATAAGACATAAACTGTGAGTTTGAATACAATATTGTCTACTAGAGATCATACAAACTCAAAAGGAGTCCTCATTACAATTATTATCACACTATTTCACGTAATAGTGAGGACTACTAACGCTATCCTCTGGACCATTACTCCGCTCACCGGCTTCGTCCCAACTATATTCTCATTTCTGAAGAAGAACGCAGGAAAGAAAGGGTGAGCTCAACTAGCTCAGTAAGAAATATTATGACTAAGATAATGCAGAATAAATTATCATTAGCCTACAACAGTGTTAAACTTATAAAATATAATGAACATCAAGTTTAACTACAGCGGAACCAGCAATCCATTAAAAGAGTCAAGTAGAAAATAAAATCTACTATCTTTTTTGATTTAAAAGGTTTTTCATCACTGTTATAGCTGAGACTCAGCTTTAATAAATATTCCACATCATCGAATCACCCCGCGCACTTCTGGCGAGGATATTCAATAGTATCACGACCACAACTATTATTCATGCACTACGGGCCAAGAATATTTGTGTATACATTAATGGTCATGATCATGCCAACAACTGTCCATCAATGCACTACGGGCCACCGAGGATTTTACCACATCATTTGTAACATTACGGTCATGATTACACCGAATAGTCTCGGTCATAATCATACCAAGTCCATCTATGCACTACAGAATACGAGATGACTTTCAACATAATATAAACATGAGGATGATGACAATGATATAAGAATTCAATAAAACAAGTTCAAGAATTAATTTATCTAGGAACCAATAACATCCAAATTGTCAACATGATCTTTGCTTTGTAGAGTAAAATTCAAGAATCTTTGAGAAGAATATTTCCATGAAAGGATCTTTGGATGAAGCGCAAATATCAAGGATATTCCACTAATTTCATGGAGTATAGAAGTCAAAGTTTTAACCAACCGGGTATAATAAAGAATGGAATAACAAAAGAAATCACCATGCATGCGATGAAGGCCTTGCAGTGAGTTATTCAACAATGAATAATAAATAACGGAACTAGGTCCCACGTAAAACGCATGCATGTGATATTCCAACATAATAATAAAGAATGGAACCAGTGCGGCGTAAAACACCTGAGCAGGATGTTCCAAAGAATAATAATAAAGATGGAACCAGTCCTTGTAAAACACACAGACATGTGATGTTCCAATAGAATAATAATAAAGATTTTAAACCGGTCCTATTGTAAAACACATGAGCGTGATGTTCCAATAGAATAATAATAAAGATTTTAACCAGTCCGGTGTAAAATACACGAGACAGGATGTTCCAATGAATAATAGAAGAATGACATCAAGTATAGGGTAAGCCATGATATCAAAGTTATTCCAACGTAATAATAAGCAATGGAATAACAACAGTTCTCTTCATGAATAAGAAAGAATAACACCCTTACTTTTGGTAGGAGATTGAATATTTACGCGAGAGTGTAGTAACAAAAATACTCTTCTTATTTCTCTCTTATTCTCTATACTTTCTCTCTCTATAGCTTGAATGAATTAAGTGAAAATTAATGAAGCACTAGGCCTCTATTTATAGAAGATTTCTAGCTTAGCACCCTTTGCCATGTGAAAAGGCAAGTGGCTTGACGAATGAGTGATGTGAAAAGAAAAGTGGTTTGGCCGCTTTGTAATGTGAAACGACAAGTGGTTCGGCGCTTTGTAATGTGAAACGACAAGTGGTTCGGCGCTTTAAATGTGAAACGACAAGTGGTTCGATGCCTGTAATGTGAAACGACAAGTGGTTCGACGCCTGTAATATGAAACGGCAAGTGGTTTGACGTCTGGTAAAGGTAATTACTATTGACGAAGGTAATTACTATTCACAAAGGTAATTACTATTGACGAAGATAATTACTATTGACGAAGAGACTCTTAGATGATGACATATGGGCCCCCATAAAATAATCAAACTTACCACAAACGTCTCATAACAGACTCTTTATATACATCAAGGATTGAATAAATATTACCACAAATCATTTTATTTTTAATCAACACATATTTAATCTTTCAACAATTATTAATCATTTATAACTTGTCGTCTCAATTATTGATTTAATACTATAACATATTATACGATGATAATTGTGACAATAAATGAATCAATAATATAAGAGATATGATCGCGGCAATTATCATAGTAATAATTGAGCATAGCTGAGTGACTTCTCACGTAAGCATCAATAATCAATATCGTGTGCTACTATACAACTACGTGTATTACTGTACTATTACTACCGGGTAGTTCAACAGTTTTATCGGTAACACCTGTGTCGTTATTTTTATAGAAAGATAATTTTTTCGTTTTCTAACTACGACAATACTTCCGTTGTGGGGTCCACCAAAGATTGAGCCGTCGTACGAATATTCCCCGACAAAAAGAATATTCCCCGACCAAACGAATATTTTATAACAACTTGCTTACTTTGCAAAATTTATAAATATTAACCACAACTATAACATTATATCAAATTTATTCCATAATATTCAAAAATAATATTTATAGAAAATTCATCTTTATTTATAAAAGTTGGGGTCTTACATTCTAGATGCATACATATGAAGCCTACATGTCAGAAAACAACTTTAATACAACAACATGACTAACACACTTAACAAACGTAATATCAAAGGCTTCAAAAACTTGTCAGATCGCCTAGAAACCTTTTGGGTTGCACAGAACTTGCTTTCCGTGAACGGTCAACTACCTTTGACTGCTTATAACTTTCGACCTATACATGATCTGAACTTGGTTCAAGTTTTCTAAAAATTAGGGTTCTATACCATTTTGAGCTTTGATCTTGGATTACGACCAAAATAGGTCCATTCCATCTCTCTCTCTCTCTCCCATTCTCTCTCTCTCTCCAAATACATTTCTATACGAAATTAAAGTAACTACAACTTTATTATTAAATGTATTTGCAACATATAAGCTGTGAGTTTAAATAAGGCAAGACTTGATTATTGCCATCTTTAGACAATATCCATTCCATCCAACCCATTCTCGAAATAAATCCCCATCATAATTATTGATACATTATTTTACAAAAATGGTGAGGACTACTAAACAACTCTCTACAGAACCTTCATTCCATACCCCAGACTAGTACTACATTACATTCTCGCCTCTGAGAAGAAAAATGGAACAACAAGGAAAAAGGTGAGCTCAACTAGCCCGATAAAAGAATATTATGACTAAGATAATATACAACAAATTATCGTTAGTCTTCAACGAGGAAAAAATCTAATAGAATACAATAGACAACAAATTTTAAATCAATATGCGGTGAAATAACAATTCATTAGAAGAGTTAAGTAGAGAATGCAAACTACTATCTTCTATATATGAATTTAAAAGTTCATCGTCGATATTTTATCCTGTAACATCAATCAATATATATCTCGGAATCAAATATTCATCTTTTTTTCTCTCTGAGCCAAAGATATTCATCGATCGGTCGTATTCATCTCAACACTGTTCATCTTTGCACTACTGAGCCAAAGATATTCATCGATCGGTCGTATTAATCTCAACACTGTTCATCTTTTGCACTATGGGCCAAAGATATTCATCAAGAAATCATTCATCTTTTTACTACAGGCCAAAGATATTCAATAATATCATCATTTAGGGTGAGGATGATGAAAAATATTTTAAAAAAAACGAATCCGTGAAACAAAAGAACAAGTATTATGGATTAAGTACTTTAAACAATCCGAGTTCAAAAATACTTCATAAATAATCATCTTTGAAGTAAAATTCAAGAATGATCAAAACGTGGATACAATCAAAGCTAGTATCCATAATAGATATTTTGGACGAAAAGAAGAAATTTCATTTTTAAATTGAATAGTCCGTATTAAGTGAATAGTGTCAATATCGTGAATAGTCTTAGTATCACGTGAATAAATAACTCAACCAAAAGATAGAAATTTCACAAAAAAATATCTTCACGCTTCATGAATGAATAAATAGTACTTCGTGAATAGTAACTCGTGAATAGTAACTTATGAATAGTAACTTCGTGAATAGTAACTCATGAATAAATAACCCCAGACATGAAAAAGTTCCAAATTTGATAAAAAGTTCCAACCAATATTTTAGCATAATGATATTGAAGAAATAATATCATTTGAGAAGAAAATAACATCCACTTACCTCGAAAGCAAGTACTTCTAGTTGAAACAGGATATAGGCTATGACTTGAACTTGCATAGTATAGCAATACTCAAAGTATACTCAAAATACTCACAAGAATAAACTCGATAATATAGAGAGAAAACTTTGAGTTTAAATTGTGATTTTCAATTCTAACCTAAGCACCTATTTATAGGAAATTGCTTAGAACACCAAAGCGAAAAATTGAATATAATAATATTATATATAAACAAAATTTCATACGCCCACATCTTGAATCTGAATTTAGCCACCATGCACATGTTAAATATGCCTACAACATATAAAAAAAAACGTTTTCTTAAAAAACATAATTAAAACTTCAAAAATCAATTATTTGAACTTGAACTTAAATAATTCATAATAAATAGCCCTTTTATCGGAAAATTGAATCTCGCGATTTTTTATAGAAAATTCCATTATCTACAACTTTGCGGAAGGAAGTTTTCCAAATTCCAAACGAAATTAACCAAAATCCACAAGCGGACGATTTTACAAGTATAATCAAATTTCGATCGATAAATGGGGTCCACCAGCACACAAAAACATGTGTTAATCATTTAATGCCACAAAAATACTCTTCCTCCTCATATACTCATATATCCCACATTCATTATAAAAATATCACCGTTAATATATTATTAAAATAATATATTTAAATGAATTATTTTATCGAGAAAAAGATAAAATATTAATTTTCAACAATTGTCACATTAAAAATTTTCTCCATCTATATCCACATAAAATCAATATTTTCCTCATCATATAAATCAATAATTAATTATTCACAAATAATATTACGAATCATCACAAGATCTTGTGACGGGTAGTTCCCGGAAGAGGGGCTTTCCAATAAGGATCTCTCCTTCTTGGCGGCGCAATTAGGTGACCAAACCTCTCCTTAGACGAAACTTTCTAGACATTGCCAATAATGTTATCTAATAATATTATTAGGATAATATGAATTATTGCTTCGATAATGAAAAATCTTGTGTAATGACAATTATTGAAACAACGATAATATAAAATATCAATATGACAATTATTAAATCAATAAAATAATCTTTGAGCGATAATTCTTTGTAACAATTATTGAGTAGTGTCTTCTTACGTAAGAATCAATAATTGGTGCAATCTGGTATCTTCTTATTCAACAACGCGTATTTAGTGTGTTTTAACCATGGGGTATTCAACGATATACTTGATAACAACTACGCCGTTATTTATAAACAACTTATATTTGTCGTTTTCTTCATCCAATCGCTTTCCGTTATGGGGCCCACAAAAATATCTAGCAAATAAATGCGAATATTCCCAAGCGATCTGAATATTCCACGACCAAACGAATATTCCCAAACAATAATGAATATTTTATAACCACTTGCTTATTAAAATATTTGCGTATTTTACCCATAACTATCCACATTAATCAAATCAACCCTTACTATTTCAAAATAATAAATAGAGGAAAATAAATTTCATTTATTAATAATTTGGGGTCTTCTGACCTCCCTCCTTATGAAATTTAGTCCTCGAAATTGGCGTCGTACACAGTGTTTGAAAAGATGAGAATACCTCGCTTTCATTTCGTTTCCAACTCCCGGTCATTTCCTCGATAGCATGGTTTCTCCACAAAACTTTAACTTGTGGTATAACCTCGGTACATAAGACATGTTCTTTCCTATCCAAGATCTTGGCGGTACCTCCTCGTATGTTAAGTCTTGACTATCTCGTCGGTTCTAACTTAATGGCGTGGTTGAGTCGTCCACATATTTACGTAACATCGATCGTGAAAAGCGTTATGAACACGCGTCGTACTTGGCGGTAAAAAAGCGAGTCTATAGGCCCACGAGTTCCTATTCGATCGAGAATTTCAAATGGATTAATAAATCGAAGGTTTGAGCTTTCCTCACCTCATCGATTCTCGCTTTTGAAATAACAACTTCTTGCACCTCCTTCTTCAAATTCATCATTCGGTGTGTAGCTTGAGCGACTTTAACTTTATCGATTAAAATCGATTATACTCGTATATCATCATCGTGGGTACCTAGAGTTTTCATCTCCATCTCTATTATTTGTAAATTATCTGAAATGAGTCTTTGACAATATCGTACTCGTGTACTTGTATCGATCTTCTACTCAACACGTCGGCTACCACGTTAAACTTTTCGAGGATGGCATGGTGAACATGTCTTTGAAATGAGTCTCCTCTTGAGTTCTTGAAAGCTCTTCCCACATTCCTTGCTCCATTCAATTTTGTATCTCTACTGAGTCAATTTGCGTTAATGGAATAGCGATTAGAGAATATCCTTGAACGAATCTCGATAATAACCAACTAAGCCTACTGAAAGCTACGTATTTAGATTCTGACTTAGGTTGTTCTCAAGCTGTGACTCATATCCCAACCTTGGATAACACGTTACAATGACACCTATCGGTTTACTATCGCTTGCGAATATGGTGTCCCCCCTACGAATGCGGCTTTGGTGCATTCCACAAAGGAAGTCACCGGATAAAGGCTCGGTACCAAATTCTATAGTTGAATTTTAACTCACGAAGTTCAATAGGAGCCATTCGATGTGAGATTTTAGAAATGAGTTTTGTCTGGGGGTTCAAAGTCGATACAAAATTTAATATCGATCTTTGGGAGTAAGCGAAATTCTTGAAAATACATCGGGAAAAATCAATAACAACGGAATATTATTCAAATCGGCGTGTCTTTATTCAAATCCATAACATGGACTAAGAAAACTTGACATCCATAATAAGCGAATGACTTCATGGCTTGATATGAAAATGTTTGACTACAATGGTTTGATTGCTTGAATTGAATAACGAGTTTGCTTAGGAATATGAAAACTAACAACCTTACAAAAAGCAATCAATTTGGCATGATGAGTAGTTAACCAATCAATCCCTAAAATCACATCAAAAGCAAGTATCTTTAAATAAATAAGGTTAACGGGTAATGTGATGGTGCCACTTGAATCAAACAAGATTTCTAAACAACGGATGTAATGAAAGTTTCTCTAGCGAGTCTCCATAAATAGGTCAAAGTCTAATTTCTCCGTAGTCAAGTTCAAGCGTTGGCGCTTGACAAGAGAGATAAAGAATGGGTAGAACAGGTATCTAGTAAGGTATAAACTTGCAAAATTTATAATTAACTAACTTGTGCTAACCCGTTCGGGTTACTCGCTTTTTGAGAAGTCACGAAAAACGCTCTTCCGATGTCGTTGACTTTGACTTTTACATATCCGCCTCTGGTGCCAGCGTCCCAACTGGACTTGATTTATTATAGGACAAAAAATCGAGCTATGTGACCATCTTTTCCACAACTAAAACATACCTTGGAAGGCTTTGAGCAGTTTGACCTTATATGTCCCTCCTCTCGCATCTGTAGCATCTAGCGGCGATCGTTCTCTTCCCCTAGAATTTGTTCTTTGGTCTTTGATCTTTGCTTCTTAAGCGTCTTCCGTCGTTGTTAAATCTTCTCTTTTAGATTGGACATCTCTTTCCATAATATCAGCGCGTCGTCGCGGCTTTTACCCATGCATCACTCATTCTCACTCGTTCGATTATTTCTTCTTTCTTTCAGATTCGACTTTATCATCTTATACTCTTGCGCGAAGAGTGCTTACATTCAAGCATCACATATCGGGTAACATAAGCTTGAATCGTTGCATCCTTTTGCTCCACGACACCTGCAATTCTTGACTGCTCTTCTAACTCATGAATACGATTTTGCAATTCTACATTTTGATCATAAAATACCTCTAATAAACTCTCTTGGTACCTCTTCTTCTTCTTCTTCCTCACTCTCATTTGTTACCTCTGCGACTATCTAAAGGTCTGACTATCAATTCTTCACTCACCACATGGATATCTCTAATTCCTTCTTACTTTGACATCACATTATCACGGTTGGCGATTAGAGGTGTCTCCACGATCTCATTCACTCCATTGTTAACGTTCTCGTGACCATTCTTAAAAACTATCATAAAACAAGGGTTAATTAAATAAATTAACAAATCACATAATACCCTATATTATGACCAACCACAAATAAGCTTAGGTAGGACACACTTAGCGAAGGATTTTACTCGTCTCTCCCCTCTAGTTCTATTCCCGATCTCATTGCGAGAGATCATATCCTAAGCTTCGATACCAAGCTGTGGCGCCCCCCCAAAATAGGTCCATTCCATCCAACCCATTACGAGTGCGCCAAATACATGATGCGAAATAACTACAACTTTATTATTACAACATATAAGCGTGAGTTTAAATACGAGATATTGCCATCTAGACAATATCCACACGTAAATAAATCCCCATCATAATTATTGATACATTATTTTACAAAAATGGTGAGGACTACTAAACAACTCTCTCTAGAACCTTCATTCCATACCCAGAGCTAGTACTGCGCTACATTCTAGCCTCCACGAGAAGAAAAATGGAACAACAAGGAAAAGGGTGAGCTCAACTAGCCCGATAAAGAATATTATGACTAAGATAATATACAACAAATTATCGTTAGTCTTCAACGGGGAAAAAATCTAATAGAATCTGATAGAATGACAAGTTTTAAATCAATATTGCAGTGAAAATAACAATTCATTAGAAGAGTTAAATAGAGAATGCAAACTACTATCTTATATATATGAATTTAAAAGTTCATCGTCGATATTTTATCCTGTAACATCAATCAATATATATCTGGAATCAAATATTCATCTTTTTGCACTCTGAGCCGAAGATATTCATCGATTAGTCATGTTCATCTCAACACTGTTCATCTTTGCTTTTCTGGGCCAAAGATATTCATCGATCGATCATGTTCATCTCAACACTGTTCATCTTTTGCTTTATGGGCCAAAGATATTCATCAAAAATCATTCATCTTTGCTACTCTGGGCCAAAGATATTCAATAATATCATCATTTAGGGTGAGGATGATGAAAAATATTTCAAAAAAAGCGAATCCGATGAAACAAAAGAACAAGTATTATGGATTAGTACTTTAAAACAATCCGAGTTCAAAATACTTCATAAATAATCATCTTGAAGTAAAATTCAAGAATGATCAAAACATGGATAAATCAAAGCTAGTATCCATAATAGATATTTTAGACGAAAAAAAAAATTTCATTTTTTAGATTGAATAGTCTTAGATTATTAAGTGAATAGTCTTGGTATCGTGAATAATCTTAGTATCGTGAATAGTAACTCAAACACCAAAAGATAGAAATTTCACAAAAAACATCTTCACGCTTCAATGAATAGTACTGTGAATTCGTGAATAGTAACTTCGTGAATAGTAACTTCGTGAATAGTAACTTTCGTGAATAATAACTCATGAATAGTAACCCAGACATGAAAAAGTTCCAAATTTGATAAAAAGTTCCAACCAATATTTGACATAATGATATTGAAGAAATAATATCATTTGAGAAGAAAATAACATCCACTTACCTCGAAAGGCAGTCTTACAGTTGAAACAGGATATAGGCTATGACTTGAACTTGCATTAGTATAGCAATACTCAAAGTATACTCAAAATACTCACAAGAATAAACTCGATAATATAGAGAGAAAACTTGATTTTACGGTGTGATTTTCAATTCTAACCTAAGCACCTATTTATAGGAAATTGCTTAGAACACCAAAGCGAAAAAATTGAATATAATAATATTATATATAAACAAAATTCATACGCCCACATCTTGAATCTGAATTCAGCCACCATGCACATATTAAATATGCCTACAACATATAAAAAAAGTTTTTCTTAAAAACATAATTAAAACTTTCAAAAATCAATTATTTGAACTTGAACTTAAATAATTCATAATAAATAGCCCTTTTATCGAGAAAATTCGAATCTCGCGAATTTTTATAGGAAATTCCATTATCTACAACTTTGCGAAGAAAGTTTTCCAAATTCCAAACAGAAATTAACCAAAATCCACAAGCAGACGATTTTACGGTATAATCAAATTTCGATCGATAAATGGGGTCCGCAAACACACACAAAACATGTGTTAATCATTTAATGCCACAAAAATACTCTTCCTCCTCATATATACTCATATATCCCACATTCATTATAAAAATATCACCATTAATATATTATTAAAATAATATATTTAAATGAATTATTTTATCGAAAAAAGATAAAATATTAATTTTCAACAATTGTCACATTAAAAAATTTTCTCCATCTATATCCACATAAAATCAATATTTTCCTCATCATATAAATCAATAATTAATTATTCACAAATAATATTACGAGAATCACATCTTGTGACGGTAGTTCCGGAAAGAGGGGCTTTCGATAAGGATCTCTCTTCTTGGCGCGCGATTAGGTGACCAAACCTCTCCTTAGAAACGAACTTTCTAGACATTGCCAATAATGTTATCTAATAATATTATTCGAGATAATATGAATTATTGCTTCGATAATAAAAAATCTTGTGTAATGACAATTATTGAAACAATGATAATATAAAATATCAATATGACAATTATTAAATCGATAAAATAAAATCTTGAGCGATAATTCTTTGTAACAATTATTGAGTAGTGTCTTCTTACGTAAGAATCAATAATTGGTGCAATCTGTATTAGTGTGTTTTAACTTTTATTCAACAAATACTTAATCGTATTTATAAACAACTTATATTTGTCGTGTTTTAACCAAAAGATATAGCAGTATTTCAAACGAATATTCCACGACCAAACGAATATTCTAATGAATAATAACCACTGCTTATTCAAATATTAGTTTTTACCCATTTATAAAATCAACTTATATTTAAATTTCATTTATTCTTCATCTTAATTTCTTTAATTTTAATGGCAATGGGGAACCCACTTAGGGTTTAGGGTTTGGATTAGGGTTTAGGACTTGGAACATTTAGGGTTTGAATAATTTTCTAAACTTTCCAATTTAGGTTTTAAAATAGAAAATAATATTTCCTAATTATATTAAAATTTCGACATAAAATATTGAATATTCATTTCCAATTAAAATTACTAATAATGAATATTTTATAACCACTTGCTTATAGAAAAATAAAATATTTGCGTATTTTACCCAATTACTTAACTATCCACATTAATCAAATCAAAACTTACTTTTTCAAAATAATAAATAATAAATTAGGGTTTTAAAATTTAAATTTTTGCATTTATTAAATTAATTTGGGGTCTTTAATATACCTAGGGTTTTATTCTGAGATATCGTTTATCCGGTCAACCCTCACCCTTAACTACATAATCGTATACATATATACACAAAACATATTCACGTATTTCCTTAATCCTGAATAATTCACTTAAATCCTTCACAGAATTTTGAAATCTTCAAAATTCCTTCTTAAAAATATTAAATGCATACACTTATTTTCTATCTAGGTTTTAATTTTGAACCTTAAATCAATTAATTAAAATTTTCTAAATTTTCTAAATTTTCAAGTTGTCACATTCACTCCTTCTAAAAACTTCGTCCTCGAAATTTACCTTACACCTTACATCATACTGTTTACACCATTCACACATATCATCACATGCTACCCAATACACCACTCACAAGAGTAAAAGTTTTCAAATTGTGCTGAGGGGTCATATAGACTATTTGCCTATCATTTTCGCAAAGGTTATATGGAAATTCATCCACAAACCGTCATAACTTACAGACACAAAGGGGAATTAGCCCGATATGCCCTGTACTGGCCAAGTACTGATTTTATTTGTTTCTCTTCACTGCCATAGGCACAAAATTCTACCTCAGTCTTATTGGATTCCGCACCAAAACAATTTAGTTCGAGAAATTTCTTTCAATGAACACTTAGAGTTTTCAGAATATTAGTCTAGCTGAATCGAATAGCATAGACTCATATCAATAATTTAATTCAATCGAATTATCTAAGTGTAGCCAAACCCCGTTGGCAAATAATAATTTTTTTGAAAATATTTTTGAGAATGACGTCATGATGTCGTACTGTATTAACAGTCCATTTGAGGATGTCATCATTATATGACTTTGTCATAACACATCATACAATACTAGAACAACAATTTTAGATCAAATTCACACTAAGTATTCTTGTATTTACAACTCCATCACCTTTTTATCATCTCTGCACCAGGTTACATGGTACATGAGTGATAAATAAAATTTCAATTGATTTTCCAAATCGTTTGCGTCTAGCTGAAATAAGTAGCATAGACTATACTTTAAACCGTTTCAAAAATGATTACGAGTCTACATATTTTTTTTAAAGGCACATAGTGCGTATTTAGCTTGATGTCAAACTTTCGAAGTCTAGCATAGCTAGGAGTTTTGGAAAACTTATGTCTCCACTAATAATCATTTGCTTAACAATCTCTATGTTCCTATAATCTTTAATACTCCATTTACACATAACTATACCCAGTTCGTAAAACCACACTTATGAGTCCATAAATTACCACAATCATATGAGTTTAAGAACTTTCCTAGACAGACCTTTGGCGTCCATTCGCTGAGGGGTTCATAAACATTTCATATAACCATGAGTCAAGCATGTCACATAAGTATGAGTTTTAAGAACTCGTACTTAACCTTATATCCTCTACCTATGACCTATCTATCTGTTACACACATGAGAAAGGAATCACCCTCTTAACATGCATATATCAAATAGCGTGACACAAATATTTCAATGATTATCATTGTCAGAACTAAGTAGTTGTTACACCAAGTACAATTCCCCCCACACAAGGAATCATACAACTCAGCTGCAGACATGAATCCTCAATTGAATCCCCACCTAACACTAACTCCCTTCTCAATATGAATTTCATTCAACTTGTATTCATAATCCTTTCCTGAATCTGTACCAATTCACACAGCAATCTTGCTGTAAACTTTTCCAATCATCAGATTGATTCTTTTTCCTGCTGTCACCTTATCAGATCACTGGGTGATCTCATCGTATATATTACGATTCATTTCTATATCTTGATCGTTTTGTTTTACGATCTCCTATAACTGTACTTTTAGTCTTTTAGACTCTATCTATTCACCACTACCATTCAACTTTATTATCAGAGTTAGGAACTCAGATCTCTTATAACTTCACGAGAGATTAGTCTTTGAATCTTACTGACCAACTAACTCTATTTGAGTTAGTACTTATCCTAATCACTGCGGTTATTAGTCTCAGGTATTCCTACCTAAAGTTCATAACCTACAGCTTTGATACCAACTGTGAGGGCCCCGAATTCGAGGTCCCGAATCACTGCGGATCTGGTTCGATCATTCTATACAACTATTACTATTTGCGGAAGATATAAACATAAATTGTTTATACATTACATTACACACTATTCCCTAAGGTCGAGTAACCTTAACTTATACACAATTCATAACTATCTAACACATAACATCATTATCAAACTATATTATTACAAAACTAATCGCGCACATTAACTTTAAGTTGGAACTGTCTTTAATTTTTCCTTGTATCCGACGCATTCGCCTTAATCTGCAATGTTTTATCATGATATAGCAAGGGTGAGCATAAGGATTTCCCAACGAGTTTAAATTCAATAATATAACGATATATCATGATTGAAAGAGTCAGAATAATAAGCTAGCTATAATTCAACAATATAATTGTGAACTAGCAGGAACAAACACTACACCAAAATAGGGATGTAGCGAAGGAAATTTTGTGAAGGAATTTATTCCTTCACATGAGGAGTTGTTTAGCGAAGGAACAGTGAAGGAAAAAAGTATAGTGGCAATATAGTTATTAGCGAAAGAAACATCTTTCACAATTTATATTTTTTTTCCTCGCAAAATTGGGGCGATAAAAAGATTTTTGGAGCCAATTTATGATGAAAATTTGCGAGGAAAAAATCTATTTAGTGAATGAATTATTACTCACTATATATTATTGTTCAGAAGTTTTTTGCGAGAGATAAAATTGGTCGCTATTTTATTCTATATAATTTTTTATAATTAATTATGGTGAATAAAAATTGTAATATAAATACATTAAATTTTTTACAGTAGTAAATTTACTTATAATAATTACACTTTTTAAATAACTTACAATAGTTGTTTTTTAAAAAAATGTTATCTAACTTTTATGTTTTCCTATCACTCCATCGTAATAGAAAATACATTCAGCCTATTCCCCAATTTCGTTTCCAACTCTCTATTCCCTCATTTCATAACCAACAAAGGCAGTCCTCTTTCCTCTTTGTGCCATTGTCGATCTACCATCTCAGTGTCGATTTGTAGAAAGGTGATTGTGATTTACCCTCAATTTCTTAATTCCACAAAAAAAATATTTGTAAAAGAGGGCAAAGCCCAAGCTAATTCTTTTCCACAAAAGAGTTATATTTCAGTTTATTATTAACTAATTTACGACATCTTAAAATTAAAATTAAAATATATTTAATTTTTTGAAATAATAATTTTACAAATTAAAATTAAACTTTTTTTGAAACAGAGTTCACAACACCAATTTAGGTTTCTCCTCTCCACCTTAGTCAAAAATTCATGTACGAATGTTTCAATTAGAGAGGTTCATGCACAGGTGTTTCAATCATGGACAGAATAAACGAATCAGAAAATTAATTGAGCAGTTTAAAAGTTAAAACAGTACAGAGGCAAACCAAATCATTCAATCGATACTCCCAGTCTCATTCTCTGTAGTGCCTAAACCCCAAATCGCATCACTCTCTGCCTGCCCAATTGCGTCTCCACCTCCGGCCTCTCTGCGTCTCTGCCTCAGTGCCTCCGTTCCACTGACTATTGGTACGTCAATTGTTTTGGTTGTTTGTTCTTCATTCCACGAATTAAGGCTAGGGTTTGAACATGTCTATGGGCAATTTTAAAATAGGCATGAATTGTACTGAAATAAGAATACATGGCTCATGAATTGTCGAATTAGACTAAGACGAAAACCTCAATTGAATATATCTAATAGATAGTAGTTAACTTTTTTTTAGTTTTCTTATATCATAATAATCATCCGTTTGTAGCGGATTTCATGTTTATAGAGGTCAATTTCATGTTTATGGTTTTGAGTATTTTGAAATGAAGTGTTTGTGTGTATAATGCACATGAAGTGTTTGATAAAATGTCCCACTCTGTAGTCTGTACTAAGAACAGAATGCATAAATTTAGGCTCATGAAGTGTTCAATAAAATGTCTCCTTCATGTTTTAGCTATCAAACAGGTGCTAGCTTGCTGGCTTACATGTGTTGCTGCATGCATGTTTATGACGCCTAAGAATTCAACACTAGTTTTGGGTCTGTCAGATCCAACTGCGAGAATGCTTGCCTGAGGAGGATTAATGATGGCACAAAATTGCTTGATGCCAAATGGCCCTCCCAAATTTGACACGATAAATGTACCCCCCCTATAAAGAGGATGCTCAATAATCATGTTCAAATGTCCCAAGCAGACCAGCTGTAAATTAAGTGAATTACTTTCAAGTACAGTTCTAACCTCATAATCTTCAGGTTTTAAGTTGTTGTCTTTGGCTTTCTGTGCCAAATGCTTTACTTCCTAACCGATTTTGGATAAGCCTTTCATGTGAGCATCCTACAAATCCCAGCATATGGTTTTGAAGATATAAATTATAAACATAAAATGTTGCTCGCAAGCATAAATATTTTCGGGCATAAACTTGGGAAAATGACTCACCCTAATGACAGGGACAAACAATCCATTATTTGTTTGCACTGCAACATTAATGTTCACATTATGATACCTGTATAATTTGCCACACAAGATGTCATTATGGTTGTCGTATGTTTACTAAAATATAATGTTCATTGTCCTATACTTACTGGCGAATATAGTCATTGGTCCATGAACTGTTGCACTGAGGAACTTTTCGAAGTGCCAAAGCAGCAGCCTGCATGAGAGTTCCCTTACAGTTAACTGGTTGAGTAATTTTGAAGACATTTCAAAATTTTATTTTGAAGACCAATTCAACATTTTTTACTGTGCTGTGGTGGATTTTACTTTTTCCAAGTGTGCGACACTGTTTTCCTCTTCTTTTTAATTGTGCGCATGTATCAAGTGGGGGTTTATGTGATAGAAGATATATGACAAGTGGCCAACAGACTCTTACAACTGACAGTGACCAAAAGACTCCTATAATTGACAAGTGACAAGCTTGAAGAGGCACATCAGATTACTAGTAGTCTATGCCCTCCAATATTGATAATCACATAAAAATTCCCAACCCAACCAGTTGCTACTTCATTCTAAAAATTACCCAGGCATTATAATATAATCAAAGGTATTGAAACCATTCTCCCATGTGTTTCCTGTAAAGTCTTGAAAATAGTTCACCTTGGATAATTAATAACTAATACCTTAATTACTAGATCATTAACGGATATCCTCTTCCCCCCTGCAGCTTCTTACTAGATCATTCGTCTTTGTGGAATACCAGGATTGCAAACATGGGGGCCCCATCTATTTGCTGGAGCTAAAATTGGCATTGGGTTAGGTGCTTTTGCAGCACTCCTACTCTTGGTTACCTGCTTAACTTGTTAGTCGAAAAGGCGGCATAATATCCTCCGAGCTCAGAGAATTAAGGGTAAGGGCATCATGATAATACCAAAGATTTGCAAATAACATGATTTGATGTTAAAGACCCATGTTAGTAAAATGGATCATTTGTATAAAGTGAATTTATCCGTATACAAATCATTCAAACTCATATGCAACTTTTGCCATCAGTTCTAATTAATTGCTTTATATGCTTTATATTTGTTACTTGCAGCAAGAGATGCTCCTTATCCAAAAGAAAGAACACATTTTCTCGTGATGTTCAAATGATCAGGCATTGCAACCATGAACATACTCGAACTATTGCTGAGAATGGACCTAGTTTACTTTCCTGATTGCTCAAGCATCATCATCAAGATGCTACCGAATCAAGTTTACTAATGCATCCCCAGGTAACCATATGCTGGTATATTGTAAAACTTTTCATTCCTCTAGTAATCCCACGGTCTAGAAAGTGCCTATGTTGCTTCTTATGAGTTTTATCACCCCTGTCTATTGTTGATTGTTTTTTGCTTCTACATGACTGATTCTTCCTTAATAATCCCATTCTATTAGGTTTGTCTCGCTTTCTTATTGTGTTAGACTAATTTCATCTAATAAACTTAGTAAGTTACAGTGACTAAAAAGACCAGGAATTTGACAGGCATTTAATGGGAAGAAGTGGGAGAAGTTCAATAGTGAAAAGGTGGCATCACTTGCTTATGCTCACATACAAGGAAAAGCTGCCCTCATTGCCCACTTTCAAAATTCAAGCTTGATGAAAGAGGATAAGCGATGTCGTCCCATCCTCTTTCATACTGATGGTCCCAATGCAGGTGATCAGGTATGACAATCAGTAAATGAAGATAAAGTGATATTTATTTCTTTATTATGTCTTCTAAGCTTGCTAAATCTAACTGAATGCCAAAAAGGTCCAGTAACTTAAAAAACCAAGCTCTACCAGTTTGGTGGAGAAATTTCCATCTGGAGTACATTCATGCATAACTCTGTTAGCCTCAACATAACTTTGGTGTAACATCTAGAGAAATTACCTCATTACCTGTTCCTTTTGTTTTCTTCCCCTTAAATTTTACTACCTGATTAACTATCTTCCTATTTTTTCATATTTAACATTTTTTACTTTATGTAACTGCAGCTAGAGAAAGTAGTTGTGCAGCCAACTCCAGTTTCATGGTGAGTTCTCTATACTAGTTTAAGATCATTGTATGTTGACAAAAGAGGTTTTTATTTTCTTTTCTTTTTTTTAATTTAAGTTCGCCAGTTTCATCTTTTCTTATTCCTCGTCTTATTGAAATTGAATTTTGGTGTTTATCTTGCAGCATGAAGTTTACATGCCCAACCTTGATTTTTTTGAAGAAAATGATGATGAAGTGGATCTAACATATCACACTTTATTCCTACTAGTTCATTTTATTCTTTCACTTTTCTTATGTTAGTTAATAAATTTTGTAGGTACTAGGTCCTTGGGAGACCAAGATACAATAACAAATTTTGTAGTTATTGCAACTCGAGTATTATGATCTATTTATATGTGAAGTTTTAATTTTATTAGCTCTTTATGCATTAGCTTATCAATTAATTTTAAAAAAGTATGGAAATATTTATATTTACTTGAAATATATATTTAATATTTCTTATAGAGATTAATATTAATAAAAATATGAAATCAATGATTTAAAAATAAATTATAATTTTCAATGAATTTTGATTATTTATCAATTAATTTTTATTTGCAAATTTATAATTTGTGAAGGAATTTTTTGTCACTAATTTGAAGAAAGATTCTCAATTTATAATTAGTGAAGGAAAATATTCTCTCGTTAAATAAATTTGTTCTTCACAATATATTATTTGTGAGGGAATCAAGTTATTCACTAATTTCAATTAGTCCTTCTTAAAATATTATTTGTGAAGGAAATCAATTTTTCACTAAATAATAATATTCCATTACCAAATATAATTTGTGAATAAAAAAGTTGTTCACAATATATCCCTCACAAAAAACATTTAGTTACTACTTCGCGAAGGATACCCAATTGCGAGGAGGTCTAATGCGAGCAATCGTGTGAAGGAAATATTTCTTCGCAATAAATCACTTGTGAGTGATATAGTATGTCTTGTGAAGGATTTGTCCTTCACCATTTTTGGTGTAGTGAAATTTATAACTGAACAAGTATTATACATGAACAAATATATCTGAACCAACTTGTAATGAAGGTGATCAGTGTGACGCCCCCAAAATTAGGTATACATCACCCATCTTGAGTCGCCAGATACATGGTACAGAATTCAAATACAACTTAATAATACAACTGTCGTGTACAATAAGACAAAACATAAACTGTGAGTTTGAATACAAATATTGTCTACTAGAGATTATACAAACTCAAAAGGAGTCCTCATTACAACTATTATCACACTATTTCATAGAATAGTGAGGACTACTAATGCATCATCTAGGACCATCACTCCATTCCCCGACTAGTCCTAGGTACGTTCTCATTTCCTGAAGAGAACAGTGAAAGAAAGGGTGAGCTCAACTAGCCCAGCAAGAAATATTATGACTAAGATAATGCAAAATAAATTATCATTAGCCTCCAACAATGTTAAACTGATAAAATACAATAGATACCAAGTTTAACTGCAGCGGAACAAGCAATCCATTAAATGAGTCAAGTAGAAAATAAAATCTACTATTTTTTATGATTAAAAAGGTTTTTCATCACTGTTATCGCTGAGACTCAGCTTAATAAATATTTCACATCATCGAATCACCCCTGCACTACGGCCAAGGATATTCTTTAGTATCACGACCACGAATTATCCATGCTCTACGTGCCAAAGATAATCGTGTTTTCATCAACGGTCCTGATCATGCTATAAAATAATTCATCTTTGCACCCTTGGCCGAAGAGAATCCATAGCCATAATCATACCAAAAGCGTCCCATCAATGCACTACACGGAGACGATGATGACTTTTTCCACATCATTTGTAACATTACGGTCATGATTATTCCGAATAATCCTTGGTCATAATCATACCAAGTCCATCTATGCAATACAGGCCACAGATGACTTTCAACATAATATAAACATGAGGATGATGACAATGATATAAGAATTCAATAAAACAAGTTCAAGAATTAATTTGTCCAGGAACCAATAACGTCCAAATTGTCAACATGATACTGCTTTGTGGAGTAAAATTCAAGAATGCTCAGAAGAATATTTTCACGAAAAGATACTGGATGAAGCGCAAATATCAAGGATATTCCACTAATATCATGGAGTATAGAAGTCAAAATTTTAATCAACTAAATATAATACCGAATGGAATAACAAAAGATGTCACCATGCATGCGGTACTTCGCATAGACGGTTATTTCAATAGAATAATAATAACGGAACCAGGTCAGGTGAAATTCACACTGACAAGATGTTCCAACAGAATAATAAATGCGGAATAATAAATGTTGGAACCAGTCCCAAAGCGTATAATGCAGAACTGACATATTAAAATGAGAATAATAAAGACGGAATAATAAAAAAATGGAACCAGTCCCACGATAAGCATGCATAAAGATATTCCGACAGAATAATAAAGACAGAATAATAGAAGAATATCACCAAGTATAGGGTATTCCGCGTATACAGGTTATTCCAACAGAATAATAAGAAATGGAATAACTACAGTTCTCTTCATGAACATAAAAGAATAATATCCCTTACCGTAAAATAATACTTGATATAAGAGTAGTGAAGTAGCAGAAAACTTTTCTTCTATCTCTCTATAGTTTCTCTATCTAGAGTTCAGTGAATTCGTAAGAAAATAATGAAGGAATGAGCTTCTATTTATAGGAAAATGGAATGCATAGTAACTAATTCCATGAACGGTCCAGATTGATTTACTTTAATCTGACGGTCCATATTTAAAGCAAAATTTTTTAAATAAAATATAATATATTCTATTTTATATAAAAAGATTTTTACTATGCAGGCACTATGCAAACACTATGCATAATAAAATATAATATATTCTATTTATAGAATAATTTTAATAAAGTATTCTCTTTTATATAAAAAGATTTTACTATGCAAAACACTATGCATAATAGAATATAATATATTCTATTTATAGAATAACTTTAATAAAGTATTACATTTTATATAAAAGATGTTTACTTTTTATTACGTTAATAATACTGAATAAAACAAAACTTATAAATCAACAATAATTGAATCAAATAATGTGAGATACTATCGTGAACTATTGTAGAATAATAATTGAACAAAATTGGTGACTTCTCCCATAAATATCAATAGTCAATACCGTACTACTACTACGCAACAACGCGTATTCTCGTACTTTTACTACTGAGTAGTTCAACAGTATCAACGGTAAAACTTCCGCCGTTATTTTCAATAAAATATTTTTGTCATTTTCTCAATCCGACAATAATTCTATTGCGGGGTCCACCAATGATTGTACCGTCGTACGGATATTTTCTGACACAAAAAATATTCCCTGACCAATCAAATAAAATATGACAACTTGCATACTTTGCAAAATTTATAAATACTACCCACAACTATAACATTATATCAAATCCACACCATAATATAAAAAAAATATTTCGAGAAATTTAAATCTTTATTTATAAAATCTGGGGTCTCACAATCTCCCCTCCTTATGAAATTTCGCCCTCGAAATTTACGTACGTACCTGGTATACCGAAGAGGTGAGGATCTCTTGACTTCATTTCAGATTCTAATTCTTGAGGTATAACCTTTGAGTGTTGAATACGATCCTTCTTATCTAAGATTTTAACATGTATCTCCTCTTACGTTAAATCTTTTGCTATCTCGTCCGGTTCTAAATTAATAAGGTGGTTCGGGTCGTCCACATATTTACGTAACATCGATACGTTAAAAACGTTATGAATACGTGACATACTTGGCGGTAAAACGAGTCTATAGGCCACAGTTCCTACTTCATCGAGGATTTCAAATGGGCCAATTAAATCGAGGGTTGAGATTTCCTCTCTTCGTCGATTCTTGCTTCAAGAATAACGCCCTCTTGAACCTTCTTCTTCACATTCATCAGCTTCGGGTGCGTAGTTTGAGCGGCTTTAACTTTATCGATTAAAGTCGATTCTACTCGTATATTCGTTATCTTCATGTGGGTCCGTATATTCTCACTCGTAAACACATACGATCTTCTACTCAACGCATCAGCTACTATGTTCGCTCTTTCACGATGATATTGAATAGTATGATTGTAATCTTCAACAGCTCGAGCCAGCATCTTTGGCGCATGTTACGTTCGTTTTAAGTAAAGAAATATTTGAGGGTTTAAGAAATGGGTTTTTGTACTGGGGTCAATACAAAATTCGATTTCACGTTCTAAGGTAGGCTAGGAAGTCTTCAAGAATACGCCAAGAAATTTATTAATGATAGAAATATCATTCAAAACTGTTACTCTCATCCAAGACTTGGATAGTACGTCACATTGATACCTATCAACTTGACATCGTCATTCACGACATCGCCTACAGAAAGTCTGGCTTCGGTGCATTACACACAAGGAAGTCAACACCGAAAGGACTGGGGCTCTTTACTTATGGCTTGATATGACAATAATTGACTTTAGTGGTTTGGTTACTTGAATTTATATAACAGGTTTGTTAGGAATATGAAAACTAATAACCTTACGAAAAGCATGATGAGTAGTTAACCAATCGATTCCTAAAATCACATCAAAGATAAGTATTTTCAAAGAGAGAAGATCAACACGTAACGTGAAAGTGTTGATTTGAACAAGATTTATAAATAGTGGAGGTAACGAAGGTTTCTCCGAATTGAGTTTAAACAGATATATCAAAGTCTAACTTCTCTAGAGTTAAATTCAAACATTGAACACAACTAGGTGAAATAAAAGAGTGAGTAGAACCGGTATCTAACACGGTATAGACTTCGTAAGAGCTTATGATTAACTTACCCGTGATAATTTTATTCAGGTTCCTCGTCACGAGAAAAAAAAACGCTCTCTCTTAAACTATTGGCTTTGGCTTGTCTGGGACATCCTTTGGCATCACTATCCCAGTTGGACTTGACTTCACCATACGACAAAATTGAGATAGGTGACCTTCTCTTCCGCAATTAAAACACGCTTTGGATTGTTGCGTACAGTTTGGACGGATATGTCCCTCTTGTCCGCATTTGAAACATACGACCGATGGCGTTCTTCTTCCTTTGAAACGGGTGCTGGTGCCGACGTCTTCACGTCATTGTTGAACCTTCTCTTCTTAAAATGTCCATTCTTATTATCTTGGCCATGATTACCACCGAAATGGTTACCATTCTTGGCATGATAATATCCCCCACGATGGTTATCGTTTTTCCGATGACCGTTGCCACCGGTATGATTATTATCGTGTTGTTGGTCGTTGCCTTTTGGTTGTACTGACTCATTATCGCGCTCCAATAACTGAGCCCTATTCACAACATCTGAATATAAACAAAGTTTGTGAGAAATGAGGTATTGACGTATATCGGGTTTCAAACCTCACAAAAACATTCGCGTCATTCGCTCGTCATTATCGACCAAATGGGATGCAAACCGGGATAACTCCGCAAACTTAGCCTCGTACTGCGACACGGTCATGTTGTTTTGCTCCAACTTGATAAATTCCACCTCCTACATGTGACGAATGCTTTCGGGAAAGTACTTGTCATTGAACAGCTCTTGGAACTTCTCCCAAGACATCTTGAGTGCGTCGTCAGTCGGAGTGCGTTTCTGATTCCCACCAATGATCTCCTTCTTCACGCATCATAAAGGTGGCGAATGGAACCTTTTGCTCCTCCGAGCATTCCAAGACATCAAATATCTTGGTAATCTGCTTTATCCATGTCTCCGCCTTAAGTGGTTCGGCTTTCCCAAAACTCCGGTGGTCCCAGCTCATGAATCGCTTAGCGGTGACCAACCGTGGATTACCATTGTTTCCACCTGCATTATGGACAAGAGCTGCCTTCGCCCGTTGTTGCATGAATTGCATAAAGCCTCTGACCATCCCATCATTCACCATTTCATCGGTGTTATTGTTTTCATGAGGAGTATTGTCTTCTAGTTGCACATTATCCTGATTATTGATCTGTGGAGACTCAACGGTCTCCTGTGCTCCATTGATAATCTCAACATTCTCGGATGCCATTTTCAAACACTGCCACAAAACAAGGGTTAATTAACATATCACATATTATCCCTATACTTTGACCAACCAATTAAATACCAAATAAACTTAGGTAGGTCATACTAGCGAAGGAATTCCCCGTCTCTCCCCTCCTAGTTCTTATCTCACATCTTAGCCAGGGATCATATCCCTAAGCTTTGATACCAACTGTGACGTCCCCAAAATTAGGTATACATCACCCATCTTGAGTCGCCAGATACATGGTACAGAATTCAAATACAACTTAATAATACAACTGTCGTGTACAATACGACAAAACATAAACTCAAAAGGAGTCCACATTACAATTATTATCACACTATTTCACAGAATAGTGAGGACTACTAATGCACCATCTAAGACCATCACTCCATTCCCCGACTAGTCCCAGCTACGTTCTCATTTCCTGAAGAGAACAGTGAAAGAAAGGGTGAGCTCAACTAGCCCAGCAAGAAATATTATGACTAAGATAATGCAAAATAAATTATCATTAGCCTCCAACAATGTTAAACTGATAAAATACAATAGACATCAAGTTTAACTGCAGCGGAATAAGCAATCCATTAAATGAGTCAAGTAGAAAATAAAATCTACTATCTTTTATGATTAAAAATGTTTTTCATCACTGTTATCGCTGGGACTCAACTTAATAAATATTCCACATCATCGAATCAGCCCTGCACTACGGCCAAGGATATTCTTTAGTATCACGACCATGAATTATCCATGCTCTACGGGCCAAAGATAATTGTGTTTTCATCAACGGTCTTAATCATGCCATAAAATAATTCATCTTTGTACCCTTGGCCGAAGAGAATCCATAGCCATAATCATACCAAAAACTGTCCATCAATGCACTACAGGCCAATGAGGACTTTTTCCACATCATTTGTAACATTACGGTCATGATTATACCGAATAATCCCTCGTCATAATCATACCAAGTCCATCTATGCACTACTGAATACAAAATGACTTTCAACATAATATAAACATGAGGATGATGACAATGATATAAGAATTCAATAAAACAAGTTCAAGAATTAATTTGTCCAGGAACCAATAACGTCCAAATTGTCAATATGATACTGCTTTGTAGAGTAAAATTCAAGAATGTTCAGAAGAATATTTCCACGAAAAGATGCTGGATGAAGCGCAAATATCAAGGATATTCCACTAATTTCATGGAGTATAGAAGTTAAAATTTTAATCAACTGAGTATAATACCGAATGGAAGAACAAAAGATGTCACCATGCATGCGGTACTTCGCATAGACGGTTATTTCAACAGAATAATAATAACAGAACCAGGTCAGGTGAAAGTCACACTGACAGGATGTTCCAACAAAATAATAAATGCGGAATAATAAATGATGGAACCAGGTTCGACATATAGCACAGACATGATATTCTAACAGAATAATAAAGACGGAATAATAAAAATGGAACCAGGTTCGGCGTATAGCACAGATAGGATATTCCGACAGAATAATAAAGACAGAATAATAGAAGAATGTCACCAAGTATAGGGTATTCGCATATCTGAGTTATTCCAATGTAATAATAAGAAATGGAATAACTATAGTTCTCTTCATGAACATAAAAGAATAATATCCCTTCTGGTAAAATAATACTTGATATAAGAGTAGTGAAGTAGCGAAAACTTTTTTCTTACGTCTCTCATAGTCTCTCTCTATAGTTTCTCTCTCTGTAGTTCAAATTGAATTAAGTAAGAAAATCATGAAGGAATGAGCTTCTATTTTTAGGAAAATGGAATGCATAGTAACTAATTCCATGAATGATCCAGATTGATTTACTTTAATCGACGGTCCATATTTAAAGCAAAATCTTTTAAATAAAATAAAATATATTCTATTTTATATAAAAAGATTTTTACTATCAAACACTATGCATAATAAAATATAATATATTCTATTTATAGAATAACTTTAATAAAGTATTCTTTTTATATAAAAAGATTTTACTATGCAAAACACTATGCATAATAGAATATAATATATTCTATTTATAGAATAACTTTAATAAAGTATTACATTTTTATATAAAAGATGTTTCGCTTTTATTACGTTAATAATACTGAATAAAACAAAACTTATAAATCAACAATAATTGAATCAAATAATGTGAGATACTATGTCAACAACTATTGTAATAATAATTGAACAAAATTGGTGACTTCTCACATAAATATCAATAATCAATACCGCAGTGCTACTACGCATGCAACAACGGCAGACATCTTGTACTTTTACTACCGAGTAGTTCAAAAGTATCAACTGTAAAACTTCATCGTTATTTTCAATAAAATATTTTTGTCGTTTTCTCAATCCGGCAATAATTACATTGCTAGGGTCCACTAATGATTGTACTGTCGTCGCGGATATTTTCTCCTGAACAAAGAATATTCCCTGACCAATCAAATATAATATGACAACTTGCATACTTTGCAAAATTTATAAATACTACCCACAACTATAACATTATATCAAATCCACACCATAATATAAAAAAATATTTTGGGAAATTTAAATCATTATTTATAAAATCTGGGGTCTCACAATCAGCCTTTCATACATGACTTATACATGCAATATGTACAGAGTACAATTCATGGCAACCAGCAATGATTAACCATAAGCTTATCCGAATGAAACAACTCTTTGTAGAGTTAAGTAAAAACAAAAGTGCCTTAACCGTTGATTACCGCTACGCAATTTATAACGCTTTATCCGAAGACCTAATATTAGTAATATAGATCTCCAATATTAGAATAATATCATCACAATATAATACTATTATATATATAGATATACATAGAATAACCTAAACACATAACACATAACCCTATCAGTCTATAATACATATAAGACTCGGTATCAAGTTAAACTATTACAGTCTGAGTTGAACTCGACACAAATCTGACATCCCGACTGTCTAATTAAACTCCGCCTAAACACTTAACAATTATCTTAAAGAATTTTATTATCATTCAAAATAATTTTCATAAGCTCGCAATAATTTTTAAATAATTATTACTATTTATCGTGAATTTTCAATCATTAAACTCGTATTTAAATAAATTAAATACCACATAATTCCTTTATCATTAATATTTATTTTTATCAAATATTAATGAAATACATTTCATAATATTATAATATATTTATAATATATCAAACTATTTTAATACTTTAAAATCACCTTTATATGATTTTAAACAATTAAATTCATTATCCGATAATTGCTAATAATATTAAAATATTAATAGTTTCATGACAAAATATCAAAAGTTATATGTTATAACTTCAAATATTTTTATAACACTTAAATCATTTTTATATGATTTATAAATCATTAATTCTATTTTTCCTTAATTTATTTAATATATTTACTAAATAAACTAATTATCATTAATATTGATTAATTAATGAAATTCATCCTAAAATATTAAAAGTCACCTGAAAATAACTTAAAATATTTTATTATACCATAATATTATTTTTCATGTATTAAAATCATTTTTAAATCATTTATTTAATATTATAATTAAATAAATTAAATACCATTTATATTCCAAAAATATTAAATATTTATGAAATATACTCTAAATAATTAAAAACTATTTTTTGAACTTTAAAATAATTTTTCGAAATTTATTATGTATTTTTTATAATTAAAATCTATTTTTTTTATTTTTAAATAATTTCTGAAAAATGAAAAAATAAATAATAATAAAACCATCGCTAAAGGGCCCTATAGCCACAGACCCGTCGCTATAGGTGTTTTTGAGCTTCATAGTCAGAGTGCAACTAGGTAGGTTTGACCAGTCTTTGATTCATGGTTATAAGGTGTCTGGGCTGGTAATTACTTTGATGTTGTAGACCAAATGTAATACTACAATTATAAGCAAAGAGTATGACCAAAAAATATAATCACAGAGAGATCTAAGCATCAAAAATACTTGTCAGACCTGTTCTTGAGTTTTCTTCGTCAATTTTTCGGTTGCTACTTTGACCATAAATTTCTATACGTTCCTAATGTATTCTGAGCTTGTTCTCGTTTTAATAGTGTAGTACTAATGTAGTACTACAATCCTAAATCAATTTCATGACCAACGAACATCATATACGCAAGATCTAAGCTACAGAATATGTTCTCAGACATGTTCTTGAGTTTTTGGGCTGCCCAGAAACTCAACCAGTGCGAAGGTCCATACTTTGCAGCCTTATATATTTGATTCTAGGAATGTTTTATGTGCTCCATGAATTGCAACGTGTAGTAGAGGGGTCATGGTACAATAACGTACTATCATTTCAGTCTAACATCAAAACATATAAGAGATCCAAGCCGGTCAAACACTGACAGAAAATGGTTCATGAAGATTTATAGGTTTTCCAGAAATCTGCATAAATAGCCGGTCAACCATACTTTGACCCATCCTAGCTTTGATTACATGTATTATCTGTGGGTTCTAGATGCATACATATGAAGCCTACATGTCAGAAAACAACTTTAATATAACAACATGACTAACACACTTAACAAACGTAATATCAAAGGCTTCAAAAACTTGTCAGATCGCCTAGAAACATTTTGGGTTGCACAAAACTTGCTTTCCGTGAACGGACAACTACCTTTGACTGCTTATAACTTTCGACCTATACATGATCTGGACTTGGTTCAAGTTCTAGATCATAGACAACATAACATACTACAGATCTATAACAAAAAACACAACATATCATTAACACACAAAGATTTATGGACCCTGACATATGAATGTCAAACCAAAAATTTCTAGTTTTCCAGATTTTTCAAAACATAATTTTCGTGCACTTTAATGTTATAGATCCTTGATCTATCAACCCAGATCACTAAAAGACACTTTATTACATAACTTTAAACAGTCAATTACAACATATAACATCAGATCGTATGATTTCTAAAAATTAGGGTTCTATACCATTTTGAGCTTTGATCTTTGATTCTGACCCTTGAATCTGTTATAGTAATGCTAAGAGATGACTAAGGCTTAGCTTCTCTCTCTCTCTCTCTCTGTGTGTGTGTGTGTGTGTGTGTGTGTGTGTTTCTAAATCCCGAATTTCTAGTGAGAGAATTGGTTTGTAGAAAAATGAAATTAAAGTGGCCATTTCTCTCTCTTGAATCTCTTATAATTGATATAATGCAATGTATTCTGTTGAGCTAGATGGCTGAAATCAGTGTTTGTAGCACAAGTCTAGGACTAGGGTTGGTCACCAACCATAATAAGGCAAGACTTGCAAGTTAAGTTGAATAATGCAATAAGGGCAAAAATGTCATTTCACATTTAATTTTAATGGCAATTTGGACATTGCCCAAACCCTTAGGGTTTAGGGTTTGGATTAGAGTTTAGGGTTTGGAACATTTAGGGTTTGCAATTGAATTTCTAAAATTTCCAATTTAGGTTTTAAAAATAGAAAATTAATATTTCTAAATTATAATTAGAATTTTCTAATTATATTAAAATTTCTTAATCATACTTTAAATCTTGCTAATTAGGATTAGCATTTCCTAATTAAAATTACTAATTAAGCAATTAGGGTCAAAATGGTCATTAGGGTTTATAAACCATTAATTAGGGTTTCTAATAGAAAAATAATTTCTAATTTAGAAATTAAATTTTCGTAATTAGATTAGGGATTTCTAATTACTTAACTTGAAAATTAGGATTAGGGTTTCCTAATTAACATTAAAATTATTTAATTAACACTTAGGTTTTCCCCTATTATAAATTAGGGTTTCAAATCCCGAAATTAGGGTTTTATAAATTTGAAATTAGGGTTTGCTAATTAATTAAGCTTTACCCTAATTAAAAATTTCATCCCCAAAATTTACCTTACACCTTATAACCATACTGTTTACACCATTCACACATATCGTCACATGCTACCCTATACACCACTCACAAGAGTAAAAGTTTTCAAAATTGTGTCGAGGGGTCATATAGACTATTTGTCTGTCATTTTCGCAAAGGTTATATGGAAATTCATCCGCAAACCATCATAACTTACAGACACAAAGGGGAATTAGCCAGATATGCCCTGTACTGGCCAAGTACTGATTTTATCTGTTTCTCTTAACTACTATAGGCACAAAATTCTACCTCAGTCTTATTGGATTCCGCACCAAAATAATTTGGCTCGGGAAATTTCTTTCAATGAACACTTAGAGTTTTCGGAACATTAGTCTAGCTGAATTGAATAACATAGACTCATATTAATAATTCAATTCAATCGAATTATGTAAGTGTAGCCAAACCCCGTTGGCAAATTATAATTTTTTTGAAAATATTTTTAGAGAATGACGCTATGATGTCGTGATCTTTGTCTTTATGTAAATCCATTTGAGGATGCCGTCATTATATGACTTTGTCATAACACATCATACAATACTAGAACAACGATTTTAGATAAAATTCACACTAAGTATTCCTGTATTTACAACTCCATCACCTTTTTATCATTTCTGCACCAGGTTAAATGGTACATGAGTGATAAATAAAATTTATTTTGATATTTCAAATCGTTTGCGTCTAGCTGAAATAAGTAGCATACACTATACTTTAAACCGTTTCAAAAATGATTACGAGTCTACATATTTTTTTTAAAGGCACATAGTGCGTATTTAGCTTGATGTCAAACTTTCGAAGTCTAGCATAGCTAGGAGTTTTGGAAAACTTATGTCTCCACTAATAATCATTTGCTTAACAATCTATCTGTTACTATAATCTTTAATACTCCATTTACACACAACTATACCTAGTTTGTAAAACCACACTTATGTGTCCATAAATTGCCACAATCATATGAGTTTAAGAACTTTCCTAGACAGACCTTTGGCGTCCATTCGCTGAGGGGTTCATAAACATTTCATATAACTATGAGTCAAGCATGTCACATAAGTATGAGTTTCAAGAACTCGTACTCAACCTTATATCCTCTACCTATGACCTATCTATTTGTTATACACATGAGAAAGGAATCACCCTCTTAACATGCATATATCAAATAGCGCGACACAAACATTTCAATGATTATCATTGTCAGAACTAAGTAGTTGTTACACCAAGTACAATTCCCTGCCCAAAAAAGGAATCATACAACTCAGCTGCCGACATGAATCCTCAATTGAATCCCCACCTAACACTAACTCCCTTCTCAATACGAATTTTATTCAACTCGTATTCATAATCCTTTCCTGAATCTATACCAATTCTGTGACAACCCCAAAATAGGTCCATTCCATCCAACCCATTCTGAGTCGCCAAATACATGGTACAGAAAACAACTACAACTTTATTACAATAATTGTCGTGCAAAATACAACAACACATATACTGTGAGTTTGGATACAAATATATACCAAATGTGACACATGTCCCAACCGTGGACAGCACCTCACAGTGACACCTTACATAAAGGTATAGTCAAAAACTGTTTAAGAAACTAAAATCTTTGGGAAGTGCTCAAGGAAACCTTCGTACATGGGAGGCCATGCTTCTAGGTTATGATAGATATCATATGTCCACAGAATTATCCTTGGTTGACCCAATAGACCCCAAAGAAAAACGAGAAGATTACTATCATATTCTTCCCAATGGTGAGTCTTCTCTTGATTTATCATTATCTCCACTGTCTCAAATTGAGAATTATACTTCAAACAAACACCAAGATTATATAGGTAGTGCTCGTAAATATACTCAGCAAGTGGACGAGCACAACCCTGTCTTATGATGACATGAGATTGTATGTTATTAGACATCTTGTATGATAGTGGCAAAATACCCTTCCAACATTGGGTTCGCCTCTCCCTATATGATTCACCAAATATAACTACTAAAAGATGTATACAACACACTTGTCTATACTGTTTAGGGAGAACTCCACAGCTAGAGACCACCGCTTCTATTCCTTATTACCCACAAATTCCGGCTACACTTTTATTACCTGAAAGGAATTGTGAAGCAAAAGGGTGAGCACAACTAGCTCAGTAAAGAATATCATGACTAAAGATAATTAAATTATCAATAGCCTTCATCAATAAAAAATCAGAGATTTAGAACATATGGTAGATGATAAAAATTTCAACCATAGTTGCAGTGGAATGAGCAATCCATTAGAAGAGTCAAATAGACAATACAGTCTATTATCTTCTCCATGTTAAAAGTCCACCAATAATGTTTTATCCCTGTAACATCAATCAACAGTTCCTTTCCACAATTATATGAATATCTCATAATCATAATTGTAATTCTAAATTCCTCTTCTTACCCAGGACGAATATAATTTTTATCACATGTCTTTACCTGAAACATCAAAGATCATGGTTATACCAAATCACAGTTCCTGTTCATAATCATACTAATAAATTCATCTTTGCACTACGGCCAAAGATATTCATCCATAGTTCATCTTCGCACCACAAACCAAATATATTCAACAACAGGTCATCTTTGCACTACGGGCCAAAGATATTCATTAACAATTCATCTTTGCACTACAAGCCAAAGATATTCCTCAACAGTTCATATTTGCACTACAAGCCAAATATATTCATCAACAGTTCATATTTGCATTACAGGCCAAATATATTAATATCTCAAAGAAATATATAATCATTTCAGAATTTATATAAACAATAATTATAACCATGTTGATCAATTCACCTTTGCACTCAAGCTAAAGATATTCAATTATAAATTCAAAGGTCATGATCATACCAGTCACAATTCAACTTTTCACTACTAGCCTAAGAGAACCCTAGTCATGATCATACCAATAATCTACCCATCTTTATACTCAAGTGAAAGAGAATTTCAGCATCAGGGTTATAAAAATGTTATATATGATAATAAAAAATAATATGATCAACAACAGCATTTAATCTTAAGAGCAATATTCATAAATCAACGATAATTTGGTCAGAAAAAGAAACCAACTTTGTCGTGAATAGTACCCGTGAATAGTAACTCGTGAATAGTAACTCATGAATAGTAACTCGTGAATAGTAACTCATGAATAGTAACTCGTGAATAGTAACCTCGACTCAAAAAGGTAGAAATTCCACAATAAAATCTATACCAATATTTCGGTATAATGATATTTAAAGAATAACATTTCTTAAACTTATAAACAATTTATTTTAATTGTTTACACTTTACCAAATAATGCATTTAATCATCCTAAAATGCCAAACTCATAAGATTTCATCACCAATAACAAAAACCATCATCAAAAATCTGCATATACCTCATATAGGATTCTCAAGCCATAAAATCATATTTTCCAATTTTCTTCCTTCACATAACATATTTAATTCATTTATTCATAACTAGTCCATTTTCATGAAAAATACCAAATCAGTTCCAAAACTATTTCTTTTCTGGGATTTAGTAGAATATAGTCCCATATTGAACATATATTTTTCTCAGAATTTTTAAAATTCATTTACTATTTTTCATATGACCAAAACCGCCGAATATTTAGACATTTATCATAAATTGTCCTTTTATCCAAAAATTTCGAAATTCACAGAGTACACTGATATTATATAGATGTACTCCCAATAAAAAGTTCATCAATTTTGGAGTTAACCACAAGGAGTTATAAGCGGTTACTTTTAAAATAGCTTTTTCTCATAAAATTCATAACTCCTAATCTATACATCCAAAAATTACCATTTTTGGACACAATTAATAAAACTCATCAACATATCATTTCAAATTTTTCCAGAATTTTTTGAAGGTCAGAAGAAGTACGAACTGAAAAATATAATAACCCTTAAAATCCCTTACTATCCCCTACCTCAAAAGAGCAGCACTTCTAACTGGATATCGGATATGACGCTGAAGGAAACTTGCACTGATGAATATCAACTCACTAAGTATCTAAATACTCACAAAATACACTCAATAATCTAGAGAGAGAAAGAGAGAAAACTTGTTTATGGTGTTATTTTAAATTCTAACTTAGCCCTCTATTTATAGGAAAATTTTAGCAGACTTGACCTGCAACCTGATGGCTTTACCTGCTACTATTCCCACCCACCACATTTAAAATAAAATTCAGCACATTTCTTCACCAACCACAAGTGGGGCCCACTCAATTCTAGAATTTTCCACCAAAATGCTAAATTCGGATACTTCAACAATTTCTGAACCATTCACCTCTTAAAATTCATAACAAATCATACATTCATTTTTTAACAGTTCAAAATTTGTGGACATATACTCAACTTATATATGTATAACATATCCAAAAATTACAACGATCCAACGGTCGGATTAAAAATTATAACTCACGCAATATATCTCAAAAACACTGGTTTAATTTTTAATACCTTCATTCCGACAAAAATACTGATAAAATACCTCAACATTAATTCCTTCATTTATAACCACATAAATAAATCTATCATTTATATCCACATCAAATAAATATTTCCTTATCATATAAATCAATAATTAATTATTCACAAATAATATTACGTAATCACAATTATGACAACCAGTAGCTCCTCGGTGAAAGAGGGGCTTTCCAATAAGAATTTCTCCTTCATCGGGCGCCAAGCAATTAGGTGACCAAACCTTTCCTCGACAGTAACTTTCTAGACATTGACAATAATGCTATCTAATAATATTATTCAAATAATATGAATTATTGATCCGATAATGAGAAATATTATGCAAAGGATAATTATTGAAACAATAATAATATAAAAATCAACGCAAAGCAATTATTGAATCAAAAAAATAAAATATTGAACAGTAATTACTATAACAATTATTGAGTAGTGCCTTCTTACGTAAGAATCAATAATTCAAAAATACTGTGTAATACCGTGTGCTACTGTGCAAAAACGCTTATTACTTTATTTTACCAACCGGGTATTCCAACAGTGTTAACGGTAACGATTACGTCGTTATTTATAAAAAATTAATTTTGTCGTTTTCTTCATCCGACAATTATTTTGCGCCGTCATACGAATATTCCCCGACAGAAAAAATATTCCACGACCAAACGAATATTCCCCGACAACAATGCATATTTTATAACCACTTGTGTATTTTGAAAAAATTTCATATATCACCCATAACTTTAACTTTTATCAATTTAACCATTTACGGAATAGTAATTATAAGAAAAATTGAATACTTTTATTTCATAAAATTTGGGGTCTTACAAATTCACACAACAATCTTGCTGTTAACTTTTCCAATCATCAGATTGATTCTTTTTCTTGCTGTCACCTTATCAGATCACGGGGTGATCTCATCGTATATATTACGATTCATTTCTATATCTTCATCGTTTTATTTTACGATCTTCTATCACTGTACTTTTAGTCTTTTAGACTCTATCTATTCACCACTACCATTCAACTTTATTATCAGAGTTAGGAAACTCTGTATCTTATAACTCACCGAGATTCGTCTTTGAATCTTACCGACCAACTAACTCTATTTGAGTTAGTACTTATCCTAATCACTGCGGTTATTAGTCTCAGGTATTCCTACCTAAGGTTCATAACCTACAGCTTTGATACCAACTGTGAGGGCCCCGAATCTGAGGTCCCGAATCACCGCGGATCCGGTTCGATCATTCTATTTAACTATTAAGCGGAAGATATAAACATAAATTGTTTATACATTACATTACACAATATTCCCTAAGGTCAAGTAACCTTAACTTATACACAATTCATAACTATCTAACACATAACATCATTATCAAACTATATTATTACAAAAATAATCGCGCACATTAACTTTAAGCTGGAACTGTCTTTAATTTTTCCTAGTATCCGACGCATTCGCCTTAATCTGCAATGTTTTTTCATGATATAGCAAGGGTGAGCATAAGGATTGCCCAGCAAGTTTAAATTCAATAATATAACGATATATCATGATTGAAAGAGTCAGAATAATAAGCTGGCTATAATTCAACAATATAATTGTGAACTAGCAGGAACAAATTTATGACTGAACAAGTATTATACATGAACAAATATATCTGAACCAACTAGTAATGAAGGTGATCAGCCTTTCATACCTGACTTATACATGCAATATGTACAGAGTACACTTCATGGCAACCAGCAATGATTAATCATAAGTTTATCCGAATGAAACAACTCTTACTAGAGTTAAGTACAAACAAACTTGCCTTAACCGTTGATTATCGCTACGCAATTTATAACGCTTTATCCGAAGACTTAATATTAGTATTATAGATCTCCAATACTAGAATAATATCATCACAATATAATACTATTATATAAATAAATATACATAGAATAACCTAAACACATAACACATAACCCTATAAGTCTATAACACATATAAGACTCGGTATTAAGTCAAATTATTACAGTCTGAGTTAAACCCGACACAAATCTGACATCTCCATGGTCTAGTAGGACTTTTATCGAGTCTAAGTTCAATTAAACTCTGCCTAAACACTTAACAATTAACTTAAAGAATTTTATTATCATTCAAAATAATTTTCATAAGCTCGCAATAATTTTTAAATAATTATTACTATTTATCGTGAATTTTCAACCATTAAATTCGTATTTAAATAAATTAAATACCACATAATTCCTTTATTATTAATATTTATTTATTATCAAATATTAATAAAATACTTGTCATAATATTATAATATATTTATAATATATCAAAAGTATTTTAATACTTTAAAATCACCTTTATATGATTTTTAAATAATTAAAATCATTATCCGATAATTGCTATTAATATTAAAATATTAATATTTTCATGAAAAATATCAAAAGTTATATGTTATAACTTTAAATATTTTTATAACACTTAAATCATTTTATATGATTTATAAATCATTAATTCTATTTTTTCTTAATTTATTTAATATATTTATTAAATAAACTAATTATCATTAATATTGATTAATTAATTAAATTCATCCTAAAATATTAAAAGTCACCGAAAATAACTTAAAATATTTTATTATACCATAATATTATTTTTCATGTATTAAAATCATTTTTAAATCATTTATTTAATATTATAATTAAATAAATTAAATACCATTTATATTCCAAAAATATTAAATATTTATGAAATATACTCTAAATAATTAAAAACTATTTTTCGGACTTTAAAATAATTTTTTAGAATTTATTATGTATTTTTTATAATTAAAATCTATTTTTTTCTATTTTTAAATAATTTTTGGAAAATCAAAAAATAAATAATAATAATAAAACCGTCGCTAAAGGGCCCTATAGCGACAGACCCGTTGCTATAGGTGTTCTTGACCTGTTCTTGAGTGTTCTTGAGCTTCATAGTCAGAGTGCAACTAGGTAGGTTTGACCAGTCTTTGATTCATGGTTATAAGGTGTCTGGGCTGGTAATTACTTTGATGTTGTAGACCAAATGTAATACTATAATTATAAGCAAAGAGTATGACCAAAACATATAATCATAAAGAGATCTAAGCATCAAAAATACTTGTCAGACCTTTTCTTGAGTGTTCTTCGTCAATTTTTTGGTTGCTACTTGGACCATAAATTTCTATACGTTCCTTATATATTCTGAGCTTGTTCTTGTTTTAATAGTGTAGTACTAATGTATTACTACAATCCTAAATCAATTTCATGACCAACGAACATCATATACGCAAGATCTAAGCTACATAATATGTTGTCAGACATGTTCTTGAGTTTCTGGTCTGCCCAGAAACTCAAGCAGTGTGAAGGTCCCTACTTTGCAGCCTTATATCTTTGATTCAAGGAATGTTTTATGTGCTCCATGAATTCCAATGTGTAGTAGAGGTGTCATGGTACAATAACATACTATCATTTCTGTCTAACATCAAAACATAAAAGAGATCCAAGCCGGTCAAACACTGACAGAAAATGGTTCATGAAGATTTCTGGGTTTTCCAAAAATCTGCAAAAATAGCCGGTCAACCATACTTTGACCCATCCTAGCTTTGATTCCGTGTATTATTTGTGGGTTCTAGATGCATACATATGAAGCCTACATGTCAGAAAACAACTTTAATACAACAACATGGCTAACACACTTAACAAATGTAATATCAAAGGCTTCAAAAACTTGTCAGATCGCTTGGAAACATTCTGGGTTGCCCAGAACTTGCTTTTCGTGAACGGTCAACTACCTTTGACTGCTTATAACTTTTGACCTATACATGATCTGGGTTTGGTTCAAGTTCCAGATCATAGACAACATAACATACTACAGATATATAACATAAAACACAACATATCATTAACACACAAAGATTTATGGACCTTGACATATGGATGTCAGGCCAAAAATTTCTAGTTTTCCAAATTTTTCAAAACATCATTTTCGTGCACTTTAATGTTATAGATCCTTGATCTATCAACCCAGATCACTAAAAGACACATTATTACATAACTTTAAACAATTAATTACAACATATAACATCAGATCGTATGATTTCTAAAAATTATGGTTCTATACCATTTTGAGCTTTGATCTTGGATTCTGACCCTTGAATCTGTTATAGGAATGCTAAGAGATGATTAAGGCTTAGCTTCTCTCTCTCTCTCTCTCTCTCTCTCTCTCTCTCTCTCTCTCTCTCTCTCTCTTTCTAAATCTCGAATTTCTAGTGAGAGAATTGGTTTGGAGAAAAATGAAATTAAAGCGGCCATTTCTCTCTCTTGAATCTCTTATAATTGATATAATGCAATGTATTTGGCTGAGCTAGATGGCTGAAATCAGTGTTTGTAGCACAAGTCTAGGATTAGGGTTGGTCACCAACCATAATAAGGCAAGACTTGCAAGTTAAGTTGAATAATGCAATAAGGGCAAACATGTTATTTCGCATTTAATTTTAATGGAAATTTGGACATTGGCCAAACCCTTAGGGTTTAGGGTTTGGATTAGGGTTTAAGGTTTGGAACATTTAGGATTTGCAATTTAATTTTCTAAAATTTCCAATATAGGTTTTAAAAATAGAAAATTAATATTTTTAAATTATAATTAGAATTTTCTAATTATATTAAAATTTCTTAATCATACTTTAAATCTTGCTAATTAGGACTAGCATTTCCTAATTAAAATTACTAATTAAGCAATTAGGGTGAAAATGGTCATTAGGGTTTATAAACCACTAATTAGGGTTTTTAATAGAAAAATAATTTCTAATTTAGAAATTAAATTTTTGTAATTAGATTAGAGTTTTCTAATTACTTACCTTGAAAATTAGGATTAGGGTTTCCTAATTAACATTAAAATTATTTAATTAACACCTAGGTTTTCCCTTATTATAAATTAGGGTTTCAAATCCCGAAATTAGGGTTTTATAAATTTGAAATTAGGGCTTGCTAATTAATTAAGCTTTACCCTAATTAATATATTAATTAATAGCACTTAAGCAATATAATAATCATTTAAATTCCTGAATTAGGGTTTCATACATCAAATTAGGGTTTTGAATTCCCGAAACTGAAATTAGGGTTTCCAGAACCGGTTTCTAGGGTTTCTTGTTAATAGCTAGGGTTTTCTAAAGGAACGTTGATGTTCTTAATATATACCTAGGGTTTGTTACAGATATCGTTTATCTGGTCAACCCTTGACCCTTAACCATATACTGTACACATATATACAGAACATATTCACGTATTCCCTTAATCCTGAATAATTCACTTAAATCCTTCACAGAATTTTGAAATCTTCAAAATTCCTTCTTAAAAATATTAAACGCATAAACTTATTTTCTATCTAGGTTCTAATTTTGAACCTTAAATCAATTAATTAAAATTTTAAATTTTTTCTAAATTCTCGAGTTGTCACAATGTGGGTCCCGCTGTCTCGACGTACGTGCACTCGGACAACGCGCTGTTCGCTCGAACCTTCATAACTTTCAATCCGGGAGTCCGATGGAAGCGTGCCATACCATTCCGAAAAGCTCTTTCCGAGAGCTATTTGATGACATAGGATTTGCCCTTTTTTGATTCCAGGAAGATGGGTCCATGCCTGAAATGGCATTTCTGAGTTTCAGTCAAGCAGTCCGTTGAGCCGTTTTGCGTAGTTTGCGCTTGAAAGTTAAGATATGGTTCTTGTGGGACTTCTATAGAAATATTTTGAGTTTAGATTTGTGTAGTCGATGTGAGTTGAATTTGAGTTGGCAAAATGACCATTTTTCCCCTCCCGGGGCTATCTCCGATTTTCACGCAGTTGTAGTAGTCTTTTCTTAGGGTTATCTCTGAGGTTGACTTGATGTTGACTTTGATTGTCCTAAGGGTTATCTCTGAGGTTGGCTTGACCTCCTGGGGTCATCTCCAGGCTTTGAACTTGATCCCCCAGTGTGACGCCCCCAAAATAGGTATACATCACCTATTCTGAGTCGCTAAATACATGGTACAAAACATAAATACAATCTTAATTATACAACAAGAGAGATGTGAGTTTAAATACAAATACTGTTTTCTAAACAATATCCACTCTCAGAATGAGTCCTCATTACATTTATTGTCACACTATTTAATAGAATAGTGAGGACTACTAGCTAATACCATCATCCGGACCATCACTCCATTCCCCGACTCGTCCCAGCTACGTTATCATTTCCTAAAGAGAATAGTGAATGAAAGGGTGAGCTCAACTAGCCCAATAAGAAGTATTATGACTAAGATAATGCAGAATAAATTATCATTAGCCTTAAACAGTGTTAAACTGATACAATATAACAAACATCAAGTTTAACTGCAGCGGAACAAGCAATCCATTAGAAGAGTCAAGTAGAGAATAAAATCTACTATCTTCTATCATTTAAAAGGTTTTTCATGACTTTTATCACTGAGACTCAGCTTAATAAATAATCCACATCATCGAATCACCTCTGCACTATGGCCAAGGATATTCTTTAGTATCACGACCACAAATTATCCATGCACTACGTGTGACGCCCCCAAAATAGGTATACCCGACCCATTCTGAGTCGCCAGATATCACACTATAAAAATTAAATACAAACTTCATTTATACAACTATTGAACTATCGTGCAGAGTACGACAACAGTTAACTGTGAGTTTTAATACAATATTGTCTCGTAGACCATATCCAAACTCAAATTATTACAATGCCATATAAAATACAGCAGCAAATATTTCAAGACCCCAAAGAAGATTACTATCTTGTTTATTCTAATGAGGTGTACTTTTGACGCTTTCAAAGTCGGGTTCTCATCACCTTATTGTTGTTCGCCAAAATCAATTATTAAGTAACGTATAAAATACGACACACACATCTTAGGTCCTCAATACAATTATCTGTTGCAAGTCATGCCATTTTATAATGTATTGAGAAACTTCGACAGTCTCGGACCATCACACTATTTCCTCATTATCCTCGCTTTCGACCCAAATTACACTCTTATTACCTGAAAGGAATTGTGAAGCAAAAGAGTGAGCACAACTAGCCCAGTAAAGAATATCATAACTAAAGATAATTAAATTATCAATAGCTTTTGTCAATAATAAATCAGAGATTTAGAACATATGGTAGATAATAAAACTTTTCAACCATAATTGCAGCGGAATCAACAATCCATTAGAAGATTCAAGTAGAACATAATGTCTACTTTCTCCTCCAAATTAAAAGTCCATCGTTAATATTTCATTCTTGTAATACTCATCAACAGTTCTTCGTTGTACCCAAGACAAAGAGAACATTCATCGTCTGTCTTCACCTGAACCACTAAAGATTTTAATTAAGTTCACAATTCATATTTATAATCATGTAAATCAACAGTTTCTCCTTGCCACAAAGGATTAATAGAATGTTTACTCAATATCCTTACCCAAAGGCTGATGATATTCAAATGTAATAACAATGATCATACCAATCAGTTGTCTATCTTTGCACTATGGGCCAAAGATATTCAACTATAAAACCAATGGTCATGATCATACCAATCAATTGTCTGTCAGTGCACTGCGGCCAAAGACCTTCAACTGTTAACTAATGGTCATGATCCTGCCAATCACATCATTGAATTATCCATGCACTACGGCCAAGGATATTCGTTATTATCACTAGTGGTCATGATCATGTCATACACATGTCCATCTTCGCACTACGGGTCAAAGCTGTCAAACAAAAGATCATCTTTGCACTACAGGCCAAAGATATTTAACAACATATCATCTTTGCAATACAGGCCAAAGACATACAACTGTAAAACCCATAACCAACAGTATAATAAAGAATGGAATTATAAAAGAATTTCACCATATATGCAGTACTTCGCATAAACAGGTTATTCCAACATAATAATAAATAATGGAATAATAAAAGAATTTCACCATGTATGCAAGATTTATAGCATAGGCAGAATTTCACCATGTTATTCCAACATAATAATAAAGAATGGAATAACTAAAGAATTTCACCATGCGCGTGTAATCCGCACAAACGTGTTATTCCAACGTAATAATAAATGCGAATAATAAATAATAGAACCAGTCCGAAAATCCCAATTCGAAAAGCGCATGCATGATGGATATTCTTCGTATACAGAATAAGTAAAGAATGAAATAATAAATAATTGAATAACAACAGACTTCACCAGTATACTACCATATATATTCCAATGATATACATGTTATTCCAATGTAATAATAAAGAATGGAATAACAATGACTTTATTCACCGGTATACTAAATAATCAACCAGTATATAGGTTATTCCAACAGAATAATAAAGAATAGAATAACAATAGACTTCACCAGGTATACGATCATCCGCATAAACAGGTTATTCCAACAGAAAATAAAGAATGGAATAACAGAAGAAGATCACCAAGTATTGGGTAAACCGCATATACAGGTCATTCCACCAAGTATAGGGTAAACCACGCATACAGGTTATTCCAACAGAATAATAAAGAATGGAATAATAGAAGTTCTCTTCATGAATACGAAAGTATAATACCCCTTACGGGTACAACAAATAATATCCCCTACCATAATAATATCCCTTTACCTTTCAAATAATAGTATTCCGACTAGTAGGGCGAGGATATACTCGAAGAAAACTTGCACTACTCTCAAAGTTTTCTTAAACTCTAAAGAAATACACTCAAGATTATAGAAGAAAAACTCTCTCTATAGTTTCTCTCTCTAGAGTTTCAATGAATTCGTAAGAAATAATGAATGAATGAGCTTCTATTTATAGAAGAATGGACTGCATAGTAACCAACCCATGAACGGTCCAGATTGATTTACTTTAATCGGACGGTCCATATTTAAAGCAAAATCTTTTAAATAAAATAAAATATATTCTATTTTATATAAAAAGATTTTTACTATGCAAACACTATGTAGGCACTATACAAACACTATGCATAATAAAATATAATATATTCTATTTATAGAATAACTTTAATAAAGTATTCTCGCTTTATATAAAAAGATTTTACTATGAAAAATACTATGCACAATAGAATATAATATATTCTATTTATAGAATAACTTTATAAAAGTATTCTATTTTATATAAAAAGATTTTACTATGCAAAATACTATGCATAATAGAATATAATATATTCTATTTATAGAATAACTTTATAAAAGTATTATGTTTTATATAAAAAGCTTTTCTGTTATAATTTCAACCAACGGTCTGAAAAATTAGTACATCTCTTCATGGAATAATATTGTACCCAAAAATGATTTGGACCGAAAAGAAATATATTTTGTTCGAGTGAATAGTATCCTGTGAATAGTAACTCATGAATAGTAACTCGTGAATAGTAACTCGTTAATAGTAACTCATGAATAGTAACTTATGAATAGTACTCTGACACAAAAAGTGTCCCAAATACCCGATTGAATAATACTAGAGTGAATAGTAACTGGGTATTTTATGAAAACTTGTCTACTTTGAAAAATTTTCACATATCACCCTTAACTTTAACCTTTTATCAATTTAACCATTCACCAAAATAGAAAAATTGAATACTTTTATTTCATAAAATTCAGGGTCTCACAATCTCCCCTCCTTATGAAATTTTGCCCTCGAAATTTACGTACGTACCCGGTATTCGAAGAGATGAGAATACCTTGCTTTCTTTTCAGATTGTACCTTCCCGATTATTTCCTTTGTATCATAATTTTCCCATTGCTTATCTCCTGTATTTCAGATATCATTCTAGAATACAGTTTCAAAATAAGGGTTAATTGACATGCCTCATATTATCCCTATACTCTGACAGACTAATTAAATACCAAATAAACTTAGGTAGGTCATACTAGCGAAGGAATTCCTTGTCTCTCCCCTCCTAGTTCTTGTTTCACATCTTAGCCAGGGATCATATCCCTAAGCTTTGATACCAATTGTGACGCCCCCAAAATAGGTATACCCGACCCATTCTGAGTCGCCAGATATCACACTATAAAAATTAAAACAAACTTCATTTATACAACTGTTGAACTATCGTGCAGAGTATGACAACAGTTAACTGTGAGTTTTAATACAATATTGTCTCGTAGACCGTATCCAAACTCAAATTATTACAATGCCATATAAAATACAACAACAAATATTTCAAGACCCCAAAGAAGATTACTATCTTATTTATTCTAATGAGGTGTACTTTTAACGCTTTCAAAGTCGGGTTCTCATCACCCTATTGTTGTTCGCCAAAATCAATTATTAAGTGATGTATAAAATACGACACACACATCTTAGGTCCTCAATACAATTATCTGTTGCAAGTCATGCCATTTTATAATGTATTGAGAAACTTCGACAGTCTCAGACCATCACACTATTTCCCTGTTATCCCCGCTCGACCCAGCTACACTCTTATTACCTGAAAGGAATTATAAAGCAAAAAGGGTGAGCACAACTAGCCCAATAAAGAATATCATAACTAAAGATAATTAAATTATCAATAGCTTTTGTCAATAATAAATCAGAGATTTAGAACATATGGTAGATAATAAAACTTTTCAACCATAATTGCAAATGTGAATCAACAATTCATTAGAAGAGTCAAGTAGAACATAATGTCTACTTTCTCCTCCAAATTAAAAGTCCATCGTTAATATTTCATTCCTGTAATACTCATCAATAGTTCTTCGTTGTACCCAAGACAAAGAGAACTTTCATCACCTGCCTTCACCGAACCACTAAAGATTTTAATTAAGTTCACAATTCATATTTATAATCATGTAAATCAACAGCCCCTTACCACAAAGGATTAATAGAATGTTTACTCAATATCCTTACCCAAAGGCTGAAGATATTCAAATGTAATAATAATAATCATACCAATCAGTTATCTATATTTGCACTACGGGCCAAAGATATTCAACTATAAAACCAATGGTCATGATCATACCAATCAATTGTCTCAAACGCAGCACTACTACCAAAGACATTTAACTGTTAACTAATGGTCATGATCCTGCTAATCACATCATTGAATTATCCATGCACTACGGCCAAGGATATTCGTTATTATCACTAGTGGTCAAGATCATGTCATACACCTGTCCATCTTCGCACTACGGGTCAAAGCTATCAAACAACAGATCATCTTTGCACTACATGCCAAAGATATTCAACAACATATCATCTTTGCACTACAGGCTAAAGACATACAACTGTAAAACCCATAACCAATAGTATAATAAAGAATGGAATAATAAAAGAATTTCACCATGTATGCAAAATGATTACCATGATTGCATTTTCATGATAGATGATAAAAGTTATTCCAACATAATAATAAAGAATGGAATAATAAAAGAATTGCACCAAGTATGTAGTACTTCGCATAGACAGGTTATTCCAATATAATAATAAAGAATGGAATAAGTGAAGAATTTCACCATGCGCATGTAATCCGCATGCATGTGTTATTCCAATGTAATAATAAATGCGAATAATAAATAATAGAACCAGTCCCAAGTAAAAACACATGTAGATAGGATATTCCAAAATAGTAAAAGAATAAAGAATGAAATAATAAATGATGGAATAACAACAGACTTCACCAAAATATACTGAATGAATCCAAGCACCAGTATCCGAGTTATTCCAATGTAATAATAAAGAATGGAATAACAACAGACTTCACCGTATATCTTACGGTAAATAATGGATGATATGAGTTATTCCAACGGAATAATAAAGAATGAAATAACAATAGACTTCACCAGGTATACGGTAATCCACGTATATAGGTTATTCCAACAGAAAATAAAGAATGGAATAATAGAAGAAGATCACCAAGTATTGGGTAAACCGCATATATACAAAATCATTCCACCAAGTATAGGATAAACCACGATACAAAGTTATTCCAATAGAATAATAAAGAATGGAATAATGTAAGTTCTCTTCATGAATATGAAGAATAACACCTTTACTTCGCAATGACAAAAATAATATCCCTTACCATAATAATATCCCTTTACCTTTCAAATAAGAGTATTCACTAGACTAGTAGGGCGAGGATATACTCGAAGAAAACTTGCACTACTCTCAATGTTTTCTTAAACTCTAAAGAAATACGCTCAAGATTATAGAAGAAAAACTCTCTCTATAGTTTCTCTATCTAGAGTTTCAGTGAATTCGTAAGAAATAATGAATGAATGAGCTTATATTTATAGAAGAATGGACTGCATAGTAACCAACCCATGAATGGTCCAGATTGATTTACTTTAATCAGACGGTCCATATTTAAAGCAAAATCTTTTAAATAAAATATAATATATTCTATTATATATAAAAAGATTTTTACTATGCAAACACTATGCAGGCACTATGTAAACATTATGCATAATAAAACATAATATATTCTATTTATAGAATAACTTTAATAAAGTATTTTGTTTTATATAAAAAGATTTTACTATGCAAAATAGTATGCACAATAGAATATAATATATTCTATTTATAGAATAACTTTATAAAAGTACTCTATTATACATAAAAAGATTTTACTATGCAAAACTACTATGCATAATAGAATATAATATATTCTATTTATAGAATAACTTTATAAAAGTATTCGCTTTTTATATAAAAAAGCTTTTTCATATAATTTCAACCAACTATTCTAAAAATTAGTACATCTCTTCATGGAATAATATTGTACCCAAAAATGGTTTGGACCGAAAAGAAATATATTTTGTTCGGGTGAATAGTATCTTGTGAATAGTAACTCATGAATAGTAACTCATGAATAGTAACTCATGAATAGTAACTCATGAATAGTAATACATGAATAGTAACTCGTGAATAGTAACTCATGAATAGTAACTCGTGAATAGTACTCCGACACAAAAAGTGTCAAAAATACCCGAGTGAATAATACTAGAGTGAATAGTAACTGGGTATTTTATGAAAACTTGTCTACTTTGAAAAATTTTCACATATCACCCTTAACTTTAACCTTTTATCAATTTAACCATTCACCAAAATAGAAAAATTGAATACTTTTATTTCATAAAATTCGGGGTCTCACACTACGGGGCAAGGACATTCGTGTATTCATCAATGGTCATGATCATGATCATGCCAACAACGGTCCATCAATGCACTACGGGCCATTAAGGACTTTTACCACATCATTTATAATATTACGGTCATGATTACACTGAATAATCCCTGGTCATAATCATACCAAGTCCATCTATGCACTACAGGCCACAGATCACTTTAAAAAAATATAAACATGAGGATGATGACAATGATATAAGAATTTAATAAAACAAGTTCAAGAATTAATTTATTCATGAACTAATAACGTCCAAATTGTCAACATGATACTTCTTTGTAGAGTAAAATTCAAGAATGCTCAGAAGAATATTTCTATGAAAAGATACCGGATGAAGGGCAAATATCAAGAATATTCCTCTAATTTCATGGAGTATAGAAGTTAAAATTTTAACCAACTGAGTATACTAAGGAATGAAATAACAAAAGAAATCACCAGGCATGCGATATAGACCAAGCAGCAAAAGTTATTCCAACGTAATAATAATTAATCGGAACAGTCCCACGTAGAAACGCATGCATGTGATATTCAAATAGAATAATAAAAAGACGAAATCAGTCCGGCCAGAAAAACCCACGCATGTGATATTCTAGCGTAATAATAAAGATTTTAATCGTCCCACAGTAAAACGCATGCATGTGATATTCTAATAGAATAATAAAGATGGAATCAGTCCCACAGAAATGCATGCATGTGATATTCCAACGAATAATAAAGATTTTAATCGTGTCCCACAGAAAACGCATGCATGTGATATTCCAATGTAATAATAACGATTGGAATAATGTAAGAATTTCACCAAGTATAGGGTAGCTCACAGATATCTGAGTTATTCCAATAGAATAATAAATAATGGAATAACATAAGTTCTCTTTATGAATACAAAAGAAATAATACCCCTTACCGTAAAAGAAACTGGATATAAGAATAGGGAAGTAGCAGAATACTTTTCTATAGTTTCTCTATAATTTCTCTCTCTATAGTTTCAGTGAATTCGTAAGAAATAATGAAGGAATGAGCTTCTATTTATAGGAGAATGGAAAGATACTATTTGAAAAATAAATCACTTGACGCAATGTAAATGTCGAATTTAATAATTTGTAAATTCACTAAGCTTCGGATTTATCAAGACACTAATTAACACTTTGAACCAATAAGGGAGTACCCTGTAAAATAATACCCACGTTGCTAAAACAAAAGCTTTCAACTATTGTTATACCAACCAATCAAAAGCTACCTCCATCTTAAGGGAATGCAAATTTCAAAGTGTTAACCAATGAGGGAACACCTCCTTTATAAAGTATTGAATATGAAGCATACTTGGAATATTTGGCCAACATTTGTTCATAATTTACCCCATTTCACATGCCATCACACTATATAATACTAATACTTTTCTCCACCACTTCCACTTTTCCACCAAAAATTCCACTCACATAATCCACCCATAATATTCCACTCACCTCATTCCTATAGCACATCAACACACACCCACAATTTCCTTCCTTATAAGACATCTTCCCCCCACCCACCTTTTTCTCCCACCCCACACATATATACATTTAAAATATATATATATATATATAATACATATATATATATACTTTATAACTTCCTTCTGATTGTTTGAAAAATGGGTAAATGGGGGTTCATAAAATAAAATCTACATCAAATACATCATAAAAATTCCTTCAATATTTTTAACAACATTTATCATCATTATTATAATTCACAATATTAATCGACCAGGTCGTTCCCAGGAAAGAGGGGGCTTTCCAATAAGGATTTCTCCCCTTTGGCGCGCAATTAGGTGACCAAACCTCTCCTTGACAGAACTTCTAGACATCGTTAATATTGCAAATAATAATATTAATAAATTTGTCATCGCAATTATTGATTTAATAATATATAAAATATTGACAATAATTGAATCAATTAACGTGAGATATTATGCGATAATTATCGTAGCAATAATTGAACAAAACCGAGTGACTTCTCACGTAAGCATCAATAATCAATACGCAAATGCTACTATGCAACCACGCATATTATCGTACTTTTAACACCGTGTTTTCACAGTTAATGGTAAAACTTCCGTGGTCATTTTCATAAAGTATTTTTGTCGCTTTCTCAATCGACAATAATTACATTTGTGGGGTCCACCAATGATTGTGCCGGTTATGCGAATATTCCCTGTTAAAATGAATATTCCCCACCAATCGAATATTATATAACAACTTGCGTACTGTGCAAAATTTATAAATATTACCCACAACTATAACATTATATCAAATTCATTCCATAATATTCAAAAATGATATTTATAGAAAATTCATCTTTATTCATAAAAATTAGGGTCTTACACCCAGGGCTGTCACCAAGGTTGAAACTGACTTTCCCGGGGTTATCTCCGGGGTTGGAAACTGTTTTTCCAGGGTTATCTCCGAGTTTGGAAATTGGATCTCCCATGGCTATCTCCGTGATTAAAATTGATGTTGTGGTCCTCTAGGGTTATCTTTGGAGTGTGAAAAAGTTGTTTTTTCCCTCCTGCATAGTTAGTAACAGGAAAAGAAAATTTCAAGTGTCTACAGAAGCTTTGAGTGTAGAAAACAATATTAGTTTTCCTCAAGAATATCCCCGCCCTACCAGTCAGAAATACTCTCCTTTTAAGGTAAAAGTTATTACTTTTTTCATATTCGCTTACGATATTATTTTTTGTATTCGTAAGGAATTTTATTTTCGTTCAATATTCGTAAAGGATATTATTTTCGTTCAATATTCGTAAGAAATATTATATTCGTTCAATATTCGTAGGAATATTATCTTCGTTCAACAGTTGTAAGGGATATTATTTTTGTTCAATATTCGTATGAAATAATATTTTTTTACATACTCTGTAGTATGTAAGTAATATTATTTTGTTTCAGATTCCGAGTTTTACACTCATTTTGTTAAAGTATGACTTCTATACTCCTTGAAATTAGTAGAATATCCTTGAAATTTGTGCTTCATCTAGTATCTTTTCACGAAAATATTATTCAAAACATTCTTGATAATTTTAAACTTTTTAATGTCGGAGTACTATTCACGGGGTACTATTCCCAAAGTACTATTCACGGGGTACTATTCACCCAGGTACTATTCACCCGGGGTACTATTCATGAAAAATTTGATTTCTGTTCCGTCCAAATCAGTTTTGATACAATATTATTCTTGAATTTTACTCCATAAAGCAGTATCATGTTGACAATTTGGACATTATTGAATTCTGGATAAATTGAATTATAAATCTTTAAAATTTATCATTGCTCTCATTTAATTTAATTATTATCTCATTGTAATCATCCTTATGCTTATATTGTGATGAAAGTCATCTTTGGCCCGTAGTGCATAGATGGACTACTGATTGGTATGATTATGAACAAGGATTATTCGGTATAATCATAACATGTAATGTTATAAATGATGTGGTAAAAGTCCTCATTGGCCCGTAGTGCATTGATGGACAGTTGTTGGCATGATTATGACCATCGGTGATAACACGAATATCCTTGGCCCGTAGTGCATAGATAATTCACAGATGTGATATTAATGAATATCATTGGCCCGTAGTGTATGGATAATTCACTGATGTGGATTATTTATTAAGTTGAGTCTCAATGATAAAATTGATGATAAACTTTTTAAATCATAGAAGATAGTAGATATCATGCTCTACATGACTCTTCTAATGAATTGCTTGTTCCGCTGCAGTTAAACTTGTTGTTTATTGTATTCTATCTGTTTAACACTATTGAAGGCTAACGATAATTTATTATGCATTATCTTATTCATAATATTTTTTACTAGGCTAGTTGAGCTCACCCTTTCGCTTTCATTGTTCTCTTCAAGAAATGAGAATTTAGTTGGGACTAATCGGGGAATGGAACGACGGTCCGAGATGTTGGCTGTAGTAGTCCTCACTATTATATGAAATAGTGTGATAATAACTATAATGAGGACTTCATTTGAGTTTGAATATTGTTTATGACACAATATTTGTGAGATCCCAAAATTTATGAAATGAAAGTATTCAATATTCTTATAATTATTCTATTTAGTAAATGGTTAAATTGATAAAAGGTTAAAGTTAAGGGTGATATGTGAAAAATTTTCAAAGTAAACAAGTTGTCATAAAATACCCGGTGGTAAAAGAACAGTAATACGTGTGGTTGCATAGTAGCACACGGTATTGATTATTGATGCTTAAGTGAGAAGTCACTCAGTTATATTTAATTATTGCTACAATAACTGTTGCAAAGTATCTCACGTTATTCGATTCAATTATTGTCAATATTTTATATATTATTAAATCAATAATTGAGACGACAAAGTTATTCATATTATTATTTGCAATATTGACGATGTCTAGAAGGTTCTGTCGAGGAGAGGTTTGGTCACCTAATTGCGCGCCAATAGGGAGAAATCCTTATCGAAAATCCCCCTCTTTCTTGGGAACGATCTGGTTGTTAATATTGCGAGTTATAATAATAATGAATAAATGTTATTAAAAATCGAATTTTAGTTCGGAGTTGAATTTGGAGACGCGGACGTGATATTTGAGTCCGGAATGATGAAATTAGTAAAAATAGGCTATAAACACAAATTTTGTCGGGGTTGACTTTTTGGTCAAAAAGTCAACAGTCGACTTTTTAAAAAAAAGTCAAACTTCAAAAATGAAAATGTTGCTAAAAATATTTAGGGGATTTTTATGAAGTATTTGATGTGGGGCCCACGTGTGACTTTGGAATCTGAAATTGGGGGGGAGGGAGTTGTCGTATTTATAAGGTAAGTTATATATATATTATAATGGTAATGGGGGGGGGGGGGTACTTGCCCGGAGGAAGGCAAGTATTATTATTATTATTATTATTATTATATTATTATTATATTATAATAAGTTTTGTTTTATTTGATTACAAATAGAATATATTATATTTTATTTAAAATTTTCGTTTTTTTAGAATATTTTATTGCATAGTGCAACATAGTAAAATCAAAATTTTCAGAATTCAGTCGATTGAGTTGCGTCCGTGACAGTTTACTGTTCACCCATGATTTCTAAATTCAAATAGTATCCTTTCCATTCTCCTATAAATAGGATGCTTAGTTAGAATTGAAAATCACACCAGAATTAGAGAAATCTTCTTCTATAATATTGACGTATTTCTTTCAAGTTTTAGGAAGCTTTGAGTGTAGAAAACAGTAAAAGTTTTCTTCAAGAATATATCCGCTATACCAGTTGGAATACTCTTCTTTTTGAGGTAAGGGTTATTATGTTTTTTTTCTGCATATTCTGAAGAGATATTATTTTCGTTTAGGATTCGTAAGGGGTATTATTTCTTTCGTATTCATGAAGAGAGTTATTTTCTTTCAATACTCGTAAGGGATATTATGTTTTTCATATTCTGAAGAGATATTATTTTTCGTATCGTATGAATATTATTTTAGATTCGCTCAACCGCTTATAAGTAAGGGGTTTCGCCAGGCGCTTTAAGTAATTTTTCCGACCTCAAAATTCTGGAAAAAAATGGAAATGATAATTTGATGAGTTTTTTAGATTGTGTCCAAAAATGGTAATTTTTTGATGTATAGATTAGGAGTTATGAATTTTATGGGAAAAAACCATTTTAAAAGTAAATCCTTATAACTCCTTGTGGTTAACTCCAAAATTTGTGAAATTTTTATTGGGAGTACATCTATATAACAGTAGTATACCCTGTAAATTTCGGATATTTTGTGTGACACCCCCAAAATAGGTCCAATCCATCCAACCTATTCTGAGTCGCCAAATACATGGTACAGAAAATAACTACAACTTTATTACTACAATTGTCGTGCAAAATACAACAACACATATACTGTGAGTTTTAATACCAACTATGACTCATGTCCCAACTATGGACAACACCTCACAGTGATACCTTACATAAAGGTACAATCTAGAACTGTTTTAGAAATTAAAATCTTTGGGAAGTGCTCAAGGAAACCTTCTAACATTGGAGGCTATGCGTCTAGGTTATGATAGATATCATATGCCCACAGAATTATCCTTGGTTGACCCAATAGACCCCAAAGAAAAATGAGAAGATTACTATCATCTTGTTTCCAATGGCGAGTCTTCTCTTGACATATAACTATCTCCACTGTCTGCAATTGAACATTATGTTTCAAATAAACTCCAAGATCATATAGGTAGTGCTCGTAGATATACTCAGCGAGTGGATTTGCACAACCCTGTCTTATGATAACGCGAGATTGTATGTCATTAGACATCTTGTATGATAGTGATAAAACACTCTTCCAAAGTTGGGTTCGCCTCACCTTATTGTTGTTCACCAAAATCAATTATTATGTGACGTATAATATACGACACACACATCTTAGGTCCTCAATACAATTATATATTGTATATCATGCCGTTTTATAATGTGTTGAAAAACTTTAACAGACCCGAACCATCACACTATTCCCCTATTATTCTCGCTCAACCCAGCTACACTCTTATTACCTGAAAGGAATTGTGAAGCAAAAGGGTGAGCACAACTAGCTCAGTAAAGAATATTATGACTAAAGATAATTACATTATCAATAGACTTCATCAGTAATAATTAGAGATTTAGAACATATGGTAGATAATAAAACTTTTCAACCATAGTTGCAGCGGAACGAGCAATCCATTAGAAGAGTTAAATAGACTATAAAGTCCATTATCTTCTCCACGTTAAAAAGTCTACCAACAATGTTTTATCCTCATAACATCAATCAATCAGCCCTTTCCACAATCATATGAATAACTTTCATAATCATAATTGTGATTCTAAATTCTCTTCGCATCCAAGACGAAGATAATTTTCATCACCGCCTATACCGAAACATCAAAGATCATGGTTATACCAAATCACGCCTTCTGCTCATAATCATACTAATAAATTCATCTTTGCACCACGGGCCAAAATATTGATCAACAGTTCATCTTTGCACTACACGCCAAAGATATTCAACAACAAGTCATCTTTGCACTACATGCCAAAGATATTCAACAACGGGTCATCTTTACACTAAAGACCAAAGATATTCATCAATAATTGATCTTTTTGCACTCTGTGCCAATGATATTCATATCTTAAAGAAATACATAATCATTTCGTAAATTTATATAAACCATAATTATAACCATATATGTTGATCAATTCACCTTTGCACTTAAGCTAAAGATATTCAATTATAAATTCAATGGTCATGATCATACCAGTCAACAATTCAACTTTGCACTACTGGCCAAAGAGGACCTATAGTCACGATCATACCAATAATCTACCCATCTTTACACTCAAGTCAAAGAGAAATATCATCATTAGGGTTATAAGAATGTTATATATAATAATAAAAACAATATAATCAACATATAGATTTAATCTCAAGAGTAAGATTCATAAATCAATGATCTCATAACACCTTAATCAAAATGTTATAAATCACTTAATAATCTCATAATCTAATATTATTAATACTACCACAATATTTTAATCATTTCTTAAACTTATAAACAATTTATTTTAATTGTTTACACTTTACTAATAAATGCATTTAATTATCCTAAAATGCCAAACTCATAAGATTTCATCACCAATAACCAAAACCCTCATCAAAAATATGCATATACCTCATATATGATTCTCAAGCCATAAAATTATATTTTTCAATTTTCTTACTTCACATAACATATTTAATTCATTTACTCATAACTAGAACATTTTCATGAAAAATACCAAATCAGTTCCAAAAATATTTCTTTTCTAGGATTTAGCATAATATAGTCCCATATTGAACATATATTTTTCTCGGAATTTTTAAAATTCATTTACTATTTTTCACATGGCCAAAACCACCGAATATTCAGACATTTATCATAAATTGTACTTTTATCCAAAATTTCTGAAATTTACAGAGTATACTGATATTATATAGATGTACTCCCAATAAAAATTTCATCAATTTTGGAATTAATCACAAGGAGTTATAAAGCGGTTACTTTTAAAATAGTCTTTTCTCATAAAATCTATAACTCTTAATCTATAAATCCAAAAATCGCCATTTTTGGACACAATCTACAAAACTCATCAAAATATCATTTCAAATTTTTACAGAATTTTTGAAGGTTGAGAAAAATTTTGAAATTGAAAAACATAATAACCCTTACATACTAATGACAATATCCCTTACCTCAAAAGAGCAAGATTTCGAATAAATAACGAAATCGAACATGCACCGTAGTATAGCAACACTCAAGATATCAAAATACTCACAAGAATACACTCGATAATATAGAGAGAGAATAGAGAGAAAACTTCGCTTTTAAAGTGTGATTTTCAATTCTAACCTAAGCACCTATTTATAGGAAATTGTTTAGAACACTAAAGTAGAAAATTTATTAAAATAATATTATTTATAATAAAATTTCCTTAGCACACCTTTGAATCTGAATTCAGCAATTTAAAAAATGAAAGTGGGGCCCACCAAAGTATAAAAAACGTTTTTCTTAAATAAAACAATTAAAACTTCCAAAAATCAATTATTCTGGAACTTAGGAACTTCAATAATTCATAATAAATAGCCCTTTTATCATAAAAATTCGAACCACATGTCATTTCATAGGAAATTCCATTCTCTACAACTTTGCAGAAGAATGTTTCTCCAAATTCCAAACGGAAATTGACCAAAATCCACAAATGGACGATTTTACAAGCTATAATCAGATTTCAGTCAAAATTTGTGTACACCATCACGTTTAACATGTGTTAAACATTTTTTGTAACACACAAAACATGTGTTTAATTAGCATTTAATGCAACAAAACTACTCTTCCTCCTCATTTATTTATATATCACACATTCATTGTAAAAATATCACAATTATTATATTACTGTAATATAATAATATATTTTATCAGAAAAGATAAAATATCAATTTTCAACAATTGTCACATTAAAATTTTTCTCCATCTATAACCACATAAAATGAATATTTTCCTTATCATATAAATCAATAATTAATTATTCACAAATAATAGTACAGAATCACAATACCGATAAACGCATAGCCTCCCGTGAAAGAGGGGGCTTTCCAATAAGGATTTCTCCTTACTGGCGCGCAATTAGATGACCAAACCTCTCCTTGACAGAACTTTCTAGACATTGCCAATAATGTTATCTAATAATATTATCCAAATAATATGAATTATTGATCCAATAGTGAGAAATACTGTGTAGTGACAATTATTGAAACAACAATAATATAAAATATCAACGTAGCAATTATTGAATCAATAAAATAAAATATTGAACAATAATTACTGTAACAATTATTGAGTAATGCCTTCTTACGAATTTTTTTTATCATGCTTCATGAATAGTACTCGTGAATAGTAACTCATGAATAGTAACTCATGAATAATAACTCGTGAATAGTAACTCGTGAATAGTAACTCATGAATAGTAACTTGTGAATAGTAACTCATGAATAGTAATTTATGAATAGTAACTCATGAATAGTAACTCATGAATAGTAATTATAAAAAAAATTGAATACTTTTATTTCATAAAATTCGGGGTCTTACATTTTGTACAAAAGTACAGCTTATGATAAATGTCTAAATATTCGGCAGTTTTGGCCATATGAAAAATAGTAAATGAATTTTAAAAATTCCGAGAAAAATATATGTTCAATATGGGACTATATTCTGCTAAATCCCAGAAAAGAAAATTTGTTTGTACTGCTTTGGTATTTTTCATAAAAATGGACTAGTTATGAGTAAATGAATTAAATAGGTTATGTGAAGTAAAAAAATTGGAAATTATGATTTTATGGCTTGGGAATCCTATATAAGGTATATGCATATTTTTGATGATGGTTTTGGTTATTGGTGATGAAATCTTATGAGTTTGGCATTTTAGTATGATTAAATGCATTAATTAGTAAAGTGTAAACAATTAAAATAAATTGTTTATAAGTTTAAGAAATAATTAAAATATTTTTATAATATTAATAATATTAGATTATGAGATTATTAAGTGATTGATAACATTTGGATTAAGGTGTTATGAAATCATTGATTTAAAAATTATTTAATGATTAATAATATTACTAAATGAATTTAATGTTATTTTATAATGAATAATATTAAATGGAGTTTATAATATAATGAATAATGCTATTATCATAGTTTAATATTTGTTAAAATATTATTTTCTGCTCAAATAATTTTTGATACAATATTATTCTTGAATTTTACTCCACAAAGCAGTATCATGTTGACAATCTTGACATTATTGAATTCTGAATAAATTAAATTGTTAATGTCTTCAATATTTATCCTTTATTCATATTTGATTGAATTATTATATCATTGTCATCATCCTCATAATTATATTATGATGAAAGTCATCTGTGGCCGTAGTGCATAGATGGACTTGGTATGATTATGACCTGGGATTATTCGGTATAATCATGACCGTAAAGTTACAAATTATGTGGTAAAAGTCCTCATTGGCCCGTAATGCATTGATGGACAGTTTTTGGTATGATCATGACCATGGGTTCTCTTCGGCCAAGGGTGCAAAGATGAATTATTTTATGGCATGATCATGACAGTTGATGAAAACACGAATATCCTTGGCCCGTAGTGCATGGATAATTCATGGATGTGATACTAACGAATATCCTTGGTCGTAGTGCATGGATAATTTGGTGATGTGGATTATTTATTAAGCCGAGTCTCAGCGATAAAATATTGATAATAAACTTTTAATTCGTAGAAGATAGTAGATATCATGCTCTACTTGACTCTTCTAAAAAGTAGTTGCATGTCTTTGGCCTGTAGTGCAAAGATAAACTGTTAATGAATATATTTGGCCGTAGTGCAAAGATGAATTTATTAGTATGATTATGAACAGGAATTGTGATTTGGTATAACCATGATCTTTGATGTTTCAGGTAAAGATAGGTGATGAAAATTATCTTCGTCCTGGTGCAAAGAGGAATTTAGAACCACAATTATGATTATGAGTTATTCACATGATTGTGGACAGGAACTGTTGATTGATGTTACATGGATAAACTATTATTGGTAGACTTTTAACATGGAGAAGATAATAGACTTTATGGTCTATTTGACTCTTCTAATGGATTGCTCGTTGCGCTGCAACTATGGTTGAAAAGTTTTATCATCTACCATATGTTCTAAATCTCAGATTTATCACTGACGAAGGCTATTGATAAATTAATTTTCTTTAGTCATAATATTCTTTATTGGGCTAGTTGTGCTCACCCTTTTGCTTCACAGTTCATTTCTGGTAATAAAAGTGTAGCTGGGTCGAGTGGGGTAACAGGGGAATAGAACGATGGTCTATAGCTGTTGATGTTCTTCCTAAATAGTATGGAAATAATTTTATTGAGAACTTTAGATAAGTGTGTTGTATTTTATACGTCATTTAATAGTTATATTTGGTGAATCAAATAGGGTGAGGTGAACCCAACTTTGGAAGGGTGTTTTGCCACTTTCATACAAGATGTCTAATGACATACGACTTCGTGTTATCATAAGATAGGGTTGTGCACATCCACTTGCTGAGTATATCTACGAGCACTACCTATATAATCTTGGAGTTTGGTTGAAATATAATTCTCAATTGGAGATAATGGAGATAAATATATGTCAAGAGAATACTCACCATTGGAAAGAACATGATAGTAATATTCTCATTTTTCTTTGGGGACTATTGGGTCAACCAAGGATAATTATGTGGACATTTGATATCAATTATAACTTAGACGTATGGTCTCCCATGTACGAAGGTTTCCTTGAGCATTTTTCAAAGATTTTAATTTCTAAAATAGTTATTGATTGTACCTTTATGTAAGGTACCATTGTAAGGTGTTGTGGTCGAGGCACCATAAGAGTTACATATAATTGTATTAAAACTCACAGTTTAACTATGGTCGTATTTTGCACGACAGTTGTATAAATGGAGTTGTCAGTAGTGTATTTTCTGGCGATCCAAGATGGGTGATGTATACTTATTTTGGGAGCGTCACAATATTCATGTAAAAACTCTAAGCTACACTTTGGTCATATTGTATAAAAGAAGTTGTATTTAAATTATGTACCATGTATTTGGCGACTCATAATGGGTGATGTATACCTATTTTGGGGGCGTCACACTTGGTATCAAAGCTTAGGGATATGATCCATATCTAAGATGTGAGACTAGAACTAGGAGGGGAGAGACGGGTAATTCATTTGCTAGTATGACCTACCTAAGTTTATTTGTTATTTAATTGGCCGGTTAGAATATAGGGATAATATGTGGCATGTTAATTAACCCTTGTTTTGTAGCAGTATTTGAAAATGGCATCAGAAAATGTTGAGATAAGCAATGGAGCACATGAGACCGTTGAGTCACCACGTATAAATAACTAGGATAATGTGCATCAAGAAGGCAACAATCCTTATGTAAACAATAACACCAAACAAATGAAGAACGATGGGATGTTCAGAGGCTTTCTGCAATTCATGCAACAGCAGGCGAGAGAGACGCCTGTGCAAAATGCAGGTGGAAACACTGGCAACTCACGGATAGTCAACGCTAAGCAGTTCAAGGAGCTAGGACCACCAAAGTTTTTGGAAAAGCCAGAACCACTTAAGGCAGAGACGTGGATAAAGCAGATAACCAAGATATTTGATGTCTTGGGATGCTCTGAAGAGCAAAAAGTTCCCTTTGCCACCTTCATCTTGAGAGGAGAGGCAGATTACTGGTGGGAATCTGTAAAACGTACTCAACCTATCGCACTAAAGATGTCTTGGGAGAAGTTCCAAGAACTATTCAACGACAAGTACTTTCTCGAAAGTATTCGTCACATGAAGGAGGTGGAGTTCATCAAGCTGGAACAAAACAATATGACTGTATCGCAGTACGAGGCTAAATTTGCGGAGTTATCCCGATTTGCATCCCATTTGGTAGATAATGAGGAGAGAACGACGCGAATGTTTCTGCGAGGTTTGAAACCTGAAATATGTCAATACCTCATTTCTCACAAACTTTGCTTGTATTCAGATGTTGTGAATAGGGCTCAGTTATTGGAGCGCGATAATGAGTCAAACCAACTAAGAGAGAGTAGCCGGCAAATCAATAATACCAGTGGTTGTGAATCCCCCAAAATAGGTATACATCACTCATCTTGGGTCGCCAAATACATGATACATAATAGAAATAAAAACTTTATTATATAACTGTCGTGGAAAATACGACAAAACATAAGCTGAGAGTTTTAACACGAATATTGTCTTCTAGATAATATCCACACTCAATGGAGTCCTCATTACAATTATTATGACACTATTTCATAAAATAGTGAGGACTACTAAAGCCACTTATCCTTGACCATCACTCCATTCCCCGACTCGTCCCAGCTATATTCTCATTTCCTGAAGAGAACAATAAAAGAAAAGGGTGAGCTCAACTAACCTAGTAAGAAATATTATGACTAAGATAATGCAGAATAAATTATCCTTAGCCTTCAACAGTATAACAACTGATAGAATATAATAGACAACAAGTTTTAGATCAACAACTGCAGCAGAATAGGCAATCCATTAGAAGAGTCAAGTAGAGCATGATATCAACTATCTTCTATGATTTAAAAAGTTTTTCATCAACTTTATCGCTAAGACTCAGCTTAATAAATAAACTACATCATCGAATCATCCCTGCACCACGGCCAAGGATATTCATGTAATCATTAATGGTCATGACTGTACCGAATAATTCCTGGTTATAATCATACCAACAACTGTCCATCAATGAACTACATGCCAATGATGACTTTTACCACATCATTTGTAACATTACGGGTCATGATTATACCGAATGATCCCTGGTCATAATCATACCAATCAACAGTTCATCTATGCACGTAAGCCAAAGATAATTTTCATCATAATATAAGCATTAGGAAGATGACTATGATATAAGAATTTAATTAACAGAAACAAATGATAAATTTTTAAAGATTTATAATTCAATTTATCTAGAATTCAATAATGTTCAAATTGCCAACATGATACTGCTTTATGGAGTAAAATTCAAGAATAATATTGTATCAAAAATGATTTAGACAGCAAAAAAATCAATTTTTGTCATGAATAGTACTGTGGGTGAATAGTACCCGGGTGAATAGTACCATGTGAATAGTACTTCGAGAATAGTACCCTGTGAATAGTTCTTTGTGAATAGTACTCGTGAATAGTACTTCGTGAATAGTACTTTATGAATAGTACCCATGAATAGTACTTTTGTGACTAGTACCGTATAAATGAATAGTACTCATGGACAGTACTCTGGCCTCAAAAGCTTAAAATTTAACAAGAATGTGCAGAAAATATCCTTGTAAAACAATACTAGATGAAACGCAAATTTCAAGGATATTCTACTAATTTTATAGAGTAAAGAAGCCAAAACTTTAATAAAATGAGTATAGAATTCGAAATCTTAAACGAAATAATATTACTTAAATACTACAGAGTATAGAAGAAAATATTATTTCAAGCGAATATTGAACAAAAATAACATCCCTTACAATTGTTGAACGAAAATAATATTCCAACGAATATTTAACGAAGATAATATTTTTACGAATATTGAACGAAGATAATATTCTCTATGAATATTGAACGAAAATAATATTAATACGAATAAAAAAAATAATATCTCTTCAGAATATGAAATAAATAATACCCCTTACCTCAGAAGAAGACTGGATACTGGAATAGTGAAGTAGCAGACTTCGCTTCTTCTTTCCCTCTATAGCTTCTCTCTCTATAATTGCTCTTGTGAGACTTAGTTAATTGGTGAGAAGGAAAGAAGAATGAGCTTCTATTTATAGGAAAATATAGTTTTGATAATTGAACGTTTTGGATCTCGAAATATTACAGTACAATACCTTCATCTTTTCCTTTATTTTTAATTTAGTCCTGCAAGTATTATCAAACTTGAACCACCTCCCCTAATAGTATATCATGTGAATTAATAGTACATTCATGTGAATCAATAGTTCTATACATGTGGAAAAAAAAATTACAGTATAGTACCTTCATCTATACCTCTATTTTTAGTTTAGTCATGGAAGTATTATCAATCTTGCACCACATCCCCTAATAGTACATACATGGAATCAATAGTACACACATGTGAACACATAGTTATAATCATGTTAATTAATATCAATTAATTTCTCATTTATCCGAATAATTACTGTGACAACCCGAGAATTTTGAATATTTTTAAAATTATAATTAATTGATTTAAGGTTCAAAATTAGAACCTAGACTAAAAATTAGTGTATGCATTTGATATTTTTAAGATGGAATTTTGAGGATTTCAAAATTCTGTTAAGGATTTAGGTGAATTATTCAGGATTATGGAAATACGTGAATATGTTCTGTGTATATGTGTACAGTATGTGATTAAGGGTCAAGGGCTGACCAGATAAACGATATCTGTAACAAACCCTAATTATATATTAAGAAATTTAACGTTCGGTTAGAAAACCCTAGCGATTAATAAGAAACCATAGAAACCGATTCTAGAAACCCTAATTTCAGTTCTGGGAATCCAAAACCCTAATTCGGTGCATGAAACCCTAAATCGGAAACTTAATGGCGTACGTGTAAATAATTATAGGATTAATTAGGGTTAATCTTAACAAATTGGTTACGAAACCCTAATTCCAAATTTGAAACCCAAACTTCAGGATTTGAAACCCTAATTTATAATTAGGGAAAACGAAAGTGTTAATTTAATACTTTTAATGTTAATTAGGATATATTAATTCTAACTTTCAAGTTAAGTAATTAGAAAACCCTAATCTAGTTACGAAAATTTAATTTTTAAATTAGAAAATTATTTTTCTATTAGAAACCCTATTTAGTGGTTTATGAACCCTAATGACCATTTTGACCCTAATTGCTTAATTAGCAATTTTAATTAAGAAATACTAATCCTAATTAGTAAGATTTAAAGTATGATTAAGAAATTTTAATATAATTAGAAAATTCTAATTATAATTTAGAAATATTAATTTTCTATTTTTAAAACCTAAATTGGAAATTTTAAAAAATTAAATTATAAATCCTAAGGGTTTCTAACCCTAAACCCTAACCCTAAACCCTAAACCCTAAGGGTTAGGGCAAGTGACAAAAATACCATTAATTTTAAAATCAAAATGACTATAATGCCGTTCTAGGATTTTTATGAGGTAACTTGCAAATCTAGCAAATTTGGTAGTAGGTGACCAACTTAATTGACTTTCTTATTTCAAAAATCCAGCAAATCAAGCAAAACATATCAGCCATGTGCTATATATCACATTATATATAGATTAAAGAGAGAGAAAGTGCATGTATTTGGTCATTTGATATCTAACTCTCACCCAACTCTCTCTCTCTCTCTACATATCCAAAATTCACAAGTTATTCAGTCCCTTATATGATATCTAGCAAGCCAAGAACAGATCATGATGATCAGAATTAAAGCTCAAGCATCAAAGAGGTATAAACCCTAAAATTTTAAAATCCTTAGATCTGATGTTTGATGTTGTGATTTGTTGTTTAGAAATGTGTAATAAGGTGTCATTTCGTGATCTGGGTTGTCAAATCTCAGATCCATAACATCAAAGTGCACGAAATAGTATTTTTTTGAAATCTGGAAAATTTTGTAAAAGTCGTCTGACAGCCTTATGTCAGTGGCCTTAGATCCTTCACTGTTGTTTGTTTGTTGTATTTTATGTTATGGATATGTTCTATGCCATGTAGGCTTTCATCTGGAACTTGAATCAAGTCCAGAACAGGTGTATGTTGAAAGTTATAAGTAGTCAAAACCCTTTTGACCAACCACAAAATTTGGAATCTGAGCAGCCCAGATTTGCCCAGATTTCGTTTGACAGTCATTATCTAAGCCATTGATCTTGCTGTTGTTTAGTAGATTGGACATGTTGTTGTTGTTATGCTGTAGACGGGTATGTTAGCTATACATAAAAATAAGTAGAACACTTAGATCTATTATAGAATCAAAATTAATCAAGGTCAAACCATCGTTGACCAACTGCCTGGGAAGAAATCTGGGAAACCCAGATTTCTCATGAACACATCTCTGACAAACTTTTGACCGGCTTAGATCTTACGATTTTGATGTTATTAAGTTGATCTAATGATTTGTTGTTGAATTATGACATGTGGTATACATATTTGAACCGATAGATCATACAAAATATAGACTAAGGATACAATCTACAAGGATTCGAAATAGGCACTAAGAGCTGTTCTTCATTTCTGGGTAACCCAGAAAATGAAGAACAATCTCTGACAAGACTTTGATGGCTTGAATCTCTCGATTTGGATATGTTATGACCATGAATATTGGTTTTGATTGTAATATAACATCCCTACTACCATCCTAACACCATTAGGTACTAAGAAATCATCAAGAACACTAATTTAAATGTGGTCAAACTAAGCCCCTCGGTGACTGGCATGGGTTTTCTGGGTTTGAGCAAGAACACCAAGAACACCTATAGCGACGGGTCTGTCGCTATAGGGCCCTTTTAGTGACAGTTTAATTAAGAAATTAATTATTAATTTCCGAAAATGATTTATTTTAATATATAAATTGAAATAAATAGTTTTTAATTATTAAAAATACATAATAAATTTTGAAAAAATATTTTAAAGTCTGAAAAATAGTTTTTAATTATTTAGAGTAGATTTCATAAATATTTAATATTTTTGGAATATAAATGGTATTTAATTTATTTAATTATAATATTAAATAAATTATTTAAAAATAATTTTAATACATGAAAAATCATGAAAAATAATATTATGTTATAAGAAAATATTTAAAGATATTTTCAAAGTGACTTTTAATATTTTGTGATGAATTTCATTAATTAATTAATATTAATAATAATTAATTTATTTAATAACTATATTAAATAAATTGTGGAAAAATAGAATAAATGATTTATAAATCATATAAAAATGATTTATGTATTATAAAAATATTTTAAGTTATAAAATATAACTTTTGATATTTTGTCATAAAAATATTAATATTTTAATATTAATAGCAATTATCGAATAATAAATTTAATTGTTTAAAAATCATATAAAGGTGATTTTAAAGTATTAAAATACTTTGTAATATTATAAATATATTATAATATTATGACATGTATTTCATTAATATTTGATAATAAATAAATATTAATGATAAAAAAATTAAGTGATATTTAATTTATTTAAATACGTTATTAATGATTGAAAATTCATGATAAATGATAATAATTATTTAAAAATTATTACGACCTTGCGAAAAATATTTTGACTGTTAATAAATTATCGTAGATAATGGTTATGTGTTTAGACAGAGTTTAATTGAACTTAAACTCGAAATTTTGTCCGACTAGACCGTCGGGATGTCAGATTTGTGTCAGGTTCAAGTCAGACTGAAATAGTTTGACTTGATACCGAGTCTTATGTGTGTTATAGACTTATAGGATTATGTTTTATGTGTTATGTGTTTAGGTTATTCTATGTATATGTATATATATAATTGTATTATATTGTGATGATATTATTCTAATATTGGAGATCTATATTACTAATATTAGGTCTTCGGATAAAGCGTTATAAATTACGTAGCGGTAATCAACGGTTCAGGCAAGTTTGTTTTACTTAACTCTACTAAGAGTTGTTTTATTCGGATAAGCTTATGGTTAATCATTGCTAGTTGTCATGAATTGTACTCTGTATATATTGCATGTATAAGTCAGGTATGAAAGGCTGATCACCTTCATTACCCTTCGGTCCAGATATATTTGTTCATGTTATATACTTGTTCAGTCAAAAGTTTGTGTAAAACCCCAACTTTTTGAATAAAGATGAATTTTCTATAAATATTATTTTTGAATATTATGGAGTGAAATTGATATAATGTTATAGCTGTGGGTAATATTTATAAATTTTGCAAAGTACGCAAGTTGTTATATAATATTCGATTGGTCGGGGAATATTCATTTTAACAGGGAATATTCGTACAATGGCACAATCATTGGTGGACCCCACAACGGAATTATTGTCGGATTGAGAAAAAGACAAAAATACTTTATGAAAATAACGGCGGAAGTTTTACCGTTAACTGTTGAAACACCCGGTGTTAAAAGTAAATAATATGTCTGGCGTGAAGATAAGAAAGCACACCATTAATTATTGATGCTTACATGATAGGTCACTCGGTTTTGTTCAATTATTACTACAGTGTTTGTTGTAAATTTTAGCGTATTATTTGGACTCCCACTTACTCATTTTTCAAAACTGTCGATAAACGTTATTTCAGTTTTGTTATATATATATATATATATATGATAAGGATAGGTGGGGAGTGTGACTTTAAGTCACGAGGGGAGGAGTACAAAACATGTCAGGAGGGAGTTTTGTTAGTATTGTTATTATATATATATATTATACTTATTTTGTTTTTCTTGGTATTGAGTTGAAGTTTGGCATGTCATCCAAAGAAAAACTCATCCGTGAGAATTTTCATTCACCCGTGAATATTTTTTAGCATGTGTTATATTTATATAATATATATATATATTATTTTATTTAAAAGATTTTGTTTTTTTAGAATATTTTATTAACTCAATCTGGATCGTCCGTTTAAAAGTAAATCAATCTGGACCGTTCATGAATTAGTTACTATTCAGTCCATTCTTCTATAAATAGAAGATCATTCCTTCATTATTTCTTATGAATTCACTGAAACTCTAGAGAGAGAAATTATAGAGAAAAATAAGAAAAGAATTCTGCTACTTCCCTACTCTTATATTCAGTTCTTTCACGGTAAGGGGTGTTATTTCTTTTGTATTCATGAAGAGAACTTCTGTTAATCCATTATTTATTATTCTGTTGGAATAACTTGTATATGCGGGCTACCCTATACTTGGTGAAATTCTTCTGTTATTCCATTCGTTATTACTCTGTTGGAATATCCTGTCTGTGCGTTTTACGCCGGACCTGATTCCATCTTTATTATTCTGTTGGAATATCATGTATGCATGCGTTTACATACTTAACCGATTCCGCCTCTTTATTATTCTATCGGAATATCCTCATCATGCGTTTCTGACGGGACCTAATTCCGTCTTTATTATTCTGTTGGAATATCATGTCTATGCGTTTTATGCCGGACCTTGTTCCGTTAATTATTATTCTGTTGGAATAACCTGCCTGTGTGGTCTATCGCATGCATGGTGATTTCTTTTGTTATTCCATTCTTTATTATACTAAGTTGGTTAATGTTTTGACTTCTATACTCCATGAAATTAGTGGAATATCCTTAATATTTGCGCTTCATCCAGTATCTTTTCATGGAAATATTCTTCTGATCATTCTTGAATTTCACTCTACAAAGCAGTGTCATGTTAACAATTTGGACGCTATTAGTTCCTGAATAAATTAATTCTTGAACTTGTTTTATTGAATTCTTATATCATTGTCATCATCCTCATGTTAATATTTTTTTGAAAGTCATCTGTGGCCTGTAGTGCATAGATGAACTTGGTATGATTATGACCAAGGATTATTCGGTGTATTCATGACCGTAATGTTACAAATGATGTGGAAAAAGTCCTCATTGACTCGTAGTGCATTGATGGATAGTTGTTGGCATGATCATGACCATTAATGAATACACAAATATTTTTGGCCCGTAGTGCATGGATAATTGTGGTCGTGATACTAAAGAATATCCTTGGCCATAGTGCAGGGGTGATTCGATGATGTGGATTATTTATTAAGCTGAGTCCCAGCGATAAAAGTCATGAAAAACCTTTTAAATCATAGAAGATAGTAGATTTTATTCTCAACTTGACTCTTCTAATGGATTGCTTGTTCCGCTGCAGTTAAACTTGATGTTTGTTATATTTTATCAGTTTAACACTGTTGAAGGCTAATGATAATTTATTCTGCATATTATCTTAGTCATAATATTTCTTACTGGGCTAGTTGAGCTCATCCTTTCTTTCACTGTTTTCTTCAGGAAATGAGAACGTAGCTGGGACGAGTCGGGGAACGGAGTGATGGTCCTGATGATAGTATTAGCTAGTAGTCCTCACTATTTTGTTAAATAGTGTGACAATAAATGTAATGAGGACTTATTCTGAGAGTGGATATTATTTAGAAGACAATATTTGTATTAAAACTCACAGCTCTCTTGTTGTATATTAAAGATTGTATTTGTATTCTGTACCATGTATTTGGCGACTCAGAATAGGTGATGTATACCTATTTTGGGAGCGTCACAGTTGGTATCAAAGCTTAGGGATATGATCCTTGGCTAGGATGTGAGACTAGAACTAGGAGGGGAGAGACAGGGAATTCCTTCGCTAGTATGACCTACCTAAGTTTATTTGGTATTTAATTGGTAGGTCAAAGTATAGGGATAATATGTTATATGTTAATTAACCTTTGTTTTGTGGCAGTATCTGAAAATGACATCCGAAAATGTTGAGAATAGCAATTGAGCACAAGAGACTGTTGAGTCTCCACATATCAATAATCAGGAGAATGTGCATCAGGAAGGCGACAATCCTCATGCAAACAATAACACTGACCAAATGATGTATGATGGATTGTTCAGAGGCTTTATGCAATTCATGCAGAATCAAGCCAGAGCGGCTCCTGTCCAAAATATAGGTGGAAACACTGGAAACTCTCGGACGGTCACCGCTAAACAGTTCAAGGAGCTGGGACCACCGGAGTTTATTAGAGAGCCAAAACCACTTAAGGCGGAAGCATGGATAAAGTAGATCACCAAGATATTTGATGTCTTGGGATGCTCCGAAGAGCAAAAGGTTCCCTTCGTCACCTTCTTGTTGCGTGAAGATGCAGACATCTTGGTGGGAATCAGAAAAAGCACTCCACCTGGCGCTTTCAAGATGTCTTGGGAGAAGTTCCAAGAGCTATTCAACGACAAGTACTTTCCCGAGAGTATTCGTCACATGAAAGAAGTGGAGTTTATCAAATTGGAACAAAACAATATGACCATGTCGCAATATGAGGCTAAATTTGCGGAGTTATCCCAATTTGTATCCCATTTGGTCGATAATGAGGAGCGAATGACGCGAATGTTTTTAAGAGGTTTGAAATCGGAGATAAGTCAATATCTTATTTCTCATAAACTGTGTTTGTACTCAGATGTTGTAAATAGGGCTCAGTTATTGGAGCGCGGTAACGAGTCAATGCAACCTAGAGAAAGCAAATTTGAAGATGAAAATACCAGTGGTATCAGTCATCGAAACGGTGATAACAAATGTGGAGGGAATCAACATGCGAAAAATGGTAACCACTTCGGTGGTAATCATGGCCAAGACAGTAAAAATGGACATTTCAAGAAAAGGAGATTCAACAATGATGGAAGGACGTCATCACCAGCACCTGTTGTTAAGGAAGGAGAACGACCACCTATCATATGCTTCAAATGCAGAAGGGAGGGACACATCAGTCCAAATTGCGCGATGCCGTTCAAAGCATGTTATAATTGTGGAAGAGAAGGTCACTTAGCCCAATTTTGTCATTCACCGAAGACAAGTTCAGCCAGGATGGAGGCACCAAAGGCCGTCCCAGAAAAGTCAAAGCCAGAAGTGCAAGGAGAGGCGTTTGTTGTGACCTCCCGTAAAGTAAGGAACCCGAATGAGGTCATCATAGGTAAGCTTATCATAAACTCTAGCGAAGTCTATACCTTATTTGATACCTGTTCTACCCATTCTTTTATTTCTCCTACTTGCGCTCAACGATTAAATTTGACTCCGGAGAAATTAGACTTTGACTTATCTGTAGAAACTCCGTTGGGAGAAACCTTCATTACATCCAATCGCTTATAAGTCTTGTTTGGTTCAAATCGGTACCCACATTACCCAATCGATCTTATTTCATTAAAATACTTGCATTTGATGTGATTCTAGGGATTGATTGGTTAACTACTCATCATGCTAAAATTAATTATTTTCGTAAGGTTGTTAGCTTTTATATTCCTAATCAACCTATTATGCGAATTCAAGCGACCAAACCATTAAAATCAATCACGGTCATCTCAAGCCATAAAGCTATTCGTTTATTAAAAAACGGATGTCAAGCTTTCTTAGCCCACGTCACAGATCTAAACAAAAATACGTCTGTTTTGAATGATATTTCTATTGTTAATGAATTTCCTAACGTATTCCCTGAAGAACTTCCTGGCCTACCCCCAGAGCGTGAAATTGAATTTTGTATCGACCTTAAACCTGGTACAAAACCCATTTCCAAAGCCCCATATCGAATGGCTCCTATTGAACTTCAGGAGTTAAAGGCTCAACTGCAGAAATTGTTACACATTGGCTTTATTTGTCCTAGTACTTCTCCTTGGGGTGCTCCTGTTCTATTCGTGAAAAAGAAAGATGGGAGTATGCGACTTTGTATTGATTATCGGGAGTTGAATCATGTCACCATCAAAAATAGGTACCCATTTCCATGTATTGATGACCTGTTTAACCAGTTGCAAGGAGCCAAATTCTTTTCAAAGATTGATCTTCGTTCTGGATATCACCAATTGAAGATTAGAACCGATGACATTCCAAAGACGACTTTCAGAACTCGGTACGGGCATTATGAATTCCTAGTCATGCTTTAGATTGACTAATGCTCCTGCTGCCTTCATGGATATGATGAACCGAGTATTCAAAGAATATTTGGATCACTTTGTGGTCGTCTTTATTGATGACATCCTCATATATTCCAAAACCCGTGAAGATCATGAGCAAAACTTAAGGCTGATACTCCCAAAGCTTCGTGAATATAAGCTTTATGCTAAGTTGAAGAAATGCGAGTTCTGGCTTGAGGAGGTAGCATTCCTTGAGCACGTGGTATCAAGTCATGGAATATCTGTTGACCCAGCAAAGATTGAAGCTATTCAAAACTGGGTGCAACCTAAATCAGTGACTGAAGTACATAGCTTTCTCGGCTTAGCTGGTTATTATCGGAGATTCGTAGAAGGGTTTTCTCGAATCGCTACTCCACTAACTCAGCTAACTCGGAAAGATATAAAGTTTGGTTGGAGCGAGGAATGTGTGAAGAGTTTTCAAGAACTCAAGAGGAGACTCATTTCAGCACCTGTTCTGACAATACCATCTCGTTCGGAGGGATTTGTCATCTACAGTGATGCTTCGGGTAAAGGGTTAGGATGTGTTTTCATGCAACATGAGAAAGTCATAGCCTATGCCTCACAATAACTCAAAGAATATGAGAGAAATTATCCTACTCATGACCTAGAGTTAGCAGCTATTGTCTTCGCACTTCAAATTTGGAGGCATTACTTGTATGGGGAGAAGGTGGAGATCTTCACGGATCATAAAAGCCTCAAATATTTCTTCACTAAAAAGGAACTCAACATGCGACAACGACGTTGGCTTGAACTGTTGAAAGATTATGATCATACCATCCAATACCATCTTGGAAAAGCGAACGTGGTAGCTGACGCATTGAGTAGAAGATCATATGCAAGTACGAGTACGATATTGTCAACACAAAGGCCCATTTTGTGTGACTTGCAAAGGATGGAGATAGAGTTAAAGACTCTAGGGACCCATGTGATGATGGTGAATATTCGAGTAGAATCGACTTTAATTGATAAAGTTAAAGCTGCTCAAGCTACAGACCTGGAGCTGATGCGTATGAGGAAGAAAGTGCATTAAGGTGCTATGCCGAAAGCAAGAATCGATAAAGAAGGAATACTTCGAGTCAACTCCAGACTTTGTGTTCCTAACGACCCTGATTTAAAGTATAAAATCATGATGGAGGCGCACAACACACCGTTCGCAATCTATCCTGGGAGTACCAAAATGTATCGTGATCTTCGTCATACATTTTGGTGGAGCAATATGAAGAGAGAGATAGCGCTATTTATCTCAAGGTGTCTAACTTGTCAACGAAGTTATGACGAGCATCAAGTACCAAAAGGTCCATTGCAACCACTTGAAATTCCGAATGGAAGTGGGAGCACATTACCATGGATTTCGTTCTGGCCTTCTTAGAAAGTTTCTCAAGGCATAGATGCGATTTGGGTCATTGTTGATAGATTGACCAAGTCTCGCTCATTTCTTACCGACACGAGAAACTTATACACTTGAACGTCTTGCTCAGTATGTTCATAAACGAGATTGTAAGATCGCATGGTATGTCGAGATCCATAGTTTCGATCGAGACCCAAGATTCACTTCACGATTTTGGGTTAGTTTGCGTAAAGCTATGGGCACGCATTTATTTATTTAGCTTCGGCATATCATCCTCGATCGGACGGACGACAAATGGAGAGGACTATTCAAACTCTTGAAGATCTATTAAGACTTTGTGTCCTTGATTTCAAGGAAGTTGGGACAAGTTCTTACCATTGGTGGAGTTTTCCTACAACAACAGCTTCATCAAAGTATTGTCATGGCTCCATTCGAGGCGTTGTATGGAAGAAAGTGTCGTTCTCCAGTATGCTGGGATGAGGTGGGTGAAGCAAGGTTATTGGGACCAGAGTTAGTACGATTGACTACGGAAAAGATTAAAACGATCCGACAACGTATAAAAACCTCACAAGATCGACAAAAGAGTTATGATGATCTTCATCGAAAGGACGTGGAATTCGATATAGGAGATTATGTGTTGTTACGTGTTGCTCCATGGAAAGGAGTTACGAGATTTGGAAAGAGATAAAAGCTCAATCCTCGATTCATCAGTCCATTTTTAATCCTTGATCGAGTAGGAACTGTGGCCTATAGACTCGCTTTACCGCCAAGTATGTCTCGTGTTCATAACATTTTTTCAGATATCCATGCTACGTAAATATGTGGAAGACCCGAACCACATTATTGAGTTAGAACCGGACGAAATAGCGGAAGATTTGACGTATGAAGAGGTTCCTATTCAAATCTTGGATAAGAAGGAAAATATTCTACGCACCAAGGTTATACCTCAAGTCCATGTTTTATGGAGAAACCACGATGTTGAAGAAATGACTTGGGAATTAGAATCTGAAATGAAATCAAGGTATCCTTACCTCTTCGACATACCAGGTACGTACCCTAATTTCGAGGGTGAAATTTAATAAGAAGGGGAGATTGTAAAACCCCAACTTTTTGAATAAAGATGAATTTTCTATAAATATTATTTTTGAATATTATGGAGTGAAATTGATATAATGTTATAGTTATGGGTAATATTTATAAATTGTGCAAAAGTACGCAAGTTGTTATATAATATTCGATTGGTCTGGGGAATATTCGCTTTTAACAGAAATATTCAGTATAACTAAGACAATCATTGGTGGACCCCACAATGTAATTATTGTCGGATTGAGAAAACGACAAAATACTTTTATGAAAATAACTACGAAAAGTTTTACCGCTAATCTGTTGAAACACCCTTAAGGTGCTACAAAAAATACGATGTCTGGCATTAGTTGCGTAGTACACTCAGTATTAATTATTGATGCTTATGTGATAAGTCACTCAGTTTTGTTCAATTATTGCTATAGTGTTTGTTGTAAATTTTAGCGTATTATTTGGACTCCCACTTACTCATTTTTCAAAACTGACAGTAAATGTTATTTCAGTTTTGTTATATATATATATATATATATATATATATATATATATATATATGATAAGGATAGGTGGGGAGTGTGACTTTAAGTCACGGGGGGAGGAGTACAAAACATGTCAGGAGGGAGTTTTGTTAGTATTGTTATTATATATATATATATATATATATATTATACTTATTTTATTTTTCTTGGTATTGAGTTGAAGTTTGGCATGTCATCCAAAGAAAAACTCATCTGTGAGAATTTTCATTCACCCGAGAATGTTTTTTAGCATGTGTTATATTTATATAATATATATATATATATATATTATTTTATTTAAAAGATTTTTTTTTATTAGAATATTTTATTAACTCAATCTAGATCGTCCGTTTAAAAGTAAATCAATCTGGACCGTTCATGAATTAGTTACTATTTAGTCCATTCTTCTATAAATAGAAGATCATTCTGAAAGTAATATGCACACAAGCCAATCATGTTTGATGATAAAGCATATACTTTGTAACAATCTTATTCATTTATTAATAAAAAGTATTAATTTATTAAAGGCTTTTAATTATCTACATGATGATTGTTTTATAATATGTGATAAACCCATAGTTTTAAGAAATGCTTTTAGAATAATGATGATGATCATTCTAATGAGATCTAAATTCTTAGAAAGCTTAAAACTAAAATAGTTCCCAATCATTGGATTACTAAATTGGGGATTAGTGAATCCGGATAGATTGGTACATACGTTGCTTGCTCATTGGATGAGGATGATTGATCTCATGATCATTTGTGTGGAGACACTAAAGCAAGTATGTAGGTGCTTATTAGAGAATAAGTTCAATTTGAACGTGGCTCATTAAGGAATACCTAATGGAGTTTTACTTGCCTGTCAATAGGAATTCCTGTAGTAATAGTAGTACAAGTGATCCTTGGACTTGAGATCATCATAGTATCTTGTGTATGATGAGTTATACTTTGACTTATTCCTTAAGACCCTTAGGGTATATCAAAGGGTATGCTTGGGTATAATAAGTTGTACATGGAGATAATGTATGATCAATAAAGAATCTACCACTTATATAAAAGAAGAGAAATGTCCTATGTGATTCGATAAATGACAACCCAAAGAGTCCTTGGCGAAGGCGTAATAAAATTAGAAAGGAGTTTCTAATTTGCATTATTTGAGTTGTGCATTTAAGAGTCGAAATACATATAATTAAATAAAATAAGACTTGACAAAGAATTCCATGTCTTATATTTAATTGGGACATTGTATGGTGGAAGGATTGAATTGTCACGGTAACTATTTACTCAAAGGTTCTTTTATGATTAATGTTGAAATCTATATTATCCGGAAAGTCGTTGATCGCTGGGAGGCTTATCCCTATTGTAGAATAAATATTATTTATTTAAATAAATTAATTGTTTAATTTATTTATTTAAATAAGATTAGAATTGTTCTAATTGATTTATTCACAACCGGTTTAATATGGAGAACCTAAAGGGTCACACCATAAAAGGAAGAATAATTATTTAAGAAGTTAATGGCATAATCGTAATAATATGTTAAGTATATTTAATTTAATCTATGGTGATAGAATATACTTGACTTACGTGAAAAATTATTTTGTAAATTGAACAAACTAGTATAAGAAAAGGAGATGATCATTCAAAGAGTTGAATGTATGTATTTTTTGAAATACAAGTGTGAATTATTTGAAAGGTTCAAAGAGTTCAGAAGTGAAACAAATTGGCAAAGTATTAAGATTCTTTGATTAGATCAATGAATAAATACTTGTGCAATAAGTTTCTAGATCATCTCAAATGGTTTTTCTAATAATGGACACCTCATGATACGTAATAATTGATTGATGTATCCGAAAGGAAAAATCATACCTTGTTGAACATGGTACGGTCCAAAATGATTTTACCGACATTCCAAAGATCCTTCAGGATCATGTCCTGAACATGGTTTGCATATCTACAAAAAAGGTAACCTCAAAATCCAGCCCCAAGACTCCATAAAAGTTATGGACAGGGAGGATTCCTAATCTTAAGTATGTTAAGATAAGGGGTTGTCCAACTTATGTGAAAAAGGTTTCGAAGGATAAGCTTGGGACAAGATTTGACAAGTGTCGATTTGTGGGACATCCTCAAGTAAGTTTAGGGTATATGTTCTATAATTCTACTTAGCAAAAGGTGTTTGTTGTAAAACACGCTGCCTTCTAAGATAAAGGTGTTTATCATTGAAGGGGCTAGTGGGAGGATAATAGATCTTGAAGAGTTCAAGAACCACAAAACACTATAAGTCAAATAAGAGGAACCTGTAGATAGACCTATTATACCACAACTGAATCGTAAATCTGGAATAGTACCGAAGATACCTGGGAGGTATGGATTCATCATAAATGATGATGATGAGGTACACATCATAGAAGATGATGATCCAGTTACATACGATGAGGTAAGTGTTGTAGACAATCAGAGAAATGGATTGAAGCAAGTTTCTCAAATATGGAACATTCGTTTTGATGAGGCAATCAAAAGAGTTTGATTTTATCAAAAATAAGAATGAACCTAGTGTGTACAAAAGGGTCAGTGGGAGCATCGTGACATTCCTAGTACTATATGTTGATATACTACGGATAAGGAATGACATACTAATGCTACAATTAGTAAAGATAAAGTTGTCTAAACATTCCTCCATGAATGATTTGGAAGAGTATCTTAATTGGGGATAAAATCAATATAGATAGATTCAAGAGGATGCTCGACTTAACCCAAGGAATGTATATTCATTTGATGCTAAAGTCGTTTAGCATGGCAAACTCCAAGAGATGTCTCATGTCGATGAGCTATGGAGTGTATCTCTCTTAATAGTCCCCATAGACTACTGAAAAGAGAGGTCGCATGAGTGACAATCATGTATGTAATGAAATGTACGAGACCTGATGTTGATCAGTCATATTATGGAGAAGTTCACTATGAGTCAGTGAAAAACATCTTAAAGTGCTTAACCGGCACTAAGGATGTGATCATATTCATGGTGGGTCTAAATTAAAACTAGAGGGCTTAACAGACTCAAGTTTTTCAGATAGACCAAGATGATAGAAAAATCCACTTTAAGGTAAAGCGTTATCTTGAACAGTGGTGCAGTGAATTGGAAAGGTTCCAAACAATGAAAAGAGTTCTTTGGTTTAGTGATAAAGACAAAGTATATAGCTATAAATGAAGTCGCAAGTTGATTGTTTGGATTAAAAGTTCATTACGAGAACTAGGAATAGTTCTAAAGTCTCATCTTGGATCTAAACATGTGTTATGGCACTTTCATTTGATTATAAGAATCATTGAAAGATGAGAAATCACTATAGAGATGGTGGACTCTCAAGAACAACATTACATATCCATTAACTAAAGCTTATCCAACGGCGGGATAATCGCCACTTAGAGAAGAAGAGTATAAGATACTGATGGCGATTGGCTTTAGTGCAAGTGGGAGATTGAAAGTAATATGCACACAAGCCAATCATGTTTGATGATAAAGCATATACTTTGTAACAATCTTATTCATTTATTAATAAAAAGTATTAATTTATTAAAGGCTTTTAATTATCTACATGATCTTTTTTTATAATATGTGATAAACCCATAGTTTTAAGCAATGCTTTTAGAATAATGATGATGATCATTCTAATGAGATCTAAATTCTTAGAAAGCTTAAAACTAAAATAGTTCGCAATCATTGGATTACTAAATTGGGGATTAGTGAATCCGGATAGATTGGTACATACGTTGTTTGCTCATTGGATGAGGATGATTGATCTCATGATCATTTGTGTGGAGACACTAAAGCAAGTATGTAGGTGCTTATTAGAGAATAAGTTCATCGAACGTGGCTCGCTAAGGAATACCTAATGGAGTTTTACTTGCTGTCAATAGGAATTCAGTAGTGATAGTAGTACAAGTGATCCTTGGACTTGAGATCATCATAGTATCTTGTGTATGATGAGTTATACTTTGACTTATTCCTTAAGACCCTTAGGGTATATCAAAGGGTATGCTTGGGTATAATAAGTTGTACATGGAGATAATGTATGATCAATAAAGAATCTACCACTTCTATTAAAAAGAAGAGAATGTCCTTTGTGATTCGATAAATGACAACCCAAAGAGTCCTTGGCCAAAGCGTAATGAAATTAGAAAGGAGTTTCTAATTTGCATTATTTGGAGTTGTGCATTTAAGAGTCGAAAATACATATAATTAAATAAAATAAGACTTAACTTGATAATTCCATGTCTTATATTTAATTGGGACATTGTATGGTGGAAGGATTGAATTGTCACGGTAACTATTTACTCAAAGGTTCTTTTATGATTAATGTTGAAATCTATATTATCCGGAAAGTCGTTGATTGCTGGGGAGGCTTATCCCTATTATAGAATAAATATTATTTATTTAAATAAATTAATTGTTTAATTTATTTATTTAAATAAGATTAGAATTGTTCTAATTGATTTATTCACAACCGGGTTTAATATGGAGAACCTAAAGGGTCACACCATAAAAGGAAGAATAATTATTTAAGAAGTTAATGGCATAATCGTAATAATATAGTTAAGTATATTTAATTTAATCTATGGTGATAGAATAAATTAAATAGCTTAATATTTATTATTTAATATTTTGAAATATTAAATATAAATTAATAAGAGAGAGTCTTATTAATATTATTACAATTATTATTATTTTAATTTCTAAAAGAGTTTAGGAATTAATTTAATATAAGTACTCTCATTTATTCCTAATAGGATTAGGAGGGAAAATTAATTAAAGGAGTTTAATTAATTATAATAAGATTAGGGAGCCCATTTAATTAAAAGGGTTTAATTAAATAATACCTTATTTTTAATAGGGTTACTTGATATCTTTATAAGAGGAGTCTTATATCAGATATTAAGACTACGTAATAATTCCAATAGTTGGGAGAGTACGCTCCTTTTTCTATAGAGATAGAAACTAGGGTTTAGCCAACCACCATCTTCTTGAATCTTTATTTTTCTTTGGTGGATCACCTTTAGAGGCCAAACATTTGGGTGGCTAATGTTGTTCAAATGAAGGAACCAAACCCAGTGGATTCAAGTTGAACGCGAAAAGGATTGGAGGTGAACTTGTACCTAAGGAAGCTCGGATCTTTAAGGGTATGTTTCTTATTCATCTTTTTCATTTAATTAATAATTGTGCATAAAGGGTGATCCGGGTATATGGTTTGTAAAATTTTAAACTCTGATTTATCTCGCTTCCGCTTAATTTTTGCAATTTGATTGCGTTCATGAATATTAAAAACCTAACACATTCCTTCATTATTTCTTATGAATTCATTGAAACTCTAGAGAGAGAAATTATAGAGAGAAATAAGAAAAGTATTCTGCTACTTTCCTACTCTTATATTCAGTTCTTTTACGGTAATGGGTGTTATTTCTTTTGTATTCATGAAGAGAACTTCTGTTAATCCATTATTTATTATTCTGTTGGAATAACTTGTATACGCGGGCTACCCTATACTTGGTGAAATTCTTCTGTTATTCCATTCGTTATTATTCTGTTGGAATATCATGTCTGTGCGTTTTACACCGGACCTGATTCCATCTTTATTATTCTGTTAGAATATCACATGCATGCGTTTACCCCGGACTGATTCATCTTTATTATTATTCATTGGAATATCCTCGTGCATGCGTTTTACGCCTTAACTGATTCCGCCTTTTATTATTCTCGCTGAATATCCTCATCATGCGCTTTGTGGGACTGGTTCCGTTAATTATTATTCTCATTGGAATAACTCACTTTATGTATGGTCTATCGCATGCATGGTAATTTCTTTTGTTATTCCATTCTTTATTATACTCAGTTGGTTAAAGTTTTGACTTCTATACTCCATAAAATTAGTGGAATATCCTTAATATTTGCGCTCCATCCAGTATCTTTTCATGGAAATATATTCTTCTGAGCATTCTTGAATTTTACTCTACAAAGCAGTATCATGTTGACAATTTGAACGTTATTAGTTTCTGAATAAATTAATTCTTGAACTTGTTTTATTGAATTCTTATATCATTGTCATCTTCTTCATGTTTATATTTTTTTTGAAAGTCATCTGTGGCCTGTAGTGCATAGATGGACTTGGTATGATTATGACCAGGGATTATTCGATGTAATCATGACCGTAATATTACAAATGATGTGGAAAAGTCCTCATTGGCTCGTTGTGCATTGATGGATAGTTGTTGGCATGATCATGACCATTAATGAATACATAAATATTCTTGGCCCGTAGTGCATGGAGAATTGTGGTCGTGATACTAAAGAATATCCTTGGCCATAGTGCAGGGGTGATTCGATGATGTGGATTATTTACTAAGCTGAGTCCCAGCGATAAAAGTTATGAAAAACCTTTTAAATCATAGAAGATAGTAGATTTTATTCTCAACTTGACTCTTCTAATGGATTGCTTGTTCCGCTGCAGTTAAACTTGATGTTTGTTATATTTTATAAATTTAACACTATTGAAGGCTAATGATAATTTATTCTGCATTATCTTAGTCATAATATTTCTTACTGGGCTAGTTGAGCTCACCCTTTCTTTCACTGTTCTCTTCAGGAAATGAGAATGTAGCTGGGACGAGTCGGGGAACGGAGTGATGGTCCGGATGATAGTATTAGCTAGTAGTACTCACTATTCTGTTAAATAGTGTGACAATAAATGTAATGAGGACTTATTCTGAGAGTGGATATTGTCTAGAAGACAGTATTTGTATTAAAACTCACAGCTCCATTGTTGTATATTAAAGATTGTATTTGTATTCTGTACCATGTATTTGGTGACTCAGAAAAGGTGATGTATACCTATTTTTGGGGGCGTCATAGTTTGTTCCTACTAGTTCACAATTATATTGTTGAATTATAGCCAACCAATTATTCAAATCATTTCAATCATGATATATAGTTATATTATTGAACTTAAACTTGCTGGGCAATTCTTATGCTCACCCTTGCTATATCATGATAAACATTGCAGATTAAAACGAACGCGTCAGATACAAGGAAAGGTTAAAGACAGTTCCAGCTTTAGTTTACGTATGCGATTAGATTTATAATAGTAATGTATGATAATAATGTTATGTGTTAGACAAGTTATGTATTGTGTATAAGTTAAGGTTACTCGACCATGGGGAAAAGTATGTAAGTTTAATGTATAAACAATTTATGTTTATATCTTCCGCAAATAAATGTAATAGTGATAGAATGATCGAACCGGATCCGTGGTGATTCGGGACCTCGGATTCGGTGCCCTCACAATTACCCGATTGGTTAATATAACCTCCAGACATCCATTATTATCGAAATAGATGTCGATTTCCACTAACACTAATAATCCCAACACAATGGAAATATCAAATTCATCTTTAATCAACACTAACTTATTCATCATTAATATTATAACTCACAATATTTAACAACCAGATCATTCCAAAGAAAGAGGGGGCTTTTTGATAAGGATTTCTCCTGATTGGTGCGCAATTAGATGGCCAAACCTCTCCTTGACAGAACTTTCTAGACATTGTCAATATTGCAAATAATAATATGAATAACTTTGTCGTCTCAATTATTGATTTAATATATAATATAAAATATTATGGAGATGATACTGTGAAAATAATTGAATCAATAATATTAGAGATATGATGCAGCAATTACTGTAGCAATAATTGAGTATAACTGAGTGATTTCTTACGTAAGCATCAATAATCAATACTGTAGTACTTATGCAACCACAGCGTATTCATCGCATTTTTTACTACTAGGGTAGTTCAACAGTTTAACGGTAAAACTTTCGCCATTATTTTTATAAAAAGATATTTCTGTCATTTTTTAACTAGGACAATACTTCCGTTATGGGGTCCACCAATGATTGTGCCGTCGTACGAATATTCCCCGACCAATCGAATATTTTATAACAACTTGCTTACGTTGCAAAATTTTTAAATATCACCCTTAACTTTAACCTTTTATCAATTTAACCATTTACGAAATAAAATAATAATTATAAGAAAAAGTGAATACTTTTATTTCATAAAATTCTTGGTCTTACAATCTCCCCTCCTTATGAAATTTCGCCCTCGAAATTTACGTACGTACCTGGTATGCCAAATAGTTGAGGATACCTCCTCAGATTCTAACTCTTGAGGTAAAACCTTTGAGTGTCGAATATGATCCTTCTTATCCAAGATTTTAACACGTATCTCCTCATATGTTAAATCTTCTGCTATCTTGTCTAGTTCTAATTCAATAATGTGGTTTGGGTCGTCCACATATTTATGTAACATCGATACGTGAAAAACGTTATGAACACGCGACATACTTAGTGGTAAAGCGAGTCTATAGGCCACAGTTCCTACTCGATCGAGGATTTTAAATGGGCCAATTAAATCGAGGGTTGAGATTTCCTCTCTTCATCGACTCCTGCTTCTAGAATAACGCTCTCTTGAACCTTCTTCTTCGTATTTATCAGCTTCAGGTCTGTAGCTTGGGTGGCCATTAACTTTATCGATTAAAGTCGATTCTACTAGTATATTTGATATCACCACGTGGGTCTCTAGAGTCTTTATCTCTATCTTCATCATTTGTAAGTTATACGAAATGGGTCTTTGTGTTAACAACATTGCACTTGTAAACGCATACGATCTTCTACTCAACGCGTCAGTTACCATGTTCGCTTTTTCATTGATGGTATTGAATGGTATTATCGTAATCTTCAACAGTTCGAGCCAACTTCTTTGGCACATAGTACGTTCATTTTGGGTGAAGAAAAATATTTAAGGGTTTTAGAAATTGGTTTTGTACTAGGGTCAATAAAAAATTCGATTTCACACTCTAGGAGGCTAAGAAGTCTTCAGGAATATGTCCGGAAATTTATTAACAATAGAAATCTTATTCAAAACTGTGACTCTCATCCAAGACTTGGATAACACGTCATATTGATATATATCAACTTGCCATCGTCATTCACGACGTCGCCTATGAAAAGTCTGGCTTCGCTGCATTCCACACAAGGAAGTCACCAGCGAAAGGCTCGGGGCTCTTTACTTATGGCTTGATATGACAATAATTGACTTTAGTGGTTTCGTTGCTTGGATTCGCATAATAGGTTGGTTAGGAATATGAAAGCTAACAACCTTACGAAAATAATCAATTTTTACATGATGAGTAGTTAACCAGTCGATTCCTAAAATCACATCAAATGTAAGTATTTTCAAAGAGATAAGATTGATAGGTAACGTGAGGGTACCGATTTGAATCAAACAAGATTTATAAATAGTGGGTGTAACGAAGGTTTCTCGTAATGGAGTTTCAACCGATAAGTCAAAGTCTAATTTCTCCTGAGTCAAATTTAAACGTTGAGCGCAAATAAGAGAAATAAAAGAATGGGTAGAACCGGTATCTAACAAGGTATAGACTTCACAAGCGTTTATGATTAACTAACCCGTGATAACTTCGTTCGAGTTACTCTCTTTTTGATAAGTCACGAAAAATGCTCTTCTTGAAACCACTGACTTTGCTTTGTCCGTATCCGCCTTTGGTGCCACCGTCCCAGCTGGATTTGATTTTGCTACAGGATAAAATCTAGCTATGTGACCATCTTTTCCATAACTAAAACATATGTTTGAAGGTTGTGAACAGTTTGGACTTATGTGTTCCTCCTCACCACATCTATAGCATCTAACTGGCAATCGTTCTCCTCCCCTAGAATTTGTTGATGGTGTTGGTGCTGTTGCCGATGTCTTCCCATCATCGTTAAATCTTTTCTTCTTGAATTTTCCACTTGAATCATTTCTTCTATTATCTTGGCCATGATTACCACCGAAGTGGTTACAATTTCTAGCATGATAATTTCCTCCACTATGGTTATCATTGTTCCGATGACCGTTGCCACCGGTACAATTATTTTCGTGTTGTTGTTCGTTATCTTTTGGTTGGCTGGCTCATTATCGCGCTCCAATAACTGAGCCTTATTCACTACATCTGAATACAAACATAATTTATGAGAAATGAGGTATTGACGTATTTCGGGTCTCAAACCTCGCGGAAACATTCACGTCATTCTCTCCTCATTATAAACCAAATAGGATGCAAACCATGACAACTCGGCAAACTTAGCCTCGTACTGCGACACGGTCATATTATTTTGCTCCAACTTGATAAACTCTACCTCCTTCATGTGACGAATAATTTTAGGAAAGTACTTGTCGTTGATTAGCTCTTGGAACTTCTCCTAAGACATTTTGAGTGTGGCAGGCTGAGTACGTTTTACTGATTCCCACCAGTAATCTGCCTCTCCTCGCAACATGAAGGTGGAAAAGGGAACATTTTTCTCCTCGAAGCATCCCAAGACATCAAATATCTTGGTGATCTACTTTATTCACGTCTCTGCTTTAAGTGGTTTTGGCTCTCCCAAAAACTTCGGTGGTCCCAGCTCCTTGAATTGCTTATCGGTGACCATCTGTGAGTTGCCAGAGTTTTCACCTGCATTTTGAACAGGAGTCTCTCTCGCCTGATGTTGCATGAATTGCATAAAGCCTCTGAATATCCCATCATTCATCATCTGATCGGTGTAGTTATTTAACTGAGGATTATTGTCTTCCTGATGCACATTATCCTGGGTATTGATTGTTGGTGACTCAAAGGTTTCATGTGCTTCATTACTTATCTCAACATTTTTAGATGTCATTTTCAAACACTGCCACAAAACAAGGGTTAATTGATATGTCACATATTATTCCTATACTCTGACAGACCAATTAAATACCAAATAAACTTAGGTAGGTCATACTAGCGAAAGAATTCCACGTCTCCCCCCTCCTAGTTCTTGTCTCACATCTCAGCCAGGGATCATATCCCTAAGCTTTGATACCAACTGTGACTCCCCCAAAATAGGTATACATCATCCATCTTGGGTCGCCAAATACATGGTACAGAATACAAATAAAAACTTAATTATACAACTATCGTGTAAAATACGACAAAATATAAGCAAAGTGTTTTAACACGAATATTGTCTTCTAGACAATATCCACACTCAATGGAGTCCTCATTACAATTATTATCACACTATTTCATAGAATAGTGAGGACTACTAAAGCCATTTATCCTGGACCATCACTCCATTCCCCGACTCGTCCCAGCTATATTCTCATTTCCTGAAGAAAACAATAAAAGAAAAGGGTGAGCTCAAATATCCCAGTAAAAATATTATGACAAAGATAATGCAGAATAAATTATCATTAGCCTTCAGAAGTATAACAACTGATAGAATATAATAGACAACAAGTTTTAGATCAACAACTGCAGCAGAATAGGCAATCCATTAGAAGAGTCAAGCAGATCATGATATCTACTATCTTCTATGATTTAAAAAGTTTTTCATCAACTTTATCGCTGAGACTTAGCTTAATAAATAAACCACATCATCGAATCATCCTTGCACCACGGCCAGGGATATTCATGTAATCACCAATGGTCATGACTATACTGAATAATCCATGGTCATAATCATACAAACAACTGTGTGAGACCCCGAATTTTATGAAATAAAAGTATTCAATTTTTCTATTTTGGTAAATAGTTAAATTGATAAAAGTTTAAAGTTAAGGGTAATATATAAAAATTTTGCAAAGTAAGCAAAGTTGATATAAAATATTCGTTGTGTCAGGGAATATTCGATTAGTCGGGGAAAATTCTTTTTTCGAGGAATATCTGTACGACGGTACAATCATTGGTGGACCCCACAACGGAATTATTGTCGAATTGAGAAACTGACAAAAATATTTTTTATGAAAATAACGGTGGAAGTTTTACCGTTGAAATTATTGAACTACTCGGTAGTAAAAGTACAGTAATACGTGTGGTTGCATAGTAGCACACGGTATTGATTATTGATGCTTACGTGAGAAGTCACTCAGTTTTGTTCAATTATTGCTACGAGAATTGTTGCAAGTATCTCACGTTATTTGATTCAATTATTGCTGATATTTTATATATTATTAAATCAATAATTGAGATAACAAAGTTATTAATATTATTATTTGCAATATTAACGATGTCTAGAAGTTCTGTCAAGGAGAGGTTTGGTCACTTGATTGCGCGTCAATAGAGAGAAATCCTTATTGGAAAGCCCCCTCTTTCCTTGGAACGATCTGGTCGATTAATATTGTGAATTATAATAAAGGTGATAAGTTTTGTTTTATTATTATTATAAATGTAATAAAAAAAAACTTTTTATATAAAATAGAATACTTTTATAAGGTTATTTATTTTATTAGACTTTAAATAGAATATATAATATTCTATTATGCATAGTGTTCAGATAAAGTGCTGCATAGTGCTTGCGTAGTAAAATCTTTTTATATAAAATGCAGAATACTTTTATAAAGTTATTTGTTTTATTAGACTATAAATAGAATATATAATATTCTATTATGCATAAATGTCTGCATAGTGTTTGCATAGTAAAATTATTTTATATAAAATGAATACTTTTATAAAGTTATTTATTTTATTAGACTATAAATATAATATATAATATTCTATTATGCATAGTATTTGCATAGTGCTCAGATAGTAATTTTTTTTTATATAAAAAAGTAATACTTTTATAAAGTTATTCGTTTTATTAGATTATAAATAAAATATATTATATTTTATTTAAAATATTTTGTTTTATTAGAATATTTTATTAATATTGCATAGTAAATCAATATGGACCGTCCGTTTAAAAGTAAATCAATCTGGACCGTTTATGAATTAGTTACTATTCAGCCCATTCTCCTATAAATAGAAGCTCATTCCTTCATTATTTCTTACGAATTCACCGAAACTCTAGAGAGAGAAACTATAGAGAAAAAGAAGAAAAGTATTATGCTACTTCACTGCTCCTATATCCAGTTTCTTTTAAGATTATTATGTTAGAACATCCTATCATTTGTAATAATTTTTAATTAAATATTTATTGAATTATATAAATATTTAATGGATGTGTTTTATCGTTGAATAAGTATTTGTTTAATTGATATTATGTGATTTGATTATTTATTTGTTTAATAAATAATTAATGAGTTAAGGAAAGTAATTATTTTGAAATAGTAATCTAATTTAATTTAATAATTAAGTTAAAGAGTTTATAATGATTAAATAAATTATTATATTATCTTAATGAATTGTTATTAGAATTAATTAAATTAAGTATGAAAACTTAATTAATTAGAAGTGTGACAAATAATTATATTATAAGTGGTTATTAAAATAAATTAAAGTAGTTTTAATTTATTTTGCCAAACAAGGCTTAAATATATTAAGTCTTTTAATTTTAAAGAGTTTTTTGCAAACTGGAGCCTTATGGATTTTTTGGATTTTTAAATTTGATTTATTAAATATAAATAATATATATAATAATTTTATAACCGATAATTATTTAGGGCAATTATTATAATGTCGAGTTTTTTAAAAAAAAATGTCTGCGTTAGTTTTATGTTGTGTTACGTATATTGTATTTGGTCAAGTCTGAGAAAGGAAAAAGGGAAGTGTTTAAGGAAAGAAAAGAGTCTAAGAAATTTTAGAGAGTATATTTGAGAAAGGACTGAGATTTCAAAAGCTAGTTCAGAGTAGTGATTCTCAGTGAATGGTTTTTCTAAAAGCAACAAAAATGTATGTTTTATAATCTTAACATAGGTTTTATAGTATAACTATTTAGCCTCTATGTTTCTTGAAACTCAACCTCACTGTAATAGGTTTTTACAAAAAGTATCTGTAAACCATGTTTTAGAATTGGTTATGATATTACATGTAATTATAATTGTAATTGTTATAACTAGCATGTATATATGTATATATATGTTGTATGCTAAAATACGTTCAAAGAGAAAGAAGAATTGGTTTTATAGTGAAAACGTGTATGAACTTAAGTTGTACAAAATCAAAGGTTATAGATACAATTGTATGCTAGTTGTGAAATTGAAAGTCGGGTATGTTAATTGGATATGAACTACAGAGAATTGTAGTTTAAAAGTAATCAAATTGGTGGTTAGTAGGATTTACAGTATATACTGTGTTTAACAAATGTCAAACATGGAGTTTTAATTTTAATACTATGTTTTTACGGATTTAGTCTTTCTAAATTTGTTGTTCAGTAGTTTTAAGTTAATATATGTATGCTTGGTGAGGTTATGTGTAAATTACATCAGTTATATGTATGTAATTAGTTGCTAGAATTTCTTAAATGAATCAAAAATGGTCTTCGTGTTTTGCTTACGTTAGTTTTTGCGCCCAACGCCAAAAAATGGAGCCTCAACGCTGAAATTGCGCTTCAGCCCAAATTGCGCCCCTAACGCTAAAATTCATTGATGCTGAAATTTGCGCCCTAGCGCCACTGACTAGTTTAGTCCTCGCGCCCTAGCGCCGGAATTATAGTCTAGGTCGGACAGTTTTGACCTCCTGTAGTAAAATGGCCATAACTTTCTCATACGAACTTTGATTGAGCTGATTCCAGATGATCCGGAACGAGGACGAGTAGACCTACAATTTTTGTTCTTTAAGTGTTTCAATTTGAGGTCTGTAACAGTAGTCAAAATGGTGATCTTTAGAACTGTTATGTTTTTAGGGGCAATCGGAGGGCGTCGGGCATGCACATATGCATGTGTAGTGCTCCTAACAATAAAAGATGATGTCCTAAGTTATAAAACATGTATGTTAGTAAATATAATGATGCTTAACATTAATAAATAATGTATTAGATAAGTTATAGAAGCATAGTAAGCATACACAAGAGAAGCAAATCGGGCATTTGACGAATGAACGTCGAAAAGCCGTGCCAAGTGTTAAGGAACTTAAAAAGTGTTTTCATTCAATTGAAATGAATATTATAAGATATGGAATGGGCTTAATACAAAATCAATAAATAGTCCTAGCAAGACTTAAGCACTTGAATGAACTTTGAATATGAAATACAGTGAGATATAAGTTGAAAGTTAACACACTCTAATTGAACATTGTGTGCTAATTAATAGAAAAGATTATGAGATGTGGAATAGAGTTTACATTACAATTACTATGTGTTGTTATACGACTAATAGTTGATGTGTATGATTATATAATTATGTAGGGCACGTGAATTGCAGATAACTGTAAGCTGTTAAACTGTTATTGGTAAACAACGATCAAGGCAAATCTTTCGGTTCCTATTTTCTACGTGGACTTGATGAAATGTTTTAAATTGCATGATATGTTATGCATGTTAAAATCATGAAATGTTAAAGTCGATATATGACTGCATTGTTTTGTCTAAGTAATGATGATTGAGTAAGGAACTCAATCTTTATATTTGCTATGTGAATTAAAAGCATGTATGCCATGTTACTTTAATGAGATGTATATCGAGCATGTTATTATGTGCTATGTGATGCATGAAAACTCATTAGACTTTCTTTGATCCATCGAGCTGACTCTTGTAAATAACCACTTTTATAGGTCAACATTTTAAGGTAAAGATATGTGCTAAGTGAATTATAGAGATCTATATTCACGAAGATTACTTATGTTTTATGAGAAATGTATTTCATATTTTGAACGTAACATGTTGTTGAATTGTAAGTTGAGCTATCCAATGTATATGGATATTTAGTTATGATGTAAGACTTTGTATAGTCATTTTGTTGTAACGATTCATGATATCAGATTAAATCAAAGAGATGTAATGTAAAGGTTACGATTCAGGGCAAGAAAGAAGGAAATGTATAAACTTTTTAAATATTCCGTAATTTTATTAAGTTTAACATTGAATAAAGATGTAAAATTTGAGATTTAATGTATGGTTAACGACCGAAGTTGAGATTTAAATTGTATGGATTTTTGGGGTCATTACAGTTGGTATCAAAGCTGTAGGTTATAAACCTTAGGTAGGAGTACCTTAGGCTATAACCTTAGAGAAGAGAGGTGAAGATAATGAAAGAATAAGCTCAAATAGAGTTTGAATTATAAGAAGTAATTTAAGAAATTTATAAAGAAGGGATTTATAGCATGCGAGAGAGGATTCAAAGAAGATTCTTGCATAGTTATAAGGAATATGAATGTGGGGTTACCCAACTCCAATAATAAAGATGTAAGGTGATAATAAATAGACAATATCTATAAGAAGAGAATGATAAAGATGTTAAGAATAGAGAGTTATATCTAAGTATGGTGCAATTGTACTCTTTAGTAGTTGATGTATGGTATCTGGGCTAAACGATTCTTTCATAGAGCGGAGGTATATACGAACTAGTAACTCGGAACCTAGTTTGTTGGTTGTTTGTGGGAAACCACTCAGCGTACCATATTGAAACTGTTAGAGACTCGATGTGTACCAAGTTTAGTAAATGGATACGTGTGATGAAAGTGTAGACCTTAAATGGAATGTTGAGCAATGTAAATGAAGTTAGAAATTCTTAAAGGAAGAATTGTTATATAAACAAGTAGATTCAAAGAAGAATCTTGAAGAGATATAAAGATAAGAAATGGGAGTTTCCTAACTCCAATAGCCAAGATAACGAATAATGTCGTAAATGATGAAAAAAAGGGAAAGAAAGAGGATCGTAAAACAAAACGATCACGAGTTAAGAAAAGAATTTTAAGGGAGATGATTATAGAATAAGATCACGATGTGATCTGTTTAAGTTATAAAAGGAAGATGGTTTATCATGGTTGAATGATTATAGCTTGATGCTATGAAGATATTGTACTATGATAGTACGAGATAAACTCATGAGGAGTTATAGATAATGTGATACGAGGAATTCGTATCGAGCAAAGAGCAAGTTATAAGCGAGATAGAGTTATGAGGGATTTCAATTGAGGACTCAGGTGGTGGCTGAGTTGTACAAACCTTTGTATGGGCGAGGGTTTTGTGCTTGTACTCAATTTATCACATTGATAATAATTGGAATGTTTGTGTCGCGTTATTTGGTATATGCATGTTGAGAAGGTGATTCTTTTCTCATGTGTATAACAGATAGGTAGAGTATAGTTAGAGAATATTATAAGGTTAAGTGCGAGTTCTTAAAACTCATACTTATGGTAGGTTTGTGACTCATAATTATATGGTATGTTTTTGAACCCCTCGTGAATGGACGCCTTTATGGTCCGACTAGGATAAGTTCTTAATCTCATATGATTGTGGCAAGTTCTAAACTCATAACGTGTGGTAAGTTTGAAGAACTAGGTATAGATAAGTGTGAATGGAGTATTGAGGATGATAGGAATAGATAGACCTATTAAGCAATGGATCATTATAGAAAGTGGAGTTGATGGTGGAAGCATAGGTATTCTAAATCTACTAGCTATGCTAGACTTTCAAAATTTATTGACTTCGTGCTGATGTTTACACTTCTATTTTCTTGAAAAACATTGGATCAACTGATGGAACCAATGAGTTTTAACAATAATATCGTTATTCAGTATGTATCATGCTAATTGCTTGACTATTAGACAAAAAATGATTTGGAATATATCAAAATGTATTTTATATATCATCAATGTATCATGGAACCTGGTGCAAAGATGATAAAAACGATGGAGTCATGAATACAGTATTACTTAGTGTTGGATGTGATCTAAGGATCGTCAGCCCACTGTGGTATGATGTAGTATAATAAAATCACCAAATGACGGAATCCTCAACGGACTATAAATACACTGCGGTATCATGACGTCATAAAAAGATTTTTGATATTTCTTTAAGATATGAGAATACATATGCATGTATGTATATGTATATTTCGGTTGATGTCCGAATTGTTGTAGAGGTCTATACTATTTGATTTAGCTAGAAAAATATTGAAAGATGTTCATGAAATTCAAGAGTTTCTTGAGAAGTTATGCCAAACCAAAATGTTTTGGTACGGATTCAGATGTTAAAAAGCTGAGATGAACAACCCTATTATTTAGGGGTTATGCTTAGTTTATACTTTCATATTTGAAATGTTTGTGCACAATACATGTAATGAAGGATTGATCCCCTAAGTACCTTGGAGTCCTTATAGTCGTATAATTTGTTAAAGTTAAAGTTGAAAGATTACTTATAATCTGTGGACATGGTTCGTGGTCATTAGACCCTCTCTGAATGCTTGCATCTAAATTTTGAGATGAACAACTCTTTTATTAGAGGTTAAGCTTAGTTTACACTTTTCATATTTGAAATGTTTATGCACAATACATAGTATGAAAGGGCTTAACACCCTAAGTGCGAAAGCATAACACATATAGTCGTTACAAAACACTACGTTGTGGCCCAACATAGTGGTATAATAGGCTGTCCACCTAGTGTACGAGTGGAGGGTGTTTTCAGTCTTTGTGATTGATAAACATTCTGCCAAAGAGGGTTTAAAGTGTGAAGAACCCGGGGGGTGAAGCACTATTAAACCTAGAGAATAGAGTTCAAGGTCTTGTGACCCTCAGCATGATTTGGAATCTTTTAAATAACTGAGTTATTCATACTACTTCCCAATTATTGAACAATTGTGGAAGATTCTTGTTATTCTACAAGACGGAAGTGAAAAAGGAAAGTATTCCTTAAAAAGAAGTGAGTCGTAGAATGTAACACTGAATGATGAATATGTTGAATAAGTGTGAAAAGAGATTTTGAAGTGAGAAGGATATGAGTTCTCAAAGAATAATGTAAAACTTTTAATAGAAAAGTTAATAATTGTAGAACGATCTTTGTGGAAAGGAAGTGGTTATAAAACCCAAGGAATGAATGAAGTATTAGTGTAAAATCTATTTTGTTATATCGAATGAATAAAAATTTTGAGGACAAAATTCTTAGAAGAAAGGGTGAAGTAATATCCCGAGTGTTTATGATAGCGATTCTTAGAAAAGGAAATGAATGGGTTAAGAATATAATACTCAGAATATATTGAGTTCAAGTGAAAGTTATGAAATGAAACCTACAATTTGTTAAAGTAATGAATGTAGTAGGAAATATAAAACCTATATTTAGATAAAATGATGAAAGATTACTCTGAGTTATTTGTTTAATTTGTGTCTTCGATTCTGGGGACAAAATCTTTGTAAGTAGGGAAGATTGTAACGAATGAGTGGTTTGAGTTGTGATTCTGAGGACATAATCCTTGTAAGGAGGGAATGATGTAACAATCCAGATTTTTAATTAAATATTTATTGAATTATATAAATATTTAATGGATGTGTTTATCGTTGAATAAGTATTTGTTTAATTGATATTATGTGATTTGATTATTTATTTGTTTAATAAATAATTAATGAGATAAGGAAAGTAATTATTTTAAAATAGTAATCTAATTTAATTTAATAATTAAGTTAGAGAGTTTATAATGATTAAATAAATTATTATATTATGCAATGAATTGTTATTAGAATTAATTAAATTAAGTATGAAAACTTAATTAATTAGAAGCATGAAAAATAACTAAATTATAAGTGGTTATTAAAATAAATTAAAGTAGTTTTAATTTATTTTGCCAAATAATGCTTAAATATATTAAGTCTTTAATATTAAAGAGTTTTGCCAAACGAGCCTTATGGCTTTTGGATTTTTAAATTTGATTTATTAAATATAAATAATATATATAATAATTTTATAACTGATAATTGATTAGGGGCAATTATTATAATATCAATTTTTTTTTAAAAAAAACGGCTGCGTTAGTTTTATGTTGTGTTACGTATATTGTATTTGGTTAAGTCTTAGAAAGGAAAAAGAGAAGTGTTTAAGGAAAGAAAAGAGTCCGAGAAATTTCGGAGAGAGAGATTGAGAAAGGACTTGAGATTTCAAAAAGCTAGTTCGTAGTAGCGATTCTCGGTGAATGGTTTTTCTAAAAGCAACAAAAGGTATGTTTTATAATCTTAACATAGGTTTTATACTATAACTATTTAGCCTCTATGTTTCTTGAAACTCAACCTCACTGTATATAGGTTTTTACAAAAATTGTCTGTAAACCATGTTTTAGAATTTGTTATGATATTACATGTAATTATAATTGTAATTATTATAACTAGCATATATAAATGTATATATATGTTGTATGCTAAAATACGTTCAAAAAGAAAGAAGAATTGGTTTTACAGTGAAAACGTGTATGAACTTGAGTTGTACAAAATCAAAGGTTATAGATACAATTGTATGCTAGTTGTGAAATTGAAAGTCAGGTATGTTAATTGGATATGAACTACAGAGAATTGTAGTTTAAAAGTAATCAAATTTGTGGTTAGTAAGATTTACAGTATACACTGTGTTTAACAAATGTCAAACATGGAGTATTAATTTTAATACATTGTTTTTACGAATTTAGTCTTTCTAAATTTGTTATTCTATAGTTTTAAGTTAATATATGTATGCTTGGCGAGGTTATGTGTAAATTACATCAATTATATGTATGTAATTAGTTGCTAGAATTTCTTAAACAGACCGAAAATGGTCTTCGTGCTCGGTTCTGTTATTTTTTGGCGCCCTAGCGCCAAAAATGGAGCCCCAGTGCTGAAATTCGCTCCCCAGCGCAGGAATTGTAGTCTAGGTCGGACAATTTTGACCTCTTGTAGTAAAATGGCCATAACTTTCTCATACGAACTCCGATTGCGGTGATTCAAGATGATCCGAAACGAGGACGAGTAGACCTACAATTTTCGTTCTTTAAGTTTTTCAATTTGAGGTCTGTAACAGTAGTCAAAATGGTCATCGTTAGGACTGTTGTGTTTTCTAGGGCAATCGGAGGGCGTCGGGCATGCACATATGCATGTGTAGTGCTCCTGACGATAAAAGATGATGTCTTAAGTTTTAAAAAATGTATGTTAGTAAATATAATGATGCTTAACATTAATAAATAATGTATTAGATAAGTTATAGAAGCATAGTAAGCATACACAAGAGAAGCAAATCGGGCATTTGACGAATGAACGTCGAAACGCCGTGCCAAGTGTTAAGGAATTTAAAAAGTGTTTTCATTCAATTGAAATGAATATTATAAGATATGGAATGGGCTTAATATAAAACCAATAAGTAGTCCTAGCAAGACTTAAGCACTTGAATGAACTTTGAATATGAAATATAGTGAGATATAAGTTGAAAGTTAACACAATCTAATTAAACATTGTGTACTAATTAATAGAAAAGATTATGAGATGTGGAGTAGAGTTTACATTACAATTACTATGTGTTGTTATATGACTAATATTTGGTGTGTATGATTATATAATTGTATAGGGCACGTGAAGTGCAGATAACTGTAAGCTATTAAACTATTATTTGTAAACAACGATCAAGGCAAATCTTTCGGTTCCTATTTTCTACGTGGACTTGATGAACTGTTTTAAATTGCATGATATGTTATGTATGTTGAAATCATGAAATGTTAAAGTCGATATATGACTGCATTATTTTGTCTAAGTAATGATGATTGAGTAAGGAACTCAATATTTATATTTGCTATGCGAATTAAAAGCATGTATGTCATGTTACTTTAATGAGATGTATATCGAGCATGTTATTATGTGCTATGTGATGCATGAAAACTGTTAGACTTTGATGGGCTGTCGATCTCACTCTTGCAAATAACCACTTTTTTAGGTCAACATTTTAAGATAAAGATATGTGCTAAGTGAGTTATAGAGATCTATATTCACGAAGATTACTTATGTTTTATGAGAAATGTATTTCATATTTTGAATGTAACATGTTGTTGAATTGTAAGTTGAGCTATCCAATGTATATAGATATTTAGTTATGATGTAAGACTTTGTATAGTCATTTTGTTGTAACGATTCATGATATAAGATTGAATCAAAGAGATGTAATGTAAAGGTTGCGATTCAGGGCAAGAAAGAAGGAAATGTATAAACGTTTTAAATATTCCGCAATTTTATTAAGTTTAACATTGTATAAGGATGTAAAATTTGAGATTTAATGTATGGTTAATGACCGAAGTTGAGATTTAAATTGTATAGATTTTTGGGGTCGTTACATCTGTGCGGATTACGCATGACCTGGTTCCATTCTTTATTACTCTGTTGGAATAACCTGTCTATGTGGATTACTGCATGCATGGTGAATTCTTCTGTTATTCCATTCTTTATTACTCTGTTGAAATAATCTGTCTACGTGGATTACCGCATGGCGGGCGAAAATCCATTTGTAGTTTCCTAATTTTTCTTACCCTCGAAAATTCTGGAAATAATTGAAATGATAATTTGATGAGTTTTCTATATTGTGTCCAAAAATGGCGATTTTTGGATGTATAGATTAAGAGTTATGAATTTTACGGGAAAAAAATATTTTAAAAGTAAACCCTTACAACTCCTTGTGGTTAACTCCAAAATTGGTGAAATTTTATTGGGTGTACATGTATATAACTGGAGTATATCTTGTAAATTTTGGAATTTTCGGACAAAAGTATTATTTATGATAAATGTCTAAATATTCGGCAGTTTTAGCCATATAGAAAATAGTAAATGAATTTTAAAAATTTGGAGAAAAATAAATCTTTAATATGAGACTATATTCTGCTAAATCCCATAAAAGAAATATTTTTGGAACTGATTTGGTATTTTTCATGAAAATGGAATAGTTATGAGTAAATGAATTAAATATGTAATGTAAGTAACAAAATTGGAAAATAGGATTTTATGGCTTGGGAATCCTATATAAGGTATATGCAGATCTTTGTTAAGGGTTTTTGTTATTGATGATGAAATCTTATGAGTTTGGCATTTTAGGATGATTAAACGCATTATTTGGTAAAGTGTAAAAGATTAAAATAAATTGTTTATAAGTTTAAGAAATGATTAAAATATTGTTAAAATATTAATGATATTAGATTATGAGATTATTAAGTGATTGATAACATTGAGATATTCTTGAACCCTGGATAAATTATATTATAAATGTTTAGTATTTATCATTTATCTCATTTGATTGATTCTTTATATCATTGTCATGATCCTCATGCTTATATTGTGTTGAAACTCATATGTGGCTTACGTGCATAGATGGACTTGGTATGATTATGACCGGGGATTATTCGGTATAATCATGACCGTAATGTTACAAATGAGGTGGTAAAAATCATCTTTGGCCCGTAGTGCATAGATGAACTTAGTATGATTACTACCAGGGATTATTCGGTATAATCATGACCGTAATTGAAAACATGAATATCCTTAGCCCGTAGTGCATGGATAATTCGTGGTCGTGATACTATTAAGCTGAGTCTCAGCATTACTGGTTTTACAGTTGTATATCGTTGGCCTGTAGTGCAAAGATGGACTGTTGGTTATTGGTTTTATAGTTGTATATCTTTGGCCTGTGTGCAAAGGTGAACTGTTGCTTATTAGTTTTACAGTTGTATATCTTTGGCATGTAGTGCAAAGTTGGACTGTTGATTTTCTTGATTATAAATATGAATTGTGATTTAATTATAATCTGTTGTGGTTCAGGTAAAGACATGTGATGAAAATTATCTTCGTCCTGGGTGCGAAGAGGAATTTAGAATCACAATTGTGATTATGAGTTATTCACATGATCGTAGACGGTAATTGTTGATTGATGTTACAGGGATGAAACACTATTGGTGGACTTTTAACATAGAGAATATAATAGACCTTATGGTCTATTTGACTCTTCTAATGGATTGCTCGTTCCGCTACAGCTACGGTTGAAAAGTTTTATTATCTACCATATGTTCTAAATCTCTGATTTATTATTGATGAAAGCTATTGATAATTTAATTATCTTTAGTTATGATATTCTTTACTGGGCTAGTTGTGCTCACCCTTTTGTTTGACAATTCCTTTCAGGTAATAAAAGTGTAGTTGGGTCGAGCGGGGTATTAAGAGGATTAGAACGGTGGTCTATAGCTGTTGAGGTTCTCCCTAAATAGTATGGAAATTTTTTTATTGAGAACTTTAGATAAGTGTGTCGTATTTTATACGTCATTTGATATTTAATTTTGGTGAACTGAATAGGGTGAGGTGAACCCAACTTTGGAAGGGTGTTTTGCCACTATCATACAAGATGTCTAGTGACATACAATCTCGTGTTATCATAAGACAGGGTTGTGCACATCCACTTGCTGAGTATATCTACGAGCACTACCTATATGATCTTGGAGTTTATTTGAAATATAATTTTCACTTGGAGACAGTGGAGATAGTTATATGTCAAGAGAAGACTCACCATTGGAAAGAAGATGATAGTAATCTTCTCATTTTTCTTTGGGGTCCATTGGGTCAACCAAGGATAATTCTGTGGACATATGATATCTATCATAACCTAGACGCATGGCCTCCCATGTACGAAGGTTTTCTTTGAGCACTTCCCAAAGATTTTAATTTCTAAAACAGTTTTTGACTATACTTTTATGTAAAGTATCATTGTACGGTTGTGGTCGAGGCACCATGAGAGTTACATACATTTGTATTAAAACTCATAGTTAACTGTGGTCGTATTCTATATAACAGTTCAACAGTTGTATAAATAAAGTTTGTATTTGATTTTTATAGTGTGATATCTGGCGACTCAGAATAGGTCGTGTGGACCTATTTTGGGGGCGTCACAAATGGTATCAGAGCTTAGGGATATGGTCGCTGGCGGAGATAAGAGTCTAGAACTAGGAGGGGAGAGACGAGTTATATACTTCGCTAGTGTGTGACTTACCTAAGCTGAAATTGTTTACTTGATAAGATAACAAATTGTGATATGTCAATTAACCTTTGTTTTGAAGCTATATTCTAGAATGATATCTGAAATACAGGAGATGAGAAATGGGAAAATCATGATAGCGATGAAATTACCGGGAAGGTACAATCTGAAAAGAAAGCAAGGTATTCTTATCTCTTCGAATATCAGGTACGTACGTAAATTTCGAGAGTGAAATTTCATAAGGAGGGGAGATTGTGAGACCCCGAATTTTATGAAATAAAAGTATTCAAATTTTCTATTTTGGTAAATAGTTAAATTGATAAAAGTTTAAAGTTAAGGGTAATATGTGAAAATTTTGCAAAGTAAGCAAGTTGATATAAAATATTCGTTGTGTCGGGGAATATTCGATTAGTCGGGGAATATTCTTTTTGTCAGGGAATATATGTACGATGACTAAGACAATCATTGGTGGACCTTACAATGGAATTATTATTTGATTGAGAAAACGACAAAAATATTTGTTATGAAAATAACGGCGGAAGTTTTACCGTTAAAACTATTGAACTACTCGGTAGTAAAAGTACAGTAATACGCGTGGTTGTATAGTAGCACACAGTATTGATTATTGATGATTACATGAGAAGTCACTCAGTTTTGTTCAATTATTGCTACATTAATTGCTGCTTAGTATCTCACGTTATTTGATTTAATTATTGTCGATATTTTATATATTATTAAATCAATAATTGAGATAACAAAGTTATTAATATTATTATTTGCAATATTAATGATGTCTAAAAGTTCTGCCAAGGAGAGGTTTTGTCACCTAATTGCGCGCCAATAGGAAGAAATCCTTATTGGAAAGCCCCCTCTTTCCTGGGAACGATCTGGTCGATTAATATTGTGAATTATAATAAAGGTGATAAGTTTTGTTTTATTATTATTATAAATGTAATTAAATAGAAAACTTTTTATATAAAACAGAATACTTTTATAAAGTTATTTGTTTTATTAGACTATAAATAAAATATATAATATTCTATTATGCATAGTGCCTGCATAGTATTTGCATCATAAAATCTTTTTATATAAAAACAAAAATACTTTTATAAAGTTATTTGTTTTATTAGACTATAAATAGAATATATAATATTCTATTATGCATAATGTTTACATAAAGTGTCTCGTAGTAAAATTATTTTATATAAAATAGAATACTTTTATAAAGTTATTTGTTTTATTAGACTATAAATAGAATATATAATATTCTATTATGCATAGTGTTTGCATAGTGCTGCATAGTGTTTGCATAGTAAAAATCTTTTTATATAAAAAACAAAATACTTTTATAAAGTTATTTGTTTTATTAGACTATAAATAGAATATATAATATTCTATTATGCGTATAATGTTTCAGCATAATGTCTGCGTAGTGTGTGCATAGTAAAATCATTTTATATAAAATAGAATACTTTTATAAAGTTATTTATTTTATTAGACTATAAATAGAATATATAATATTCTATTATGCATAAGTGTTTGATAAATACCGCTGATAGTGTTTTTCATAGTAAAATCTTTTATATAAAACATAATACTTTTATAAAGTTATTCGTTTTATTAGATTATAAATATAATATATTATATTTTATTTAAAAGATTTTTTTTTATTAGAATATTTTATTAATATTGCATAGTAAATCAATATGCACCGTCCGTTTAAAAGTAAATCAATCTAGACCGTTCATGACTTTGTTACTATTCAGCCAATTCTCCTATAAATAGAAACTCATTCTTTCATTATTTCTTACGAATTCACTGAAACTCTAGAGAGAGAAACTATAGAGAGAAAGAAGAAAAGTATTATGCTACTTCACTACTCATATATCCAGTTTCTTTTAAGGTAAGAGATATTATTTGTTGTACTAGTAAGGGGTATTATTCTTTCATATTCATGAAGTGAACTATTGTTATTCCATTCCTTATTATTCTGTTGGAATAACCTGTATAAGCAGACTACCGTATACATGGTGAAATTCTTCTGTTATTTCATTCTTTATTATTCTGTTGGAATAACCTGTCTGTGCGATCTATCGCATGCCTGGTGAATTCTGTTGTTATTCTATTCTTTATTATTCATTTGGAACATCACATGCGTCTGTGGTGATTACGCATGATATGGTTCCATTCTTTATTACTCTGTTGGAATAACCTGTCTATGTGGATTACCGCATGCATGGTGAATTCTTCTGTTATTCCATTCTTTATTACTCTGTTGAAATAATCTGTTTACGTGGATTACCGCATGGCGGGCGAAAATCTATTTGCAGTTTTGTAATTTTTCTGACCATCAAAAATTCTGGAAAAATTTAAAATGATAATTTGATTAGTTTTCTATATTGTGTCCAAAAATGACGATTTTTGGATGTATAGATTAAGAGTTATGAATTTTACGGGAAAAGACTATTTGAAAAGAAAACCCTTATAACTCCTTGTGGTTAACTCCAAAATTGGTGAAATTATTATTGGGAGTACATGTATATAACAAGAGTATATCCTGTAAATTTTGGAATTTTTGGACAAAAGTATAATTTATGATAAATGTCTAAATATTCGGCAGTTTTAGCCATATGAAAAATAGTAAATGAATTTTAAAAATTCTGAGAAAAATATATGTTTAATATGAGACTATATTCTGCTAAATCTCAGAAAAGAAATATTTTTGGAACAGATTTGGTAGTTTTAATGAAAATGGACTAGTTATGAGTAAATGAATTAAATATGTTATGTAAGTAACAAAATTGGAAAATAGGATTTTATGGCTTGGGAATCCTATATAAGGTATATGCAGATCTTTGTTAAGGGTTTTGGTTATTGATGATGAAATCTTATGAGTTTGGCATTTTAGGATGATTAAATGCATTATTTGGTAAAGTGTAAACAATTAAAATAAATTGTTTATAAGTTTAAGAAATGATTAAAATATTGTTAAAATATTAATGATATTAGATTATGAGATTATTAAGTGATTGATAACATTGAGATATTCTTGAACCCTGGATAAATTATATTATAAATTTTTAATATTTATCTTTTATCTCATTTGATTGATTCTTTATATCATTGTCATGATCCTCATGCTTATATTGTGTTGAAACTCATATGTGGCTTACGTGCATAGATGGACTTGGTATGATTATGACCGGGGATTATTCGGTATAATCATGGTAGTAATGTTACAAATGAGGTGGTAAAAATCATCTTTGGCCGTAGTGCATAGATGAACTTAGTATGATTACTACCGAGGATTATTCGGTATAATCATGGTAGTAATTGAAAACATGAATATCCTTAGCCCGTAGTGCATGGATAATTCGTGGTCGTGATACTATTAAGTCGAGTCTCAAAGATTCTTTGGTTTTTACTGATTGTATATCGTTGGCCTGTAGTGCAAAGATGGACTGTTGGTTATTGGTTTTACAGTTGTATATCTTTGGCCTGTGTGCAAAGGTGAACTGTTGCTTATTAGTTTTACAGTTGTATATCTTTGGCATGTAGTGCAAAGTTGGACTGTTCATTTACTTGATTATAAATATGAATTGTGATATAATTATAATTTGTTGTGGTTCAGGTAAAGACAGGTGATGAAAATTATCTTCATCTTGGGTGCGAAGAGGAATTTAGAATCACAATTGTGATTATGAGTTATTCACATGATCGTGGATGGGAATTGTTGATTGATGTTACAGGGATAAAACATTATTAGTGGACTTTTAACATAGAGAAGATAATAGATCTTATGGTCTATTTGACTCTTTTAATGGATTGCTCGTTCCGCTGCAACTGTGATTAAAAGTTTTATTATCTACCATATGTTCTAAATCTCTGATTTATTATTGATGAAATCTATTGATAATTTAATTATCTTTAGTCATGATATTCTGTACTGGGCTAGTTGTGCTCACCCTTTTGATTCACAATTCCTTTCAGGTAATAAAAGTGTAGCTGGGTCGAGCGGGGTATTAAGAGGATTAGAACGGTGGTCTATAGCTGTTGAGGTTCTCTCGAAATAGTATGGAAAATTTTTTATTGAGAACTTTAGATAAGTGTGTCGTATTGTATACGTCATTTGATATTTAATTTTGGTGAACTGAATAGGGTGAGGTGAACCCAACTTTGGAAGGGTGTTTTTCCACGATCATACAAGATGTCTAATGACATACAATCTCGTGTTATCATAAGACAGGGTTGTGCACATCCACTTGCTGAGTATATCTACGAGCACTACCTATATGATCTTGGAGTTTATTTGAAATATAATTTTCACTTGGAGACAATGGAGATAGTTATATGTCAAGAGAAGACTCACCATTGGAAAGAAGATGATAGTAATCTTCTCGTTTTTCTTTGGGGTCCATTGGGTCAACCAAGGATAATTCTGTGGACATATGATATCTATCATAACCTAAACGCATGGCCTCCCATGTACGAAGGTTTCCTTGAGCACTTCCCAAATATTTTAATTTCTAAAACAGTTTTTGACTATACTTTTATGTAAAGTATCATTGCAAGGTTGTGGTCGAGGCACCATGAGAGTTACATACATTTGTATTAAAACTCACAGTTAACTGTGGTCGTATTCTATACGACAGTTCAATAGTTGTATAAATAAAGTTTGTATTTGATTTTTATAGTGTGATATCTGGCGACTCAGAATGGGTCGTGTGGACCTATTTTGGGGGCGTCACAAACTGTCCATCAATGAACTACATGCCAATGAGGACTTTTGCCATATAATTTATAACATTACGGGTCATGATTATACTGAATGATCCCTTTTCATAATCATACCAATCAACAGTTCATCTATGCACGTAAGCCAAAGATGACTTTCATCACAATATAAGCATGAGGATGATGACAATGATATAAGAATTCAATTAACAGAAACAAAGGATAAATTTTAAAAGATTTATAATTTAATTTATCCAGAATTCAATAATGTTCAAATTGCCAACATGATACTGCTTTGTGGAGTAAAATTCAAGAATAATATTGTATAAAAAATGATTTGGACAGCAAAGAAATTAATTTTTGTCATGAATAGTACTGTGGGTGAATAGTACCCCGTGAATAGTACCCGTGAATAGTACTTCGTGAATAGTACCCGTGAATAATATTTTTGTGAATAGTACCCTTTAAATGAATAGTGCTCATGGACAATACTCCGACCTAAAAAGATTAAAATTTAATAAGAATGTGCAGAAAATATCCTTGTAAAATGTTACTAGATGAAGCGCAAATTTCAAGGACATTCTACTAATTTTATGGAGTATATAAGCCAAAACTTTAACAAAATGAGTATAAAATTCAAAATCTGAAACGAAATAATATTACTTACATACTATAGAGTATGGAAGAAAATTATATTTCAAGCGAATATTGAACAAAAATAACATCCCTTACAACTGTTGAACGAAAATAATATTCCAACAAATATTTAACGAAGATAATATTCATACGAATATTGAATAAAGATAATATTCTTTATGAATATTGAGCGAAAATAATATTCATACGAATACGAAAAATAATATCTCTTCAGAATATGAAATAAATAATACCATTTACCTCATAAGAAGACTGAATACTAGAATAGTGAAGTAGCAGACTTCACTTCTTCTTTCTCTCTATAGCTTCTCTCTCTATAATTGCTCTTGTGAGACTTAGTGAATTGGTCAGAATGAAAGAAGAATGAGCTTCTATTTATAGGAAAATATAGTTTTGATAATTGCACATTTTGGAGCTCGAAATATTACAGTACAATACCTTCATCTTTTCCTTTATTTTTAATTTAGTCCTACAAGTATTATCAAACTTGCACCACCTCCCCTAATAGTATATCATGTGAATCAATAGTTCTATACATGTGAAAAAAATAATTACAGTATAGTACCTTCATCTATACCTCTATTTTTAATTTAGTCATGCAAATATTATCAATCTTGCACCACCTCCCATAATAGTACATACATGGAATCAATAGTACACACACGTGAACACATATTTATAAGCATGTGAATTAATATAGATTAATTACTCATTTATCCGATTAATTATCCGATTGGTCAATATAACCTCCAGACATCCATTATTATCAAAATAGATGTTGATTTCCACTAACACTAATAATCCCAACACAATGGAAATATCAAATTCATCTTTAATCAACACGAACTTATTCATCATTAATATTATAACTCATAATATTTAACAACCAGATCATTCCCAGGAAAAAGAGGGCTTTCCGATAAGAATTTCTCCATATTGGTGCGCAATTAAGTGACCAAACCTCTCCTTGACAGAACTTTCTAGACATTGTCAATATTGCAAATAATAATATGAATAACTTTGTCGACTCAATTATTGATTTAATATATAATATAAAATATTATGCAGATTATACGGTGACAATAATTGAATCAATAATAAGAGAGATATGATGCAACAATTAATGTAGCAATAATTGAGTATAACTGAGTGACTTTTTACATAATCATCAATAATCAATATCGTGTGCTACTATGCAACCACACATATTACTGTACTTTTACTACTGGGTAGTTCAACAGTTTAACATTAAAACTTTCGCCGTTATTTCTATAAAAAGATAATTATGTCATTTTCTAACTACGACAATACTTCCGTTGTGGGGTCCACCAATGATTATGCCGTCATACGAATATTCCCTGTTAAAACGAATATTCCCCGACCAATAGAATATTTTATAACAACTTGCTTACCTTGCAAAATTTTCAAATATCACCCTTAACTTTAACCTTATATCAATTTAACCAATTATGAAATAAAATAATAATTATAAGAAAAATTGAATACTTTCATTTCATAAGATTCGGGGTCTTACAGTGGTAGCAGTCATCAAAGCGGTGACAACAAACACGGAGGGAATCAACATACCAGAAATGGTAACTACTTCGGTGGTAATCATGACTAAGACAATAGAAGTGAAAATTTCAAGAAGAGAAGGTTCAACAATGATGGAAAGACAATCGTATGCTTCAATTGCAGAGGGGAGGGACACATCAGTCCAAACTGCACGATGTAGTCCAAAGCATATTATAATTGCGGAAGAGAAGGTCACCTAGTGAAGTCAAGTCCAGCTGGGATGGAGATACCAAAGGTTGTCCTAGACAAATCAAAGTCGGTAGTTCAAGGGAAAGCGTTTGTCGTGACCTCCCCAAAAGCGAGGAACCCGAACGAAGTAATCACAGGTAAGCTAATCATAAACTCTAGCGAAGACTATACCTTATTTGATACCTGTTCTACCCATTCTTTTATTTCTCCTACTTGCGCTCAACGTTTAAATTTAACTCTGGAAAAATTAGACTTTGACTTATCTGTTGAAACTCCATTGGGAGAAACCTTTAGTACATCCATTGTTTATAAATCTTGTTTGATTCAAATCGGTAACCTTACATTTTCTATCGATCTTATCTCTTTGAAAATACTTGCATTTAATGTGATTTTAGGGATTGATTAGTTAACTACTCATCATGCTAAAATTGATTATTTTCGTAAGGTTGTTAGCTTTCATATTCCTAACAAACCAATTATGCGAATTTAAGTAACCAAACAACTAAAGTTAATCACTATCATATCAAGCCATAAAGCTATTCGTTTATTGAAAAATGGATGTCAAGCTTTCTTAGCCCATGTCACAGATTTAAACAAAAATACGTCAGATTTGAATGATATTTCTATTGTTAATAAATTTCCTAACGTATTTCCTGAAGAGCTTTCTAGCCTACCCCCAGAGCGTGAAATCAAATTTTATATCGACCTTGAACCCGGTACAACACCCATTTCCAAAGCCCCATATCGAATGACTTCTATTAAACTTCAGGAGTTAAAAACCCAACTGCAGGAATTGTTAGACATCAGTTTCATTCATCCTAGTACATCTCCTTGGGCTACTCATGTTCTATTCGTAAAGAAGAAAGATGGGAGTATGCGATTTTGTATTGATTATCGGGAGTTGAATCATGTCACCATCAAAAGTAGGTACCCATTACCTTGCATAGATGACATGTTTGACCAGTTACAAGGTACCAAATTCTTTTCAAAGATTGATCTTCATTCCGGATATCATCATTTAAAGATTAAAACTGATGACATTCCAAAGACTGCTTTTAGAACTCGGTATGGGCATTATGAATTCCTAGTCATGTCTTTTGGATTGACTAATGCTCCTGCTGCCTTTATGGATATGATTAACTGAGTATTCAATGAATATTTGGATCATTTTATGGTTGTCTTTATTGATGACATCTTCATATACTCTCAAAGCTGTGAAGAACATGAGCAACACTTGAGACTGATACTCCAAAAGGTTTGTGAAAACAAGCTATAAGCCAAGTTGAAGAAATGCGAGTTCTGGCTTGAAGAAGTAGCATTCCTTGGGGAAGTGATATCAAATCACAGAATATCTGTTGACCCAGTGAAGATTGAAGTAATTTAAAGCTAGGAGCAACCTAAGACAGTAACCGAAGTACGTAGGTTTCTGGGCTTAGCTGGTTATTATCGAAGATTCGTGGAAGGATTTTCTCGAATCGCTACTCCATTAACTCAGCTGACTCGAAAAGATACATAATTCGATTGGGGCGAGGAATGTGAGAAGAGTTTTTAAGAACTCAAGAGGAGACTCATTTTAGCACCTGTTTTAACAATACCATCTGGTTCGTAGGGATTTGTCATCTACATCGATGCTTCATGCAGAGGTTTAAGATGTGTTCTCATGCAACAAGGGAAAGTCATAGCCTATGCCTTACGACAACTCAAATAATATGAGAGGAATTATCCTACTCATGATCTAGAGTTGACAGCTATCATTTTTATGCTTAAAATCTAGAGACATTACCTGTATGGGGAGAAATTAGAGATCTATATGGATCATAAAAGCCTCAAATATTTCTTCACCCAAAAGGAACTCAACATGCGACAACGACGTTAGCTCAAGCTGTTGAAAGATTATGATCATACCATTCAATATCATCTTGGAAAAATGAACGTGGTAGCTAACACGTTGAGTAGAAGATCATATGCGGGTAAGAGTGCAATATTGTCAACGCAAATGCCCATTTTGTATGACTTGCAAAGGATGGAAATAGAGTTAAAGACTCCACGGACCCACGTGATGATGGAAAATATAGGAGTAAAACCGACTTTAATCGATAAAGTTTAAGCTGCTCAAGCTACAGACCTAGAGCTGATGCATATGAGGAAGAAAGTACAAGAAGGTGCTTTTCTAGAAGCAAGAATCGATGAAGAAAGAATACTTCGAGTCAACTCCAAACTTTTTGTTCCTAACGACTTTGACTTAAAGTATAAAATCATGATGCAGGCGCACAACACATCATTTGCAATCCATCCTGAAAGTACCAAAATGTATCATGATCTTTGACATATATTTTGGTGAAGCAATATGAAGAGAGAGATCGCGGAGTTTATCTTAAGGTGTTTAACTTGTCAACTTGTCAAGGAGGAGCATCAAGTGTCAAAAGGTCCATTGCAACCACTTGAAATTCAAAAATTGAAGTGGGAGCACATTACCATAGATTTCATTACTAGTTTTCCCAAGGTTTCTTAAGGCATAGATGCGATTTGGGTCATTGTCGATAGATTATCCAAGTCTGCTCATTTCTTACCTATACGAGAAACTTATTCACTTGAATGTCTTGCTCGTATATACAAAAATGAGATTGAAAGACTACATGGTATGCCAACATCCATAGTTTCTGATTGAGACCCAAGATTCACTTCAAAATTTTGGGTTAGTTTCTAAAAAGCTATGGGCACAGATTTACGATTCAGTTCGACATATCATCCTCAAAAGGATGGGCAGTCGTAGAGGACTATTCAAACTCTTAAAGATCTATTAAGACTATGTGTCTTTGACTTTAAAGGAAGTTGGGACAAGTTCTTGCCATTAGTGCAATTCTCCTACAACAACAATTATCAAGCAAGTATCAGTATGGACCCAAATATCGTTCTCCAGTATGCTGGGATGAGGTGGGTGAAGTCACGTTGTTGGGACCGGAATTGGTACGCATGAAAACAAAAAAGATTCAAATGATTCGACAACGAATAAAAACCTCACAAGATCGACAAAAGAGTTATGCTAATCTTCATCGAAGGGATGTGGAATTCAATGAGGGAGATCATGTGTTGTTACGTGTTGCTCCACGGAAAGAAGTTACAGGATTTGGAAAGAGAGTAAAACTCAATCCTCGATTCACTAGGCTATTCGAAATCCTCGATCGAGTAGGAACTATGGGCTGTAGACTTGCCTTACCGCCAAGTATGTCTCGTGTTCATAACATTTTTCACATATCTATGTTACGTAAGTATGTGGAAGACCCGAACCACATTATTGAGTTAGAACCAGACGAGATAACGGAAGATTTAACGTATGAAGAGGTACCTATTAAAATCTTGTATAAGAAGGAACATTTTCTACGCTCCAAGGTTATACCTCAAGTTAAAGTTTTGTGGATAAATCGCGATGTTGAGGAAATGACCTGGGAGTTAAAATCTGAAATGAAATCAAGATATCCTCACCTCTTTGTCATACTTGGTACGTACACTAATTTCGAGGATGAAATTTCATAAGGAGAGGTTGTAAAATCCTAACTTTTATGAATAAAGATGAATTTTTCTCGAAATATATTTTTGAATATTATGGTGTGGATTTAATATATTGTTATAGTTCTGTGTAATAATTATAAATTTTGCAAAGTAAGCAAGTTGTTATAAAATATTTGATTGGTCGGGGAATATTCGTACGACGGCACAATCATTGGTGGACCCCACAAAGGAATTACGATCGGAGTTAGAAAATGACATAAATATCTTTTTATAATAATAACGGCAAAAGTTTTGCCATTAATTGTTGAAATACCTGGTGATAAAAGTATAGTAATACGCGTGGTTACATAGTGGCACACTGTATTGATTATTGATGCTTACGTGAGAAGTTACTTAATTTTATTCAATTATTGCCACAGTAATTACAGCATAATATCTCACGTTATTGATTCAATAATTGTCATAATATTTTATATTATTAAATCAATAATTGAGACGACAAAGTTATTCATATTATTATTTGCATTATTGACAATGTCTAGAAAGTTCTGTCGAGGAAAGGGGTTTGGTCACCTAATTGCGCGCCAATATGGAGAAATCTTTGTCGGAAAGCCCCCTCTTTCTTGGGAATGATCTGGTTGTTAATATTGCAAGTTATAATATTAATGATGAATAATTGTTGTTCAAAAATGTATTTTTTGAATCAAAGTGAATTGAGATAAATAGAGGGGATTTTTATGAAGTATTTGTTTTAAATGTTGCTTATTATATGGATCCCACTTACCCATTTTTCAAAATAGTTGGGAGAAGTTATCTCAATTTTGTGTGTGTATATATATATATATATATATATATATATAGAGATCAATGCATACCCTTATCTTACTCACTAGTACTTACCCCCTTTAGCGACGGTTTCGGTCATATAATAGTAAATACGTATATACTTTTAGCGACGGACAACATATAGCATCGCTAAAAGTATAGACGACGGTTGTATGATCGAAACCGTTGCCTAAAGGGGGGTGAGCACGAGTGAGTAAGATAAGGGGTATGCACTTGATCCGGACCGTATATATATGTATATATAAATATATATTATAAGTTTTGTTTTATTTAATTATTAATAGAATATATTATATTTTATTTAAAGTTTTCGTTTTATTAGAATATTTTATTGCATAGTGCTGCATAGTAAATAATATTTTTTTAGAAAATCGGCCGAAGGATTCGGCGCCCGTGAATGTACTGTGCAGTCCGTGATAAATTTTTCTAAATAGTATCCTGCCATTCTCCTATAAATAGGATGCTCAGTCTAGAAATGAAAATCACACCAGAATCAGAGAATTCTTCTTCTATAATATTAAGCGTATTTCTTTAGGGTTTAAGGAAGCTTTGAGTGTAGAAAACAATAGAAGTTATCCTCAAGAATATCCCCACCCTACCAGTCAAAAATACTCTCCTTTTAAGGTAAGGGGTATTATTTTTTTTCATATTCGCTTACGATATTATTTTTCGTATTCGTAAGGAATTTTATTTTCGTTCAATATTCGTAATGAATATTATTTTCGTTCAATATTCGTAAGAAATATTATATTCGTTCAATATTTGTAGGAATATTATTTTCGTTCAACAGTTGTAGGGGATATTATTTTTGTTTAGTATCCGTATGAAATAATATTTTTTTCAATACTCTGTAGTATATAAGTAATATTATTTCGTTTCAGATTCTAAATTTTACACTCATTTTGTTAAAGTATGGCTTCTATACTCCTTGAAATTAGTAAAATATCCTTAAAATTTGTGTTTCATCTATTATCTTTTCACGAAAATATTATTCTGAACATTCTTGATAATTTTTAACCTTATATGTCGGGGTACTATTCACGGGGTACTATTCCCGAAGTACTATTTACGGGGTACTATTCACTCGGGTACTAGTCACCTGGGGTACTATTCATGACAAAAATTGATTTCTTTTCCGTTCAAATTATTTTTGATACAATATTATTCTTGAATTTTACTCCACAAAGCAGTATCATGTTGACAATTTGGACATTATTGAATTTTGGATAAATTGAATTATAAATATTTAAAATTTATCATTGCTCTCATTTAATTGAATTCTTATATCATTGTCATCATCCTCATGCTTATATTGTGATGAAAGTCATCTTTGGCCCGTAGTGCATAGATGGACTGTTGATTGATATGATTATAACTAGAGATTATTCGGTATAATCATGACCTGTAATGTTACAAATGATGTGGTAAAAGTCCTCATTGGCCCGTAGTGCATTGATGGACAGTTGTTGGCATGATCATGACCATTGGTGATAACACTAATATCCTTAGCCCGTAGTGTATGGATAATTCGTGGATGTGATACTAACGAATATCTTTGGCTCGTAGTGCATGGATAATTCTGTGATGTAGATTATTTATTAAGCTGAGTCTGAGCGATAAAATTGATGATAAACTTTTTAAATCATAGAAGATAGTAGATATCATGATCTACTTGACTCTTTTAATGGATTGCTTGTTCCGCTGCAGTTAAACTTGTTGTTTATTGAATTTTATCAGTTTAACACTATTGAAGGCTAGCGATAATTTATTATGCATTATCTTAGTCATAATATTTCTTATTGGGCTAGTTGAGCTCACCCTTTTACTTTCATTGTTCTCTTTAGGAAATGAGAACGTAGCCAGGACTAGTCGGGGAATGGAGTGACGGTCCGAGATGGTGGCTGTAGTAGTCATCACTATTCTATAAAATAGTATGATAATAAATGTAATGAGGACTCCATTTGAGTTTGGATATTGTCTATGAGACAATATTCGTGTAAGAACTCGCAGCTACGCTTTTGTCGTATTGTATAAAACAAGTTGTATTTAAATTTTGTACCATGTATTTGGTGACTCGGAATGGGTGATGTATACCTATTTTGGGGGCGTCACACCCGGGGTTGTCTTCGGGGCTAGATTTGATCTCTTGGGGTTGTCTCCTGGGTTTAAATTTGATCTCCTCGGGTTATCACTGGGGTTTGACTTGATCTCCCGGGGTTATCACTAAGGCTTGGATTTGATTTCCTGGGGTTGTCTCTAGGGCTTAGATTTGATGATTTGACTTCCAAGGTTGTCTTGGGAAGATGAAAGATGATTTTGCGCTCCTACAGTGTTAGTAACAATAATGCTAAATTTTGAGTGTCTATAGATGCCCCTCTTTATCATGTTTATGTAATGTAATGGAATGAACAAGATAAAGATTTTTAGACACTTGATGTAAAGCCCCCAAACTCGGGTACTTGAAACCCGAACTCGGTGCTTCACGATACCATTTCTATGAGCAGAATAATACTAATATTAATAACAATAATATAAATATCAAACTTATCTTACATTTATCAAAGTCTAATCCCAATTACGCAACCTTTACTATAACTCTTTACATGATATATAATACATATCATTGTCTATATATTGTCTAACTATTACAAAATATACCATTAAACATGTTCTGTTTGCTTTCCTTTTTCACTTGTTCCTTTCTGAACCTTCGGGTTGATCATGCCTAGCTGAAAACATTTAATTTAAAGCAAGAATGAGCATTTGGGCGCCCAGCAAGTAATAACAATTATAAATATAATTAGCTGAAAGAAATAAATGTTTTCTTTGTACATCACTTCTACAACGAATTTATAGTTGTGAAGTAAACTGAACCGATAATAATAACATAACAATTCTATCTCAAAATTTTGAAACTACATGTAGACTATATATATAGGGTAGTCGACATACTATGAACATTGTTTTAAATTTTCGATAAGGTATAGCAGAACTTCATCTGCAAACCGTCATAGCTTACTAGCACGAGGGTGTACATCCCATGGAACCTGTATTGATTAATACTACATTACAAGAACGATAAGATCGTTGACTCTGTTCTCCTTGGGAGCATAAAAGTTTTCCCGTGATCGGAATGTTCATACTTATACCGGAATCCGAACCAAAACAATTTGATTGGATACAAAAAGGTTTTATCATATTCAATAACATTTCGAAATTTGTGTCTAGCTGATCAAATAGCTTAGACGACTTATATATATCAACGTGTGTTTAAATACAATAATTATCCAAGTGGGGACACTTGTATAACTATATTTTGAAATTAACGAATAGAATATATATATGAATTACTATATACTAACATGTTGATAATTAATGATCGGATATAGAATATATCACAATAGGGTTAATAATATAGCATAATAATAATATAATTCTGAAACTTCTTACTCATGTCCATTACATAAAGGAAATGCAAAGGTAAGATACTTGGTACGATCTTGGCTACGCTTACGATTAAGAACTTAGTTTTATCTTTATATAACACCTATCAGTAATAAGATCATTTGATCGATTAGAATAACATACTATAACACATAGCACTGCTTATTGCAGTCAGCACATAACCTAATCACATTGTCACATATGTTTAACAACCATTGAATCACAAATAAACACATATACAAGCAAATTATATAAGTCCAGATCAATTTCCGAAACATGTCGGTGTACCGATGGCTTTATCGGTTAATTATCGAGTCTAAGACTCTATCCTATTGTTCAATATCTGTAAGTATCAGTCATATTATTTTTAAATGACTTATAATAAATTTTAAATATTTATTATAATTTATCATGAATTTTCAAACACTGGAATCATTATTAAATGATTTAAATATAATAAAAATTCTATTATCATTAATATTTAATTAATATTAAACCATTAATGAAACCATTGCCAACATATCAATTAGTATTTACCTAATCAATATAAAATTCTGTTAGTTCTTAGTAGGCACAAGTCATCTAGAATGGGGGTTGAATAGATATTTGAATTTTTTTTCTATTTTAAACTTGTTCTTAGATAATGATTAAAACTTAGCGGAATTAGTATTTGTTTTAATCTTCTTAACCAAGCAATGGAGTTATGAGCGAGTAAGGCAGTTATAGCAGATATATCAGATATAGCAGTTATAGCAGATATAGATGACACAGCTGTTTTTAAGTGGTTCAGAGCACTCAAAGCTCCTAGTGCACTCTTCTACTCAACGAGTAGGATATCCACTAAGGATGTCTTTTAGAATCTTCTGAATCACACAGATTCCTTCTAGACCAGCAGTCTAGGAACTTCTCTAGTTCACTCTTGAACTATTCAAGTCCAGCAGACTTGGCTTTCTTACAGTTCACTACGAACTCTTCAAGTCCAGCAGACTTGGTACTCTTCTTCAGTTGATTGATGGTTGTTGTTGTTACGTTCAGAAGGTTGCTACTCATTTTGCTATGTAAGCACTGGTTCGTTAAGAACTGAGTAGCTGAGCAAGCTTTTCAATATCTCAGATCGTAGAGTTGAGCCTTAGAGAATTCTTCACGTTGAATGTTTGATTGCTTGCTTGTTCCTCTCTCTCATTTGTCTGATCTGTATATATGTGATGTTTAAAACTATCCATTGGATCCATTCGTTGTGGCATTAAATGCTTTTGAACTTTCTGTGCTGCGATGGAGACATTTTTGCACATCTCTAAATACTACATTCTGGGTCACTGACACTGCAGGCTGCTTTCTCACCTACCACCTGAAAAGGTGTTTTGTCCCTCTTATCCATAGTACTATCCTTAGCTTCTTCAATACGCTTCTTTGTTGCATACAAAGGATATTTCATATATTCTGGGACTGATGAGCACTGCAGCATCTGGGATCCATTCCTCGTATATTGAATTAACAACTCACGAGGCTTGACATTTTCTGACATGAGGCAGATGATGCTCTACGATTGGATCGTGATGTTCTACGGTTAAGATCGTAGTGGCTTTGACTTGCATACTACGATGCTATCAGTCGAGAACACTACGATTTCTCTTAAACTTTCATGCACTACGATCTTCTCTTGCTCGTGTTGTTGACTCTACGTTCCCGAGAGCGCACTACGATCGTTGACTTATAAACTTCACGTTTCCTTCAGCACACTACGATCGTGGAGTTAGCTTGGTGAACGTTGGGACCACTCTACGATTTCCGAAGAGTCCCCTTTCAAGGCAGGCACACTACGATCTTCAGGCTCTACGTTTTCTGCCTTGACTTCTGCAATGTTGATCAGATTGATGCACTACGATTTCTTCAAGACTAATTTATTACATCTCAAGATCAACTTAACAGTTTTGATCTTTCTATCTATACATTCTAGAACAGAATGATACACGTTGAAAGCTTAGATCAACCTAACAATTTTGATCTATCACTAAGTCCTTGTACATATATTCTTTAAAGGACCTTACAAATAATCATGAACACATGCATTAAAACATCAAATCATAATATGCATTCTCCCAATAATCTCCCCCTATTTGATATTGACATAACCAAGGAGATTTGTTGTCATGATTATTAGTGACTAGATACATTTGCAGGAATTAAACATGACTTAGTATTTCAGTGAGCAACTGAAATTTCTAGAGAATAAGTATGAATTTATTGATGATCGTAAGATATTACAATATAGCATTACATCAATAAAACATTAAACTCTTAACTTATCTCTTTTTTCTTGGTCTCTTGTGTGGAGGTGGATTTGCATACTCCTCAGCCCTTCTCTTCCTTTGAGCTTCCTCATTTCTTGCTAACTCTTCCAGCTCACTTAGACTTAGAACTGGATTCTCTTCTTGTTCGCGCATGAATGCTGGATCTCCAGTTGGCATTCGGATGCGTACAGTAGTCACGTCTTGCGAGCTAGGAGTTGGCTCATGATGACTCAGAGGAATAGCTTATACAATTTCCTGCTGACCAGATCGTTGAGTCTGATGATGTGATGGTCTTGCAGGAGGGCTTCCCCTTTCTTGAATTGCATGACCTCCTCTGCCTCTTCCTTGGCTTCCTTGATCTCCTTTTCCTTTCTTATTCTCCCCCTTTATGTCAGCATCAAGGGTTCGAATATCGGCAGACAGCCTATTTACTCCTTGGACAAGCTCATTGAGTTGGCTTTGAGTTTGAGCAATGTCCTCCCTATTCTCCTTGATTTGTTTTTCAGCTTTAGCTTCTTTGTTTTGGAGGACTTTAAGAATCGTATCATTATGCTTCTCCTGATTGGCATAAGATTTACGGAAGTCATAAATGAAGCTTTCGAGTTGAGAATATTGTCCAAAGAAATTTGATGTTGACGATCTTGGTTTTTCGTATCTCAAGCATAGCCTCTCTTTGTTTGGCGACAGAACGGAAATGGATCTCATCTCTATCTCGATATACTCTTGAATTTCTTTGATAATTTCCCTTAGCCAGTAGTGAGCACGATATTCATTGTACTAGGGAATTTGTTTGCGGCTTATATCATTTGATTGATCGGATGTTCGAAGTTCGAGTGAGATTCGGGCTTGCTTGATGGACTTGATCATTTGCTCGAAGTTTCTTTCGGATCATCCTTGGTGGGAAGGTGGGAAAGTATCAGTTGATTGAGGATTGTCCATTTGGGGGTTCTTGGTGGAGATTGAGCTTGCAAGTTATGTACAAAGCAAGATCAAGACCGAAAATAGTCATCGATGAGGAGGATGGTATATCGACTTGGAGGAGCTTGGGTTTGGACATTTGGGATTGGTGACTCTACGATTTCAATGTTTGACTCTACGATTTGGCTTGAGTCTGGAATCGAAGAGTTGGTTATTTGAGGGAGTAGGGTAAGGTTGATTTCTTCTGGTTCTTCAGTTACAGAATTTTGGGATTCTGCAACTGGAAACTGATTTAATGGGTTAAGAATCGCTTCCAGCCATTTAGGAAATTCATAGAATTGGCTAAACGAAGATGATGGTAGGTGATTAACTCTAAAGCTTGTAGGGATAGTCAATACCTCGGGTTTGGCATTTGATGAGGAATGGTCTGTAATCAGCTTTTTGGCAAAGATGACTTCCCCTAGAAATCCATGAGCCAAAACTGTGATTGCCGGATATTCCTTGAAGCTCCAGAACATGTGGTCCCATGATTTCAGAATTTGAGCTCGATGGTATGCCATCATGGGTAGGTAAGAGAATATCTGATTGTAAAGATAGCTTCTATATCCATCCTTGCCCTCATAAATGATTTGTAGGTCATCATCATCTTCTTCCTCTTCACTATCTCCATTTGAGGATTTCATTATCTCAATGGCCTCTGGAATATTTGGCATTGGTTCATCTTCATCTTGAACAAGGACCTCTTCTTAAGCTATTGGGATATTGTGAGGCTCCCCCTCAATATGATCATCTTCTTGGAGGTTTAGAAACTCCCCCTCAGCTGGTACATCTTCTTCTATGTTCAGAAAGTCCCTTTCAGCTAGAACCTCATCTTCATCAGTAGGTTTCTCCCCCTCAGCTGGTGTATACTCAATCATGAGAATTTCAGAGTTCTCCCCCTCAGCTGGAGCATTTGTCTGAGTTAGGGTTTTGCTTTGAGAGAGAGAAAATGAGAGATAATCTTTTGAACTTCAGATTTCAAAATCACGGTTCCAATTAGTACTTGTTGCTTCCCTCTCTCTTTTTGACTTAGTGGGACAGGTGTTGCATTTTGCTTGGCTCAACGATTTTGACTATTTAGGAATGTACTGATTTGCCGTTTGAGTTTTCAGTGCTGAGATGTCCTCAGGATGACTACGATCGTAGAGATAGTCTTCTGATTGTTGAGTCAGTTCTCCATTCGTAGAGTCTGTCCTATGATCGTCGAGTCTGTCCGGTAGTTGTTGAGTCTGATCAGCATTCGTAGAGTCTGTCTGTCGAGTATGTCCGGCAGTTGTTGAGTCTGATCAGCATTTGTAGAGTTTGTCCTGCGATCGTCAAGTCTATCCTACGATCGTCGAGTCTGTCCTACGATCGTCGAGTCTGTCCGGATCCTAGTGATGAGTTTTTTTTTGACTAAGCATTCTTTTTAAGGTAACTCAGGAAGGGCCAACCTCTTGGTGTGTTTCAAGGGTTAGGTTTGTCCCTGAGGCACCTCTTGGAGAGATTGCTTTGTTATAAAGCTTGTCATCACAGGATTCACTTTGCTTGTTGAAAGGGCTTTTGGTCATCGTTGAGTCTGCACTTATTAAAAGTTGAATATTTGCTGCGATCGTTGAGGTAGTTGACTGTTCAGCTCTACGATCGTGATCTTTCCTTTATCATGTCTACGATATTGAGTGCAGCCTTTATATCTATCATGGTTAGCACAATCTAGAGCATAGATTCAAGGTTGAAGATTTAGCATGCCTAGCTCACTTATTAACTTGTTAAATCTGGATTCATCTAATGGTTTAGAAAAAACATCAGCAAGTTGATTTTTAGTAGGGATATATTATAAAGAAATAGTTCCATTTTGCACATGATCCCTAATGAAGTGATACCTTACCTCTATATGCTTGGTTCTAGAATGCATAACAGGATTATGAGTTATTGCTATGGCACTTTTATTATCACTGTGTATAGGTATAGACTTGAAATCAAACCCATAGTCAGCTAGCTGATTTCTCATCCAAAAGATCTGAAACACAGAGACTTCCAAAGAAGAATGTATTCAACCTGCGGTTGAAGTGGACACCGAGTTTTGCTTTTTCTTTGAACCAAGACACAAGTCTGCTTCCCTAGTAATTGACAAGTGCCACCGGTACTCTTTCTATCTATTTTGCATCCTGCAAAGTCGACATCTGTATCCTATTAGTTCAAAAGAGGATTCCTTGGGATACCATGACCCAAGTAGGGTGTACCCTTAAGATACCAAGATCCTCTTTACTGTTAGACAAATGTGACTCTTTAGGGTTAGCCTGAAATCTAGCACATATGCATGTTGCAAACATTATATCTGGTCTACTAGCAGTTAGGTATAAAAGAGAACATATCATACCTCTGTATTGAGTTATATCAACACGTTTACCATTCTCATCCTTGTCAAGCTTGGTTGTAGGAGCAATTGGTGTTTTCATGGGAGAGGCTAATTCCATGCCATACTTCATTAATAAGTCTTTGATGTATTTGGCTTGGTTGATGAATATTCCTTCATCAGTCTGCTTCACTTGCAGTTCAAGGAAGAAATTCAGCTCACCCATCATGCTCATTTCAAACTTGCTCTGCATTAGCTTAGAGAATCTCTTACATAAATTTTTGTCAGTAGAACCAAAAATGATATCATCAACATATATTTGAACTAATAAGACTTTGTCCTTATGCTTTCTAAGAAACAATGTGGTATCTACTCTTCCTCTAGTGAACCCATTTTCTATTAAGAAGTTAGTCAGTGTTTCATACCATGCTCTAGGTGCTTGTTTAAGACCATATAAAGCTTTATCTAATCTATAGACATAATTGGAAAGAGATGGATTGATGAAACACGGAGGTTGTTCTACGTAGACTTCTTCTTGAAGCTCTCCATTTAGGAATGCACTCTTGACATCCATCCTAAAAACTTTGAACTTCATGTGAGCGTGAAAGGCAAGAAAGATTCTGATAGCTTCTAGTCTGGCAACAGGTGCAAATGTCTCATCATAGTCAATGCCTTCTTCTTGAGAATAGCCCTTTGCCACTAATCTTGCCTTGTTTCTTGTAATGACCCCATCTTCATCCATTTTGTTCCTGAAGACCCACTTGGTTCCTATGACAGGATGACTCTTTGGTCTTGGTACCAATCTCCACACTTTGCTTTGTTCAAATTGGTTGAGGTCTTCATGCATGGCTTCTATCCAACTGGAGTCTTCCATTGCATCTTCTATCTTCTTTGGCTCTATCTGTGATAGGAAGCTTAGGTAGAAGCATTCATTCTGAGTAGCAGCTCTTGTTTTGACTCTTGCACTCGGATCTCCAATAATTAGATCCTGAGTGTGATCTCTTGCCCATCTGTTCCCGGTTGGGACATCTTTTCTGATGCCTTCTTGTCTTAAGTCTTCAAGGTCAATCTTTTCTTCTTGGAGTGGAGGCTCGCTGTCATGAATGGACCTCCCTACGATCTCATTATCACGCTCTACGATTTCACTATCTGGCACTACGATCGTAGTGTTTAGCTCGACGACTTCATTTGTAGTGTCTGCACTATCAGTGGTAGTGTCTTGAGGCACTGTTTTGTCCAAGTCAGTTTCATCAAAGATGATATGTATTGAGACTTCGACACTAAGTGTCTTCATGTTGAACACTCTGTAAGCTTTGCTGTCTGTGGCATATCCAAGAAAGATCCCTTCATCTGACTTGGGCTAGAATTTTGTCAGATACTGCTTTCCGTTATTGAGAATATAACATGCACAACCAAAGACATGGAAATAGCTGACACTTGGCTTTCTTCCTTTCCACAGTTCGTAGGGTATCTTCTTGATCGTAGAGTGAATTAATGATCTGTTCTGTGTGTAGCATGTAGTGTTGACAGCTTCTGCCCAAAAGTATTCAAGCATATGGGTTGCTGCTAGTAGAGTCCTTCCAGCCTCTATTAGGGTTCTGTTCTTTCTTTCAGCAACTCCATTTTGTTGAGGAGTTCATGGAGCTGAGAAGTTATGACTGATGCCATTATGCGTGCGTAATCGATCCATTTCGAAAATCAAATTCTCTGCCATGATCATTCCTTATGGCCTTGATTTTCTCTCCTTTTTCGTTCATCACCAGTCTGAACATCTTGATTAATTCGGAGCTTGTCTCATCCTTTGAAGTTAGGAAGAATACCCATGTGAATCTGGTGTAGTCGTCGACTACGACTAGAGAGTATCTTTTTCCTCCAAGACTGGTTGTTGGGATTGGCCCAAAGAGATCCATGTGGAGCAACTTCAGGGGTTTGTCAATGGAGTTGGCAGTTTTGCTCTTGAATGAGCTTTTGGTTTGATTTCAAAGCTGGCAGGCATTGCATGGCCTTTCCTTTACAAAGTTGAACTTGGGTAGACCAGCTACGAGATCCTTTGATGCCAGTTTGGACATGCTTTTGAAGTTTAAGTGGGACAGTCTTCTATGCCATAACCAGCTCATTTCCTCGGATGCTTTTGCCAGAAAACATATTGTTTCATCAGAGCTTAGTTGACCAAGGTTTATAGTATAAACATTTCCTTCTATTGTTCTGGTTAGCTTTATGGCAGATGTCTTCAGATCTCTGACTTGACATTGATTGTTGAGAAATGTTACTTGATGACCCTTGTCGCAGAGTTGGCTGATGCTTAGAAGGTTGTGTTGAAGTCCTTCCACATAGGCTACTTTGCTAAAAGATATTGCACCATTGCCAGCAGAGCCATATCCTTTTGTCTTGCCCGAGCCGTTATCTCCAAAGATGACTGAGGGACCCTCCTTTTCTACATAGTTAGATATCAAAGCTTTGTTCCCTGTCATATGCCTTGAGCATCCACTGTCTAGATACCATGTTGAGGTCGTGGAGCTCTTTTCCTGTCAAAACATTTTAACCTTCATTTTGGTACCCATATTTGCATGGGTCCTTCTGTGTTAGTGCCTTTGGGAACCCAAACTTGTCTAGTCTGGGGTCTCACATGCATGGAGTTATAATAACACTTTGTAGCTTTATGACCATACTTATCACATATGACATATCTATTATGATGCATGCCTGTGTGTGTGTGATTCATCCTCCACTTGGACTTGTGTGGTTCCTTAGTTAGCCTTCATTGAATCGATTCTTTCTTTCTTCCACGTGTCCTTAGGTTTCATAAATAGTGATGAGTGAGCCTTACCTCTCACTTGTACCTTCCCAAAGAGATTCGTAGAGTTAGTTTTGCTTGACTCTCACGATTCTTGAGGTTGGGTAAGTAGAGGTCAAGTTATTCTTCTCCTTTATGAAACCCGCACTAAATGCGTGATCCTTTACTTCTCGAGTATAACTAGAACCAAGAGAACAAGGTTTGAAATGGTTCTTCCAACTGTGAGGATTTAACAAAAGCAATGCCTCCACTAAAGCCTGAGACATTACCAGAGCTAGTTTCCATTATCTTTTCCACACTTAGCTCTGAGATGGATTCCCCAAAGCCTAAGCCTGTTCTGTCGAATGTGCTTCTCTGACTAGAGAGCAGGCAGTCCATAGATGATGAGGATTTATTCCATGCAGAGATAGTCTTCTCTAGATCCTCAATTTTAGAGGTTAGCTTAGACTCTCTTTGTGCATGATGTGTGTTTGTCTGCTTTAAAGTTTCATTCTCAGCTTCAAGCTTGGAGTGAAGATCAGTACTTAGAAGGTCTGTTTCAAGCTCTTCTTGAACTTTCTTCTTCTCCTCTTGAAGAAGTGAATGTTCCTTGGACAACACTCTGAACCATACCATGCAGTGCAGTTCTTAAGTCATTCATATCTACATCAGGTGAGTTGAAATCAAATACCTCATCGAGATTTACATTGTGAATGTTGAGGCTTTGTTTGTTATTTGCATGTTTGGCCATTAAGCACAGATTGGCCATTTGTGGTTCTTCTTCATCTCTAGAGTCAGCATTTGAATCATTATCTAAATCACTCCATGATCCTCCTGCTACTAGGCCTTTGTCTCTTTTATGAGGCCTCTTGTTTCCTTTGTATTCCTTCTTTCTATGTTGTTTCTTCTTTAGTTCTTCTCTTAGGGATTTGTTGCAGTTGGCAATGAAATGCCCAGGCTTCTTGAAGTTGTAGCATAGATCATTTATTTGATCCTGGCTATTGTAGTTGCTGACCTTCTTTTGCTTGCCGGCTTTGCCTTGACACATGAACCTTCTGAGTTTTCTTACCATCATGACAAGATCGTCATCATCGTCTTCATCATCGTCAGATTCAATCTCAGTGATGACTTTTGATACACTTTCAGTTGCTTTGAGAGCAACACCCTTTTCCTTCCTTCTTCCTTCTGAAAGGGTTTTAGCACGTCGGGTCAGCTCCAGCTCGTATGTCAGGAGATTGCCATACAGTTGTTGAACTGTCATCCCGTTAAGATTCTTTGAATCTCTTATTGCAGTGGTCTTGGCATCCCACTTGCTTCGGTAGGGGCTCTCATGAACTTTATATGGTCGATCTTTGTTAGGATATATCTTTCCATATGCTTTCGTAGAGAGTTGAAGCGTAATGTTGAATCTTTCATAAGTGGCGCTTACATTTTCGCCTTGCACGAAAGCAAACATCTCGTACTACATGTGTTAGAAGAGACCGCTTTGTTCTCTCTAACTTCTTCGGTTCTTCGCACATGATCGCCAGTGCTTCCCAGACTTCCTTGGCTGTTTTGCAGTTTGCAACATTGTCAAACAGATCGTCCTCCAAGGATTGGAACAGGATGTTCTTAGCCTTTTTGTCAAGTTGGACGACTTTCTTCTCTGTGTCTGTCCATTCTTCTTTCACTTTGATTTGTACTTTTTTTGGCTCGTCAATGGTTGGTGCAAGCTCTGTTGGTATATAGGGCCCATTAAGAACAGACTCAAATAGATCTTCATCTATTGAGTCCATGTAAGCTTGCATTCTAACTTTCCAGTTAGCAAATTTATCCTTGTTGCACATTGGTGGCTTGTTGCCTCCCCCGGTCCTGGATTCGCTTGGTACGAGTGCCATTTGGATCTACTAAAGCGTGTAAGCAGATATAGCAGATATAGCAGTTATAGCACATATAGCAATTATAGCATATATAGATGACACAGTTGTTTTTAAGTGGTTCATAGCACTCAAAGCTCTTAGTCCACTCTTCTACTCAACGAGTAGGATATCCACTAAGGATGTCTTTTACAATCTTCTGAATCACACAGATTCCTTCTAGACCAGCAGTCTAGGAACTTCTCTAGTTCACTTTTGAACTCTTCAAGTCCAAAGAGACTTGGCTTTCTTACTGATTCACTCTTTAACTCTTCAAGTCCAGCAGACTTGGTACTCTTCTTCAGTTGATTGATGGTTGTTGTTATTGCGTTCTGAAGGTTGCTACTCAGTTTGCTGTGTAAGCACTGGTTCGTTAAGAACTGAGTAGCTGAGCAAGCTTTTCAATATCTCAGATCGTAGAGTTGAGCCTTAGAGAATTCTTCACGTTGAATGTTTGATTGCTTGCTTGTTCCTCTCTCTCATTTGTCTGATCTGTATATATGTGATGTTGAAAACTATCCGTTGGATCCATCCGTTGTGGCATTAAATGCTTCTGAACTTTATGTGCTGCGATGGAGACATTTCTGCACATCTCTCAATTACGCATTCGCTCACCGACATCTGCAGTCGCTTTCTCACCTACCAGGTGTTTTGTCCCTCTTATCCATAGTACTATCCTTAGCATCTTCAATACGCTTCTTTGTTGCATACTAAGGATATTTCATATATTCTGGGACTGATGAACACTGCAGCATCTGGGATCCATTCCTCGTATGTTGAATTAAAAACTCATGAGGCTTGACATTTTCTGATATGTGACAGATGATGCTCTACGATTGGATCATGATGTTCTACGGTTAAGATCGTAGTGGCTTTGACTTGCATACTACGATGCTATCAGTCGAGAACACTACGATTTCTCTTAAACTTTCATGCACTACGATCTTCTCTTACTCGTGTTGTTTACTCTATGTTCCCGAGAGCACACTACGATCGTTGACTTATAAACTTCACGTTTCCTTCAGCACACTACGATCGTGGAGTTAGCTTGGTGAACGCTGGGACCACTCTACAATTTTCGAAGAGTCCCCTTTCAAGGCAGGCACACTACGATCTTCAGGCTCTACGTTTTTTGCCTTGACTTCTGCAATGTTGATCAAATTGATGCACTACGATTTCTTCAAGACTAATCAATTACATCTCAAGATCAACCTAACAGTTTTGATCTTTCAATCTATACATTCTAGAACAGAATGATACACGTTGAAAGCTTAGATCAACCTAACAATTTTGATCTATCACTAAGTCCTTGTACATGTAATCTTTAAAGGACCTTACAAATAATCATGAACACATGCATTAAAACATCAAATCATAATATGCATTCTCCCAACAAATTCTATAACACTTCACCTTAATCGTAATCACACAGTTACATAGCAGTTTCGAACTCAAAGTGAGTTTTAAATTAGGGTTTCTAATTAGGTTTCTAACATTTAGAAGTTAGGGTTTTTATGTTTAGAAATTAGGTTTTTCCTAATTATAATATAAATGTATAATAACTGTCATTAGACACATTAACATAGTATTATAACTACAAAATGACTTAACAAATTCTTTAAAGTCTTAATTGACTTTCGAATTAGGGTTTCTAATCAATTATAGTCCATAAATATTAATTAGGGTTCAAAATAATTAGGGTTTCTAGTATTAGGGTTTTTAAATTACTAACTAGGGTTTTTCCATAATTAGCGTTAAAACTGACAATACAAATCATATACCACATAACACGTGACATTCATAACATAACGTAATTACTTGAAATCTTACAGTCTTATTTGACTATCGAATTAGGGTTTATTAAAATAATACTAGAGTTTTGTAATACTGTATCATAATTGACAACCATTATCATTGTACACATATGTTGTACATATTCATAGCACCGAATTAAAATAATATTATATTAATATTCTTTTCCTTGATCTAAATCCAAAATTAGGGTTTGGATTCCATATCCGATTTATTCTTCCATAATTAACCTTAATAATTAAGGTAAAATAATTAACTTAATAATCAGTAGTAAAATTCATATAATAAAATAATTATTATAATTATTCAAAGAAAATCATTTCATATATATTATTTAAATAATACATAACTATATTTTCATGGAAAATAATTAATAAAAACATTTCTATTATAAAATTAATTATTATAAGAATATAATTTATAATAATCAATAAATTCAAAATTATTTGTAAATATTCATGTAATAAATATAATTTTATTTATCACATAAATACACATACATGTTATCTTGTATAAATCCTCATCCTTAAAATAATATAAAAAAATTTATACGCAAAATTTCTGTTTTAATTATATAGAAAATATCGGGTCGTTACACTTGAAATACGATAAGATTTAAATGATGCTATGCAATGTAGTATCATGTGATGTTATGGATGTTGAATGCTTTAGGTTTGAATTATTTCCAACGATATTCCTATCACCGGCTGCTCCCGCCATTTCTGTTGGGGATGGAGTTGTCAATGATAATCTCTACTGAACCACTTTGATGTCTACTCGAATGGTAGTTTACAAAGCTTTCATCACTGGATCTTTCCCGATTCTACGTTGGGGTTGTTTCCAACGGCTTGAAATGTCCATCAGTGCTATTGAGATTGATTCGACGACAAGTTCGCAAGTTTGCTCTCTAGATCCCTGCTATGGAGGTTTTCCTATGGCTAAAACCATCGAATTTTGGCGTTGAGGTTGTCATCAATGTTCCTAATCTTTTAGATGTTCTTTCTAACTTGACTTCCACCGAAGATGTTCCTCTCTTTTGCGAGTGACTCTCTGGGGATTAGTTATGTTTATCCTGCTAATAGCTTGTCTTGGTTGCCATAATTGGATTCTTCCCGTCGTTACGCTGGGATTGTCACCACCGCCCTGGCTTTCTATCAGGTTGATGCCAATAGCTCCACTAAAGATAAAATTTGTATTTCTTGCTTTCACAGCATCCTCACAATACCTACTTGAATGGTAGTTTTGTGAAGATTGACCATCACCAAATTTCCTTGGTGCCTACTCGAACAATAGTTTACAACGGTCTGGAAATCACCGAATCTTTGCGGTGCCTCGGCTGGGGATTTATATAAAAGATTCCATCATACGTCCTCCCCGATGAAGATAGTTTTCAACTGTTTTCATCATCATATTTTTCCTGATGCTACGCTGGAGTTGTCGCCAATAATTTACACTATCAATCATTCTAACATTTGTTGAAGTAGTTTTCAACGGCTTACATCATTGGACCATTTATGATGCTACGCTGGAGTTGTCGCCAACAGTTTGCACTATCAATCATTCTGACCTTCGTTGAAGTAGTTTTCAACGGCTTACATCATCAGACTATTCCCGATGCTACGCTGGAGTTGTCGCCAACGGTTTACACTATCAATCATTATGACCTTCGTTGAAGTAGTTTTTAATGGCTTACATCATCAGACCATTCCGGATGCTATGCTGGAGTTGTCGCCAATGGGTGACAATGTCAGATATTCCTGATATCTCTACCTGGGATATTTTTCTGACAAATTATACCCCGAAATGAACTTGGACATTTTGATGCATCAATACCCACGGTTCATGACATCGGACCTTCCTAATGTTTTGAGAAGGGCTATTTTCAATAATCTCTATCATTGGCTCTCTGAACCCCACATCCGGGTTAATACCAATGACTTATATGTAGATCAGAAATTTGATATCTTAATTAAGGGTTTCAGGCCCTTTTTGTTCAATCGCGTAGCACTTTTTTCCCTGATTTAACTTTTTAGCTTTCGAGAACTCCATTATAATTCAAATTTGATCAAGCCAGAGGGGTGGGACCCACTTTGGGTGGCCACGGGTAGACCCACGGTTGCCGCGGGTTGACCCATGGCTGCCGCAGGTTGAGCAATGGCTGTCGCGGGTTGACTCGCGACTCCCATCAGGTATAATTGCTCCCTCCCTTCTCTTTCAAAAGTCATTTTCAAATTTAACTATATTAAAAACCCAAAAATTCTTCTTTAGATCTATTGAGTTCGGGCTTATTTTTGCAAAATTCGTCACTGTACAAATGTTTTGCACTACTCTACTAACGTTTACATGTTTTCTTTTCAAGTTTTGACCGTTAGAACTTTAAATTTCATATATAATGCTTCTAGAAAAAATATAGTGAATATGCATGCTCATATGGCTTGATAAAAATTATTCAACTAAGTAAATGTTCATATTTTACCATGCTGAACGTATTGATGTGGAAAAAAATTAACTTTTGAGACAATCATTTAGCACCCTTTTTTGCTAGTTTATTTATCCTATTTTAGGACAAATGAGCACGGGTTTTCAAATAAAGCACTCATGGTAATTTAGCTTCCATGGTGGATTTAATTTTGATGTTTTTTATGAATATGAGATGTTCATAATTTTTGGTTGGTGTGCTACTGAATGGCCACCTAGTCATGCCTATGTGCATGTGCATATTCCATTTTACAAAGGAGACTATAACAAAAAAAATTCAAGAATCTGGGCATTTAATGAACATGCAATTTTAACTCTACTATGGATGTATGATAACATAATGTATGTATTAGGACTTAGATTATGAAGGAAGCAATGATTTGAATCTAATAAGCTTCAAGTTTATAATTTACCTCACCCTTTCTGAGGTGATTTGGAGACTTTGCTCAGATTATGGATCCAGATCAGCCGAGTAGCTCTCGTAGGGCCTCTACAGGTGTGAGGAGGAGAGCTTCTGATGTTCCTCGGCCTCGTCTAGCCCGACAGTCTCGCCGGTTGACTGAGTCAGTTATTCACCCTATCCGAGTTGAGAGGCCGGATGTCGTGGACGAGGAGAAGGATGTTCTTATTGTGGACCCTGCTCCTTCTTCTTCCATTCCACATCGGGAGCTTCCAGTTATTAATGTAACTATTCCAGATCTTTTGGATGATTTGAGTCGTCATCCCTCGATCTACCTTCGTGCGAACGATGTAATAACCATTTCTATCTTTCTTTTCCAACTTTTAGGGCAAGGGTTTTGATCTTGATTTGTAATTTGATGCAGGTTCCTGGCTTTACTCAGCCCAGGGAGAACTAGTTTAGCAATCACTCCTTGGACCAGACCCTTCATTCCGAGTACCAGAAGATCGTCCATTCATAGGGCTTTCAGGCTTTTTTTCTATTCCTCCCTGTCTCTGCCCCTAGGGTTATCTAAGGTCTTTGTTTGAGCGCTGGTTTCACCAGACTTAGTCTCCCATTTACTGAATTGCGAGGTGATGATGACACTGATAGACTGGAGATTTATCACTGGGTTGGAGTGGGGTGCCAGTGCCTTTGGTGGCTGACATTTCCCCAACTGCTGTTCAATCCCTTTTGGGAGTTCCTGCCACAACCTTCAAGGGTCGAATAGTTCGCTTTGGGCCCTTGAGTGTGGATGCCATGAGTGGGGCTTTGACTGAGCCTTTGCCTGATGATCCAAGGGTTAGAGATCACATTCTTTGACGATTGTTCCTTATCATCATCAAAGGTTGTTTCCTAGCAAATAACTCCTCGACGGTCTCTTTCGCTTTAGTTAGCATAACTCGTGATGTGGATCGTATTAGAGACTTTGACTGGGTCTCATACACCTTTGCCTACTTCCTTAGAGGGATGCACCTACACTTAGAGGGCGTGACGGAGGCTTGGCTAAGCTTTTACTCATTTTTTCTAGTTAGTATTTTCTCTTTATCATTCATTTTCCCTCGCTCGGGTTGTCAATTTTCATGACTGAAGATAATTGATCTTTGTATTTTCAATTTTGGGCCTATGAGAGGCTTTCTTATCTTCGTCCCATTACTTTATTAGGTCTGGAGACCTATCCACAGGGGCGACAATGGCATCATTCCACTTTTGCAGAGGTTCCTATAGGCGAGGGGTTTACCCATTCTCATTTGTAGTTGGAGTTGTTGACAGCCGATGTCATCATATGGGTTCCCTACTCTGAGGACCATTTAACATTAGGTTTTGAGGGTGGCCTTCAAACTGGGGTCGAGTATATATTATCCACTTATCGGATTCCTCTCTTGACTGATGGAGGCTAGGAGCTTTATTAATGAGAGCGTGCTATCAGGAGCACCACATGGGAGATTCACATTTGATTCTTTCCTCGTGCTAGGCAACATTGGCCTTTATGTCAGCCGATCAGCAAGATTCCTCTAATGGGTTTAGATGGCTTCACTTTATTAGAGAGCCCTTTTACTCCGGTGGCGTTCTACCGCTGGTGGTTCCCTCACACCATTGGAGCTCAGACCCACGCCACACAGTTTATGGTGGATATGGTTCCTGGGTCTGTTGTGATGACAGACAAGATTTCCTACGTCTGATAGCCCACTCAATTAGCGTAGAGTGACAGTTTGACCCAGAGGTTGGACTAGGCACATTTTTTCATCTGGCATTTGGGAAGAGATCCATCAGAGGCAGATTCTTTTCATCTATCCAGCTTTGGTGCTGGCCCTTCAGGTGGCCCATATTTTGATAGCTTCACCGGTGTAGACCCCCTTCTCTATCGACTTGCCATCCCTTCTAGCAGAGATTCAGTGACTCAGGAGGAGTTACATCAGATAGATTTCTTGGATGATGTTGACATTATTAATCTCCTCTGATAGATTTCTTGTTATTTCTTTTGATAAGCCTCTGTTAGATATTAGGCGACTGTGCCCCATTTCCTTGTACTTTTTATTTTCAGTTGTACACAGAGATAATGTATTATATGATGATGTATTTACGAATATATGTATCATGCTTTCTATTCCCGACATCATATTGTCATTTATCATTGCTATTTATCATGATGCATGCATTATGTCATGGATATGCATTCATAAGGTTAAATTTAACATTAACCCCTGGATGGTCTTATGATATGGTTCTACAGATGTCTTCATCTATCGCTAGCCTAATTGAGTATACCCCACCAATATTGATAGCCTTTTCTTTGAGATCCAGGTATGGTAGTTTGTCTCCCCTAGATCAGGTGACAGTTGATCTACTATTAAGGCATTTTATGACCCTCCTGACGTTCCAGGTACTATTGGGCTTTATAGGGGGCATGATATCTTGTTGGATACCAGAGAGACATGTCTTTAGATTTGATATCCATGAGTTGAATACTACATTGGAGGAATATGAGCGTCTCACTAATTTACCCTTGGACCGGCCTTGCGCTAGGATGGCTGTCGGTGATATGAGCTGGCAGTGTATGACCCTGATGGGCTTACGACGCAGAGTTAAAATGGACGAGATTACCTCTGAGCATGTGGTGTCCTTGGATTTCTCGATTGACCGATTTGGGTCACTAGACAGCTATCTACAATATTCAGGGGATTTCACCATTACTGAGAGTCAGTGGCATGTTGCCCGAGTAGATATCCTATTAATGTGGATCGTGACCTATTTGTACATGCTGCTATATATGGACCATTTGGATATTAGCCTAATTACGGTAGTCCGTGCTCATAAAGAGGGTTGCATTATCTTTCCCATGATATTGACGGAGACCTTGAGGTCGACCACATTTTTCCATACCCATCCTATGGGATTTTTTAGAGGCAGTGTCGTCTTGTTGTATGTGTGGTTCATGACACATTTGACACTGATTGGCACCTTTAGATATAATGGGTACAGTTTTCCTCATGAGATAGCATGTCTTATTCCTTTCAGTCGACTGAGTATACAGATGCAACATCATGGTTGGCTTTTCTGATGGGGATTGAGGATTCATTTGCTATCTTTCCTTGTTCAGGACTCAGCTCTCCTTATAGCTTTATTACTCATGCAGTTGGCAAGGATTATCTACCCCTAGCTAGTTTGAGAGGGGTGACCACGTATCATCCACTGGCTGTCATGGGACAGTTTGATCTGTTTCAGGATATTCACCCCTTTGATGGGGCATTGGGTCAGCGGCTGTCAGCTATGCTTTTGTCAGCAAATGACTTAACCAGGATTTATGATTGTTGGACTTGTCAAGAGGGCTGATTTTTCGACTAGTCATTCGGGTCGTTCTTCAGAGTATTCTGCATAGTTGGAGGCCGATATTGCATCATCTATGGTTGTTCACTCATAGCCAATTAGTAATTCTGATGATGAGGAGCCTATGGAGGACCCTGATTCTCCTACCGAGGATGAGCTATTTGCTGGTTTGACAACAGCTCTGGTCGATGATTCCCTCAACATTCCCACTGCTACGGCTCCACCTTCTGTAGAGTATTTGGAGCAAATGTTACATCTGATGACATTCGACAGGGATCAGGTTAGGGCTCTGATGTTGATAGCTCTTTTTGGTAGAGATGCTGCTTTTACTGAGAGGGATGACGCTTGAACTAGCCGGGATAAAGCTTGAGCTACCCGAGACACTTACACTGTTAATAATACTACACTTAGATCCCATATGGCTAGCATCATTGCAGATATGAGTGCATTTGTAACGCCCGAGAAAATCGGATTTTATGTGAATTAAATTTTTATTTGATTATTTGAATTAAATGAATTTAATTATTTATTTATGTGAGTAAGTTGTTTAAAGGTCATTCTATGACCTATAATGTGCGAATGTGGTTAGGATTCTGGCTATGTGCTAGGATTAATTGTTTTGAATTACCAAGACTAAAATAGAAGTTTTCCGAGAAATTTCTGTAAAAACACTATTCATCCATTTCTGCTCGGGAATAATTTATGAAATTCTAAGAAACGCGTAATGATAGAATTCTAAGACGGGATGGAATATCCTATAATATTTCAGTTATGGCATACAAAGTTTTCGCTTGCGGACTTAAAACCTAAGGGTTAAGAAAAGTGAGTTTCGAGAATTAGATGACTATGTATAATGATTATGGTTATTATACGTGAGAAATATGAGTATGATACTAGTTATTATATGAGTATAGTAGGAAGATTATTACGACGTATAATGCAAATATCGTACGAATAGTATACGAAGAGAATATGAGAGTTATACGAGTAGAATACGATTAATTCTTAATGGACTCTAAGGATGTTGTCTCCTTCAATGCAATGACTGAGGGTTCTAGTAAAGATAAAGGTAAGGCTAAGATGGATAAGTAGATTATCCTGTAATAGACTAGTATATTTGTATGAATTATACTATGATAAACGAAAAATGTATTCGGTTACAGAACCTGGGAAAAGATTCAATACTATTGTAATAAGAATGTAGTAAATACAATCATTTTGATGTTACTTCAATGGAATGAATGTATAGTTATGAGTACCGTGTAGCACCATATCTGTGGGTTGAAAGTACCCGAATTTAGGGGTGTCACAGGTTGGTATCCAAACATTTGGTTATAAAACTTAAGACGGAAAGAACCTTTGGCTAATAACCTCGTTAGTAAATGAGAAGTTAGAAGCAAATGAACTCGAGTATAATGAGTTAATTAATTATAGAGGAAACTCAGTACCGAAAGATTTAAAAGATGGAAATTAACCTTAAATAAACTAAATGTGATTTATGTTTATATTATTGTGTATTATGTACTAATCAATATGTTATGTGTTATTGTAGATGTCCATCGATAGCTTCATGTATAGGGATATACACGTGGTGAGTAAAGAGTCAGTAAACAGGATAGAGCCAGTACCAGTGCCTGTGGTGGGGGTACCAATGGTGAACCTATAAGAGTCTAAACCAGAAGAGGACTATTCAGAGGGTGATATGGAAAACTTGGGATCGGCGTCATATTTCGATATGGTGGTCGATGTGGATGATGATATGGAGGTAACATCGTTTGATATGGTGGTACCTGCACTAAAGCCAACACCTCCAGAGGCAATGAGGGCATTGTATCTAGCGGTGCTTGACCGGAATGTGCAACTGCGCACTATTGTGCAGAATCTGAGGAAGGAGGTTAGTGACCTCCACAAAGCTAAGGAGTCTTCAAAAGAAGATTTTGAGATAGAGTATGATGAGAAGGTGCTTATGAAGGATAAGGCGACATATTTTAAGAATAAGGTCGTTGAGCTTCGTAAAGAACTGGGAGAGAGGAACCAGAAGATAGCACGGATGTCTTACATCCATGAGAGTGCTCATGAGGATTTCAAGCTAAAAATTGCTTGTTATTCCATTGAGTCAGGGCATACTTGTCATACTATTAGTCGGGATATTGTGTCGATTCTTGCAAATCAGAAGCACGACAATGATGTTATGCAGTATTAGAAGTCTAGATCGGTAAATATGTTGTGTAGTGACGTAAAACCCTCTTTTGTATAATTAAAGGGTAGTCTTTTTGTAAATCCCATTTTTTGTGAAATTCAATCGCGAGATAGGAATGTAATAGCTTTGGCTATGGAATCAATCTTTAAATAGTTTAAATTATAAAGAAGCATATTAAATATAATGAAGTTTTTCTTAAATGTGCTTTGTTATTGTATGAGTTGTTGTTTGTGAATAATAACTTAGTAAGTAAGTAAATAAGTAATAATAAAACTTTATTTATTTAATTAGAAAAATGCCGCCAAGAAGAAGATAACGTAATCAGGAAACTGAATCCTATAATGATAACCAAGGGGGTCAGAACAACCTTGTGTAGGAGTTTGTTAATTTATTAACGACTACATTTAACCAAACAGGGGGTAGAGCACCCGCCGTACCTAAGGTAGCCAGAATGACTACCTTTAAGGAATTTAAAAGTATAGGTCCGCCGGAGTTCAAAGGAACCACATACCCAAAAGAGGCCCAGACATGGGTGAAGGAAATTGAGAAGGCGTTTGTAATTGCAAATGTAGGGGAGGCGCAAACGACTTCTTTTGCGACCTATTTGATGAAAGAAGAAGCCAACTTCTGGTGGGAGGCTCACCAGGGTGGAGCTAGGACAGATGTTGTAACGTGGGAACAGTTCAAGAAGGTTTTCTTCGAGAACTATTTTCCTACAAGAATGCAGGGGAGAATGGAGATTAAGTTCTTAAAACTTAAGCAAGGGGACATGACGGTTCCCCAGTATGCGGCCAAGTTCAATGAATTGGCAAGATTTTCTCCACATCAAGTGGACACTAAGGAGAATAAGCCTTGTAGGTTTGAACAGGGACTAAAACCCTGGCACTATAGTAGGATTTTTGTGTTCCAAAGTGCTTCGTACGGAACCATTCTGGAGAAAGAAATTATTGTTGAGGGTGGTAGTGAGGCTTTAAGCTAATACCACAAAGAGAGAAAGAATAAGAGCAAAGGAGAGGGAGGATCCAAGGCAGAGGGAGCTAGTGGTAGTGAAAGTATGCCCAAGAGGAAGAATTCTAACTCCGAGAATACTAGAGTAAAATAAGGGGATCCTAAGCATATGATCGAAGCATGCAAAACATGCGGAAAGGCTCATTTAGGAGTTTGCCTTAAGGGGAAGTCAGTTTGTTATAACTATGAGCAGGAGGGTCATATATCACCCAATTGTCGTAATCCTAAGAAGAACCAAGGCAATTTTGTTTATGGGTCGATGGACCACATGGCAAGAAATTGCCCAAAGAAGGGGTCGGATAGTAGCAAGGGTGCTAGTGGTGGTAAGTTTTCCATTACAGGACCAAAACAATCAGGTAGACCCATGACTTATACTTTTAATATGACTGTTCAAGATGCGGTTGCATTAGTGGATGTAGTAGCTAGTATCATTCCAGTCAATGAAATTAATGCTTATGTGCTGTTTGATTCAGGTGCTACTTGTTCTTTTATAACATGTGAATTTGCTAAGCGATTAGGTTAATTCCCAGAAAGATTAGAAATACCTTTAGATGTTAAGGTAGCGAACGAAGAGATAACTCTTATTGAACATATTCATCGAAATTGTTTCGTAGATATTAGAGGTAACAAACTATCGATAGATCTAATACCGATAAGGTTGAGAGAATTTGATATAATTCTCGGTATGGATTGGTTGATTAACTATAGAGCTATAATAGATTGTCATAGAAAAAGTGTGCCACGTTCTTGTTGTCTAACCATGACATAAGCTAGGAAGATGTTAAGGAAGGGGTGCATAGGATACCTGTGCCACGTTGTGGATATCCAGAGAGTGGAAGCATCATTGGAACAGATACCTATAGTACAAGAGTTCGCGGATGTATTACCAGATGAGTTACTAGGTCTTCCACCGAATAGGGAGGTCGAATTTGTGATTGATTTGTTACAGGGTATGACACTAGTTTATAGGGGACCATATAGGATGGCACCGGTAGAGATGAAGGAGTTAATGCTTCAATTGCAAGAACTATTAGACAGGAAGTACATTCAACCAAGTGTGTCTCCGTGGGGAGCATGTGACGCCCCCAAATCTGTGTAACATCGATTACAAGACATGGTGCTCACGATACAACATACATAACCATCTAACTAAATAAACTCCATAAATAATAATAATAATAATAATATCTATTACATATCTATTCAAATAAAATCCCAAGTCTTTACAACCTTCAATAAACTTAAACTTAAACTCAGTGTTTATCGCTACATTACATCATATGCGGAAATATAACTTATTACATAAATAACTCTCATCATTTCATCTTAGACTTTCCTTTGTCATTACCCGAGCCCTTAGCATTATCAGCCTTAACTGAAAGGTTTAAGCAATAAAGAGCACAAATTGACCAGCAAGTGTCGACCTCAAGATTTTTATTTGTCCATTTTCTGTTCTTGTCTTTTGTTGTTCTCATGTTAGGTGAGATTTGTTTTAAAAAATAATTTGTGAAAAGGTCCGACATGTATATGTCAACGATTGGACTGTAAGAGTTGCAAGTTGATATTTTTAAATGGTTGTACCAACGCAACCGAGAAAAGGTTTGCACATTGACCTATTGATGTGACACTATTTAATTGGTATGTGAAAATGAGATTCGTTAGTGTCTGAGAGCTTGACTATGTGGATGGAAGGTGTTAGGCACCCCCTGACATCCGTGTTACCACGGTGACCGCTACTGTGACGCCCCCAAATCCGGGTCTCTTCCAACCCGACATATGGTGCTTCACGGTGCTATAGTTCACACAAATATTCAATTGAAATGCCTCAAAAGAACGAATATATCTTATATATATATTCCAAAACAATACTACCATTCCCCCAGGTTCTTTATAATCGTTACATTTGTTCTTGTCATAATATCAAATATTATCATTACAAACGTATACTATTACATAGGTAATCTACAAGTTCACTTTAGCCTTCCCTTTGTCCTTGTTGAATCCTTCGGTCCATTCGGTCTAAGCTGCATTCATATGGTTCAAGCAAGAGTGAGCCTAACAAGCTCAGCAAGTACAACAATTTCATTTAAAAAGCATGCTTGAAACATAGGAATCGTATATCTTCAATAACTGAATAATAGATATGAAGTCCTATCAATAATTCAAAATAGCCTTTCCTTTTCCTTCAAAACGTTTTACAATGACAATATTCGGTAAAACATCAATTCTGGTCCAAGACCATGAGCGTTTCACAATTTCTTTGAAAAGGACAACCTGGCACAAAGTCTGTAAGTCCGACTTAGCTTACGAGCACTTCTAGGTGACCAGCATATAGTACTCTATGTTGATCAACACTACATCCATTAAACGTGGGTACGTTTAAGTTGTGGCAACCTTACGTGCCCATCGAATACTCGATGAAAATAAATTTGTTTATTCATATTCAGGTTTACCTTGAATCCGTACCAAACAATTGGCGTAGGATATCGTTATCAATTATATATGGAAAACATGTAAAGAAATCAATCAACTCTTTTGTAAAACCATTCAAGCATCTCATAACTTGAATTATTTGAAAACTTGACTAACACGAAGGTTAGATAAACGTTTAAGAAAAAAACATTCCTTCAGCGTCTGCTATAGTAAAATTATGTTTCCATGTCTTTACGGTCTCTACAACACATAACCACATAACATACCACATTAGGTCATGAATGAACATACATAGTTCCTAAAGAATCTTACCCTTCTTCTCAATATAATCATGTATTAGATTTGTTATTTATTGGTTCTAGCTTGCCGTCGTTCTTTTACATCATCCTTACCAAGTTCTTTCTCTTATATAACTTAATTGAAATTATTTCATTAATACAACTGGTTTCGAGTTAATCATCCTTCCTCACGTTTTACTAATGTCCTTACGTTATTATTCAAAACTCGATCGTCATTGGTTAAGTACATTTATTGCATACCATTTATGTTCACATTCGACTTATCTTCAACTTTTAGTATATTACTTAAGGTTTACAATTATCTTAATGATGCTACATTAAATTTAATAATGTATTGGTTCATTACTAATCCATTATCTTTATTTCCTTACTTGTAATCTTTTATTATTGTGCATGATCTAGTGTCAAGGCGGCATGCCAAATTGACTCCTCTCTGGGCTCACATGTACATACAGCTGTCCCTAAAATTCATCATCTGCCTATGGAGCCATGCCTTATGTAATTGGCCGCGCTGTGGCGCCAGATAACAGGGGCCATGGTCCGGCTCATATTGCTTGATGCGGCCATTCCTACACTTGGGTCACAATACATGAAAATTTGTGCCTCGAATAATTTTGATGATTTTTCTTTTGGTGAGATTCCCGGCCTCGTAAATTCTTCGTTATAAGTCCGAATTGGCTCATTCAAGAGCCTACGGTTCACAAATTATATACTATATGTGTTCATGCAAGAATTTGATATATTCAACTTCGTTTGCTAAAAATTCACCTATTAGTCCATTTTTAACGAAAACGATAAACGTTCGTGAACGTTTAACGCTCGTTTCTTCGTTCTAAGTCGGAAGTCGATCATTCTCGAGTCTGCAACTCTATAATGCCAAATAAGTCTTATCTCCATTGAAAATATATGTTTCCAAGCTCAATATCAAAATTCGACTTCCATTTCAGGAATTTCACGAATTCGACGATTATCGTCCAATCGTGTGAATTCCGGAAAAACTTCATTACTTGAGATTTTTAAACCATTTCAATTGGATTCATTCCATCATACTAACTTTTTAATATACATACTTCATTAACTTATAATCATGATAAGTTATTACTTGTTCTTTATGAGTTTGTAACTTATTAAAAGACAAACTACTTATGTTTCCATTTCTCATGAGTTAGGATAGTTTATGACTTCTAACCATTATTTTTACTTCTTGTTAACACCTATTCTCGAGTCACAAATACATGGTACGTAATACAAATACAACTTAATTATACAACCGTCGTAAAAGTACGACAAAACATAAGTCGTGAGTTTTAATACAAATATTGTCGCCTGACAATATTCAAACTCAAATTCAATATTATTACATTTATTTTCCACTATTTCACCGAATAGTGAGGACTACTAATGTTATCATCCGTCCGGCCACTCCGCTCCCCGACTAGTTCCTCGCCACGCTCTCATTTCCTCAAGAGAACAATAAAAGTAAAAGGGTGAGCTCAACTAGCCCAAAGAGAAAATATTATGACTAAGATAATGCGTATATATATTATCGTTAGCCTTCAACAACAAAGATGTTAAACCGATATAATATAACAACCATCAAGTTTAATCAAGCAATGAACAGCAATCCATTAAAAGAGTCAAGTAGAGAATAAAATCTACTATCTTTTATGATTTAAAAGGTTTTTCATCACTTTTATCGCTAGGACTTAGCTTAATAAATAATCCACATCATTGAATCACCCATGCACTACTGCCAAATGTATTCTTTAGTATTACGACCACAATTATCCATGCACTACGAGTCAAGAATATTTGTGTATTCAATAATGGTCATGATCATGCCAACAACTGTCCATCAATGCACTACGGGCCAATGAGGACTTTTACCACATTTTGTAACATTACGGTCATGATTACACCGAATAATCCCTGGTCATAATCATACCAAGTCCATCTATGCAGTATAGGCCACAGATGACTTTCAACAAAATATAAACATGAGGATGATGACAATGATATAAGAATTCAATAAAACAAGTTCAAGAATTATTTTATCCAGGAACTAATAACGTCCAAATTGTCAACATGATACTCCTTTGTAGAGTAAAATTCAAGAATGCTCAGAAGAATATTTTCATGAAAAGATACAGGATGAAGCTCAAATATCAAGGATATTCCACTAATTTCATGGAGTATAGAAGTAAAAACTTTAACCAACTGAGTATAATAAGGAATGGAATAACAAAAGAAATCACCACGCATGCGATTGATCAACATACGCAAAAAGTTATTCCAACAAAATAATAAATAATCGGAATCAGTCCGACGAAAAACGCATGTATGTGATATTCCAATAAAATAATAAAGACGGAATCAGTCCCACCAGAAACGCATGATGTGATATTCCAATGTAATAATAAAGATTTTAACCGTGTCCGTAGAACGCATGCATGTGATGTTCCAACAGAATAATAAAGACGGAATCCAGTCCCACGATAAACGCATTTGGTGATGTTCAAATGTAATGATAAAGAATGAAACAACAAAAGAATTTCACCAAGTATAGGGTAACTCACAGATACAAGTTATTCCAATGTAATAATAAAGAATGGAATAATGTAAGTTCTCTTCATGGATAAGAAAGAAATAATACTCCCTACCTTAGAAAAACTGGATAATCGGAATAGTGAGGTAGCAGACTTCTTCTTTCTTTTTCTATAATTTCTCTCTATAATAATCGCTTAAAGCTTTTGTGAATTGGTGAGAAATGAAGGAAGAATGAGCTTCTATTTATAGAAAAATATAATTTCGATAATTAGACGCTTTTGGGGTTCAAAAATTACAAAGACAATTCCTCCAACTTTTCCTTTATTTGTAATTTAGTCATGGAAGTATTATCAAACTTGCACCACCTCCCATACTAGTAAATAATGTGATTCAATAGTAAATTATGTGAATCAATAGTTCTAGACATGTGAAAATACGAATTATAGTATAATACCTCCATCTATACCTCCATTTTTAACTTAGTCATGCAAGTATTATCAATCTAATACCAACTCCTCTAATAGTAACAAGAATGTGAAACAATAGTATACACATGTGAACAAATAGTTATAATCATGTGAAAAAATAGCAATCAATTGCTCATTTATCCGGTTAAATACTCGATTGGTCAATATAACCTCCAGACATCAATTATTATCGAAATAATTGTCGATTTTCACTAACACAAATAATTCCAACACAATGAAACCATTTTTATCAAAAATATAAATTTTGAAATTTCAAAGTTTGACTTTTCCCGAAAAAGTCAACTGTTGACTTTTTGACCAAATAGTTAATTCCGGAAAATTTTGTGTTTATAGACTATTTTTACTAATTTCATCGTTCCGGACTCAAATATCACGTCCGCATCTCCAAATTCATCTCCGAAAACAACTTTAATTTTAATAACATTTGACATTAATATTATAACTCACACTATTTATCAACCAGGTCGTTTCCAGAAAAGAGGGGGCTTTCCAATAAGGATTTCTCCCTATTGGTGCGCAATTAGGTGACCAAACCTCTCCTTGACAGAACTTCTAGACATTGTAAATATTGCAATTTAATAATATGAATAACTTTGTCGTCTCAATTATTGATTTAATAAAATAACATATTATGCAGATGATACTATGACAATAATCGAATCAATAATATGAGAGATATGATGCAGCAATTACTGTAGCAATAATTGAGTATAAATGAATGACTTCTCACGTAAGCATCCATAATCAATACAGTGCGCTACAATGCAACCACTCGTATTATTGTACTTTTACTATCGGGTAGTTCAATAGTTAACGGTAAAACTTCCGCCGTTATTTTTATAAAAATATAATTATGTCATTTTCTAACTACGACAATACTTCCGTTGTGGGGTCCACCAATGATTGTGTCGTCGTACGAATATTCCCCGACAAAAAGAATATTCCCCGACCAATCGAATATTTTATAACAACTTGCATACTTTGAAAAATTTATAAATACTACCCACAACTATAACATTATATCAAATCCACACCATAATATTAAAAAAAATATTTCGATAAATTTAAATCTTTATTCATAAAATCTGGGGTTTCACAATCTCCCCTCCTTATGAAATTTTGCCCTCGAAATTTACGTACGCACTTGATATGCCAAAGAGGTGAGGATACCTTGACTTCACTTCAAATTCTAACCCATGAGGTATAACCTTTGAGTGTCGAATATAATCCTTCTTATCCAAGATTTTAACACGTATCTCCTCATACGTTAAATTATCCGCTATCTCGTCCGGTTCTAAATTAATAATGTGGTTCGGGTCATCCCCATATTTACGTAACGTCGATACGTTAAAAAAGTTATGAACACACAACATACTTAGCGGTTAAACGAGTTTATAAGCCACAGTTCCTACTTTATCGAGAATTTCAAATGGGCCAATTAAATCGAGGGTTGAGATTTCTTCTCTTCTTCGATTCTTCTTACTTCTAGAATAACACCTCTTGAACCTTCTTAATTCTTCATTCATTCATCACCTCCGTGTGTAGCTTGGAGCGCTTTTAACTTTATCGATTAAAGTCAATTAATTCTACTCGTGATATTCGTTATCTTCACGTGGGTTCCTAGAGTCTTTAACTCTATCTTCATCATTTGTAAGTCGTATTTAAATGGGTCTTTGTGTTAACAACATCGCACTCAGAACGCATACGATCTTCTACTCTCAACGCCGCCTACCACGCTCACTTTTCCACGATGGTATTGAATGGTACGATCGTAATCTTCAACAAACTTGAGCCAACGCCTTTGGTGCATGTTACGCTCATTTTAGTTGAAGAAATATTTGAGGGTTTTAGAAATGGGTTTTGTATCGGGTCAATACAAAATTCGATTTCACGCCTAGGGTAGGTTAAGAAGTCTTCAAGAATACGTAAGGAAATTTATTAACAATAGAAATATCATTCAAAATCGCGACTCTCATCCAAGACTTGGGTAACACGTCACATTGATACCTATCAACTTGTCATCGCTATTCATAAAGCGTCGCCTACGTAAAGTCCGGGCTTCTGCATTTCCACACAAGAAAGTCAACAACGAAAGGACCGGGCTCTTTACTTATGGCTTGATATGACCATGATTGACTTTAGTGATTTGGTTGCTTGAATTCGCATAACAAAGTTGGTTAGGAATATGAAAGCTAACAACCTTACGAAAAATCATGATGAGTAGTTAACCAATCGATTCCTAAAATCACATCAAAGGCAAGTATTTTCAAAGAGATACGATCGACAAAGTAACGTGAAAGTGTTGATTTGAACAAGATTTATAAATAGTGGAGGTAATGAAGGTTTCTCCCAACTGAGTTTCAACAGATAAATCAAAATCTAACTTCTCCGAAGTTAAATTCAACCATTGAACACAACTAGGTGAAATAAAAGAGTGTGTAGAAACCAGATTCAACACGTTATGGACTTCGCAAGAGTTTATGAATAACATACCCGATAATTTTATTCAGTGTCCTCGTCACGAAAAAAAAAAATGCTCTCTTTAAACTACCGGCTTTGACTTGTTCTAGGTCATCCTTTGGCATCACTATCCCAAATTAGAATTGACTTCACCATACGACAAAAATCGAGCTAGGTGACCTTCTCTTCCATAATTAAAACACGATTTGGATTCTTCACGCAGCTTTGGACGGATGTGTCCCTCCTGTCCGCATTTGAAACATACGATCGGTGTTCGTTCTTCTTCCTTTAAAACGAATGTTGGTGCCTACGTCTTCACGTCATTGTTGAACCTTCTCTTCTTGAAATGTCCATTCTTATTATTTTGACCATGATTACCAATCAAAATAGTTACTATTCATGGCATGATAATTTCTCCACGATGGTTATCATTGTTCATGGCATTATCACCTAGATATTATTATCATGTTGTTGGTCGTTGCCTTTTGGTTGTCTTGACTCGTTATCGCTCCCAATAATCGAGCCCTATTCACAACATCTGAATATAAACAAAGTTTGTGAGAAATGAGATATCGACGATATTAGGTTTCAAACCTCTTAAAAACATTCGAGTCATTCGCTCCTCATTATCGACCAAATGGGATGCAAACCGAGACAACTCCGCAAACTTAGCCTCGTCATCGCGACACACGGGCCATATTGTTTTACTCTAACTTGATGAACTCCACCTCCTTCATGTGACGAATACTTTCGAAAGTACTTGTCGTTGAATGTACTCTTGGAACTTCCCCCAAGACATCTTGAAAAGTCCAGTCAAGTACGCGTTTTTACGATTCCCACCAAGATCGCGCCTCTTCACCCAACATAAAGGTGGCAAAGGGAACCTTTTGCTCCTCTGAGCATCCCAAGACATCAAATATCTTGGTGATCTTCTTTAACCATGTCTCCGCCTTAAGTGGTTCTGGCTTTCCCAAAAAGTTCGATGGTCCTAGCTCCTTGAACTGTTTAGTGGTGACCAACCGTGGGTTGCCATTGTTTCCTCCTGCATTATGAACAGGAGTCTCTCTCGTCTGGTGTTGCATGAATTCTAAAAAGCTCCTAAACGTACCATCGTTCATCATTTGGTTAGTGTTGTTATTTACAGGAGGATTATCGCCATCTTGTTGCACATTGTCCTGATTATTGATCTGTGGAGACTCAACGGTCTCCTGTGCTCCATTGCTATTCTCAACATTCTCGGATGTCATTTTCAAATACTGCCACAAAACAAGGGTTAATTAACATATCACATATTATCCCTATACTCTGACCGACCAATTAAATATCAAATAAACTTAGGTAGGTCATACTAGCGAAGGAATTCCCCGTCTCTCCCCTCCTAGTTCTTATCTCACATCTCAGCCAGGGATCATATCCCTAAGCTTTGATACCAACTGTGATGCCCCCAAAATAGGTATACATCACCTATTCTGAGTCGTCAAATACATGGTACATAATACAAATACAACTTAATTATATAACTGTCGTGTAAAGTAAAACAAAACATAAGCTGTGAGGTTTAATACAAATATTGTCGTCTAGACAACATTCAAACTCAAATTCAATATTATTACATTTATTTTCCACTATTTCACTGAATAGTGAGGACTACTAATGTTATCATCTGGTCCGTCACTCCATTCCCCGACTAGTCCCTGCTACGTTCTCATTTCATGAAGAGAACAATAAAAGTAAAAGGGTGAGCTCAACTAGCCCAGTAGGAAATATTACGACTAAGATAATGCATAATATATTATCGTTAGCCTTCAACAAAGAAAGTTAAACCGATACAATATAACAACCATCAAGTTTAATCGCACCGAACAAACAATCCATTAAAAGAGTCAAGTAGAGAATAAAATCTACTATCTTTTATGATTTAAAAGGTTTTTCATCACTTTTATCGCTGGGACTCAGCTTAATAAATAATCCACATCATCGAATCACCCCTGCACTACGGCCAAGGATATTCTTTAGTATCACGACCACAATTATCTATGCACTACGGGCCAAGAATATTTGTGTATTCAATAATGGTCATGATCATGCCAACAATTGTCCATCAATGCACTACGGGCCAATGAGGACTTTTACCACATCATTTGTAACATTACGGTCATGATTACACCGAATAATCCTTGGTTATAATCATACCAAATCCATCTATGCATTATAGGCTACAGATGACTTTCAACAAAATATAAACATGAGGATGATGACAATGATATAAGAATTCAATAAAACAAGTTCAAGAATTATTTTATCCAGGAACTAATAACGTCCAAATTGTCAACATGATACTGCTTTATAGAGTAAAATTCAAGAATGCTCAGAAGAATATTTCCATGAAAATATACTAGATGAAGCGCAAATATCAAGGATATTCCACTAATTTTATGGAGTATAGAAGTCAAAACTTTAACCAACTGAGTATAATAAGGAATGGAATAACAAAAGAAATCACCAGTGCATGCGATAGACCACCACAGGCAAAGTTATTCCAATAGAATAATAAATAACGGAATCGTGTCCCATGTAAAAACGCATGCATGTGATATTCCAACAAAATAATAAAGATGGAATCGTCCCAAGAAAAAGCGCAAAGATAGGATATTCCAATAGAATAATAAAGATTTAAACTAGGTCCATGTAGAACGCATGCATGTGATGTTCAATAGAATAATAAAGACGGAACCGCGTGAAAGTCCCAAGCGAAACGCATTTAACGATGTTCCAACAGTAATGATAAAGAATGGTACAACGTAAGAATTTCACCAAGTATAGGGTAGCCTACGATACAAAAGTTATTCCAATGTAATAATAAAAATGGAATAATGTAAGTTCTCTTCATGGATAAGAAAGAAATAATACTCCCTACCTTAGAAAAACTGGATACTGGAATAGTGAGGTAGCAGACTTCTCTTCTTCTTTCTATAATTTCTCTCTATTATAATCGCTTTAATGGTTTTGTGAATTGGTGAGAAATGAAGGAAGAATGAGCTTCTATTTATAGAAAAATATAGTTTCAATAATTGCACGTTTTGGGGCTCAAAAAATTACAGTACAATACCTCCAACTTTTCCTTTATTTGTAATTTAGTCATGGAAGTATTATCAAGCTTGCACCACCTCCCCTAGTAGTAAATAATGTGATTCAATAGTAAATTATGTGAATCAATAGTTCTAGACATGTGAAAATACGAATTACAGTATATTACCTCCATCTATACCTCCATTTTTAACTTAGTTATGCAACTATTATCAATCTTACACCAACTCCCCTAATAGTAACAAGAATGTGAAACAATAGTATACACATGTGAACAAATAGTTATAATCATGTGAAATAATAGCAATCAATTGCTCATTTATCCTAAGCTAAATACCCGATTGGTCAATATAACCTCCGCACATCAATTATTATCGAAATAATTGTCGATTTTCACTAACACAAATAATTCCAACACAATGAAACCATTTTTATCAAAAATATAAATTTTGAAATTTCGAAGTTTTGATTTTTCCCCAAAAAGTCAACTGTTGACTTTTTTCCCAAATAGTGAATTCCTAAATTTTTGTGTTTATAGACTATTTTACTAATTTCATCGTTCGGACTCAAATATCACGTCCGCATCTCCAAATTCATCTCCTAAAACAACTTTAATTTTAATAACATTTGACATTAATATTATAACTCACACTATTTATCAACCGTGTCGCTTCCGAAAAAGGGGCTTTCCAATAAGGATTTCTCCCTATCAAAAGCGCAATTAGGTGACCAAACCTCTCCTCGATGTAACTTCTAGACATTGTAAATATTGCAATTAAATAATATGAATAACTTTGTCGCCTCAATTATTGATTTAATAAAATAACATATTATGCAGATGATACTTATGACAATAATCGAATCAATAATATGAGAGATATGATGCAATGAAATTCTTCAGAGCAATAATTGAGTATAAATGAATGACTTCTCACGTAAGCATCCATAATCAATACAGTGCGCTACAATGCAACCACTCGTATTATTGTACTTTTACTACCGGGCAGTTCAACAGTTAACGGTAAAACTTCCGCCGTTATTTTTATAAAAATATAATTATGTCATTTTCTAACTACGATAATACTTCTGTTGTGGGGTCCACCAATGATTGTGCCGTCGTACGAATATTCCCCGACAAAAAGAATATTCCCCGACCAATCGAATATTTTATAAAAACTTGCATACTTTGAAAAATTTATAAATACTGCCCAAAACTATAACATTATATCAAATCCACACCATAATATTAAAAAAAATATTTCGATAAATTTAAATCTTTATTCATAAAATCTGGGGTTTCACATTAATCTTCTTCTTGCTTCTTGAATTAACAAAGGCTAACTTCTAGCTTTTCTAGCTTTTTCTTTCAAGTAAATAAGCTCTCAACTTATAATGTATAAGGTGTTTGATGAATGAACAACCAACAAATGAATCCAAGCTTACTATTTATAGGCAAACCAAAGTTAGGGCATAAGGGTCATTAATCCATCTACCTCCTTACTATTCCTAGCTTAAGCACTAAGTAAACTTGGCCTCCACAATACTTAGGCATTAAGTTAACTTGCTTAGCACAACTTTTATCCTTTGCTTGCTCACCACATTTTCTTAACCATTAAGTTATCTTATTCCCCACTTTAATTACTTGGTCATTACATATCCTAGCCATTAAGCTACTTGCTCCCTACTTTGGATCATCCATGGTTTGCCCCATGGGTCACCCTAGCCCAATGGATCATAGCTTGGGCTTAGTTTTAATTAGCTTAGCTTAAGTTTTGGGCTTGTAAATTAAATTACTTTGGACTTCACATTACAAACACTCAGGCTTGCACATTAAATTCTATTGGACTTTCATATTAAATCTATTGGACTCGTACATCCTACATAATCCACAAATCCATTCACAAATGGCTTAAAGCCTTGGAACATATACTATACGTATAATTCTCGTATTCTAACTCATATATTTATTCATCATATACGATATACCATCATTCATACATACTCATATAATACTTCGTATCATACTCGTATACTCTACCTCGCACAATACCTACGTATCATACAATCATTACCCTAACTTCTTAATGCTTGATTTTCCTAACATTTTCAAATTAAGTCCACAGGCAAAATATTACATTTTCCATAACTGAAATATTATTAGATATTCCATCTCACCTTGATATTCTATCGTTACGTATTTCTCGGATGTTCAAAAATAATTCCCGAGCAGAAATGCGTGAATAGTGCTTTTCAGAAAATTTCTCGGAAAGCTTTTATTTTCGTCTTGGAAATTCAAACATTTTAATTTTACCACGTAGCCAAAATACTACGACGTTCTGATATGTTTAGGTCATAGAACGACCTTCAATTAGCTTGCTCCCATAAATAATCAATTAAATTCATTTAATCCACATAATTAAATAAAATTTTAATTTTCCTAAAAATCCAATTTTCTCAGGCGTTACATTCTTCCCCCCTTATAAGGATTCTGTCCCCAGAATCTCGCTATACTTATATAAACAAATGAGGAAAAGTTTTCTTTATTTTAATCTCGAGTTCCGACAATGCTTCTTCGACATTGTGGTTCTTTCATTTCACCATTACCGAAGGTATTATCTTATTTCACATAGCTTGTCACTTCCTATCAATAATCTGAGTTGGAAGTTAAACATTTATTAACATATTACGCAATCTTCCTTTTATTAGTCCTTCCTTTAACTCGTAATTATTTGGAACTTAAATTCCTCCTTCAAAACAAGACTATACTTAGTCTTCTATTTATCCTATGTCTTCTTCTTCATTCGCTTGTATTCCTTATTACCTAGTTGTACTTAACTCGTTCCGTTTTCGTGGATTAAGTCTACATTGTGAATAACATTTCTACCCCTTCATTCCGTAATTTAACTTCTAACTCCGTTCTCGCCATCTCCGTTGTTAACTCATTCTGAGTTGTTAACATCGATAGCTTTCCCTACCCTTCCTACTTAATGCGTCGGCTACTACGTTTACCTTCCCTGAATGATATAACATATCACCGTCCTCTCTCTACCGCATATTCAACTTCTTCTGTGTGAAGATATATTTCAGACTCCCATAGTCCGTGTATATCTCACACTTCTCCCTGTATAAATATTATCTTCAGATTTTTTTTAATTCAAAAACTACAACTGCCAATTCTAGATCATAAGTAGGATAGACCTCATAATCCTTTAACTGGCGTGATGCATACACAATGACTTTGTCGTGCTACATGAGCACGCAATCATGTCATCTACGTGAAACATCGAGATACACTACAAAATTCCCCATATCATCTGATAATGATAATGCAGGTGCCTTACTTAACCTTTCTCTTAAATCCTGTGACACTAATGGTACCTTCAACCATAGCACCTAATATGAGAACCTATCTATTTATCACTGACTTGCTCGGTGCCTCTTACGAAAAATCTAACTTCATTACATTAGTCAACCCAAATGACATACACGAGCAGTGTCAAGCTATTATGTTGAGAAGTGAAAAACAGCTTGATGGTCAAGAGCCAGAAATTTCGGTTACAAAGGAGGTTGAACCAGAGAAAGAAAATACAGTGGGTGAGGTTAAGTAAGGGCACGAAAAACACATGGAAAAGAACAGACCAGTTAATGAACCAGCTGTTTATCCTCCCCCACCATTCCAGCAAAGAGTTCAAAAACAAAAATTAGACAAACAATTCGCCAAATTTTTGGAAGTTTTCAAGAAACTTTAAATCAACATACCATTTGTAAAGGCCCTAGAACAAATGCCGAGCTACGCAAAATTTATGAAAGGGATTCTGTCAAGGAAGAAGAAATGGGAAGATTTTGAGACTGTGGCACTAACAGAGGAGTGTAGTGCAGTATTACAGCAGAAATTACCACCAAAACTCAAGGACCCAGGGAGCTTCACTATCCCATGCACAATTGGGAGTATGCATTTCAGCAAGTGTTTATGTGATTTGGGGGCAAGTGTAAACCTGATGCCATTGTCAGTATACTTAGAATTGGGTTTACCTGCACCAATGCCGACGAACATTTCATTAGAATTGGCAGATAGGTCAGTCACATATCCGAGAGGCATAGTAAAGGACATTTTAGTGAAGGTGGATAAGTTTATATTCCATGCGAACTTTATCATTTTGGATTTCGAGGAGGATAAGAATATACCAATTATCCTAGGGAGACCTTTCTTGGCTACTGGAAGGACACTCATAGACGTGCAAAAATGAAAACTTACTATGAGAGTCCAAGATCAAGAAATCAAATTTAATGTGTTCAAGGCCATGAAATTCCCTACGGATGAGGAAGACTGTTTTCGGATGGATTTAATTGAGCAAATCATCAATGAAGATATGAGCAAGAGTTTAGTCAACAATCCATTAGAAACAACCTTACTAGGAGATGAGGAAAAGGACGACCCAGAATTTGTGGACTTCCTACAAATGTTAGACTCATTGCCAAGAGTTAGAAAATTCAGAGCACCATTTGAACCTTTGCACACGGAGGAAAAAGCTGCTGAAAAACTGAAACCGTCATTGGAGGAGCCACCAACATTGGAGCTTAAGCCACTTCCTAAACATCGCAGGTATGCGTACTTAGGTATTTCAAATTATTTACCTATAATTATTTCTGTTGCACTTAACGAATTGCAGAAAGAAAAGTTACTAAGGGTGCTTAGGGATCACAAATCAGTAATTGGTTGGACGATTGCGGATATAAAGTGAATTAGTCTATCATTTTACATGCATAAGATTCTGATGGAGGATGATGCAAGACCATCGGTGGAGCATCACCGTCGACTTAACCCAATTATGAAGGAAGTGGTAAAGAAGGAAATTCTGAAATTATTGGATGTCGGTATCATATATCCAATTTTCGACAGTAAATGGGTTAGTCCGGTTCATTATGTGCCGAAAAAGAACAGTTACAAGATGGAGGGTGTGCATCAATTTTAGGAGATTGAATAAGGTAACCCGAAAAGATCATTTCCCGCTGCCCTTTATTGATCAAATGTTAGACAGATTAGCGGGACATGAGTACTACTATTTATTGGATGGATACTCAGGCTATAACCAGATCGGCATCGCTCCTGATGATCAAGAGAAGATAACATTTACATGCCCTTACGGCACATTTGAATTCAGGAGGATGTCATTCGGGTTATGCAATGCACCTGCAACTTTCCAACGGTGTATGATGGCCATGTTTTCGGATATGGTGGAGAAGAATGTTGAAGTCTTCATGGACGATTTCTCGGTCTATGGAGACAACTTTGATACTTGCCTAGGGAATCTAGTCATGGTATTGCAGCGATGTAAGGATACAAACCTCATACTCAATTGGGAAAAATGCCACTTCATGGTTGAAGAAGGCATAATTTTGGGCCATAAGGTGTCGGCTCAAGGATTGGAGGTAGACAAAGCAAAGCTGGATAAGATCGAGAAATTGCCTCCACCGAGCTCCGTTAAGGGGATTAGAAGTTTTCAGGGGCATGCTGGGTTCTACAGGAGGTTCATAAAAGATTTTTCTAAAATTGCAAAACCTCTTTGCAGTCTTTTAGAGAAGGATGTTACTATCAGTTTTACTGCGGAATGCAAGTCAGCATTTGAATTGTTGAAGAAGAAATTAACTACAGCTCCCGTAATAGTCGCACCGGACTGGAATATGCCATTCGAGCTTATGTGTGATGCAAGCGACTATGCGGTTGGGGCTGTTTTGGGACAAAGACAAGACAAGGTGTTTCACGCCATATACTATGCAAGCAAAACACTCATAGAGACTCAAATGAATGACACTACCACGAAAAAGGAATTGCTTGCAATGGTGTACGCGTTTGACAAATTTCGGGCATACTTGATCGGGACCAAGGTGATAGTCTACACGGATCATTCGGCGATTTGGTACCTAATAGTGAAAAAAGATGTTAAGCCGCGCCTTATCCGATGGATTCTCCTACTTTAAGAGTTTGACTTAGAGATTAAAGATAGAAAGGGAACGGAGAATCAAGTTGCCGACCATTTATAAAGGCTGGAAAATCCGGAGAAAAAGGATGAAGATAGATGCGCAATCAATGAGTCATTCCCGGATGAGCAACTATTTGGGTTAAATACAGAATTTCCTTCGTATGAAGACTTCATGAATTATCTGGTGAGCAACATGCTTCCCCCTGATCTGACACGACAACAGAAAAAGAAATTTCTTCATGACGTCAAGTGGTACATGTGGGATGAGCCTTATTTATTCAAATAGTGTGCCGACAAGATGATTAGAAGGTGTATCCCCTACAGTGAAGTGCACAACATACTGCAGGAATGCCACTCATCGGCATATGGGGGACATTATGGGAGTGAGCGCACCGCAGTAAAAGTGCTTCAAGCCGGGTTTTATTAGCCAAAATTGTTCAAAGACGCCCACCAATTTGTGAAAACATGTGATAGATGCCAAAGGGTGGGAAACATCTTCAAACGGAATGAGATGCCCCTACAAACAATTCTTGAAGTGGAAATCTTTGATGTATGGGGCATCGATTTCATGGGGCCATTCCCTTCCTCTTTGAGCAATCAATATATTCTACTCGCGATGGATTACGTCTCGAAGTGGGTTGAAGCTGCAGCACTACCGTCCAACGATGCCAAGGTGGTCCTCAAATTCCTACAGAAAAACATTTTCACGAGGTTTGGCACACCAAGAGCAATAATCAGTGACGGAGGTAGTCACTTCTGCAATAAGTCTTTTACAGCTCTGTTGGCTAAGTATGGGGTTAACCACAAGGTGGCTACAGCGTATCATCCTCAAACAAATGGAAAGGTTGAGGTATCAAACAGAGAAGTTAAGAAGATATTGGAAAAAGTCATAAATCTGAGTCAAAAAGATTGGTCACTTCGGTTGGATGACGCATTATGGGCTTACCGAACTACATACAAAACACCAATCAGGATGTCACCATATCAACTCCTGTACGGAAAAGCATGTCACTTACCGGTGGAGCTACAACACAAGGCCTATTTGGCAATTTAGAAATCGAAATTTGACCAATTCGCTGTGGGAGAAAAGAGGCTACTCCAACTAAATGAGCTTGACGAATTCCGACTTCAAGCATATTAGAACACCAAGCTATACAAAGAAAAGGTGAAAAGATGGCACGATCAGAAAATTGTGCATCGAACATTTAAGCCAGGTCAATCAGTCCTCTTGTTCAACTCACGGCTGCGATTATTTCCAGGAAAGCTTAAGTCGAGATGGTCAGGACCATTCACTATAAAGCGAGTATTCCCTCATGGCGCCGTTGAACTCTACAATCGTAATCCATTAGAGACATTCAAGGTCAATGGTCAACGGATAAAGCATTACTGGGGTGGCGAATCAAACTGAGATGTCATCAACATTACCCTCGTCGATTCACAGTAAAACAGGGAGTAGTCAGGCTGAACGACTTAAAATCAAGCGCTAATTGGGAGGCAACCCAATATTTCATTATTTTTCGTAGTTTTATTTATAATTATCAGGAGATAGTTTTTATTAAGCACTAGGTAGGTATTCTCAAGTAAAAGTTTTGCTAAAACTCAAAATCATACTCCAAGTCGTCAATAATCTAACATCTTGCATGTTTGTGGTTGCAGGAGGGGTCAAAAATGAGTAAGAGTAACAACGGGCAAGAAAAGAAGGAAAATCAGATAATTTTGATCTGTACTTTTGGAAGCCAACAATCCCAAGTCAGTGTGCATGCCCGCCGGGGCGGGCTGAAATGAACTTGCACCCCTCACTGGGGCGGGGGTCCTTGATCTTAGGCAAACACGCTCAGCATTTAGACACTTTGTCTCCTCATTCCCCTCTACACATTTTTTTTTGTTTCTCTCATTCTCCCTCACCCAAACCACCCAGCCCCCATTACAAGACCACCTAGCCACTACACACCACCACGATCAACAACTCCTACCACCTACTCCTACCCATTACCTAAATCAATTGCATCCACTACCCCCACACCATAAAGCACACGAATTCCTCTCCCCTATCACCTCTATATAAACCCTACCACGTACCTCCCATATTCATCACCACAAATTTCGAATTCATCAAGAAATTGGGGAACACATAGCACACTTGAGAGTAAGTTTCCTTCTTATTGAGTTTCCATCTTCTCTCCACTGAAGTACCATAGAAACAATTAAGCTTTGGGGGAAGAACGGACTGTGCACACGAAGTGTTTGATAAATTGAGTGAACCATGTGTAAGGGGAAGGTAGTGTGTGCTAGCAAGTTTTAACTTTCGGAGATCAATGGCTTCACAACCGACATCCAAACGCCATAGGGGAGAGAGTTCAAGATCCGCTCAATTGACACGCACATATGATCGACGAAAATTTGTGAGTGTCGTCGCCGCCGACCGGTATGATTATATGATAACCAAAGCCCTTATTCCGGAGCGTGGATTGGCCCCTGAGGGAAATGTTGGGGAGATGATGTCTCAAATTTATCAAAAGGGGTGGCTCAAACTTACAGAGCATCCGGTCCCGGCCGTCGTCAACATTGTCAAAGAATTTTATGCAAACGCCGAAGACAAAGCCCCATTCTATGCGTTTGTGCGGGGTCGCATGGTCCCGTTTAGTGACAATGCAATCAATGCCTATTATCAGTTACGGGTTCCACGATAGTGTCAGTATGCACAATTGAGGGATTTTGACCCTGACTACGAGGAGGTTATTACGAACTTGACAAAGCCGGGAACATCTTGGATCAAAGGTCGAAAGGGAGGTACAGTGTTCCATAGCAAGGACCTTAGCTGGTATGGCAAAATATGGTACGCCTTCTTATGTGCTAAATTGCTTCCATCCCAACACACTTTGGACGTCACCAAAGAGAAGGTGTTACTGTTGTACGCAATTGTGCAAGATTTCATTATTGACGTCGGGTCAATTATCAGTTTCTCCATTCGCCAGTGTTTACGTGGAAATTTTTCGGGCGGCTTGCCACACCCATCACTCATCTGTACGTTATGTCGCAATGCAGGGGTGAGATGGTCCGATGATGAGCCTACTCAAATGTCGCTCTCTTTGCTTGATTCTAGAATGATTACGCGGTATTCTGTATGGGCAGGAGGCGAGTCACATCCACGAGGTCTGGGTTTTATTTTTCCATCGGCGTCGAAAGACGAAGTCGATGTAGAAGATACCTCGGGGGATGAGGATGAAGCTATGGGAGATCAAGGAACCGAGCAGGTACCACAGACCGAGGCCATATCCAGTCCTCAGTTCCTTGAATTCCAAAATCAGATGAATGCGCACAATAGGGCAGCACGCCAGGAAATGTGGCAATTGGCGATGCAACAAGATCACATGTTTGATGCTATGAACGCATCTTTCGCCTCACTCAACACAACACTCCAAAACTTCAACCCGACGGCTCACTATCCATATCAACAACCCGGACCACTGCCTCGATTTCCTCCTAGTGATTCAGATGATGAAGAGCCCCAACCACCTCCCCAGACTTAGGCGATTGCAGGGAAGTCGTCATGCACTTAATTTTATTTTATCCAATGAGGGTATTGTGTTACTTAAGTTTAGGGGATTTAATTATTTAGTTGCATGCATTTTGTTATTTTTGTTTTCATTTCTAGTTTGCATAGTAGATTAGGTGTTTGCATAGTAGTCTAGGATTTTGAATTGTTGTCAATTTTGTTATTTTTGTTTTCATTTCTAGTTTGCATTGTAGATTAGGTGTTTGCATAGTAGTCTAGGATTTTGAATTGTTGTCAATTTTGTTATTTTCAAAAAAAAATAAAAAATTAGTTTAATATTGTGTTTGTATATGTCTAATAGTGCTGCATTCATGTTATTTGTGGGCCAATGATGAGATTGTGAACAAGTTAACCAATACAGTATTGATTATTAGAACTGTGATACAATTTCTGTTATGAATCGATTCTTGGACTTGTTTAAAACTATTATAAAAAGGTTAGAACTAATAACATCTTTGTTGACCGATTAGTTCAAATTGATACATAAATAGTTTCTAAATGATAATGCTAGGGTGAATGAGAAAACGACAAGGATAGGCATAAAGGCTAAAATTAGGCAAGAACCTAAGTTTGGGAAAGTATATGTGGGGTATATAAGCTTCGAAAAAAAAATATTTGAAACATGTTAAGTTTTGTGGTGGGTTGAAGAGAAACACTCCCCATAAACACAAGCGTGAGATGGAGCGTAAAACGCACTCACCAACCATCTATCTAACAAAAGAGGAATAATGACGGGAAAAGAGAAAAAAAATCCCCCGTGTAAATAAAAAAGAAAAAGAAGAAAGTATAAGTATCCTGCATGTACCCTTGAATTTGGTATTGTTTAAAGTTAGTTGGGTTGTGCCTATCTTTGAAATTTTTAAGATTGTACTATATGATTCCTTCTAAGAAGTTGCTTATGTATTGAATTTGGGTCCGTATCAGTTATCTTAGATGTTGATCACACACGCACGTTATACCAGTGATAATTGTTCAAGATTTGAGAATTAATAAGAAATTGTGGATTAGTTTTGGTGATTCATATTGTAAGGTTTCTTGTTTTCTTTGAGGCCGACGAGATAAGTTAGTTTTTGCAATATTGTTGGATTCTTAGGCATTTAGATTTTGTTTATTTCATTTTATTGCATTGCATAACATGTAGTTTATTTTGTGCTCGAGGACTAGCACGGTTTAAGTTTAGGGGATTTTGATAAGTGGATTTAATATACACGAATCGATATTCATTTCAAGTTTAAATTCGTAGTTATCTTCTTGGTTTGTGTTCGTTTTCACTCGTTTCATGTCATTTTATGTGTAGGGTGGTTATGGATGTGAGTGGTGAAGAAAGACGGAGTTTTGGAGCGAAAGTGGAAAAACGCAGGAAGTCAAAAAATTTCTTTAGCAGTAGCCATGCCCGCCGGGGAGGGCCTTTGTAAGCTTGTACCCCCCGCCGGGGCGGGGGTCTCAATTCCTGAAGTGTCCTGTTGGCTTTTGAAGATTGCTGCAACATGGATTGTTGGTTTGAAGTGAGGTGCCTGGACTCTAAATAAGTGGATATCGTCCATAACAAGTGGAGAGCTTAATATTGTGTTGAAAACAACATTTCACACAACACAGGAAGGCAATTAACGAAGATTAATCTCAGTTTTTCTAAGCAAGCGTTGGAAGAGTATTTCAAGGAGATTTTTAAGACGATTGCGATTCTAGGCGACGTGAAGGGTGTTGTTCAATATTCTTCGTCTTAGACTATTACTTGTGATTGAAAGAATGATTTCCATGATTTATTCAGTGATTATTTCATTTATTATGAACTAATTCATTATTTAGGCTTATGATGGATCTTTGAGTGAATTTATGATTTTGTAAACTTTGATTTCCAATTTAATAAGCTATTTCCAGTTTATCTATATTAATTTGAGTGTGAATCTATGAGTTGCCTGATCAACAATTCTTTGTGGATTTGTTTGGAATCGAGAGAGGATATTCAAATTTAGACCTAGTTGATATAGCATGTGTTCATGAATTTTGTGAATAGCTTAATCTTGATGAATGTTAAGGTAGAGATATGCTTGACATCACATGTAATCGGATAGAGAACTTGTTCTTAAACCTTCTTTAATTGTAATTCACATAGAGATATACAGAGTTAGTTGATTAAGGTGTTTAACATATTTCTATCTTAATTATGGATTGACGTTAATACGGTATTAGTGCATCGAGAGGTGGTTAATACTATGTTCGTGTTCTCGATTTATAAACTGGGATAGTGAATTGAATTGGAATAAAGGTGTTAAAATCAGAGTGAAGCTTAGGCTGAAATCATAAGTCTAATTCTCCATTAATTGTTTGAAATTCCAGATTTTGATATTGGTAATTGGTTTGTGGTATTTTACTTGTTTTTAATTTAGTTTCTATAATTTTTAATTATTGAATTGGATAGTTTAATAAAATTAGGATTAATAGGAAATTGATAATTGTGAAGTTAAGTTTCTTACTAAATTGTCTCTGTGGGAACGATACTCTATTCATCACTTTATTACTCGTTGACCAAGTACACTTGCGTGTTTTGCACGTATCAATTTTACCAAACAGAAGTCATGTTCATTATCGTAGAGACAGCCTGCCTATGAGCCGACTGAGCATCTGCCGAAGCCAAGTCAAGAATCATAGACTACTGTCAGAGTTGTAGAGTCTACTGACCATATCAGAGGCAGAGATAGTAGCCGAGCAAGATCAGATGAAGACAACAAGCATAACGATAGAAATCGTAGAGTGTCAAATCTGATCTTGGAGTCGTAGTGTCTGCACAGCCGAAGCTGAATCGTAGAGTGCAGAACTAATTCTCGAACATATGTGCTACCAATGCCAAAGCAGAATCATAGAGCAAATATGATTCTCAACAAATGAGCACTCCCAGAATATCCAAAGGAATGAAGTCTCTGGTTAGTACTGCAAAGATATATCTCACCTGAATGAAACCAGAGGGCACTCAACGAATGGCATGCAAGCCAACAGAAGATCCAAGCACCAACTCAATCAACATCCAAATTGAGTTGTGAAGCCATTCGAGATGAAGTCTTCCACAAGCTGATCATAAGAAGACTTCAGTAACTGACAAAGGAAAGTCAGCAAGTGCAGTAGCTGTCAAGTAAATAGAAGATGACGATCTTGAAAGAAACCAGGATCGTAGTGTTTACCAAACAAAGAAGGAACTGATGAAGTGTACACAAAGATACTGGTCAGCCTTTGAAGAACAAGACTAAAGTGATTAAGCATTGGGTCAGTCCATTGATGATCAGTGAACGGGAGATCACAAGGAAAAAGCGAGCTGGACTCACCACAAATTTGAAGTGTCTTTCTATTCAGAAAGGGCCAGAACAAGGAGTCAAACCAGCAGTGTCTAAGAACAGTAGAGCCAAACATAAGTTTTGAAGCACTGCACAGCATAAAGGAAGAGGTGTTCTACATTGAAGATCTAATGAACACTCTTCAGGATCGTAATGTTGACTCTACTAGTCAATGAGAAATATTCAACAAGACACTATGATCAGGTCCAAGAAGATGTGCATCAGAATCGTAGAGTTCAGTCAACTGAAGATTGAAGCATTGGCAACGGTTCAATCTGAAGATTGATATTCGAGCAAGAGCTTATTGAGAGCATCGATGCAAAAGGACAACCTCCGATCGAGATATCAGAAGGAGGAAATAAAGTCGTCGACCTGCCCAAGACATCAAAGTGACATCTCTGACGGGGTAGGTGAAACAGTAGACTGCAGTGTCAGAAAGTCAGAAAAAAAGATGTCATGTCACATCTGCAGTCTACACCGAATAACTCGAGATCTGCGAAGCATTTCAAAGAGCTTTCAATGGCTACTTCTCAACGGGAAGATTAGGAAGGAGTATAAATAAGACAGAGCTTCAACGATCAAAAGTGTTGATGATTGCGATGTTGCAGAATCGTTAAGTTGGTAGAATGCTAATGTTGACTCTACGAACTCTACACGAGCTTAAACATAATAAGTCTCAATGACAGTGAGACTATAAAGGTAGAAGTGAAGCAGCTTTGAAGAAGGAATTGAACAGACGAAAGCTTCACTCAACAAGATGATAATGCCACTTAAATTGGCATCCAAACTAAGAGCCGAGAAGGATAAGAAGATAGCATTCAGAAGAGTGACAAAGCACAAGGAAGATCCTGAAAGCCACTCTACGATTCACCATGAACCTAAAGCTGAACATGAGCAAGTGCAGAACCATGTCTGCCAACATGCTAAGAAGGGTTCAGGAAATGGTGATGGTACACAACTGACACTACATGAAGATGAGCAGAACAGAAGAAGATCAGCTACACCAAAGAAGATATGGTCCAGACTAGAAGCAGAATGCAAAGAGAACTACACCAAGCTGCTAAGTAAAAAAGATGATCAAGCTTAAAGACATCTTAGCAGCTTAGCACCAACAACAACAACAAACAACAACAACAAGAAGTCAGGGCCTGAGGGGTCCTTGTCCGGAGGGACTAAACGAAGTTCCAAGCCTGTTGGGCTTGAAGAGTTCCTAGGGAACTAGAGAAGTTCCAAGGCTGCTGGCCTTGAAGAGTTCTTAGTGAACTGAAGTCCCAAGGCTGCTGACCTTGAAGGAATCTTAGTGATTCAGGGTGCTGCCCTTCCTTAGTGGAAATCTCGCTAGTTGAAAGCAGAAGAGTGGATTAGGAGCTTGAGTCTCTGAACAACTTAAAATCCCTTGTGTCTTTTACCTTATGCCATTTACATTATGTACATTAACTGTTATAACTGCTATGTATATTTTAACTACTTACAACCGAACTAACTCTAAGAACAATGTATGTATGATTATGAATATATCAATGAAGGGGATCTTTTAATTATTACGTTGTGCTTGAAAAGATTCTTATGTTTGTCATATGCTAAATTATTAGCTATATAAAATAAACCAGAAAAGTATTTGAAATTAAAAGGATCTTTTCAACCTCCCCCCCCTCTGATCTATTGTATCAGGCTTCAATGGAACTAACAACTTAAATCATTAAATTTATCCTTTGAATTTCTAAATTAGGGTTTCATATTCTGAATTAGGGTTTCAGATTCTCAGAACTGAAATTAGGGTTTCTAGAGCTAGTTTTAGGGTTTCTTATAAATAGTAAGAATTTTTTAACTGAACGTTGACGTTCTTAATATAATATTAGGTTTTACCATTGATAAAGATTATATGGTCAACCCTTGACCCTTAACCACATCGTGTACACATATAATACCATATACACAGAACATAATCACCTATATACTTAATCCTTAATAATTCACAACATAAATTTTAAATTCACCAAATTCTTTCTCGAAAATCTCAAATCCATTCACTTATTTTCTGTCTATGTTTATTATTTAACATTAATTCAATATTTTAAAATTTTATAAATATCCAAATTCTCGGGTTGTCACATTCACCCCTTCTTCTAAAAATTTCATCCCCAAAATTTACCTTACACCATGCACCATACACCATTCATACACAGTATGACATGCTACCCAACACATTCCTCACAAGAGTAAAAAAATTCAAATCATGTTGAGGAGTCATATAGACCATGAACTATTGAGGTTTATAGGTATTATTACTACATGCGACCTATTTCAATTAAGAAAAAGGTACTCGACCCCTTACATAGGTTAATAGTATGTTTACAATCATGAAGAAGGTAAACTACTGATGCTAGTACGTACGTTAATCATGTCTTGCGAATATTCTCGCTATTGAATTATTTAATTCAATCTTTATAGTTCACCTCAGTCTTATCATAGAATTCCGCACCAAAATAATTCAGTTCAGGAAAATTTCAAAGAACACTTTGAATTTTATAAACGTTGATACGAATAATTCAATTCAACCGAAATATTTAGGTATAGCCAAACCCCGTTGGCAAATTAAAATTTTATTTTGAAAATGACGCCATGATGTCATACTGTATTAACAGCCCATTTGAGATGTCGTTATTATATGACTTTGTTATAACACATCATACAATAGTGGAACAACGATTTTAGATCAAATTCAACACTAAGTATTCCTATATTTACAACTCCGTCAACTTTTCATCATCTTTGCACCAGGTTACATGGTACATAAGTGATAAAACAAATATATTTTGATATTTCAAATCATTATCGTCTAGCCGAAACAAGTAGCATAGACTATTCTTTAAACCGTTCAAAAATCATTACAAATCTGTTTTATCATCTCAACAGGTAACGATGTGTTGGTGGCCCGAAGTCCACTCATACCCAATGGTCACCAGGAGTTGAGAATAAAATTTTATTTCAAAAAGCACATAGTGCGTTTTTAGCTTGATGTCAAAAAATTTGAGTTTAGCATAGCTAGAAGATTTGGAAAACTTATGTCTCCACTAATGATCAATTGCTTAGTAATCTATCTGTTCCTATTATCCTCAATACACATAACTATTCCTAGTTCATCAAACCACGCTCATGAGTTCACGAACTTTCCACAATCATACGAGTTTAAGAAATTGTCCTAGTCAGACCTTTGGTGTCCATTCGCTTAGGGGTTCATAAACATTTCATATAATCATGAGTCACGAACGTATCATAAGTATGAGTTTTAAGTGTTAGGTTTATAATATTCACGAACGCAATCGAATTGCATAAATAAAGCAGAAACGTGTAAAATCGGAGTTTTAAAATTTTACAAACCATATTCTCGGATCATCCTTTATGCACAATTATTAATTAAACAAAAAATAAAGGACGAGAATCATACACTTGAAGATCCGAGCTTCCTCAGGTACACGTTAACCTCCAAATCTTTTCGTGTTCAACTTGAATCCATCGGGTTGGGTTCCTACCTTTGATCAACGTTAGCCACCCAAGTGTTTGGCCTCTAGAGGTGATCCACCAATGAAGAAGAAGTATTCAAGGAGAAGAGTATTTGGAAAAACCCTAGTTTTTCTATCTCTCATAGAAAAGGGTGTACTCTCCCAACTATTGGAATTACATATGTTGTGAAAAAATCAACAACAACTCACCCATAATAAGACTCCTCTTATTTATAGATGTGGGTAACCCTGCTTAACAATTAAGGAATTGGGTTTTATTTTAATTAAACTCTTTTAATTAAATGGGCTCCCTAATTTTATTAGAGATAATTAATTAAACTCCTTTAACTAATTTTCCCTCCTAATTCTATTAGGAATAAATGAGAGTACTTATATTAAATTAATTCCTAAACTCTTTTAGAAATTAGAATAATAATAATTGTAATATTATTAATAAGACTCATCTTATTAATTTATATTTAATATTTCTAAAATATTAAATAGTAAATATTAAGCTATTTAATTTATTCTATCACCATAGATTAAATTAAATATACTTAACATATTATTATGATTATGCCATTAACTTCTTAAATAATTATTCTTCCTTTTATGGTGTGACCCTTTAGGTTCTCTATATTAAACCGGTTGTGAATAAATCAATTAGAACAATTCTAATCTTATTTAAATAAATAAATTAAATAATTAATTTATTTAAATAAATAATATTTATTCTACAATAGGGATAAGCCTCCCTAGCGATCAACGACTTTCCAGATAATATAGATTTCAACATTAATCATAAAAGAACCTTTGAGTAAATATTTACCGTACAATTCAATCCTTTCACCATACAATGTCCCAATTAAATATAAGACATGGAATTACTGTCAAGTCTTATTTTATTTAATTATATATTTTTCGATTCTTAAATGCACAACTCCAAATAATGCAAATTAGAAACTCCTTTCTAATTTCATTCTGCATTGGCCAAGGACTACTGGGTTATCATTTATCGAATCACATATGACATTTCTCTTCTTTTACTAGAAGCGGTAGATTCTTTATTGATCATACATTATCTCCATATATAACGTATTATACCCAAGCATACCCTTTGATATACCCTAAGGGTCTTAAGGAATAAGTCAAAGTATAACTCATCATACAGAAGATACTATGATGATCTCAAGTCCAAGGATCACTTGTACTACTATCACTACAGGAATTCCTATTGACAAGCAAGTAAAACTCCATTAGGTATTCCTTAGCGAGCCACGTTTAGTGAACTTATTCTCTAATAAGCACCTACATACTTGCTTTAGTGTCTCCACACAAATGATTATGAGATCAATCATCCTCATCCAATGAGCAAACAACGTATGTACCAATCTATCCGGATTCACTAATCCCCAATTTAGTAATCCAACGATTGGAAACTATTTTAGTTTTAAGCTTTCTAAGAATTTAGATCTCATTAGAATGATCATCATCATTATTCTAAAAGCATTGCTTAAAACCATGGGTTTATCACATATTATAAAATAGCATCATGTAGATAATTAAAAGCCTTTAATAAATTAATACTTTTTATTAATAAATTAATAAGATTGTTACAAAGTATATGCTTTATCATCAAACATGATTGGCTTGTGTGCATACTACTTTCATTAAGAACTCGTACTTAACCTGATATTCTCTACCTATAACATATCTATCTGTTATACACATGAGAAAAGAATCACCTTCTCAACACACATATAGAAAATAGCGTGACACAAACCTAATCCTAACCCCTTCTTAATACGAATTTCATTCAATTCGTATTCATAATCCTTTCCTGAATATGTACCAATTCATAGTACCTCTGACACACAAAAATCTTGCTGTAAACTTTTCAATCATTTGCTTGATCCTTCTCCATACTATAACCTTATCAGATCACAGGGTGATCTCATCGTATGTATTACGATTCATTTTTATACTATGATCGTTTTGTTTATATGATCTCCTATTACTGCACTTTTAGTCTTTTAGACTCTATCTATTCATCACTACTGTTCAACTTTATTATTAGAGTTAGGAAACTCTGTATCTTTTATAACCTGCCGAGATTCGCCTTTGAATCTTACCGACTGTCTAACTCTATTTGAGTTAGTACTTATCCTAATCACTGCGGTTATTTGATTAAGGTATTCCTACCTAAAGTTTATAACCAACAGCTTTGATACCAACTGTGAGAGCCCCAAATCCGCGTCCCAAATCACCGCGAATCTGGTACAATCATTCTACAACTATTGCGGAAGATATAAACATAAATTGTTTATACAATAAACTTTACACACTATTCCCCAAGGTCGAGTAACCTTAACTTATATACAATTCATAACTTGTCTAACATATAATGTTATTATCATACATAACTATTACAAATAAGCTGCACATAATATCCCAAGTTGAACTTGGCTTTATTCTTTCCTGTATCCGAACGCATTCGCCTTATCTGCAATGTTTATCATGATATAGCAAGGGTGAGAAATAAGTTTTCCCAGCAAGTTTAAGTTCAAAAAATTAAGGATATATCATGATTGAAAGAATTTAACAAAAGCTGGCTACAGTTCTACAATATAATTGCGAACTAGCATGAACAAATTTTATGTAGCTGAACGAACATTGAACATGAACATATATAAATATCTGCGCCGAATGGTAATGAAGGTGATCAACCTTTCATACCTGATGAATACATGCAGTATGCATAAAGTGCGATTTAATAATTCTTAGAAATGGCAATCAGAAATTATTAACCACAAGTATATAATTGAATAATACAACTCGAGATCGAGTTAAGAAAAACTTGCCTGAACAGTTGATTACCGCTATGCAATTTAGTAAGCTTTGTCTGAAGACCTAATATTAATAATATTTATTTCTAATTTAGGATAATATCATCACAGTATTTAAAATAACCTAAACACATTAACACATAACCCTGTCAGTCTATACAACACATAAAACCTAACTTTAAGTCAAACTTTTACAGTCTAAGTCGAGTTCGGTACAATTATGACATCCCAACGGCTTAGTCAGATAAATATCGTGTTTAAGTTCAATTAAACTCTGTCTACACACTTAACAATTATCTTAGATAATTATATTATCAGTTAGAATATTTTTCATAAGCTCGTAATAATTTTTAAATAATAATTATCATTTATATTGTTTTTTTAATCATTAATAACGTATTTATAAGAATTAAATACCACATAAATCCTTTATCATTAATAATTATTTAATAGTAAATTTTATTGAAAATCATAACATAATATTATAATATATTTATAATATATCAAAGTATTTTAATATCTTAAAACCACATTTATATGATTTTAAACAATTAAATTCATTATCCGATAATTGCCATTAATTATAAATATTAATATTTTCATGACAAAATATCAAAAGTTATATTTTATAACTTAAAATATTTTTATAACACTTAAATCATTTTTATATGATTTATAAATCATTAATTCTATTTTTCCATAATTTATTTAATATAATAATTAAATAAATTTAATATCATTAAGATTAATTTATTAATGAGAATTCTCCACAAATATTGAAAATTATATTTTATAATTCAAAATATTTTTAAATACTTTATTCTTATTTAAAATGATTTTTATAATATTAAAATCAGTTTTCTCTAGTTTATTAATACACTAATTAAATAAATTAAATATCATTAATATTTAAATAATTATAAATATTAATGAAAAATGTCTGAAATTATAAAAAGCTATTTACCATAATTTAAAATAATTTTTAAAACTATTTTTGTAATTTTTAGAATTTATTTTCTATTTTTAATCATTTTCCGGAAAATCAGAAATTAAAATTAATTACATCCGTCGCTATAGCCTATAGCGACGCTTTTCTGTCGCTGTAGGTGTTCTTGCTTCAAGAACACTGACGGTCGGCTTAGCAAGGGTCTAGGTTTGACCAGCCCTAAATTCTCAGTTCAAATCTATTCTGGATAATTTAAGTCTTTGATATTGTAGCATGTATGCAACACTACAATATCCAAATCTCATTTTGGTCATAACACTTCACAACCAGGAGATCTAAGTCACTAAAATCTTTGTCAGACACCATCTGGGTTTTTTGGGTTACCTAGAAACCTAGACAGTCTCGACTAGGTACTTTCTAGCCCACTAATTAATAGGTTCTGGTCATTTGTTTGTTGTTCTCATGGTTCATACATGTGGTACAGATGTCAAGGAACACATATGCATCAACAGATCAGTCCAACTACATCATAGCTTTAAGATTTAACCTGGTCAAAGGTTGTCAGAAATTTAGTTCTTACATTTTCTGGGTTTTCCAGAAACTCTAAATCAGCGTCGGATGGCTATTTTGACCATCTCCTACTTAGAATCAGTTGATTGTTTAAAGGATCTAAAGTCATGGATATCTAGTATATATTATAGGCTATAAACTGCATACAACAACAACAACAAACAGCTTAACAACGGACAAATCAAGGCCTTAGAAAAACTTGTCAAACCCTGTTCATGGCTTTCTAGGTTACCCAGAATTCTGCCGGTCAATCTCGGTCAACAGGTTTTGACCGTTAATAACTTACGATCTATGTGACGCCCCCAAAATAGGTATACATCATCCATCTTGAGTCGCCAAATACATGGTACAAAATTCAAATACAACTTAAGTATACAACAGTCGTGTAAAATACGACGAAACATAATCCAGGAGTTTTAATAATAATATTGTCATGTAGACAATATCCACACTCAATGGAGTCCTCATTACATTTATTGTCACACTATTTTATAGAATAGCGAGGACTACTAAAACAGCCATCTGGACCGTCAATCCGTTCCCCAACTCGTCCCAACTATATTCTCATTTCTGAAGAGAACAATGAAAGAAAGGGTGAGCTCAACTAGCCCAGTAAGAAATATTATGACTAAGATAATGCAGAATAATTTATCGTTAGCCTTCAACAATGTTAAACTGATAAAATATAACAAACATTAAGTTTAACTGTAGCGGAACAAGCAATCCATTAGAAGAGTCAAGTAGAGAATAAAATCTACTATCTTCTATGATTTAAAAGGTTTTTCATTACTTTTATTGCTGAGACTCAGCTTAATAAATAAACAACATCATCCCTGCACTATGGCCAAGGATATTCATTAGTATCACAACCACAAATTATCCATGCACTACGGGCCAAGGATATTCTTGTATTCATCAATGGTCATGATTATGCCAACAACTGTCCATCAATGCACTACGGCTAATGAGGACTTTTACCACATCATTTGTAACATTATGGTCATGATTATACCGAATAATCCCTGGTCATAATCATACCAAGTCCATCTATGCACAACATGCCACAAATGACTTTCAACATATTATAAACATGAGGATGATGACAATAATATAAGAATTCAATAAAACAAGTTCAAGGATAAATTTTTAAAGATTTATAATTTAATTTATCTAGAAATCAATAACGTCCAAATTGTCAACATGATACTGTTTTGTGGAGTAAAATTCAAGAATGCTCAGAAGAATATTTCCATGAAAAGATACTGGATGAAGCGCAAATTTCCAGGATATTCTACTAATTTCATGGAGTATAGAAGCCAAAACTTTAACCAACTGAGTATAATAGAATATATAAAACTGCAAATGGATTTTTGTCTGTCATGCGGCAATCCACATAGACAGATCATTTCCACAATTTAATAAATAATGAATACGAAGGATCATTCACCATGCATGCGGTAGTCCACATAGACATGTTATTCCAATAGAATAATAAAGAATGGAATAACATAAGAATTCACCATGCATCACGATGATAGACCCTATGCATACGAGTTATTCCAATGTAATAATAAAGAATGGAATAACAAAAGAATTCACCAGCATCGATAGATCATAGCGCATGCATGAGTTATTCCAATGTAATAATAAAGAATGGAATAACAAAGAATTCACCAGCATGCGATAGACCAGCATGCATGTGTTATTCCAACAAAATAATAAAGAATGGAATAACAACGATTCACAGTATTGAAAGAAAATAACTCTCTTCATGAATATGATAGAAATAATACCCTTACCTTAGAAGAAACCGGATAATTGGAATAGTGAGGTAGCGACTTCTCTTCTTCTTTCTCTCTATAATTTCTCTCTATAATAATTGCTCTTGTGAGACTTAGTGAATTGGTGAGAATGAAAGAAGAATGAGCTTCTATTTATAATGAAAATATAGTTTCGATAATTGCGCTTTGGGGCTCGAAATATTACAGTATAATACCTTCCTCTTTTTCTTCATTTTTAATTTAGTCCTGCAAGTATTATCAAACTAGAACCACCTCCCCTAATAGTAAATACTGTGAATTAATAGTTCATTCATGTGACTTAATACTATAATCATGTTAAAAAACTAATTACAGTATAGTACATTCATCTATACCTCCATTTTTAATTTAGTCATGCAAGTATTATCAATCTTGCACCACCTCCCCTAATAGTACATGAATGTGAATCAATAGTACACACATGTGAACAAATAGTTATAAGCATGTGAAATAATAGCAATTAATTGCTCATTTATCTGATTAATTACCCGATTGGTCAATATAACCTCCAGACATCAATTATTATCGAAATAAATGTCGATTTCCACTAACACTAATAATCCCAACACAATGGAACTATCAATTTCATCTTTAATCAACACGAACTTATTCATCATTAATATTATAACTCACAATATTTAACAACCAGGTCGTTCCCAGGAAAGTGGGGGCTTTTCGATAAGGATTTCTCCTTATTGGTGCGCAATTAGGTGACCTAACCTCTCCTTGACAGAACTTCTAGACATTGTCAATATTGCAAATAATAATATGAATAACTTTGTCGTCTCAATTATTTATTTAATAATAATAAATATTATGCAGATGATACTGTGACAATAATTGAATCAATAATATGAGAGATATGATGCAACAATTACTGTAGCAATAATTGAGTATAACTGAGTGACTTCTCACGTAAGCATCAATAATCAATACCGTGTGCTAGTATGCAACCACGCGTATTATTGTACTTTTACCACTGGGTAGTTCAACAGTTTAACGTCAAAACTTTCGTCGTTATTTTTATATAAAGATAATTCTGTCATTTCCTAACTACGACAATACTTCCGTTGTAGGGTCCACTAATGATTGTGCCATTATACAAATATTCTATGTTAAAACGAATATTCCCTGACCAATCGAATATTATATAACCATTTACTTACTTTGCAAAATTTGTAAATAATACCCACAACTATAACATTATATCAAATCCACACCATAATATTCAAAAATATATTTCGAGAAAAATTAATCTTTATTCATAAAAGTTGGGGTCTTACAATCTAGACATGTAATGACTGTGATTCAACTTCCAGATCAAACACCACATGACAAGCTACAGATTAAAACTTTAAAACAACAAAAATCATAATCACAGAAAGATCTAGAGCGACTGACATTCGCTTGTCATACGACTTTTCAATTTTTTCTAGATTTTTGAAAACTCAATTTTTGAGCACTTTGATGTTATGGATCTATGATAGATCATCATAAAACATCTTTTAACACTTATATAAACACATAAACAAAAAAATTTCCTTAGCATACAAGATCAAATAGTGAGTTAGGGTTTATACCTCTCTTGTCCAATCCTTGACCTTTGATCTCTTTAACTGATTTTGGTGTTCTAAGGGGTTATATTGTGACTGATTCGCCAAAGAAATTCGAAGGTTTTGGAGAGAGAAATGTAAGTTGAGAGCTTGAGTGCAAATGACCAAATTTTGTACACTTACTCTTTCTTAATCTATATATATCATGATATATTGTAAAGATCTGCTAAAATGGACTGATTGGCTGGAGTCTATGAGTCGCAAAGTCAAAAATAGTTGGTTACCAACTCTTATATTAGCAAGATTTACAAGCCACCTATTAAAGAATGCTAAAAGGGCAAAATAGTCTTTTTCCATTTTAATTTTAATGGCATACAAGTCATTTACCCTTACCCTTAGGGTTTAGGGTTTAACCCTTAAGGTTTTGCAAATTAAATTTTTAGGATTTCTGATTTATGTTTTCAAAATAGAAAATTAATATTTCTAAATTATAATTAGGATTATAAAATTATATAAAATTTCCTAATCATAATTCAAGCTTGCTAATTAGGATTAACACTTCCTAATTAAAATTGCTAATTTAGCAATTAAGTCCATAATTATGCTTTAGGGTTTATAACCCAAGAATAAGGTTTTTTTCTTTCTAAATAGTTAATTAGGGTTATCCCTAATTATATCTATAATCAAAAATACTTAAATCATTAAATTTAGCCTTTAAATTTCCAAATTAGGTTTTCATATTCCGAATTAGGGTTTCGGATTCCCGAAACTAAAATTAGGGTTTCTAAAGCCAGTTTTAGGGTTTCTTATAAATCGTAAGAATTTTCTAACTGAACGTTGATGTTCTTAATATAATATTAGGGTTTTCCACTGATAAAGATTATCTAGTCAACCCTTGACCCTTAACCACATATTGTACACATATAATACCATATACACAAAACATATTCACTTATATACTTAATCCTGAATAATTCACCACAGAAATTTTAAATTCAAAAATTTTGTTCTTGAAAATCTCAAATCCATTCACTTATTTTCTATCTAGGTTTATTATTTAACTTTAATTAAATATTTTAAAATTTTATAAATATCCAAATTTTATAGGCCAAGTGGTTCAATAAAAGAATCTAGGAAAAAATAAATTTCTGACATTTTTTCCTACGACTACCTTTGCCTGGCCGACCCACCGGGATTAGGCGCAATTTGCTTGTGTCTAAGCCTTATGAGCCTACAAGAACAAGACCGCTCATCATGCCCAGAATATTCCCCTGCTTCGAGTAGCCCACTTTCCGAATTAATTCCTACCAAACTACAGAACATTTGACCATGAAACTTGGACACAATAAACTTCATATAGCATAGTATTATTCAAGAATGTAACATACATCAAATTAGTAGGTTAAGACCACAAACCAACAGCATAGATAAGCGTGCATGGACTGATTTAGGACTTATAAAAAGATCTGGAAATCTCAAAATCTGCAGATTTTTCGCTATGAACATGTTTGCTACTGAATTTCATATCTTGCTCAATTTAACTCTGTTTCCTATGAAATTTGGTCAGGTTTTACATCATACTACATAGTATTTTACAAAATTATTATCTAACATAATCGGGTCATAGATACCATGATTCCAAGGCTCCGAAAAACCTAAAAAGTTACATATTTCAAGTTTAACCAACTTTGATAAAAATTCATAATTTTGATTCTAGCATGCAATGAATTAGTTTCTACTATCCAGATCATATATACTCATATAAATACACATGTTACAATAATCGAACCCACTAAATTCCATGATTTGATCAAATTAGCATCTTTGAGTCATATTATCAAATAATTAGCATGCAAGACATAATTCCTTGAATCTCTACGGTATTGAGGCATGATTAAACAAGAACTTTCATTCTTAACATCCAAATGTCATTAACTAGCAGTAGCATGGCATAACAAGTCCAGAACATATTGTTTGCAAAAGTCTTATATGCATATTCTCTCATTTTTACTTAAGAATATGGAAAAGAGAGTTTGTGGCTTACCTCTTTGATGAATTCTACTTACTTGAATTCCTCCAATGACTCTCCTTGCTTGATAAGTCTTTGAAATCTCCAGAATTTGCCACTTTCTCAAGCTCTTTCCTCTCTCACTCTCAACTTCACTCACGGTAGGATTTTTACAAAGAGGAAGAAGAGGCTTGGATGGGAAATATATATATAACATGTTACCAAATTATTTATCCAGCCTTTCCATCTCCAACATCAGTTATACATTAAGTGTATTGCATCAAATCCATTTAGTATGGGGTGGGGGTTAGGGAAAGTAAGAGTCTTGGTATGTAAGGACTTGTAACTCCCTCCCCCTCAATACTTTATAAGATTAACACTCCCTCTCTTGTCCCAATTTGGTTGTCACGTGGGCCCCGACGACTGCTGCACTTCTTTATTAAAATATTAATATAATCAATTTAATCACTTAATAAACTATTTTGACCATTTTGCCCTTCGTAGACAAACGTTTTGATACTAATATTGATTCCTACTAAATCGACATTCCAGACGTCATGGGACTATCCGTTTTATCAAATTAGCCTCCGAATTTCGTGGTTGAATTTTTACCCAAAAAAGTCAACTTGTTAACTTTGACCAAAAAGTCAACCGCGACACATTTTGTGGTTATAATCTATCTTGACTAATTTGGACGTTCGGGACTCAAATACGCAATTCATGTCTCTAAATTCCGCTCTGAAATCAATCTCATGTTTTAATCCCCTCCCACACAATTAATCAATTTAATTACATAACTAACTCAAATAGTTAAATTAATCTAAACCAACTAATTACACATACCTCATTTTAGACACTCAAAATTTCGTTTTTCTGTTACTAACTATGCAAGAGGACAAAATCATCTTTTTCACACTCCAGAGATAACCCTGGAGGACCACAACATCAAATCTAACCCCGGAGATAGTCCCGGGAGATCCAGTTTTCAACTCCGGAGATAACCCCAGTAAATCAGTTTCCAACCCTGGAGATAACCCCAAGAAAGTCAGTTCCAACCCTGGATATAACCCCAAGATAAAGTCCAAAGCTTGGAGATAACCCTAGGAGGGAAAGCCAACCTCAGAGATAACCTTGAGGATAGTCAGAGTCAACAGCAGGCCAACTTTAGAGATAACCCTTAAAAAAAGACAACTACAACTGCGCGAAAACTAGAGATAACCCCGGGAGGGGAAAAATGGTCATTTTTCCAACTCAACTTCAACTCACATCAAATACACTCATTTCAACTCAAAATACTTCAATAAAAGTCCCACAAGAACCATATCTAAACTGACGAGGGCAAACTACGCAAAACGACTCAACGGACTACCTAACAAAAACCCGAAAATTCCATTTCAGTCATGGACCCATCTTCCCGGAATCAAAAAAGGTTAAATCCTATGTCATTATGTAGCTCTCAAAAAGAGCTTTCTGAAATGGTATGGCACGCTTCCGTCATACTCCTGGATTGAAAGTTATGAAGGTTCGAGCAAACATCGCATCGTTCGAGTGCACATACTTCGAGATGACGGGACCCACATTGCTCGGGGCACCCCGGGCAGGCGCAGTTACACATGCGGTTCCCCCCCTCTATAAATAAAGGGCTTGGCGTGGCCATATTTGCAAGAGAAAAGGCGAGGAAGCCCTGTCCAATTTACTCTGTACACACTATAAACTGAGTGCTTTCTCATTTTAAAAACTTGTGAGCTTATATATTTCTATATTTTTACCGGTGGGAGTCGAGTGTTCATCCATTTAAAGTCATTGAAGTCTTCTTTGTCAGTCCACTATAAGCCTTCTTACACTTTATAAAGCCTTTCTCCACTATTGTGCACACACAGTTCTGCACGTTGAGAGTCGTGTTTCGTGTGTATGCCTGGACTTTGGTCCGTGGCTTTTATGTCTTTTTGTATATATATATATATATATATATTTATATATATGGACTAACATTATCGAGTTATGCCTCGATTGAGCCTGGACTCACGTCCGGAGCGTTTATTTGCTTATATATATATATACATATATACTTATATATATGAACTGTGTTCGATGAGCCTGGATTTACATCCGGAGCATTTACTTCTTATATATATATATACATATATACAGGAACGATCTATTCTGGGCGCTCGGATGTTGCCTAAAATACAAACTTTTCATTCTAACCGTGAGACGTATCCAACGGCGAGGAAAGGACACAGACCAGTTGAGAAAAAAAAGCCGCGGATCCTTTTTGGGTCAAAAAAGGATAGAGACTCTTACTTATTCTCACTGGAGAATCCAAGCATCGGGCGTACGAAATCTAGCTCATTCTCACTCGCAAATCCAAGAATATCGCCGGACGAATTCGAAAGCAAGTTCATCGGAATATCTCGAAAGCAAGTTTGCCAGACCCCAAGGTATTTTCTAATTTTCTAATTAAATGAATGAAATCTAGGGTTTGTGTGTAATCTTATTGTATATGATTTTATAATTTTGAGTTGATTGTTGGATTCGCCTCCACCCAGATGGGTTCTTGCTGCTCAAAGGGTTACTTCTCTTCCTGTATTTTGGTGGAGCCTCCATAATATTTTGGGGGAGCTTTTTGACCATGGTGATTTTATTTTCATGTGCTGTTTTACAATTCCCTTGCTATGTCTCTCTCTGTCTGTCTTTTTTGTTTCCTTTCCTCCTCAACTTTTCTTGACGTTTACAAATTACAAATTTGTGTGTAACCTTTCATGATCATCAACTGCATTATAGTATTAGAAATGTCAATAATGATCATTATTACTATAATTTAGAAAGAGATGGAGTATTAGAAATAGAATTGTTGTAGAATAATAGGTTACTCAGTTTTCTATAAAGTAGAAAGATTTTGTTCGTGTTGATGATATCATTTTGATGGCTAATTGAGATTGTTGGCATTGATGATTTAAGTTTAATGGTCTTCTTCGTTTGGGAGCTTATGGTGGTTTTGGAAGATAAGGTTCAACAAAGGCATGTCTACGTCAAGCAATACGAGCATTCAAACTCATGATAGCCGATTTCGAAACAAGATGTGTTATTGTCGCTTGAGAGCTGCTGTGAGAATATTTGAATCAGAGAAGAATCCTAGAAAGCTCTACTATGACTATCCAAGGGAGAATGACAAAGGAAAATGTAAGTTTTGGGACTGGTGCAATCCAATTGGGCATGGCGAAACCAACTTCGCTGATGAAGCACTTGTGCAGCTACGCAGCAATGATGATGCTCGACTTGGAGTCATTGAAATCAATGTGGCAAATCTTAAACACATCATCAATATCATCGTGTTCTTTTGTGGGCTAGCCTTGGTAGTGTCGGTCATGACACTTGTCAAGTGATATGTAATGATTGTGTACTATGCTATCCTAACTGTAATTGGGATGATATTGGTTGTTGTTTGAATTTTTAATTATGGGTTCGTACTGGTTAAATAATTGCTTAGGGAACTATGAGGTGATTCATTGTTATAGGGTAACTCTTGTTGTTGTTGTGTAGGAGAATTTTGTGGGAACATGTCATAGCTTAAATAATATTGTTCACTTCTTCAAAGTATTAGTATTTTACCTTGTGATGAGCCTGGGTGCGCATATTAACATTTTATGCAATGCTCTAATTATTTTTGTCTCATGGATGAGCAAGCTGTAACTATTTAATTTTCTAAAGGAGGAGGGTATTCCAGTAATGCAAAAATTAGAGACGATCTAGAATTAAGTAAATCTGTTGGCTAAGCTGATAGTGCGCTAACATCAGGAAACGAGGCAGTTTTTCACTCAACTATCAAAAAGCCAAGAGAAAAAGGAGATTAACCATAATGTAAGCCCATATCTCTCTATGATGAGCCAGCTAAATGAAGAATATCAAAGCAAACTGAAAGTACAAGAAAAGGGGGATGATAAAATTGCTAGAAGATCTCGCCAGCAGAAAAATTGCTTGAGGGAATGCCATTTCTCAAAGAAGAAAGATCAAACAACCTCTACAAGAGCCCAAAAATTCACCCCTTTGAGCAAATCAAATGAAAAAATGCTACACCTTCTGATAAGCGAAGGAAGGATTATTGAGTTGCTGCCTCCTATAAATCCCAAGAAAAAGAGTTATGATTCCACCAAGATGTGTCCATACCATTCTAACTCACTTGGACATGCTAATGAGGAATGTTGGTCTTTGCGACATAAAATCCAGGATCTCATTGAAAATGGAGAGCTAGAGATAGAATTCCCCATGACCAAAAAAGGCAAAAAGGAAAGCTTAAGATGTCCCTTAGAGACAGGCAGTTTAAAGGAGGTGAAGGCTAAGAGCGCCAATTCTGGAAGAACACAAGGTAGACTGATCCCAATGTAAGGAATAACAGAGGAAACAAGGGAATCCCCAAAGGAGATTCCTCTGCAAACATCAAACATCTTGTGGTCCAAAGATATCAACCACGTTCCTTATTTTATTACCTTGGATGATGTGGAGGAAATACTAATCCTTTCAAGGAAGGAAAAGCCAAAAAGGAAAGTTCCTTGCGAGAAATACAACAATAGTTCGAGGGAGATTTCATGGTCGAATCCTCCCAAGCCCAGGAAAAAGGTGAAGGAACAGATAAACAAAAAGGTGGTGAGGTTGTCGGGGAAGCAATCTCATTGAAGAATCTAGAGTTCATCCTTTTTTGTGAGGAGTCCAGTTCAAGCGTCCCTGAGGAATGTACTGAATCAGGAAGCGATCAAGTTATTGCCATAAGTGAATATATTTAGAATCAAGTGGTAACATCTATCGCGAGCTTCGAAAGCAATATAACCACTTATAACTGGACTATCGTGCCTCAGCTAGACAAGAAGATGTAAATCCAGAGGATACAGTTGTGAGTTCCAGGAGATGTTGGGACGGCGTCACTTTCTTCGCAGTGTGCCTTTTATTTTCCATGCATGTAAATATCCAAAAAAAAAGAAAAAAAGGAAAAAAGGAAAAGAAAAACAAGAACAAAAAGAAAAAGAAAAAGAAAAAAAGGGAAAAAGAAAAAGAAAAAAAACAACAAACACAAAACAAAAAGGAAAAAAAGAAAAAAAAAACATCTCGATACCCTTCTCGCCACTTACAACTTTGAACCTTTTCACGCTAGGTTGGAACTAAGCAGACCTGATCTCCCCTCATCAATGGGAGTACGTAGGTAGCTATATACAGTGCGGTCTAACCACTACAAAAATAAATAAAAAAGCCCATCAACCAAGCTCAAACTCTAATAAATATTTTCAGCCTTTCAAGCCAAAGCCTGAACTACGAAAGACTTGATCTCCCTTCATCAATGGGAGTACATAGGCAACTATTTATGATGCAGTCAAACTAAACAAAAAAACCCAAAAACCCCCAAATAAACACTTTTCAAGCCGTTTATCTTATTAAGACGGAACTACACAAATCTGATCTCCCACACATACAGGAGTACGTAGGCAGCCATTAGTGGTGTGGTCGAACCCTTAAAAGAAATATCCAAATCCAAACATCAATCCCAAGACACCAAAGAAAAACCCTCCAAGTCAGCGACCCATGTTGAGAAAACCCAATAACACTTCAATGTCATTCCATTAAATCTAGCACAAATCCCAGAAAGAAAGAAATAACGATACACTAAGACAACCAGCAGCGATGACCTTCAAAGAGTCGACACCCTCAATCACACACTACAAGAAAACTGAATAATTCCAACGGATTATTCCATCGTACATAAGTCTATTTAGGTGAAAATAGTTTATTTGCAACAGAAATAGTCGTCAGAGATTCTTTCGTAAATATTCGCTTTGAAAATAAGTTCCGTCAAAAAATCCCTCGGATATTTTATTATCTACGACGAACTTATGTCCGACGAATGTTCGTCGAACCTAACCTATCTTCGACATAATATATAGGATGAAACTTTTTCGTCAAACATATCAGTAGATATGTCCGACTGACTACTTCCCTCGAACATAAACTATTTTCGACGAAAAACTAAATTCAGTTGCTATTTATTATAATTGTCTATTTATTAACTTCGATGGACATTACGTCGGAGATATAATTAGTACGACGGATATATTCCGTAGAAGTTATCTTATGTCCGACTGAAAACTAGGCCATATCGGTATTTTTTAAAAATTGGTTATTTATTATCTCTGAGGGAAGTACCGTCGAAAATACTTTATTCCGTCGGAAATTACTGTTTTTTTTACTACGGATTTTAAAAGTTTAGTTTCCAGGTCTTTAAACCCATTAATATACCTGTACCCTGTCACAACCCAATACATAGTACTATAAACCTGTATCTCACATTCAAATATGCAACGTAGCACTAAATCGTAATTTTCAACTCATTATCATTCACATTCACATTCCCATTCAAATATCCACCAAAACATATTATAAGCTAACCAATTACAAATATAAGCTAATGTTCCATAAATGTTAAACATTATAATTTACAATAGTTGTACAGACGCAATTAGAGAATACAATATATACAAAAGTTCTACAAACTATACAAATGAACTATAAACTAGTAAAAGCATCATCGGTCGGAGGTGAACGACGCTCGTGTTCTCGCCATCATCGCCAAATTGACTTCGCCGCCATCACCACCTCGCTGATAGAATCAAAATATAAATCATTAGTCCAGATATATATATATGAGAATTAACAAACTAGCCTTAATTGAAAAACATAAACAATAAGAATACACGAGTAGGTGGGGCGATTTAAAAGCCTCCTCCAAGAGGGTAATCACCATCCGAGCATCTCGGCGCTCCAAGCGTCGAATCGCTCCCGTGGTAATCCTGCGCATTCTCTGCGAAGCCCTCGCTATAATATCCCGAGTAATCTGGTGAAGATGAGAACTGAAGGCAATCTGACGCCGAAAGATCGGATCGTTATGGAACCTATCCGACACTACGGCCCTATCACCACGGAAGATATCGTCATCCAAGCCAGCCCTTTGAATGAGATGGTCCGACATGTTTCTCTCGACGCAAGGCGCTAATGGAGCCTATAAAGAGATACAAATTGATTACTAATAATAATTTATATAATGTGATAAATTCGGATAATTTCGTGAAACATAAAAAATATTACCTCCGTGAAGTGTATATCTGGGTTTCTCAAGCAGACTCCAACACTCGATATCTCGCTTGTCGCTAGTAGGGGATCCCGAGATGCGACCCATAGTCTCGACTCCTCATCCCGATCTAATACAATATCGGGAAGAGGGGTGATGGAATCTAACGGCTCAGAACCCCTCCTAATAGTCTCTAGCTAAGCTATACGCTCGTCCCGAAGCTTCTGAAATCGGTCCTGTAATGTATTCTGTATACGTATGTTAATTATATCATTTTATTTACGATTGAATATTATTAAAAGCTAAATAGTAAGATGAGTTTTACCCGTATAGCTAAAGTTTCCTGAGACAAAGCACGCTCGTCCTTAGGCGTGTGGGCTCGATCCCAAAACTCTAGCAAGGTAGGATCTCAGCCCAAGGTCCTCCCTAATGCCTAATACAAACATTCATAAAACAAGTCTTAAGTATTTGTGTGAGAACTTAACACATAAATAACTAAATACAACGCACTTACCGTCTTCGCCTCCTCGAACGACTGAGAACTAGTGGTGTGTACTATCCGGAGCTGACCACGGTTCTTCTTCGCCTGCTCGGACTTTTTCTTGAAGTCATCAGCCTCCCAGTGCGTACACATAGTCTCCCAGGCTAAATTAGAGACTATGCGAGGATGATGATCTCTGATGGTGGTCCCGGGCTGGTCCACAACTGCTTGGGCTGCCTTCTGTCGCATCTCATACAGCCATCCAGAGTAATTTGCAACGACGTGATGCTCAATCACAGCATCGCCAACTGACTGAGAGATGCTCGGGTCAAATCGATAATAAACCTATAACAAAAGATTATTTAAAATAAAGAACATTTGATTTCATCCCAATACAACTATGTGGTGATAATATGCTTAACTTACGTGGAACTCCCGCATGACGACGCATAAAAAAGTGGCATCGCATCGCAGCATATCGACCGAATCGCATGCACCCTCTCGGAGATCGTCAAACAAATCGCATGTAGGTGTGCTTAGCAGCGGGTCTAGTATACTACGTAAAAGTATAACAATATGTGTTATGTGAATTGTGTTTTGCAATAACTGATAGAAATAATATGAATATATTAACGATTCTTCGCTGGAAATGACATCCACCAATCTTTAGTAGTAAGCGCTACTTTGCCGGACGACCAAAGATACCGAGGTTCGTCCCTCGGTGTCGTCGACGAGGTGCATCTGTAATAATTGTATTTAACATTGTACTTCAATAATCATTATAATTAATTCAGCTTGAGATATATTTAAATCCTAGTTAAGATAACTTACTCGCGCCTGAAGAAGAGCCTCCATCGTGGCTACCGTCTCTAGTACCGGATCGCCCACCACCTCGGCGACCTCCACCGCTATATCTAGCCATGAATATCCTACTGCAATAACAAAATTGGTAGATTACGAATATGTAAGGTTTAATAATATGTGGTAAGGACTAATATGAAAGCTCATTTTCAATTACGCACGTCATCAAACCCATCAGAATCAACGTGTATATCATTCTCGGATTCGGTATCTTCCTCATCCTCAGTTCGAGATTAGTTTCGTCATCATTATCATCCTCAACGACTACATAATCATTCATGTGTATGGTGGCCTCGACATCCTCATCATTAGGTACGTCAATGACATCAGTACTCACCACATCTTCAGCATGGAACACTATAGCCAATGGGTTGCTCACATCTTCTTACAATGCCTCATCCATACCAAACATGTTATCAGCATTAAACGAGCGTGTTTTAGTAGTGACAACTGTGTACCAGGGGCTTCGAGTATTTACGATATTAGGAGCGTAATACACCTGAGTCACTTGACTTACTAACACGTACACGTCATTAGAATTTAACACCGACTTGATATCCACGGTTGTGATTCTATTACGATCAACTTTAACCCCCTTTTCAGTATCAAACCAGCTACACTTAAATGTAACTACCTTTTTGCCACCGTGATAATTGAGCACAACTACATCTTGTAACGTCCATAGTAATTGGACTCAGAATCTTGATAGCAGCTTCCTAACACCACAACCTCAGAATTGACTGATGTGAGTTCATGCAAGTCATCGACTCTAAATCTATACCCATTCACGATGCAACCAGGAAAAGAACTAACAACTTTGTAAGGTCCTTAGATGACATCTATAAAACGCTCAAAAATACTCTTCGCTTCAACCCTATTCTTAAACCATTGTTGGAAATTAGCATTAGTGAATGTTTCCAAGTCTGCTGCTGTAAAAGTTGGGTTAGAAGCATACGCTTCCTCTTCGAATGAACTGCGATATTAATAAAATGTCTTTAACATATATAGAGATGACTACACTTGTAAATTGAACTAACTGGAGCAAATAAGCTTAGACTTATGTGATGTATGATGATACTTCGGGCATCTTTAGAAGTACGTATGTAAATACAATCTTCAACTCTTTGTCCCTTAAGTAAGTCAGAGTCTCAGGACCAAATGGTTTAGCCGGATATGTGAATACAGCTAACTCATCATCAGCATGAGTCATTGGACCAACAACCTCATTCCTTCCTAAACGGTTGTGCTTCGTTGAGACAACATCGTCAAAATACAATGAGCAGAAGTTGACAAACTCTTCCTCTCAGATATCGTTCGTGAATAGAACCCTCTACACGAGCTTTGTTCTTGACCTTTTGTTTTAATCGGTAGATATACCTACGATAAATAATATGCGACTTAGTGAAGTATTATTAATATGAAAGCGAGGATAGAGCAATTATAGCGCTTTATATATTACCTCTCAAAAGGATACATCCACCGATATTGCACGGTCCTCCAAGTTTGAGTTCATATATAGCGAGATGAATAGCGGATGTTCCATTGAGTCGAAAAATCTGGAGGAAGATCATTTCAAGCTTGCACGATATGGTAAGCACAATATTCTTCTCCATATGCTCGACATCATTGTGCTTAATTATAGTTGAGCAAATATCTCGAAAGAAATTTGACAGTTCGATCAATGCATCCATAACTTTTCTGGGTAACATCTCACAAAATGCAATTAGAATCAACTTCTGCATGAATACATGACAATCGTGACTCTTGAATCCAGAAATTTTCAATTGCTCAACCTTACAACAACGTGTTATGTTCGACGCATATCCATCTGGGAGCTTCAACCCACTTACAGATGTCTTCAACTTGTTGCTTAGTAAGACTAAATGGAACTTTAGGTTTCGTAGTGTTAGGGCGAAGACACAATTCTGGCCTAATGTTCAATGCCTCCAAATCTTTTAGAGCATTATCATTGTCTTTAGTTTTACCACTCGCATCTAACACGGTGTAAAACAAGTTCTCAAAAACATTCTTTTCGGTATGCATGACATCTATACAATGACGAACTGAAAGTGTGCCCCAATACGGCAACTCAAACCATATAGGCAAATGTGTCAAATTATGAGTCTTCCCGTACCCGGCTGCTCTCAATTTACTGTGTTCCTTCCCCGGCAAAGGAAAATCAAGTTGATTCAACCACTCTAAGACCTCACTGCCCGACAACCGACCAACAACCTCCTTCTTCTATATCTTTCTATTGAACTGTGTAGACATCTTTCTGTAATTGTGATAAAGAGTCAAGAATCTACGAACAATACCAAAGAAACAATATTTATGTCCATGCTGCAACTGGTTGCCTTGCACATCCCTCATACACACTGGACAGGACAGCTTCCCGTGAGTAGACCAACCACTAACCATCACAAGAGCCGGAAAGTTAGTGATAGTCCATAAAGGGCTGCTTTCATCACAAAATTCACGCATATCAATTTATCATACGTCAGAACCCCTGTCTCCCACAACATCTTTAGTTCATCTACTAACAGTCGAAGGTACACATTAAGATCTTTTGTAGGACTTTTATCCCCCGGAATGAGTAAAGTCAAAAACAAATACGGATCCCTCATGCACATTGTCGGTGGAAGATTATAAGTGATAAGTAGGATTTACACCTACTTATGGAATACCAATTCATGCGAACTATGCCCATCTCAAGTACATTTTAGTCTATTTTAGTTGCATTTTATGTTAAATTACATTTCGCATACTTAAAACTCCTTTTGGTGAATAAGTGCAGGAATTGGCCTAATTTGGTGGTGATATCGGGCACGAGGCTAATGAAAGCATAAGGCGAGGCAAAAGATAGGATGTGCATGGGATTGAGTGGAGCATGGATGGACAAGAATGGATATACATAGGACATGTCAGTAGCACCAGCAACATTACAGAGCTAAGCTAAGGAGCAGAATCAAAAGACAGAAACTGCAAGCCGCGCGACAAAGATAGCTTGGAAGCGCGCCCGCGCAAGATCCCAGCCAAACCAGGACAACCTACTGCAAGTTGTGCAGCCACGAGAATGACAAGCCTAGGGAGCGCACGCCCGCACGTTAGAACGACCAAACATACGAACCTACTGAAAGTCTCGCGGTCGCGAGAGTATCACGCTGGAGGAGCGCGCGGCCACGCGCGAGGCCTGAAGCTGCTGACTTGTTTTATTTTATTTTATTTCCAAATTTCAAAGGTTGTAATTGATTTAAAATGATTCCTGACCAGTGTCAGGGGTATCACTTGACATTTTATTAGTTTTTCACGTATCTTTACTTGGTAATTAGGGTTTTTTTTACTCTCCAGGGAAAAGTCCAACATAGGAGGAGGCGATAACTCTATCTTTCTATTCCTTCTTGGGATTTTCTACCATAGTGGGATTATTATTATTAGTTTTTGCTAGAATCGTATGAGGATTTGAATTTTGATTCGTATTCTGCAATTGGGTTTGATAGTTTCATCTTTCATCATTCAATTGTCATTTATTGATCATGTTTAGATTTGATCCCATAATGTCTTTTGGTTCAGTTATGAACTAAACTCCATTATGGAATTCTAACGGATTTTAATATGTAGTTTGATTGCATGTTTAAATGCTGGATTGATTTGCATATCATATGGGATGTCTATCATGATTTTTTTGCATGTAAGAATGTTTGATCACCATTTGTTTCAGTATTTGTATGGAATTGACAATGAACATGCAAATATGGAATGTAATCATGATAGTATACATATATAGGGCTGTGTTATATGGCTTATGTATTTCGTGAACCAGATAGACATATACTGTTTCACCGTATAAGTTAGAATAAGGGCTTGAACTTAAAATCAATATAATTGAAAAATCACATAGACATATAGTGATGTTGGTTGTATTGATGATTGCATAGAGTCTATCATCTGTGGATGTTGTGTAAGTAGGTCTTTGTGCATTGAAAAATGGCTAATACTCTTTTAGTGCTCTTGGCTACTTTCATGTGATATGTGAGCAAGTCATGCATGATAGTGGCGATTGAATGAATTATTAAATGAAGTTAGAATCCCATTAGTTCCAATATCATTTATTCTATCGTTATTCTTGTTTTAGTTGTTATTTGTAATTCAAGAACAAACCAAGTTTAATCAATAGTGTGAGCATATAAATATAGTGATTTAATTAATGAATAATAGTTTAAGTTAAACAAATTTCTATGTGGGATCGATACTTTACTTGCTCTGTATTACTTGTTGACGCATGTATGCTTGCATAAGTTAGAGCTCTTTTGTTAGTTATAAAAAAGAGGCAACAAGTTTTTGGCGCCGTTGCCGGGGAAAGGTGTTTAATTTAGTATTATTATCATTAGTTTTAAGCTATATTATATGACTTAGACAATTCTAGTCTTATCTCATTTCAGATTTTGTTTTTGTTTCAGGAATTTGGATAAATTTTTATGCGCACACGGTAAACCAACCCCGAGTTAACACCTTTTTAAGATAATATAAACGGGAGAGGTTGGAAAGCGGGTGTTCATAGAAATTTACAACAACAGTTGGAAAACACGACAGCTAACATGGCAGCCGAGGCACAAGGAGAAGAGCAAAGAGAGGAGCGTAGGGGTCTGAAGAAGTATTCCATGCCCAATATTAATGGACTATAGTCTAGCATAATCAGACCAGCGATAGCAACAAATACATTTGAGATAAAAATTGGCACTATTCAAATGGTGCATAACACAATTCAGTTTGGGGGTGCTACTACAGTTGATCCGAATGAACATCTATTGAGTTTCATCGAAATTTATGATACATTTAGATACAACGGTGTGACGGAGGATGCTATTAGACTTAGGTTGTTCCCATTTTCATTGAGAGATAAAGCGAAAAGTTGGCTTCATTTTCTGCCAGCAGGATCTATAACTTCATGGGAGGATTTAGCACAGAAATTCTTAGCTAAGTTCTTCCCAATGGCTAAGACTGCCAAGATGAGGACAGCTATCTCTCAGTTTGACCAACAACAGAGCGAGTCGTTATATGAAGCATGGGAGAGATGCAAAGAAATGCTGAGAAAGTGCCCACATCACAGTATGCCAGATTGGATGGTAATTAACACATTTTATAATAGATTGGGATGGAAGTCGAGACCGATTATAGATGAAGCTGCAGGAGGCACATTATGGGCAAAGAACTATGAGGAAGCCTATGATCTTATCGAGACAATGGCATCGAATGATTTTCAGAATCCTACATCCTGAATGCCACAAACCAAAGTTGCAGGTGTATTGGAGGTTGATGCTATTACTCGGCTTGTCAAGACAGATGGCGTACCATGGCAAAGAAGATAGATACTTTGGCAGAAGGAAAAGTAAATACGGTTGCCTTCGTATCTGAGATTTGTGCGGGGTCACACTCGACGGATCAATGTGCTATCAACTTAGAAGCAGTGCAGTATGTGAGCAACTATAGAAAAGACCAAGGTCAATTTCAGAACACATACCACCCCAACAACAGAAATCATGCAAATTTTAGTTGGTCGAATAATCAAGGGAATCAACAGACTCAGTTTCAATTAAATAATCAATTTCAGGTGCAGCCATAGTTTAATCCTAGACCACCCTTTCCGCCAGGATTTTCTCAACATCAACAACAACATCACACTCCAGCTGCACCTCAGTAAGAAAAGAAATTAGAAGTGGAGGAGATGATGATGAAATACATGGCAAACACAGAAGTTATGATCAAGAACCAAGCAGTGGCTATATAGAATCTGGAAACTCAGATGGGGCAGATGGCGAACATGCTTACTAACAGGCCCCAGGGTTCATTGCCAAGTAATACAAAGACAAATCCAAGGAGAGAAAGGAAGGAACAGTGTCAAGCAATCACATTGAGATCTGGGAAAGATTTGTCAGTTACTGCAAGTCGCGCTCCCACGCGAGAATGCACTGAGGAAGGCGCGCGACCGCGCGAGGCAGAGGAGCCAACCACTAAGCAGGAAAATTTAGAGAAATCGGAGGATCAGTAGGAAGAAAAAGATAAAGTAGGTTCAGAGGAGACAGTTAAGAGTCCAGTACCACCAATGCACATTCAAGTTCCGTATCCGCAGAGATTAAATAAGAAAAGGGAAGATAAACAGTTCAGTAAATTCTTGGAGGTATTCAAAAAGTTACAGATCAACATACCATTCGCCGAGGCATTGGAACAAATGCCAAGCTACGCAAAATTTATGAAGGGTATATTATCAAGGAAGAGGAGATTAGATGAGTTTGAGACAGTAGCCTTGACAGAGGAATGCAATGCAGTGCTTCAGCAGAAATTACCTCCAAAGCTGAAGGATCCAGACAGTTTCATAATTCCATGCACAATTGGAAAGATGAACTTCATTAAGTGTTTATGTGATCTTGGGGCAAGCATAAATTTGATGCCCTTGTTAGTATTTAACCAATTGGGATTTCTGGATCCAAAGCTGACAAACATTGCATTGCAGTTAGCGGACAGATCCATCACATATCCACGGGGACTTGTTGAAGATGTGTTGGTTAAGGTGGACAAGTTTATTTTTCCAGCTGACTTCATCATTCTAGACTACGAGGAGGACAAAAGCATACCAATAATACTAGGGAGACCATTCTTAGCCACAGGCAGAACGTCAATAGATGTGCAAAAAGGTGAACTCACTATGCGTGTCCAGGATCAAGAGATCACTTTTAACGTCTTTAAAGCAATCAGTTTACCAACGGATGAAGAATAGTGCTTCCTAGTTGACGAGGTGGATTGGTACCTACATGATAAAGTACAAAAATCGAGGGATTATGAACCATTGATATGTGCAATGGGTGAAAATTCAGATTTGAAGGAAGAGCCATTGGTAAAATATGAGGTCATTAAATTTCAGGGTGCAGAGGAAACGAATGAAGGCACCTCAATTCCATCTGTAACATGAAGCTCAAAGACAGTCAAGCTGATTGACTATAACTTAGCATTGGATGGAAGGCAACCCATTAGTATTCTCTCCATTGATTTGTTTTTAGTATTTCATTTTGAGTTATTTCAATAGTTATATCAAACTCCTCTTTAATAGGATACTTGATGTTCATGCTTAAGAGTGTAACAAGAATTGCTATGCGAATATTTGCAAGATGTTAGTGTTATGGGATCACTAAGTCATGTCTTAACAAGATGCATTAATATCTATGCAGGAACCATCATTGGACGGCACCACTGACAAGCAGAGTTAAACTGAAGTTTAGCATTGCAGATATTAGAATCACATGCGGCCAAGGCGACATAGTCAAGATAAAAATTGCGCGGCGCCAAGGCAAGCCAAAGTAAACAACAAGTCATTCTCATAAATCTCGCGCCACCAAAAATTATCAAAAATGTGCGCGACAGTTACAACCCAAGTTAAGACAGAGCTGACTAGTTTAAAAATAGAGTTGTGGACCATTTGGACTCTCATTTGGGATATTAACAGAAGCGAAATTCTCTCACTCTCCATAACTCACGTCGCTATCCCTTCATCAGTTACAAGTTATGTCATACTTCTCTCAATAAATTAGCCATGATTCTCTCCTCAATCAAAGTCCATATCTCCTCAACTTCTCCAAAGTGCACTATAAAGCTAGGGTTCCAAGTTGGATTGAAGAAACGAGAATTGAGGGTAGAAATTCTTCAAGCTTTTCTTTATTCTCCATCATATAATCTGTGCAACCTCTATCAAATCACAAATGGGGCCTAAGCGAGCAAGATCTATTATGTCATCTTCTTCGTCCTCTTCGGGCAGTCAAGAGGCTGACGTTGTGGATCACACCAAATTCCTCAATTTGGAAGCTCAACAAGAATACTACCGCATTGTGGCGAAGACATTCATCAAGGAGCAAGGATTCAAGCTGGAGGGGCAGGATGGCCAGTTGTGCGCCATGATTCGAGAGAGAAGCTGGGGTGGACTGACGGCTACTCCAATACCTGTTCCTATGAGCGTAGTCCATGAATTCTATGCCAATACAAAGGTCACTATAAGCGGGACATCTCGGGTTCGTGGTATCGAGATAGATTACAATCCCCGTGCCATCCGTTTAATTTTCAAAATTACAGATGCACCGTCAGTGGGGGCGGCTAATTGGGTAATCGACGCTCATTTGGAGACTGACATGGAGCTGATCATTGCAAAGTTATGTGTACTGGGTACGAAATGGACGTATAAAGTTAGCACAACACAGCCGCGGTTATTCCCAGCTGTAGCCTTAAATCGTCATGCAAAAGTGTGGAACTTGTTCATATGTTCTAAGCTCATGCCTTTCGCCAGTCAGTACAAAATATCAGGGGAGAAGACACGTCTTCTGTGGGGCATAATCACCAGAAAATACATCGACATTGGTCATCTCATTCACGAGAATATGATGTGCTATTTACGGGGAGTAACGATTGGGAGCATTCCACACGCATCCGTGGTAGCCATGCTTTGTGCTAATCAGGGATGCAACTGGGGAAATGAGCAAATGCAATACCCAAGCCAGGACATTACTCATGCCACGATTGAAAAGTTTAAAGACTGGGTAGGTGGTGTACCGCACCCACGCGGACTAGGATTCATCCTTCAGCCTATTTTTCCAGAGCCACCACAACAACCCCCGCAAACAGACGAGGCGGGTCTGTCTACACACGCATGTGCCACCAATGGCGATCGCCAGCTCCGAAGGTTGGAGCGTAAGGTCGATGCCATGTATGACAATTTGGGCACATTTGCGACGGGACTCACAAAGGCTTTAGCCGAAGCGTTTGTGCAACAAGGAACAACACAAGAATGGCCTCAGTTTGGAACCGCATCACCATATCCACCACCGGATTCACCACCCGAGGAGTGTGGCACCACTGATAATTAAAGGAGTTTTCGTACCCTTTACCTTCATTCAATTAGGACATTGAATACTTTAAGTTTAGGGATATTGGGTAGTAGTTAGTATTTTTAGTTTTGCATGATTAGTTTAATTTAGTTTTGCATATAGTTTTGCATGATTAGTTTAATTTTTATGTGCATGTTTAGATTACATTTTAGCATATAGTTTCATATTTATAATTGCATACCTCACAGTTCTTGCCGTTTAAAAAAAAAATTTGTCTAGCCAATGATGAGAGTGAAGTTTTTAAATGATTTCTGAATATTTTGGATAACATGAGCTGAGATGTAATGTTGTAAACAATGAAATTCATAATGATGTTCAAATGCTTTCAGTTTGCACATATGTGTTCACAAGCACTTGTAGGTATAAGAAGTACGTTGTGCCTTGCGCGTGTCGACGTCGGGATTTTTGGATGTCCCTTTCCGTTACTTGTTCTTTGGTGTTCTCATTTTAGGTGAGATTTGTTTGAAAAACAAGTGAAAAAGGTCCAACATGTATAATGTCGACGATGGACTGTTAAGAGTCGCCAGTTGGTTTTTTAAATGGTTGTACCAACACAACCGAGAAAAGCTTTGCACATTAACCCAGTGATGTGACACTGCTAAACGGGTCGGTAAAACTGAGATTTATTAGGGTCCGGGGACTTGGTTATGCGGGGGGAAGGTGTTAGGCACCCCCCGACATCCGTGTTACCATGGTGACCGCCTTTTTCAAGAAACTATTATCTAAATGTGTGTGTGTGCGGGTCAATGTGCTGTTATTTGGAAGTAGTGTGAGGACTCGTTCGAACCTATATACACAGGGTTTGAATTTATGTAAAAATTTAGTTTTTAGCAAGGTATAGCAATGATGTTTTATAAAAAAGGTTTTTTCAAACCCTGATTCTCAATAGTAATTGAGACATTTTACACTCCCATTTTATTAAGTGCTCGGCTTGATTGATTTTATTTTACGAATACGAGGCATCCGTATGAAAATAATGTACAAAATAATGCCACTTCCTTGTGGGTATGGAAACCATCTCGAGGAAATTCGCACAATCGCAAAATAATTTACAAGTCACATACAATTTGAAAATGTCGATCACTAGAATCAATCTAGATCCAATAGTCAATCTGCGATCACATGATTTCTAGGCGCACAAAATAATCGCAATTTGTAGGAAGCGATATGTATATATATATATATATATAAAAAATCAGAATATATATATATAGACATGATCACCGACCACCACGAAGCACCTCCACGGGGATCGAAAATGTAAATAAAGTCATTAAAAAGCTATCAACCGCCACGGAGGAAACTCAAGACGGACAAAATATAAATAAAGTCAGAATACTACCAATCGCCACGAAGGAAACTCCAAAGCAGACAAAATGTAAATAAAGTCAGATAGTAATCAACCGCCATGAAGTAAACTCAAAAGGGACGAAACGTGAAGAAAGTCAGAAAAGTGATCAACCACCACGAAGTAACTCTGTGTGGGACAATATATATATATATATATATATATATATATATATATAATAAGCAATAAAAGTACCGGATGTAAAATCTGTGCTCATCGAATGTAGTTCGACCACGCTCATATATATAAGTATATATATATAAAGAGAATAAACGCATTTGATATAAAAATCTGTGCTCATCGAATGTAGTTCAACCACAGCTCATATATATAAGTGTGTGTGTATATATATATATATATATATATATATAAAGCGAAATAAATGCACCGGATGTAAAATTGTGCTCATCGAATGTAGTCCGACTACAGCTCATATATATAAATATATATATATAAAAGCGAGTAAACGCACTGCATCAAGTCTAGCTCATCGAACAAAGTCGACACACAATTAATATATATATATAAATATATATATATATATATATATATATATATATATATATATATATATATTAAAGCAAATAAACGCACTGCATCAAGTCTAGGCTCAATTGAGGCATAACTCGATAATGTTAGTCAATATTTATGTATATATATATATATATATATATATATATATATATATATATATATATATATACAGATCGAATGGAACCACTGGATCAAGTCCGCAAAAGCAAGCAACACGACTCTCAACGTGTAGAAGGGTGTGTGCAAAGATGAAGAGAAAGACTCTAAAGTGTGTGAGAAGGCTTACACCGATCGCTAAAGAAGACTTCAGATCTTTAGAGTGGGTAAACACTGACTTTTGTAGGTACAAAAAGGGCTATACATGAGCTCACAGGTGTTTAGAAGGGGAAAGTACACTGCATGGGGTGAGTGCAGAGCAAATTGGGCAGGGCTTCCTCGCCTTTTTCCCTTGCAAAATGGGCTGCCCAAGCCCTCTATTTATAGGTATTTTAGCCGTAGGTGTACCAGAGGCAACCCGGGTGGGCCTGGGTTTGTCGGGTCAGGTCATCTCGAAGTACGTGCACTCAGTCACTGTAATGTCCACTAGAACTTTCAGAAGTGCAATCTGGGCATCCGTTTGAAGTATACATGACCTATTTCGGACCGCCGTTGTCGAGAGTTGTACGATGACATGGGATTAGAGTTTGTACGAAGTCATTGAAGATGGGACGATGCCCTCCGATCTTCAAGCTTCAACTTTCATCCGTTACCCCGCACAATAGTCACTCGGGATTAGTTAGTCTTATGGGACATCGTTGCGTAGAGACGTGACATGGAATTGTGTTGATGAGATAACTATGTTTCCCATCACCGGTGTTATCACAGGATTGGGCTGATAAAGCAGACGTTGCTCAAACTTCGCTGAGATTGGACTACTACAATTGTTGAAGGTCCTCATTGTCACCTTTGAGGTGTGCCCGCTTTCGATGTTATCAGCTGTTGGTGTGCGTTGTATCTCATCAGAGCGCCGAGATTGAAGCTGGTTGCATTTGAAACAAGAATTTCTGGGGTTATCGCCGAAACTGCATTCCTTGGGGTTATCACCAAGGTTGGTGGCTATTCCCATGGTGGGGACTGAGACTGGATACCTCGGGGTTGTCTTCGAGATTAATCGGTCTTCTCCGGTGCGTGTTCTGGTATTATATCTGCATGCCTCAAGGTTATCTCTGAGGTTGGATTTGTTACTCCCAGAGTGTGATCTGGGGTTAATGCTAAACTTCCGGTACTATCCGGTTGGATTTAGATTGTCTTTCAAGGTTCTCTCTTAAAAGATGAATATGTCCTCCTTCAATGTTAGTGACAGTAGTACAAAAAATTTTGAGTGTCTACAGATGCCCCTCTTTATCATACTCATGCATGGCGATGCATGGGTAGGATAAAGAATCCTAGACACTTGAAATGCAACAAGATGAACGTGGCACTATGCGTAGAAAAATGATGTAAATGCATGATGCATGTGTACGGGGTTGTAGCCCAACATGCTGGGGATGATTGCTGGATCCCTGTGGCTTTAACTGGGGATTGGCAATGCTGACCAGATTCATTGTGTAAGCCGAATCTATTAGGATGTTGATGTTGGAGTTATCACCAAATTCCTGTGTTTTTTATAACGACTTGATCCCGAAGATGTACCTCTTATGTGCAAAAGATCTGTGGGGATAAAGCTTGATCTATTTGAGGATGTGTATAACATATTCCATCATCTATCCTCTTTGATAATATTGACCTTTCCTGGTTGGTATCGCCAAGACATGTCAAGATTTTGTTGGATTTACTGCCAACAGCAAATGCTGTCAGGGATGCCTGACCTTCGTTGACGTGTACTTCATTGACATGTGAATCAACGGCTGAGAAATCCTATGGGATATACTGTCAAGGTTGCTTGACCTTCGCTAATGCGTGAATCAGTGACTGAGGCTCTGTGAGTAGATTGTCAAGGTTGCTTAACTTTCGCTGTCGTGTAGATCAACGGAGCATTGCATTATGACCCCCGCTGGGGAATACGAGTAGTTGGGTATGAAAACCTCGAATAGCTCTAGAGCTCTGATAGGTTTAATCGTTATCGGCTGAAATGACGTCAAGGTTGCTTGACCTTCATTGATATGTGTGTCAATGGCTGAGCATGCATTGTTACTCCCTCCAGAGATATACGTTGTAACCCCTGTCGGGGACCTACTGGGGACGCATGAGTACGTACACAACTATCGAATAGTTCTCAATGCTTCGATGGGTTTACTTTCCATCGGCTGAAATAACTTCAAGGCTGCTTGACCTTCGTTGATAGACATGACAACGAATGAACGTGTTGTAACCCCCACCGGGGATCTACATTGTAACCCCCGTCGGGGACATACGTTGTAACCCCCGTCGGGGACTCATTTAGCGTAACGAACTAGAGTTGGCGGCATTGGACCTATACAAGGTATTGCCGGATGTGATTTGTGACAAATGAGATCATCGGCAGGGTATACCTTGCGTTCAGGTGACTACCAATGAGTGATGTATAGACTCAAAGTTTTATCTGAGAAGACCAGGATTGATGTATAGCCATCTTCAAACTGCTCGCGATCGGTTAAAGCTTTTTCGCAAATTTCACACACCGCATAAGTGTTCTACACTATCCTAGTAACGTATGCATGCATGTATTTTTCCGCTTTCTATCCGTTGGATTGTGAGTTATCGCATCTAAATGCATCTAAACACATAGTAGTGATTATGTATACATAAATGACTTGATAAAAAATATTCAACATAGTAAATGTTAGTATTAAACCATGCTGAACATAATGATGTGAAATTTTTTTGACTTTTGAGACAGTCAAATTGGCACCTTTTTCTGCTATTTTTTGTCCTATTTAAGGTCCAATGAGCAAAAGGTAACAAAGCAAAGTACTCCTAGTATTGAGGTTGGCCTTATACATGATGATTTTGATTTTTAATGCAAATATTATGTATATGACTTTGGGGCAGGTGTGCTACTGAATTGCCACCTAGACATGACTATGTGCATGTGGATAGTCCTATTTTCAAAGGGGACTATGGCAAAAGTTTACCAAATGGAGGCATTGGGTAGTCATGCATTTTAACTCTATTATATATTAAAGTAAATGTATGCATGCATATAGTCATAAATGCATTTAAAAAGCTCCAGGTAAGGAGATATCACACCCTTTCTGAGGTGATTTGGAGACTTGTTGTCCAGATATTATGGATCCGAATCACCGGCAGCCTTATAGGACTACTTCGGCGCATTTACCGAGGGCTTCCGGGCGCCTCGTCCCCGCTTCACGCATGACCTCCTCGTTACTTGTTGGTGGAGGTCGTGATTCGTCTTGTCCGGGTAGATGTGCCAAACGTTGAGGACGAGGAGGCGGATATTCCGATGGAGGATCCCACTCTTGCTGCACATGTCCCTCGTAGGGAGCTTCCGAGCATTCAGGTGGAAAACCCAGAGTTGCTGGGAGATTTGAGCAGACATCCACCGATGTACTTGCATGCTAACGAGGTATGGCGTTAGACTTTGATCTTCCTTTTTTTCTATTGATGAGGATTAAAGGGTTATGATGTTTATCTGCATTTCATGCAGGTTCCTGGTTTTACACAGCCTCGAGGGAACTGGTTTAGCATTGACTCCATGTACCAGGCGCTTCATCCTGACTACAGAGCGGTAGTGCATGAGTGGGGATTCGGGGCATTCTTCTCCATCCTTCCCCGTCGTTGTCCCCTCAGGGTTACCTCGTGGAATTTTTCGAGCGATGGTTTCATCGACTCGATCCACCCATCTCATTGGATTGCGAGGTGATGATGACGCCTATGGACTGGCAATTTATCACAGGTATGGAGTTTGGAGGGGAGTCGGTGCCTTGCCTGACGAATATCACCCCTACTGCTGTCTGATCCTTACTAGGAGTTCCGGCGGAGGCGCTCAAAGGCATGACTGTCTGTTGAGGTCCTTTGAGCGTAGATGCTATGAGTGGGCTTTTGAGTGAGCCCATGCCTGATGATGTCAAGATCAGGGATCGCGTTCTGCGGCGATTGTTCCTGATGATCATTCGAGGCTGTTTCATAGTAGATAACTCTTCTACGGTATCCTTTGCTTTCATCAGCGCCACACGTGATATGGACCGTATTGGAGAGTATGATTAGGGTTCCTATACCTTTGCTTATTTCCTCTGGGGCATGCGCATGCGCTCACATGGTTTGACTGAGGCTTGGCTAGGATTTTACCCATTTCTGTTGGTGAGTATTTCTCTTGCCTTTTCCCATTCATAGGTTAAGAGTGTTTATTGATAGCAGATGTTTTGCCATTATGTTGGCAATTTTGAGCCTATGAGAGGCTCCCATGTTTGCGTCCTGTGAGTGTGTTAGGTTTAGATTCCTATCCATGAGGACGACGATGGCACCATTCTATTTTGCCAGAGGTCCTCAGTAGAGGGATTCACTCACACCAGTATGCAAAACCGGTGTTGTTCTTGCCGGTACCATTACATGGATTCCCTATTCGGGGAGCATTTGACCATCGGCTTTGAGGATGGACACCCATCGAGTCGAGTATTTGATTTCCACCAGAGAGTTCCTCTTCACGTATGGAGGCCGGAACTCTATTTAGAGAGCATACTATTAGGAGCACCACATGGGAGATCCAGATATCGATCTTAACTTCTCGTTAGCGCCATCGACCAGATCACACATACCACCCGTCACCGATATCCCATTGTTGGGGGTTCGACGGTTTTGCATTATCGAGAGGGTTCATGTACTCGTGAGACGCCCAAAGAAGGTGGTCCCTCAAGACTATTGGAGCCCAAATCCGCGCCACACAGCTTTATGGGGGATATGGTTCCGTGATCTTTGATGATGACGGATTGGGTAGCTTGTGTCCGAGCTCCACTCATATGACCCCAGATTGATAGTTTGACCTTGCAGCTGGACCAGTACATATATTTATCCCATTTGGTAGAGATCCAAAGAAAGGCGAGTCCTTTTGTTCCTTCCAACTCAGTGCACCGCATCTCGACGACCCATTCGGTTTTGCTTGCCAGCAGATCCTCCTCTTTATAGGCCCCGACATCCCTATTGATAGAGATCCAGTGACTCAGAAGGAGTTATATTAGGTGGACAGGATTGAGGACGTAGACATCGAGACCCTGGTTTTCTTCTGATGTATATTCTCGTTATATCTTTTGATAGGCCTCTGTTAGATATTGGGTAGTTGTTCCCCATTCTCGCTATATCTTTTGATAGGCCTCTATTAGTAGTAGGGCGGTTGTGCCCCATTTCCCTGTATTTATAGCTGTACAGAGCTGATGTATTAGATGATGATATACTTAGGAATGTATGCACTATTTTTTTTCATTCCCTATATCATATTGCCATCCAATATATGTTATGCATGTATCATGTTATGCATATGTATGTATGTCTAAAGATATTCGACATTGACCCCTGGATGGTCTTATGACACGGCCCGTACAGATGTCTTCTTCGATAATTAGCCGTATAGATCATACCCCACCATCATTGGTGGCATTGGGTATGCGATCGTGGTATGATAACATGTCACCACCAGATAGGGTGATCAGAGATCGCTTGTCGCAAAGATACCATGACTTTATTGCCTTTTCAGGTTCCTGCAGGGTTTATAAATGGGATGTTAGAGCATTGGCTACCGGATAGGTAGGTATTCCGATTTGGCACCCATGAGTTGACTCCTACTCTAGAGGAGTATGCACGTTTGACGATGCTGCCTTTAGACAGACCTTGCGTGCATTTGGCTTTAGGAGACATGAGTAGACGATTCATGACTCTCACAGGATTGCGGCGCAGAGTAGTGCAGGACGAGCTGACATCTAGCCATGTGATATCCCATCATTTTTTTTACGACAGATTTTGCTCAGAGGATAGCTACTCACGACATTCTGGGGATTTCACCGCACCGGAGGACCATCAAGCGTTTGGCGTGGTTGATGTAATCGATGCTATGCAGATCGTCAGTATGTTTATATGCCACGATATATGGACGAGATAGACATTGGTGTCATTATGGCTTTGAGAGCTCTTAGAGAGGGTCGCATCATCAGTACTATGATCAGAGCGAGAGACCTCGCTATCGGCATCCTATTGTTGTACGTATCGTAAAGGAGTGTTCACTGGGAGTTCGGTCATGTTGTACGTGTGGTTTATGTCACACTTGAGATTGGTTAGTACTCTTAGACGATATGGGTATTGCTTCTCCCATGATGTGGCCATGTCATACTCCTTTTCAATTTTTCGAGTGTACAGATACTCTGCTCTGGTCCGTGATTTTGGCGATATCGAGAGATCCATTCAAAGATATTGTCGTGTTTCGGGGCTTTACTAACCATACAGCCTTCATTACTCACGCCCGCATGGATTTTCTCCCTCTGGCTGGCTTGAAGGGCGTGACTACTTATCACCCACTGGCCGTGATGTCGCAGTTCGACCAATTCCAAGATTTCCATCCTTTTTGAGGGGGCGATAGGTCAGCGTTCAGCTTCTCGATATCTCTCAGCAGAGGACCTATCCCGTGTGTATGCTTACTGGGATCAGCGTGAGATAGCTTCTTTTTCTGTCAGTCATTCAAGTTGTTCTGCAGAGTATTCCGCATAGATGGAGACAGAGATTTTGTCAGCTGCAGCAGTATCTACAGTATCAGATAGCGAATCAAAGAATGCAGAGCCCATGGAGGACATCGATACCTACATCGAGGAGGAGCTCGTTGCTGGGTTGCCAGCATTTCTTCTGGATTCTCCTAGTACTAGTACTTTTGTGATTCAGCACTTAGCACAGTACTTAGAGCAGAGTCTTCGTCTGATGACCTTTGAGAGAGATCATGCTCGATCTATGATGTTGACTGCCCTTGAGGGGAGAGACGCAGCTCTATTAGAGAGAGACGAGGCATTAGATCGCAGAGATGCCGCTGTTGTTGAGCGGGATGAGGCTATATCAGCCAGAGATGCAGTGATAGTTGAGCGGGATAGTGTTATATCTGCCCAGGATGTAGCCGTCACAGATAGTACTGCAGTGAGGTCCCTTACCACTAGCATGATCGCAAAGATGAGCGCATATATTGATGATCATATGGTCACCATGCAGATGGCTATAGATCTTTTGGGTCGTGTGGATATTCTCGTACAGGAGACCACAGCTTCACCTCCTTCCTCTGAGAGGGACGCCATGTTGGGCTTGTTAGCTCGCATATATCCTGACTTGTAGATGAGATTGTATTTACCTGCACAGACTAGATTAGCCATTTTGTCATGTATAGTTTACATTGTATATATATCAAACAACATTATATATATGACAGGGAAATATACTTTTGGATCACTTCCCTTTTAGCTATGCCTTGCTATTTACTTGATATTTTGCCTGCTACTTCAGGGCTTGTGGTTTTGATGTATTCTGAATTCCTCCTGGGTGGATAGACACTGAGTTGTCTCTGGATAGTTCAGAATGGATCATCGATCTCTGTGTATCCCTACCATCTTTGGTGTCTTGGGACTGGTTTCTGGGTGAAAATGTGGAGAGGAGTGTGGCTTTCCTCTCTGAGATTGACCGAACCACAGATGGTCGCCAGCACTTCTATTTAGGAGAAGCCTAGTTAATTCCACCTCTTATGGATTGGTGTTGCTCTTCAAGGTATAACCGCAGCTTAGATAGTCGCCGAATCTCCTATTTGGGAGGAGTTCAGGTAATTCCATCCCTTTGGTCTGAAGCCAAATTAAATGTAGTGTATTGAAGGATGATCCCAGTACCAACTGACAAGGGTTTGTGTTTTGGTAAGGGGTGAGACCGCACCATGAATGGCTGCCTACGTACTCCTATTGAAGAAGAGATCAGGTCTGCGTAGTTCAAACCTGGTGTGAGAGGTTCAACGATGTATATGGCAGATATGGTGTAGGAATGTTTTTGGTTGTTTTTGTTTTTGTAAGGGTAGAAATGTTTTTGTTGTTTTTGTTTTATTGGGACCGGGCCATGTGACATGGTTTCCTACGTACTCCTATTGAAGAGGAGATTAGGTCGACGAGTTCGCCTCGTCGTGGGTGAGATGAAAAGCGTAATCCCATGTGCAGGTCAGAATGCGGGGAGGAGAAAGTTTAATCCTAGGTTGAGGATAAACTGCAGGTATGAGAAGTTTGATCCCAGATATGGGTAGCCAAACTACAAACACAAAAGGTTCAATCCGCGGTGGGATAACCTAAGTTGTAGGAACGTAGAGGAGAAAGCTAGGCTGCTGGCTTGAAATGTATGTTTCCTTGAGGGGCAAAGTGTAGAAAAGTTGTAGGTGGTAAAGGGTTAAAGAACCGGAATGACTAGTGACCTGATGATTATGCACCAGGGTGTTTGCGAATTACTTCGCATATAGTAATCGCTTTCATGACGCCTAAGTTGATGAGTTGTGGAAATTCATTGTCATCCATTTCTTGCAATCTGAGAGCGCCTCCGCAAATACTTCTTTGACAACAAATGCCTTCCTTCCTAGGGGAGAGAATTTTTCTTAAACTGATCTTGGTTGTCAAGGATTTTCTTCAAAACCAAGTCATGTTGTTTAAACTGTCGTAGTCAGACTTTTTTGTTGTAGGATCTGGCGATCCTTTGTTGATATAACTGACCATGGAAGATAGTCGCGGTTCGCCTTTCGTCTATTAGAGACAATTGGTGATACCTGTCTTGTATCCATTGGTCTTCATCTAGCTGAGCGTCTATCAACACTCTGAGGGATTCTATTTCAACTTCTATGGGGAGTACTGCTTCCATCCCATAGGTTAATGCGTAGGGGGTTGCCCCAATGGAAGTGCACATTGAGGTTCTGTAGGCTAACAGAGTCAGAGGCAATAGGTCAGTCCAATCTTTGTGGTTGGCGGACATCTTTTGCATAATCTTCTTGATATTTTTGTTAGCCGCTTCAATAGCACCGTTCATCTTCGGACGATAGATGACAGAGTTGAGATGTTTGACGTGGAATTTACTGCATAATTCCTCCATCATTTTGTTGTTGAGGTTCTTGGCATTGTCTGACACAATCACTTCTGGTTGTCCATATCGACAAACGACATTGTTTCTGATGAAAGCAATGATTACTTCTTTAGTAACCCTGGGGAAGGAGGCTGCTTCTACCCACTTGGTAAAGTAGTCGATCATGGTGAAGATAAATCGATGACCATTGTTGGCTTTAGGCTTAATGGGCCTGATAAGGTCCATTCCCCACATTGAGAAGGGCCAAGGTGAACTCATATTGTGGAGTTCCCGTGGAGGTGCGTGTATAGCATTCCCATGAATCTGGCACTGATAGCATCTCTTGACGTGGTCATTGCAATCAGCCTTGAGAGATAGCCAGTAATGTCCCGTCCTGAGAACTTTCTTAACAAGGAGGGGGCCACTCATGTGGGGGCCACAGACTCCGCCATGGATTTCATCCATAAGCTTTTGGGCTTGATCTTTATCTAGACATCTGAGGAGACCTAGTCCTGCATGTAAAACCCCAACTTTTTGAATAAAGATGAATTTTCTATAAATAATATTTTTGAATATTATGGAGTGAAATTGATATAATAGTTGTGGGTAATATTTATAAATTTTGCAAAGTACGCAAGTTGTTATATAATATTCGATTGGTCTGGGAATATTCGCTTTAACAGGAATATTAGTACAAACTAAGACAATCATTGGTGGACCTCACAATGGAATTATTATCTGATTGAGAAAACGACAAAAATACTTTTATGAAAATAACTACAGTAAGTTTTACAGCTTAATCTGTCAAAACACCCTGTTAAAGTACAAAGAATACGCTGTGGTCGCATAAGAGTAATACACTTGTATTGATTATTGATGCTTACGTGATAAGTCACTCAGCTTTTGTTGGTATTATTAATGTAATAATACGTAAAATCTTTTTATATTAAATGTAATACTTTTATAAAGTTATTCTATAACTAGAATATATTATATTCTATTACGATAAGTGTCGCATAAAGGTCCGTGATAGTGTTCTCGCATAGTAAAATCTTTTTATATAAAATGTAATACTTTTATAAAGCTATCTGCTTTATTAGACAATAATTAGAATATATTATAATTTATTATGCATAGTGTTTGCATAAGTGCTCGTATAAGGTTTGCAGATAGTAAATTCTTTTATAAAGTTATTCATTTTATTAGATTATAAATAGAATATATTATATTTTATTTAAAAGATTTTGCTTTTAAATATGGACCGTCGATTAAAGTAAATCAATCTGACCGCTCATGAGTTAGTTACTATGCGTACCCATTTTCTATAAATAAAGCTCATTCCTTCATTATTTTCTTACGAATTCAATTTAAACTCTAGAGAGAAAAATTATTAAGAGAAAGAAGAAAAGATTTCGCTACTTAACTACTCTTATATTCAGCTTCTTTTATCCGTAAGGGGTGTTATTCTTTCTTATTCATGACTAGAACTCGTTGTTATTCCATTTCTTATTATTCTGTTGGAATAACCTATATACACTGGCCTACCCTATACTTGGTGACATTATTCTATTATTCTCATTGAACATCCTCGCTCAGGTGTTTTACACCTAACCGGTTCCGCCTTTTTATTATTATTCCGCTGAACATC